>CM053588.1:42510805-42531385 GCA_028646515.1 Pseudochirops corinnae | reverse complement strand
AAGCAGTTTGCATTTGATCCTAATGGCAATAGGGAGCCCTGGAAGCTCCTTGAGCAGGGGAGTTATATGGTCAGATCTATGTTTTAGGAATATCCATCTGGCAGCTCTGTGAAGAATGGACTGCAGAAGGGAGTGACTCAGGACAAGGAGATCAATTAAGAGGTCACTGCCAAAGTCTAGACGAGAGGTGCTGATTCAGTCACTGAGCCTTATTATTCACTTACCGCGTGACAGTGCTGGGCTAATTAATCTCTGGGGACACAGAGAGTAAAGGCATAGTCCCTGATCTCAAAGAGCAAACTGTCTCATGCAAACATCTACATACAAACAAGACAGAGACAGGATAGATCAAGAACAGTCACAGACGGAAGATGCTAAGATTAAGACTTTTTATAAATGGTGGGACTCAAGCTGAGACTTGAAGAAGGCCGTGGAAGACAAGAAGGCTCAGAAATAAGGAAGGAGAGAGTTCCAGGTATCAGGGACAGCAGGTACGATACCCAGAGTCAGGAGATGGATAGTCTTGTGGCAGGAACAAACAGCAAGGAACTAAGTGCCCCTGGAGGGGAGTAAGCTGTAAGGAGACCTGAAAGCCAGGAAATGGCCAGGTTATGATGGGCTCTAAATGCCAAAGAGGATTTTAAACTCGATCCCAAAGGCAATAGGGAGCCATAGGTGGAGAGGAAATGACACGGCTGGACCGATGCATTAGGAAGATCGTTTTGACAGCTGAGTGGAAGACAGAGTGGAGTGGGGAAAGACTTGGGGCAGGCAGACCCACCAGCACTATTGCAACAGGCCAGGCATGAAATGCTGAGGGCTTTTACCCAAGGGTGATAGCGTCAGAGGAGAGGAGAGGGCTGGTGACCAGGAGTGGTACTGAGGTTATCTTCTGCTTTTCTTCCCACTCCCAATGCCTCAAGGAATATTCCTGAGGTTTATTCCCATAGGCGTGGGATTTTAAGGGGCACTGTCTCTAGTCAGGTTGCTTCTCCACCCTATGGTTCAATGTAAGGATCATAATTAGTACCTAGCAAAATGTAGATATTCAGTCTACAAGGCAGTCCTCACCCTTGGGACCTAATCACTTTAAAGTTGCAACTACAGATTATGGCTTTCTCACCTCATCTGATACAATATGTAATTAGTCCCTGATGCCAAGTGTGTGAGCTGCTGATGACGGAGTGGCATTAGATCATTAAGTGCATGTGATTGCTAATTTATGCAAGTTTCAGAATGATTAGATAGAAGACAGTGATAGAAAAGGTTCTGTATTCTATACTGAAAGCCTTTCTTCAGCATCCAACACCTCCGTTCATGCATGGATCTTCAGAAAGCTGCCCTGGCTTTGAGATATTTCTGTGTCCACATCAACTCCAAATCATGGACCCTGACCCTCCACCGATGTGTCACTTTGTTTAAGACAGAGAGCATAGCAAGTACAAAGCAAAAAACATTTAGTCAAACAGTAGAAATAAAGTGACAAGAGAAAAATGTCCCCATTTGAATGAGAATCACTTTCCCACAAGTTATCACACCACCAGCAGGGGACAAGATTTATACAGGGAACATTCATGAAGGGACATGTGTAGGGAACTTATATAATTAGGGAACATGCATGGCCAGGGGCAATTCAAAGGCAAGGCAACAAGCATTTATTTAAGTGCTTACTAGATGCCAGGCTCTCAACTAAGCACTGGGGGTACAATCCTAAAAAAAAAAGAAAAACTGTCACTGCCCTTTACATTCTAATGGGGGAAGATAACACATAAAAGCTCAAAGAAGGAAGTGGGGTTAGAAGCCAAGTCGGAAGAGAAGTGAGGGTTGTTTGGTCTAGAATCCTCCTCAAAATAGAGATCCCAGGAGGAGGTCACCAATGGGAGAAAGAGTTTAGCATGATGGCAGGATGTTCCATGCTGAGGAGGCTGGGATGGATAGATATTTCAGGGCGAGGAGGTACTAGGCGTTGAGGCAAGTTCCAAGGTGAGATGGTAGCTGAAACATGGTGGCCAAGTCTGAAAAGTCAGAAGCCTGAGTGGGAGAGGAATGACGGTTCTCTGGCCTGAGCTCCTGCCCTTGACTGCTTTGTGATGATGATGATGATGATGATGGTGATGATGGTGATGATGGTGATGATGATGATGGTGATGATGATGGTGATGATGATGATGATGATGGTGATGATGATGATGATGATGACAGTGATGATGATGATGATGATGATAGCTATCTGTCTCTGGGAGATAGTAGGCTCCCCGTTTCAGGAACTTCAAGCAAAATGGGGGGCCACTTGTCAAGTATGTCCTTGAAAGGATTCTTTTTCAGGTGTAGGTTTAATTGAATAGCCTCTAACCCTTCTAATTCTGAGATTCTGTAATATTCTATATCCTTTGGAGATGCCATTGTTTTCTGCTTTTATTCATCAATTTTTACTTGCTCAGTCTTTTTTTTTTTTCTGAACTGTTATTGTAGCTACTAGGTTGTCAGACTCTAAAAATCTCCTTGCCTCGATATCTTTCAGTTCTTTTAAGATGCAGACACTGGCCAGCAGTGCCCAGTCTTCTGGCTAGAAAAGACCTCCGGCATTTAAATCTTACTTTTGAACTCCTTTACTGCTTGCCTGAGGGAAGGAAGGAAGGTGGTGTGTGAGACTAAATTCTGACTAAGAGTAAGAAAATTCCTTTCAAATGCTTTCCATTGCCAAGATACCAATTGTGGTCTAAGAAAACCATCATATGAAATGGGATGGAGAAGACTGAAAAAGGCTAGTGACCTTTGTCCTACCCCTCCCCAGGCACCAAATTACTGTATTCCTCATAACTCTCTTTTTTCCTTTTTAAAAATTGTATTTTTTCCAATTACATGTAAAAAACAATTTTAAGCTTTTTTTAAAATTTTGAGTTCTGAATTCTTTCCCACCCTCTCTCCCCTTCCCTTCTTTGAGAAGGCAAACAATTTGATAAAAGTTATACATGTGCAGTCATGCAAAAATATTTCCATATTAGTCATGTTGTGAAAGAAAACAGACAAGAAAATCCAAGAAAAATAATGAAAGTAGAAGAAAGTATGCTTCAATCTTCATTTAGATTCCATCAGTTCCTTTTCTGGAAGTGAAGAGCATTTTTCAGTTCCCTATAATTTATTCAAGTGCCCTCAGGTAGATAGTATTGTGCAATGTTCCCTATAGTAAAAACAATAAAAACATTCATGCATTATAGAGCTTTCTCCCAACTTAATTTCCTTTGAATTATACTTGTGTATGTGTTGGGATATACTACTCTCTTTCCCTTAGAATGTAAACTCCTTAAGGGCAGGCACTATTTTTTTCCCTTTTCTTTCTTTGCTTATTGCTCTAGTGCCTAAGATAATGCCTGACACATAGAGATATTTAATAAATGTTCCCTGAATTCATTTAGGAACACACTAAAGCAACTTTGATTCCAGCATACAAATGTATGCATAATAAATAAGAAATAATTATACATGAAATATGAATGAGGGAAGGGAGAAGCAATTATTAAATTTTTATTTATTTTATATATTTTATTTATACATTATACATTTATTTATATATAAATTTATTTTATGTATCTATATAGAGAATATGCTATATTATGTATTTATATATAATGTATATTATATACAAATTTATTTATTTATTTACATCCTATAAGCATTTATTAAGTGCCTACTAAATGCCAGGCACAGGGCTAAGTACCTTGCTAGTATTACATCATTTGATCCCAGAAACAACTCTTCGAAGTAATACGTGATGCTATTTATCCCTGTTTCATATTTAAGGAAACAATTATGTGACTTGTCTAAGATCACATGGCTAGTAAGTGTCTGAGGATAGATTCACACTCAAGTCTTCCTGACCCCAGGTTCAGTCCTACATGGACTAAGTCACCTAGCTGCCTCAATGTCCCCTTCACCCCCAATTACTTACGGGGTATAAATGTGAAGTCAAAGCAAGCTCCAGTGTGCTGATTGGAGGTTAGTGGCACATGAATGAATTGTAGGTAAGGGTCCTATAATAGATAGTATTATAGATAGTCCTATAATAGATAAAGTAGTGGAGCTGAAATCAGGAAGACAGGAGTTTAAATCCTGCTTCAGATACTTACTAGCTTATGTGAGGAGGGAGAAGGGATCTATTAGCCCCATGGTCCTGGACTGTCACTTTCCTGTCCTCAGTTTACTCATCTGTAAAATGAGCATCATAATTGCTATGGAGCCTCTCTCAAAAGGGTTTTGTGAGGATGTAAAAAAAAAAAAATTACCATAACTGTCATTTACATAGCATTTTAAGGTGAACAGAGTTATTATCAAATGTGAGCCCCACAACAGCCTTTGGAAGCAGGTACTATTATTATTATTCCCATGTTACAGATTAGGAGACTGAGGCTCACCGGCTTAAGTGATTGGCCATGGGTGTATAGCTACCAAGTGTCTGAATGTGGACTTGAATGTGAGGCTTCCTAACTACAGTGCCAGAACTCCATCCAGGATTCAGCAGGATCTGAGCAGTGAATGGGACACTCCTTCTGGAGTCAGAAAGACCTGATCTTGAATCTTGTGTGACCCTGGGTGAGTCACTTACCCTCTGTTTGCCTTAATTTCTTCATCTGTAAAATGGGGATAATAATACCACCTACCATGACGGGTTGTTTGGAGGACAGAATGAGATAATAGTTATCAAGTGCTTTACAAACCTTTAAGTCCTGTAGAAATATCTGTCATCATGGGTGTTGCTTTTTTTTTTTGAGATTATTCAGTGCCCAAAGAGGAAAGGAAACAAGCTTTTATTAAGTCCTCACTACGTACAGAGATAAAGGCTCAATCTGCAGATATCATAGTGGTAGATTTGTCACCAGCCACACACAACAAAATACTGAGAGAAGTATTTCCACCACCTACTTCTCAGCACTTGAGGCCCCAAACAAAGCTATGTCTTCCTCTAATAAAGGAGCAGTTAAGAAACTTTCATCTTGGAATGGTTATGGGCAATCATCAGTTCAAACTGAAGTTCTTAATTGTTTATACCCAATAGCCTTAGCAGTTCAAGAGAAATTCCCATCCTGCTAGTAACACTTATGATTAGCCCAGTCTCTTTTGCCAGGACAGGAAGAAGGCTTTATTCTGTGGGTCGAAAATTATGGTTCCCTAAGCCCTTTTGTAATGCTTAGTTCTGTCCATGAAACAGCTCTCCCATTCCCCCTCTAATTTCTAGGATTTAGTTCAACTGGCAATTATAAAACCTCTGCTCTGTGTTAGGCCTTTGGGATGGCGTTTTGTTTTGTTTTGTTTTAATACCGGAGATGGTTTACAGAACCTCCTGTGATCACACAGGAGAAGCAACTACTCTAATTTAGTGTTAGAGTCACCTGAGACACTGAGGCATTGTGGGACTTGTATGACCCTGGGTAAGTCACTTAACCTCTCTTTGCCTTAATTTCCTCATCTGTAAAATGGAGATAATAATAGTCCAGGATCACACAGGTAGTAGGCCTCCCAAGTAAGCCTTGGCTCAAGGCTCGGCCTTGGGTGCTGGGCCTTGAAGACACAAAGACAAAATTGAGATGGCTCTGCCCTCAAAGAGCGTGACTTTTGCTGTTCCCTCTGATAAGAATCTCCATCTTACCCTGTGTATGTGGTACGTCTCCCCCTGCTAAACCATGAACTCCGGGAGGTCGGGGACTATCTCTCCCTCTCTTTGTATCTCTAGAGTTTAGCACAGCCCCAGGCACATAGTAGACACTTTAAAAATGCTTATTGAACAGATCAACATATCTAATCAGTTGTCCCTTCTACACCAACAAACATCCACACCATTTAGTGTCAGCTTCAGCCTCATCTTTTGTCTGCAGGAAAGTCCTCCTTAATTTTAGTGCCTAGCCCCTAAAACTATCCCCAATTTATCATACATATGTTTCATATATATATTAAATATACGTACATATGTATGCACATTCTTTGTTCATAGTTGTTCGTACAAATTGTCTCTACATTGTTAAACTGTAAACTCCTTGAAGGAAGAGACTATGCATTTTGCCTTTCTTCGCATCTACAACACTTAACCCAGTCAGTCTCTGCACATAGTAGGTGCTCAGTAGATGATGACTGACTGACTGACATGACCGCCACCTTAACACCCAAGGTGATGCCCTCTTGCCTTGTGCTAATGCAATATCCTCCTATTTCTTTTCTTTTTTTTTAATTTCTTTTTTTATTATTTTTTTCATTGACTTATTTACTTTTAGTTTACAAGATTCAGTTCCACAATCCCTTGAGTTTCAAATTTTTTCCCCTCCCCCCCCCATGGCAGCTTGCAATCAAGTATAGGATCTGCAAATACTTTCACATTGTACGATAGTCTGGTTGTATAGAAGGGTTGTAACCAATGGAGAGAACAGTGGGAAAAAAGAAAGAGAACCAAACATGGAAAAGAGCGATAGCAGGTGGATTAATAGCCTCCTACTTCCGATCTCTGCCCCAATCCCCTACCTGACCTCCCGCAGCATGAGGCCACATCTGACCACCCCCAGCTGCTAATGTCTTCCCCCCACTCCAAATTAATTTGTATGTACTTTATATGTATTTTGCATACATTTTCTAGGTATATAGTGTTCCTCCTCATTTTAATCAGCTGGTCAATAAACATTTATTAAGCCTCTCCTAGGGCCATGCACTGTGTGTGTGCTAAGAGCTTGGGGAAATGGGGCTATTTAATTTGTACTAGGTGATACCCTGGAGTCAGGAAGGCTTGAATTCAAATTCAACCTCAGCTATTTACCAGCTGTGTGACCCTGGGCAAGTCACTTCAGCTCTGATTGCCTCAGTTTCCTCATCTGTAAGATGGGGCTAATAGCAGCACCTATTTCCTGGGGTTGCTGTGAGGATGAAATGAGAGAATATTTGTAAAACTCCCAGCCCGGTGTCTGGTACGTAGCAAGCCCTATGGAAATACCAGCTGTTACCGTCATCCACAGCTCTCAGCACGGTGTGAGGCATCAGACAGCGCTTAATAAATGCTTACCGATCGGTGGCTTGAGCGCCGTGTTTATTAGAAACCTAATTAATTTAGACAAAAAGAATGCATCACTAAAACACACCAGAGGAGGTGTCATCAAGCCTTTGCTTGTGGGAAACAGCAAGCCTCCCACCTCCCGCCTGATGCAGGCTGTTCCCCCGAGGGATAGCTCTCCCTCGAGGTCGAGAAGTTCTTCTTGAGAGGGGTAGAACTGAAAGTAGCTCAGCCTAGTGGGAGGAACAAGGGACTTGGGATCGGAGGGGGCTGAGTGTGAATCTTACCTCTTGCCTCTTATTACCTATGTGACTCAAGGTCAGATGTTCAGCTGCCTGAACCCCAATATACTCGTGGGCAGTTGCCCAGCCTGAAGCCAGAAGACTCATCTTCCTGAGTTAAAATCAGGCGTAAAACACTTCCTAGCTGTGTGACCCTAGACAAGTCACTTAACCCTGTTTGCCTCAGTTTCTTCATCTGAAAAATGAGCCAGAGAATGAAATGACAAACCACTCCAGTATCTCTGCCAAGAAAACCATAAAAGGAGTCATGAAAAATCAGACACAACAAAAAAAGACTGAACAACTTCATAGTATCAGAGAAAGTTTTGGGTCATAAATTACTTTGTAAAATTTTCTCATAATAATAGCTAGTTATATGACACTTTAAGATTTCAAAATACTTCACATGTATTATCTCATTTAATACCATTGCCATTTTTTTTTTGCAGGGGAAAAAGCAGGGCAATTGGGGTTAAGTGACTTGCCCAAGGTCACACAGCTAGTAAGGGTTAAGTGTCTGAGGCCGGATTTGAACTCCTAACTGCAGGGCTGTTGCTCTATTCACTGAGCCACCTAGCCGCCCCCATTATCATTTTTTAAAAATTCAGCTTTATTTTCTGTTCCAATTTCTTTCCCTTCCTTTCCTCTTCCCCCCCCCACACGTGTGTGTGTGTATTTGTATGTATGTATTTAGGCATGCAAAACAAATGTTCAAATTAGCCATGAGAAAGAGGAAGAAAGGAAGGAAAGAAAGAAAGAAGAAAAGAGAAAGAGAATAGAGATAGTTCATCCATTCTCTCTCTGGAGGTGCGTAATCTCACTTATGATTCATATTAATGTCATCAATAGGCAGCTAGGCGGTACAATGCGTAGAGCACTGGGCCTGGGATCAGGAAGACCTGGGTTCAAATCCAACTTCAGATATTCACCAGCAGTATGATCTTTAACAAGTCACTTAACCTCTGTCTGCTTTGGTTTCCTCAACTGTAAAATGGGATTTATAACAGCACTCGCCTCCCAGGGTCATTGTGAAAAGGAAATGAGACAGCAGTTGTAAAGTGCTTTGGACAGTGCCTGGAACGTAGTGAGTGGTGATGTATTATTTTCCCCAATTTACAGAAGAGGAAACCAAGGCAGACAGTATAAGTGACTTGCCTAGGGTCACATAGCTGGTGTCGGAGACAAGATTTGAACTCAGGTCTTAGTCACTTCCAATCCTGCTATTTCCCCATTCCATTCTATGTAATAAATGTCCTTGGGGGCAGCCACTGCTTCCTTTTTGGGTCTTTGTATCCCAGGGTTCCTGGTGCACAGTCGAAGTTTAATTAGTATTCGTTGGATGGAGATAAATCCAAACAGCTCAGGAGAGAGAGAGAAAGAAGCAACATGTATCTCATTAGCAGCATCCTCCAGTACCTGTGTCCGGAGCCATTAGGCAGCTTCTGCCAGAAGTGATGGGATAACCAGCAACGAACATCATCCCTTGACTGGTCCAGGGCTCCCAGCAACAACTGATTGACCTCGGGTGATTTATGCTGATGGAAAGCCAAGTCAAAGTTTGAGAGCAATGAAAGGAAAAGCCACAGGGTTACCTATCGACTAAGGGTAAAAACCCTGCCCAACCAGCAACTCAGAAAAAGGATCAAAAGCTGTTACATCCATCTGGAGGGCAGAGAGCAGTCAGTCAATAAACATGTATTATTAAGCACCTACTATGTGCAGGAGCCCTGTGCTAAAGGCTGGGGATACAAAAAGGGACAAAAGACAGTCCCTGCCCTCAAGGAACTTACAATCTCTCCCCCCCCTTTTGGAGGGGGGAAGGCAGGGCAATTGGGGTTAAGTGACTTGCCCAACGTCACACGGCTAGTAAATGTTAAGTGACTGAGGCCAGATTTGAACTAGGTCCTCCTGACTCCAGGGCTGGTGCTCTATTCACTGCTCCACCTAGCCACCTCAAGGAGCTTACAACCTAATGGGGAGACAAGACGCAAACAAATATATTGAAACAAGTTATAGACAGGATAAATAGGAAAGAATCAATGGAGGGACAGTATGAGAATTAAGAGAGATGGGGAAAGGCTTCCTTTCCTTCCTAAGAGAGAAGGTGAGATTTAGCTGGGCAGTAAAGCAAAGTAGGTAGATTTCATTAGATAATTTGCTCTTGTAGTGTCCTACCTGTCCATTTAAATTAACCCTAAATTCACTCCTACCTCCATTCCCCCACAACACATACACAGATGGGCAGAGGATTTAGTAACCATGGAAGTCTAAGGTAGAACCTGGGTATCAGTATCAGTTGCAAGGTTAAGAATGGTATGGTTCCCATTGGATACTGGGTCCTAAATTCAGAAACAGAAGGGTCCTTAGAAGCCATAAAGTCCAGTCTCCTAATTTTCTGAACTGAAGCCCAAAAAGGTCATACAGGGAATAAATACTTCAAGTAGGAGCTGAGCCCTGCACCATCCACTGGACCACACTGCCTTTCCTAAGTTTGCTTCTCCAGCTCATAAACAAGATGTTTACCCTACAAATTAGCCAATAGGCTAAACCAGGAGAGCCTCCTAAACAGAAGACAACTGTCTGTGAATTTGTCTTCACTCAGGTCCCAAGGGCAAGAGTGATTTTTCAGTGACTTGCGGAGAGTAGACTAGATTTCTATTTCTCAGAATACCTCTTAGCAGCTCTATAGGTAAAGAAGGGGCAAATTTACTGCCTTGGATCTCTACCCTAGGGGAGGAACTAATTAACCTGGAGAAAGGCATTTCTGCCCTTCAGGTTATCACAAGGGGATAAAGTATTTTTGGGAATATTAGAAGGGAATAAGAAGGGGAAAGGAAGGAAAGGTAAATTCTGACCTGTAGCAAAAATTTGGAGGGTGGATAATGGCAGGAAGGGCAATCCATCCTGATAATTAAAGCTATGTAACAGGGATGAGGTCGCTCCCCCAAAAGGAGGGAAATCACCTTGTCTCAGGTAGTATTTGAACTCAGGTCTTCCTGGCTCCAAAGCTAAATCTCTAGGCATCACACCACATTGCCTCTTATCCAGATAGATAGGAGCTTCACCTTTCGATAGGGCTTTTAAGGTTTGCAAAGTATTTTCTATACACTATCCATATATTTAAAAGTCAGAATTATTCAAAGATATAAGTAGTACTTCCTTGGGGAATGCATAATGGAGGGACCATTCCCCTCCCCTCAATTTCAGAGTAGGTGCAGATATCCTCAGACTGTTTCCTAGCTATTTTAAGGATAATTTTAATTAGCCTCTGACCTTGAAGATACTAAATGGGTAAACCCAGCCTCTCATACTTTTCCTCTCTGCTGGCTTCTGGATGTGCTAGAATAAGCTTGTTGTTCAATTTTCAGGGTGAGCGTTTACACCTCAGAAATGGGCAAAGTCTAACAATCAGGACTTGATTTATTGTTCTGTTGATTGTCTAGACTTAAGAAAGTGGTGGAAAAAATGTTAATAATTCAGGTAAAACTTAAAAGTATGTGTATTTTTTTTTCTGGACAGAAGATTGTTAAATATTTACCAGAATACCACTGAGTGAAAGAAAGTTGAGCATCTGTGCTTGGAGAGGTAGATGCCCTTCCCTCACCAGGCTAGTTAATGAGCCCTTGGTATCTTGGGCAAGGTAATGTCTGGAGGTGGACTACCTTCTGTTTATATCTTCATTCCTTTGTAGGTGTAGGAACAACCAATCAAGCCTATAGTGACCTCATATGTCTACACACAAATACAAAATAAGGGTAACAAGCATGAGATCTCAATTCAAGGAAGCAAACTGATCCCATTAGTATCAATGAAACTAAGAGAAATATGGCCCTGAAAGAGTATACCATCTCCAAAAAGATCATAAACAATAAAAAGGTAGTAGAGTCACATTGTATATTAAGAAATACGGACCTGAGAAAATCCAGAAATATGAGAAGGATAAGCAAGTAGAGGGTATTTGGGTAAAAAGCAATGGAGGGAGAAGCATGAGAAAAATTTTCAGTAGAGTATACAACAGACCCCTTGAACAGAGGGAAGATATACATGAATTCAGGAGACAGATCAGTTTGACATATATTTTATCTCATTTGATCTCCACTGTAACCTCAGGAGGTAGGTACTGTCATTATCCCCCTTTTGCAGATGAAGAAAATGAGGCAATGGGGGTTAAATTACTTGCTCAGGGTTACCCAGCTAGTAAGTGTCTGAGGCTGGCTGGATTTGAACTCAGGTCTTCCTGATTCTCTAGCAGCTAGGTGGTGCTGCCCATATAACCTCTGAAAAAGAAGACAAATGTTTTGTCCTTTAATAAGCAATTATCAAGTGCCAACTGTATGAAGATACAAATCATGGCAAAAACAGAGTTGATGTCCATTTGACTCCAAGCAGGTATGAAAGACAAGGGGTATTTTGCAGTGACCTGCTGAGAGCAAATTACATTTGTGTTTTCCAAAATGACCTACAACATCTGTGTGATTAGCAAGGTGCAAGTCTGTCTAGCATGGAGACATACCAAGGGGGGCTTCAGTGATCCAATATTGATTAGACCTCTCCCTCCATCCAAAACAGTGCAGGTAAGAATTTCTTGGCTTACTTTAATGATAATTTTGTCCTTCTGAAGGTAGGGCCAACAGGTAGGTTTTTTTTGGGGGGGGGGGTTGTTTGTTTGTTTGCTTTTTTAAATCAACAAAGAAAGGTACTAGGAAGTTTGGAGATTCCCATCTTGGAATCGGTGGTTAAGGAGAGGAAAGCCAGCAAATGCTGAACATGTAGCCTCAGTTGTCAGAGAGCAGAATTTGAAGCAACTAGGGAAAGGAAAGGCAGAATCTTATAGGCTAAAATTTCTCCCAGGGAATTCAGCCTAGAAAAGGAAGGATAAAAATCATGAAATTCCCAAAGCACAAAGAGAAAAACAATCCCTAGGAGGAGGAAAGGGAGAGAGTGGTCTGAAGAGACTGAGGTGGGCACCCAGGGAACTCATTAAGCAACTGTAATGCTTTCGAGTCATATACTGAACCCACAAATGTGGGATGCTGTTGTATTCTCAATGAGCATTTTTTGAACTTAGACCTCAGTTCAAGTTAATTAAGCTTATACCTTGGCTCAGGTCAGATATTGGGTTAGGAATTAGAGAAACCATCCCTCCCCTCAAGGAGTTTATGTTCTATTGGGATAAATACCATATACACATAAAATAAATATGAAACATACCAAAGGTAATGGGGAGACCCTTAGGGTTATAGTAAGGGGTATTTAGGCAATGGCACTTAGGCTGATCTTTGAAGTGAGGTAGAGAGTCTAAAAGCATAGGTGAGTAGGGAGAGCACTCCAGGCACGAGGGACAGCTTATCGCAAAGCATTGAGATGAAAGATGGAATTCTGTACAGAAGGGATAAACAAACAGGACAGTCTGGCAGGACTCAAGAATTTGCAGAGGCGATAATATGTACTAAGTCTGTCCAAGTGAACTGGAACCAGTGTGGGAAGGGCTGTCAGTATTGAACAGAAGAGCTTATGTTTGTTCCTAGAGGCAACAGGGAGCCACAGAATCTTCTTGAGCAAGGGAGTGACGTGGTCAGTTCTTTACGTTAGGAATATTGATTTGGCCGCTATGTGAAGGATGAATTGGAGAGGGGAGAAATCAGAATCAGAGAGACAAGTTAGGAGGATATTGTGATGGGTGCCTGGAAATGGAGTGAAGGTGGCCGTAAGAAGCCCATCAGAAGTATTGAGCTCACATTGAGCTGAGGTTGGCAAGGATTGCTATGGACAACAAAAATTGATTTTTAGGGGTAGGTAGGTGGTACAATGGATAGAGTACCAGCCCTGGAGTCAGGAGGACCTGAGTTCAAATATGACCTCATGCACTTGCCAGCTGTGTGACCCTGGGCAAGTCACTTAATCCTGATTGCCTCACCAAAAAAGTGGGTGAGGGGGGATTTAAAAAGTTTTTGTAGGGGACTGATATAGGCTTAGAGAATGGGCAAATGAAATGATAATGGATGACCAACTTTAGTATCATTTCTATTTTTTCCCTCGGTCAAATGAGGACAATCTGTGGACTAGAGAAAACAGAATAAAAATAGTTCTCAGGGAATCAAAGCCCAAGAAAAGCTGGGAGGTGTTAAGAGATCACCTAGTTATAATACCTGAGTTATCACCTGAGTTCAAGTCATCAGATGCAGAAAAGCTGTATCCTAGGGCAGCTGGGGGATGAAGCAGGAAGACTTGAGTTCATATCTGGCTGTGTGAAGTTTGGCAAAACTTCTAACTTTGCAAGCCTCAGTTTCCTCATCTATGAAATGGGGATAACAATACCACCTCCCTCCCAGACTTCGTGCGGAGCTCATAACAGATCATTTATTGAAAGTACTTTGCAAACTTTAAATCATTTTATATACATCTATGTGTGTGTGTTAGTTATTATTATGAGTAGTTGTGCCTGCCAAACTTGAAAATTGTGAAGACATGCTCCAGGAAGCAGGAAGGACAAAAATGTCCCAGTTTTTCTTTAAGGGAAGAGCCTAGAGCCTGGGAGCTCTAGGTCAGAGAGTTTGCCTTCCTTTCTCAGAAGAATTCTAGAACACATTGAAGATGTTATACGGGAGCATCTAGGAAGGTCATCAGTGATCAGTAAGGGCCTGCCTGACTTCACTCAGAACAGGCCCTGCCAGACTAACCTCATTGCCTTTTCTGAGAGGCTGATTAGATAAGTAGGTCGGGGGAATGCCGCCAACATGGTTTATCTGGATTTTAGCAAAGCATGCAACATGCTAGTCTCATTGGCTAGATAATAGGAATTGGATGAATGGACAGACCCAAGGAGGAGGGAAAGAATTTCAGAATGGGAAGAAAGTCAGTCTGGTTCGATTCATAATCCTTGAATTGGAATCCCTGCTACAATGGAGCCATCCATTAAAGACCTCCAGGGAGGTACCAATACCCACCACCTCCTGGGGAGTACAATTAATTTTTTTTGCGAGGGGCATTTGAGGTTAAGTGACTTGCCCAAGGTCACATAGCTAGTTTTGTGTTTAGTGTCTGAGGCCAGATTTGAACTCAGGTCCTCCTGACTCCAGGGCTGGGTCTCTATTCACTGCATCACCTAGCCATCTGGGGAGTACAATTCTTTTTCAGATTGGAAGAGAGGGAAAGAGGAAGGAAGGAATGAAAAGAAGAAGGAAGAAAGGGAAGAAAGAAAAGAAACAAGTATTTATTAAGCTCCTACCATGTGCCAGGAACTGGGCTAAGCACTCTTCAAATATTATCTCATTTGATCCTCACAACACCCCTGAAAAGTAGGTTACTATTATTATTCCCATTTTATAGATGAGGTAGACAGAGGTCAAGTGACTTGCCCAGGGTCACACAGCTAGTATGTGTATGAGGCTGGATTTGAGCTCTGGTCTTCTTGACTATAGGCCAAGCACTCCATCCAGTGTGCCATATAAGTCCATCCTTACAGCAGGCTTAAATTTCCCTCTTTGCAGCTCCAAACCATTACTCCTAGTTCTCTCCTCTGGAAACAGAACAAATCTAATTTCCTTCCCACACGACAGACTCTCAAATCCTTGAAGACAGCTCTCACATCCCTCATGAGTCTTCTCCAAGCTAAACACTCCCAGTTTCTTAATCTTCCCATGATATGAATTCAAGGGTCTTCACTATTATCTCCTCTGAACACTCTCCAGCTTATCAATATCCTTCCTAAAATGTGCTGCTCAGAACTAAAATCAATGAATAAACATTTATTAAGTGCCTACTGTGTGCCAAGAACTGTACTAATTTCAGAATAGATGTGGTCTGACCTGGCCAGACTAGAGAAACTTTTACCTCCCTATTCCTGGAAGCCCTGCCTCCCTAAATGCAGTTCAAGATCAGATTAATTTTCCTGGCTGCCATTTTGAATTTGGTTCATATTGAACCTGAAATCCACTAAAACCTTGAGATCTTTTTCAAACAAGTTGCATAGAGTGCTAGAAAAGGAACTAGGGAGATTTAGATTCAAATACTTCTTTCAACTCTAACTCTATGCCCCTAAGCAAGTCTCTTAACATGTCAACCTCAGTCTCCTCATCTGTAAAATGGGAATTATAACAGGTTCTACCTCACAAGGTTGTTGTTGGAGTCAAATGAAAAAAGTAAAGGGCTTTGCAAACATTAAAGCTAATGTCAGGCCTTCATTAAATTCCTACTACATGCCAGACACTATGCTAGGCACTTAACAAATAATATCTTGTTTGATACTTACATTGATACAATTATTGTTCCCATTTTAGAGTTGAGGAAATTGAGGCAGAGGTGAAATGACTTGCCCAGGGTCACACAGTTAAGGAAGTATCTGAGTCTGAATTTGAACTCAAGTCTTCCTAACTATAGACCCAGGGTTCTATTCACTGTCCTGCCCCATTAAAAAAAAACAAACAACCAGATAGTTTCATAATAATAGCTGGCATTTATAGACTGCTTTAAGGTTAAGCCCTTTACAAATACTTTATCATTTGATCCTTATAACAACTGGGAAGCAAGTGATATTACTGTCCCTACTCTACAGATAAGGAAACTGAGGGAGACAGGAGTTAAGTAATTTACCTAGGACTGGAAAACTCCCCAAACTAATTGTTAGATTTTCAACAAGCATTTACAGAAGTCCTTAAACACTCCAAAATCAGAACTTGATTTATTGTTTTGCCAATTGTCTAAACTTAAGAAAGTGATGGACAGACAATGGAGATTTAACTTAAAAGTGGGGGAGTGTGTACTCCCTCCTTCCAGAGCCAGTGGTTAAACATCTATCAGCATCTCCCTGTCCGAGGTATTTTGAGGAAGTACTAAAAACTGAGAGGGGGAGGGGGTTCAGGGAAAGTTTCCCAGAGAATGTACCTACCACTTGAGCTGAGCCTTGAAGGCAGTAAAGGATTAGCAGATTCTGAGCTCAAAAAGGAATGTATTATAGGAAAGGGAGAAAGGGGAGCTGGGATGTTGTGAAAATGCCCTGGGGGAGAAGGAAAGGAGACAGAATGCTTGGGACACCTGAATCATTCCTCTAGCCTGCAATATTGTGAATTTGGTTCAACAAACACAATATCTAAGGAAGATCCTGCATTAGGAAAGACAAAGATAAGTCCAAAGTCTTGGATTCAAGTCCTGTCTCTCACACTTATTACCTGGGTGACTTTGGGCAAGTCTCTTTACCTCTTTGAGTCTGTAATGAGAAAGGGAATTTGAAGACCTTCCCAGCCCCTTAATAGACCTAGGAGGAAGTTTGAAGACCTCTCCTGCTTTGAAAAGTAAACTCTGCCCCCTGATAGGCTGAATGCAATCACATGGAGCCTGTATGGAGGGAATTTGCTGAAGGGAAGCAGAGCCTATGGGAAGCTGGTAGTCAGAGCTATCCAGACTGTGGGGGAGAGAGGAGGCTCAGTCAAGGAGTCAGATAGGCTCATGAATAGATATTGATCTTGTATTGGTTTGTGGGAAGGCTGAAGGATGCTGTGGCTCTCAGCATTATTATGGCTTCTGAATATCTTTGGTACTATAATGGAATTGCCTTACTGGTTTTGGGATTCAGTTTTCTGGTGTCTGAATAAATGCTTCAGTTCTATCCTCTTTCTGGAGAGTTTGGTACATTTTGTGATCGAATGTTATGCGATACTTATAGTCACAGTCTTTATAGTGATTGTGGGCACTGTAAATATTGCATTGGCACTACAGGGTCTCACCTGTAAAAGATTCCTCTATGAGCCTATGAGAGTGTGTTCCTTTAAGGACTTTCCTTTTTACTTGCAGAATGTACTACAAATTCAGATAAGGAAATGAAAGGTTATTGGACCAGAGAAAAAGTGCTGAGTTGGATCCCTGGTTGTTCAATCATTTCAGACTCTTCATGACCCCATTTGGGGTTTTCTTGGCAAAGGTGCTGGAGTGGTCTTCCATTTCCTTCTCCAGCTCATTTTACAGTTGAGGAAACTGAATCAGACAGAGATTAGATGACTTTCCCGGGATCACACAGCTAGTAAATGTCTGAAGCAGGATCTGAACTCAGGTCTCCTGACTCCAAGTCCAGCGCTCTATCCATGCACCACTTTCCTTTGGAGAAAGTGCCCAGGCCAGCCCCATGTTCATTTCTTTGATTATCTTTCAGTTCTGCTTCTGACTGTTTGAATTTCTTCTCCACATCCCTTCTAGGGGTACCTTCACACACACACACACACACACACACACACACACACACACACACACATACACACACATACACACCATTTTCAAGTTATTTTTATGTGCTGTCTTCCCCCATTCTAACGTAAGCTCGTTGAGGCGTATAGACTGTCTTTCTTCTTGATCATATTTCTATTCTCAACACTTAGTTCAGTCCATGAATGCTTCATAAATTCTAGCTGAACTAGGTCAGGGTCCCAAAGAGAGCAAAGAAAAAAGAAAAGGTTCTAAATGTATAAAACCACCTTTTTGTGGTGGCAAAGAACTGGAAATTAAGAGGATGGTCATCAGTTGGGGAATGGCTGAGCAAGTTGTGGTACATGATTGTGATATAAGAAATGATGAGCAGACAGATTTCAGAAAAACCTGGAAAGACTTAAATGAACTAATGCAAAGTGGAGTGAGCAGAACCAGAAGAACATTATACACAGTAGCAGCAGTACTGTACAATGATCAATTGTAATGACTTGGCTATTCTCAGCAATATAATGATCCAAGACAATTCCAAAGGACTCTTGGAAAATGCTATCCACCTCCAGAGAAAGAATTGATGGAGTCTTAATGCAGATCAAAGAATATTTTTTAAACTCTATTTTTTGTGGTTTTCTTTCTTTCTTTTTTTTGGGTCTATGTTTTCTTTTGCAACATGACTAATATGGAAATATGTTTTGTAGGGTTGCATGTGATTATCAAATGTTCACCTTCTCAAGGTGGGTAGGGGAAGGAAAGAAGGAGAGAATTATGACCTCGATTTCATTTATTTATTTATTTACTTTTAGTTTACAACATTCAGTTCCACAATCCCTTGAGTTCCAAATTTTCTTCCCCTCCTTTTCCTCCCCCCTCCATGGTGGCATGCATTTTGATATAGGTTCTACAAATACCTTCTTATTAAACATTAGTCAAGTTGTAAAGAAGAATTATAACCAATGGAATGAACAATGAGAAAGAAAGAATGAAACAAAACGCAAAAGAGAGGGAGCAAGTAGTCTGTTTGGATCTTCATTCAGACTCTGCAATTCTTTCTGTGGATGTGGAGAGCCCTTTCCATTGTGAGTCCTTCAGGGTTGTCTTACAACCTTGCATTGCTGAGAGGAGCCCCATGTATCAAAGTCCGTCATCACAGATACAATGTGTCTGTAATTGTGTATAATGTTGTCCTGGTTCTGCTCTCCTCACATAGCATCAGTTTATACAAGCCTCTCCAGTTATTATGAAGTCCATCTGCTCCTCATTTCTTATGGCACAATAGTATTCCATAACATTCATATACCACTATTGTTTAGCCATTCCCCAACTGATGTGACCTCAATTTTTTTTTAAATGTAAAAAAAAAAATTACATGTAACTGATAAAATTTAATGAAATCAATAAAAACATTAGGGAAAGAATGAATATAGCAAAATAAATAAATATATTAATTCTAATTGGCTTCTGAACAGGAGAGCGTCACAGGATCATAAAATTAGAAGCTGCTAGGTGGCTTGGTAGATAGATCTGCATTCAATTCCTGCCTCAGATACTTATTAGCTGTGTTATCCTGGTCAAGCCACTTAACTTCTCTCTGCCTCAGTTTCCCTATTTGTAAAATAGATTCAATGGCTTCTAAGATCCCTTCCAATTCTAATCTATAATCCTTTAATTTTGATCTGGTCAAAAGCATTCATTTTGCCATTAAGGAATCTGCAGTCCAGAGAACTGAATAGGTTTGCTCAAAGTTAAAAACATAGTAAGAGGCAAAGTCAAGGTTCAAATATTCTAACTCCAATATTCTTGAACTAAGCCATACTCCGGGCCAATTTATGCCTTGGGAAGATTATTTCAATAACTGTGGGAAAAGGGGAGAGCCCAAAAACAGAATAAGCAATTAGGAGGCTAATACAATTGTCCAGGGGAGGGGTGGTTAGTGTCCAAACTAGGGTTGCTAACTCATGTGTGTGGAGAAAACGTGACAGAAGCATGCTACCCAAGACAGCCCAGAGAAAGGAAGGAATTAAGGCCAGTTCCAAGGTGATGAGCCCAACTGGTTGTTTGGGAATCTGTTAGACCAACAGGGGTGTTTGGAAAAGAGGTAGGTTTAAGGGGAGAGTGGTGGATAGGATCATTCCTATTTGGGGTATTTTGAGTTTGCAAACCCTACTGGACATCCCAGGATATATGCCTAGCTGGAAGATGACAACTTGGGACTGGAATCCAAAAGAGGAGTTAAGGATATTCTAACAGGCAGAATTCTAATGTATAGACTAAGGAGTCATCTGTGGAGTGATATGTGAACCCAATGGAACTGATGAGATCATGCAGGGAGAGTGTATAAAGAGAAAAAGAAAGGCTAGGACTGAGTTTTGCTCAAGGGACCGGAAATGAAGGGATGATTCATCAAAGGAAACTCATAAGGAGTGGTCTGACAGGTAGGAAGGGAAGTGTGCCCCAGAAGAGTTACAAAAGTGAAGGGAGGGGAGAGGATTCAGGAGGTCGGGAATGAGAATCCAGGCTCAGCAACAGAGAGGGCAAGGTCACTGAGGGCAGGGGAAACGGCATTGGCTTAGCAGGGAAGAGATGTCTGATAATGATGGAGATGTCAGTTTCAGTGGAGTTATGGGGTCAGAAGCAAAGGGGTGGCAAGGGAGAAAGGAGAAGCATTAGGTGAAAGTGGAAAATTATTGGAATTTGTCAGTGAAAGCATAAGAAATAGAGAATGGTAGTCTGTGAGGATGGTAGGGGCAAGTGAATGTGTGTGTGTGTGTGTGTGTGTGTGTGTGGTGTATGGTTTGTGTGGGGGGTGTGATGTGTGGTATGTGTGGGGTGTGTGTGGGGTGTGTGTTGTATGTGTGTGTGGTGTATGTGTGTGTCTGAGGGAGTATGTGTGTGGTGTGTGTGTGTGTGTGTGTGTTTAAAGGACATGATAGAACTGAATATGTCTGTATCCTAGAGGAAAGAATAGTAGGTATGGAGAGAATGGAAATGAGAGTTCTATCTATCCATCTATTAGTCATCTACCTAGATAGGAGTGTGTGTGTGTGTGTGTGTGTGTGTGTGTGAGAGAGAGAGAGAGAG
>CM053588.1:42485502-42505124 GCA_028646515.1 Pseudochirops corinnae | reverse complement strand
GTCACTTCACCCTGTTTGCCTCAGTTTCCTCATCTGTAAAATGAGCGGGAGAAGGAAATGACAAACTACTTCAGCATATTTGCCAAGAAAATCCCAAATGAGGTCATGAAGACTCAAACATCACGGAGCCAACTCAACAATAAAAAAACTAGTAGAAGCTTAATAAATGTTTATGGATTGATTAGGCCAATTCAGCCTCTTGGTGCCCCAGGAAACTCTATAAGAGTAAAAGTTCTATTCCAAGTGCTGACCAGTTTCCATACTATGGACTCCCAACACTCATGAGATCACAGTCCTGAAACAACACGTACAACATGCACTCAAGAAATCCTTCCGTCCACCAGAAAGTGAGTTTGTGTATTCATGATCCCGAGTCATGCTGTGTGTTCTAATTGTTTAATGGATATTTAATACTTGTCAACAAAACCAGACATATAAATAAACACAACACATACCTCAGAAGTCCGACTCGAGGCAGTAAGGGTGTCCAAAAGCAGTGAACAAGCCTGGAAAAGTACTGTTGTTCTGTGTCTTCTTCCTGAACTGCCAGAAACTCAACCCTCCTTGGGAGCTGTAACCTACATATTTTGATGGAAATCAAAATGGAGATGTTTGGTGGGTGTATGGATGGAGCCCTTAAAAGAACTCCTCAGTCCCTCTCCCCAAACCCCATCCTTTAACTGCACTCCTCTAGAGAATTTTAATGTTTCTTTTTTTCAAAAAGAAGAACATTGATCCAAGCAGTGGATCTAAATTATGCTTAGCATTGTGCCTAGAGCACAGTAAGCACTTAATAAATGCTTATTTCCTTCCCCTATTCCCTACCTCCTTCCCCCAAAGATATCTCAGTTCATTGAGTTTGTTGGGCCAGAAGATTACTGAAATAAGAGAATCCACCAAAAACTGAACTTTAAAGATAAACTCAATTATTTCTATGTGACTTTCTGTTTCTTTCAAGTGCAAATAAAATAGATAGACCTGGTTTAAATTCTTTCTCTGACAAGCGTAACCAGTGTGACCTTGGGCAAGACACTTGGGCCTCAGTTTCCTTGTCTGTAAAATGAGAGAGCTCTGAGGTCCCTTCCAATTCTATGTCTATGACAGGAAGGTTCCCAAGTTCCTTCTCAGCTCTGACCTATATAACCCTGTGACAAAAATAGACTGTGGTCACGTCTTTCCTTATTTAATCAACAAGTAACTCCTTATGTGGCACCTTAGGTGGGGCAAGATACAAAAGGGGAAAAAAATGAAACAGTTCCTGCCCTCAACTGATTTATGTTTTATCTGTGGAGTTATTTCTAAACTTTCTTGCCTGAAGGTTTTCCTGGAGCAAAGGGTCAAGGTTCAATGGTAACTTTTTTCTTTTTTTTCCTTTTGAACTCAACAAATTCCAAATAAAATGAGCATTTCCAAACACAAAGTAGAACAGAGAAGGAGGATTACACTTGAAATTGTGACTCTATTATGAACACCTTTTAAGTATATAATAAATTCTATGTGTAACTTTCAGGGCTATCCTACTTATCTGTGTTTCCCTCATGCCTTTCTTCTGTACTCTTCTGTTTGTTGTAAAAATGATTCTATGGCCCTTTTTTCTTTTTCTTTCTTTTTTGGCAACCCCAGTATTATTCCTCCTCTGACTCTCACCTCTCCAACCCCAATAGAAAAGAAAAAAGAAAACAATTTCCTTGTAACAAGGATGCATATTCAAGCAAAACAAATTGATCTCTGAAAATGGTCTCATTCTGTACCTTGACTCCATAACCTCTGCAAGAGTAAGATGATTGAGTAAATTGATAAAGTCACCCCACCCCATTAAAGTGACAAGATGCTTAACTAGCCACAGATTTTAGAATATGTGTGGAAAATCCTTCCAACTAGAGTGAATTGGAAAGATGCTACACAGGAATAATTTTCCAAGACACCAAAGAAACTTAGTCATTTATCTATAAATTATCAAGCTAGTTGGAATTTTAGGCAGTCCAAAAACTGAAACAACTGTGACTTTCCAACTTAACTCCCTAATTTCCCAACTATTCTCACTTGGAGGAAAAAGCAAGTTCTCTCTTCTGTCTTTGTCTTAGGTCTCTTTCCCCTATCCTGCTTTGAGTAGGAGAAGGAACCTACAAGTTCTGAAGGGTCTGAAGCATTTGGGACTTCCCATCTGATAAGCATCCAGGGATTGTCTCCATGGGATAGCAGAAGCTGGCAGCAGTGTCTGCATGGTGAGACAAAGACAAACTAGATATACATTTGCCATGCTCATGCCCAGGGCTGCCACTCAAATTCTAAGAGTGAGCTGTACCTTTTCTCTGGGATTCAAAATTTATCTGTGGATGCCACTCAAGTTATGTGGGCTGCATCTTTCTGTTGGGAGGTAATGGCATGCTTGACCATCACCCCTCTGGAGTTGTGGTAGGCATTGATCAGAGTTCTTAAGTCTGAAATTTCAGAGTTTTTTTTGTCTCTTTGATGTTGTTATTATTGAATAAATTGTTTTCTGGTTCTGCTCACTTCATTCTGAATCAGTTCATACTGTACGAGATTTCTCTTAAGATTCAATAATACTCCATTATATTCAAACACTGTTCAGCCATTCCCCGATGGATGGACATCCCCTTGGTTTCCAGTTCTTTGCCACTACCAAAAAAAAAAAAAGCTGCTATTAACATTTATCAAATGTACATTCTCTTTTATTTACAAAATGAGTGAACCATGTTTATTTTTCAAATTTACTTATTTTATTTTGCAAACATTTATTGCTTCTCCTTCCTACTTCCTCCCCCTCCATTGAATTACAAAAAAAATTAATTAATAAAATCTTCATAATAAATGTGTATTGGCTACAATGCCCAAAAATGTCTCATTCTGCATTTTAAATCCATGAGCTCCCGGGCAGGAAGTGAGAGGCATGATTCATCTTCATTTCTCTCAACTTTTTTTTTTATCGTTGTATGGGTTAGAGTTTTAAAGTCTCCTAACGCTGTTTGATTTCACAATGTTATTGTCATTGTATAGTCTCTTCATTCTGCACATTTCATTCTACAGCACTAAGTGAGAGTATTTCTTCCTCAGAAATGATACATTTCATTCTTTCTTAGGGAACAGAAATATCCAACTACCTTCATAGATCACAGTCTGTTTAACCATTCTTCAATAAGAGGGCATTCCTTTAGTTTCCACTCTGGGAAATGTCAATTCCTTCCCTCAATGGATTATTTCCATTGAAGTCCGATTTGTACTTAATTGTTTACATTTTGTCTCCACTTCAGATTGTTAGCTTTTTGGGAACAAAGATGGTTTTTTTTTGTGTGTCTCACTTTGTAGAGGAGGCTGATGGTGTAGTGGATAGAGTGTTGGCCCTGGAGTTGGGAAGGATCTGAGTTCGAATGTTGACTCAGATATTTACTGGTTTTGTAATCCTGACTTCCCCAACTGTAAAATGTAGATAATAATAGCACAGATCTCTAGAATTGTGGTGAGGCTCAAACTAGAAAAAATCTTTATTAAGTGCTTAGCACAGTGCCTGGTACATAGGAGGTTTTTAATAAATGCTTATGTAAATTATATAAATATTTTTGTTCATATGAGTCTTTTTCCTCTTTCTTCACAAATTCACAAATTTTAGAATTTTTTTTTTAGGTTTTGATTATCTCCAGGAGGAAGACCAAAAGGACAGTTTGGGGGCCCCCCTGGCTTGAGTTTCAAAGTCAGCAGATAAGCAAGCTCTTTCTTAAGGAAGTGGAGGCAATAGGAACCATTCACCACTGATTCATGTACCACTTTTCAAACTGAAAAAAAAAAAAAAAGATGAATCATTAAAGAAATTGCCCAGATTCTGAGTCGTCTTCCTGGGATTCAACCAGAATAGATTCTAAAGTCTCTCTGCTGCTCATTAACATACTTACTCATTCATTTAAAATAACCTCTTAGTGCTATCATAATAAGGACGGGTTTTGTTGTATGTGGGTTTTTTTTCTTCCAAAATCTTGTTCTTGGAAATCTTTGTTTAAAAGCCAGATGGGGCTCCAAGTCACTGCAAGATGAATCATCCCAAAACCTGATGTTCACTGTAGCTGGACCAATTATGCTAAAAATCTATGCCTGGAGAAATAGGAATATAAACAGGGAGGTTTAAGTAGGAGCCAAGTGTGCAGTCCAAATCCCCTCCTTTAGCAGAACGTGTGTGTGTGTGTGTGTGTGTGCATGCACCCAGGTCCTACTCCATAAAATAATAAGTCACCAACTTGAAAAGAGACCATCGGGTTTGAGTAGTAATTCGATCCAGGAAACATTGATCCTGACATTCAGCCCTATAGATATTGAAGAGAATGTAACACTCAAAAGAAGACAGTTGCCATTGGTGGTTTGTGGTTTCAAACTGCCTAGGGTGGTTTGGAAAACGTGGAATAGAATTTTCTCCAGGTCAAGGACACCGTAATATTGTTCTGTTCCAGGCTGTAAAGCTGATGGGAGACCCAATCTTACTTCCAAGAAACGAGAAACAGCAAATTGTAGAAGATTCAGTCACTGACTTCATTCCTGAATCCACTCCCTCTCTACTTCTCAACAACAGCCACTTCTTTGTAGAGACCCTGCCCATGCTCTTTCCAGACGCCTTTTGTGTATTGTCTTCTTCCCAATGGAACACAAACTCTTTGAGGGAAAGAACTGTTTCATTTACCACAGGATATGGCACATAAAGTATTTATTAAGCCTTTAATATCTATCACTCTATCTATCTATTTATCATCTATCTATCTGTCTATCTTCTTCAGTCATTATTGATATATGCCTGTGGTCAGGCAAGACTGTTAGTGGGACAGAGGTAAATTTTATTTTATTTTTATTGGACTTATGACTTTCATTGTTGTGTAGGCGCTTTGTATGTGTCTCTCTAACTTAGAGGCCAGAGGAATTTCTTTGGTAAGTCCACCGGATGTGGTGACCTACACCACCACCCGTTACATAGCCATTGTGGTTAGCTTGGATTCAGCTTTGGGAAAGCCCAGTTTCTCAATGAGAGAATTAGGCTCCCCATTCTTACATTCATTGACTCATCACTCCTACCCCAGCTACTCTGTGGACAATCCTATTCTTGGCTCTAATCTTGAATTTCCCCAAAAAGATAGAAAGTGAAAGATGTGACCAATAACCAATATGGATCAGGTGTAGGACAGGCTATTTATTCCTACATGGCAACTAATGATAAACATAAGAGAAAAACAGTATACATTAACAGAATGATTTAAGCTAGATTTGGTATCTTGGTAGTCATAGTACAATCAGTTGGGAGGCTAATTAACATTGAAGCCTCTTTGGGACATAAAGTAGTTTTTACAGCACTGCCAATCACTAGTCTCTATTGTCATTGAACCATCAAATAGTCCAGCTTGACCCCTTTTTGATGACTCCTCTCCAACTATCCAACTCTCATCACTGCTTAGAGCAATCTCTTCCCAGTGCTGTTGTGCTGATCTGCATTGCTACTGATCTTCTGATGCTTACAAAGTTGACAAAAAAAGAGGAAACACACTGGAGAGGCAAAGGTAACTAGAGACCGGGTACAGACCCAGCTTGCTGAATCCATGGTGACATTTGTCAAAATCACATTTGGTGGAGAAGGACCATCATATGTTGCCACCTAGAGGACTTTGTCCAAGACAGGTCATTATCTGGGAGCCTCCATTTTCACCAGGTGTGGCAGCCCTTATCATGGGTTCTTCCCATTCAGCAACCAGTTAGGAGACTCTTAAATGGATGATTCATACGTAGTCAGAAGGAGGTTTTAAAAGTTCCTGGGGCTGTGTGTGTAGAAGGAAGACCTGATCACATATCTATAAATATGTTTTGTAATATGCATTTATATGTACAGGTTGTCCTCCCCTTTCCCCATTAGAGTGTAAATAGGATTATTTTTGTGTTTCATCTTTGTATCCTCAGTGGGAGCATACAGTAAGCACTTAATAAATGCTTATTAATTGATGTGAGAAAATACTGAATATCAGTAAAGATCATAGATATAGAATGAGCTTCTAATCCAACTAATACAATCTCTCTTGCTTTACACATGAGATAACTGAGACCCAGGAAGGTTAAGTAACCTGCCCAAAATCACACAGGATTTGGACCCTGATCCTCTTATTCTACAGTCAATCTGCTCTTTCTTCCCTGTACTTCATTGCTGACAACTTCTAGGTCATTTATAATCTTAAAGATCTCCCTGGGATGCTGAGATAAGTGACTTACCCAGGGTCACATAGTTAGTATATGTCAAAGGCAGAACTTGAACCCAGGTCTGCCTGATTCTAAGGCTGTTTCTCCATCCACTCTTTTATTTCACATTTACCGAATCATAGTTTTGAGAGTTGGTTGCTGTTGTTCAGTTATGTGTTCAACTCTTCATGGAGGATTTGTACGTCATTCTAAATACAATAGGGAGCCAATGAAAATTTTCTGCTGGGGAAGGAGGGAGTTGATATTGCCATTCCACGTTTTGATAGTTGCGTGGATGGATCAAGGGGAAAAGAAATGGGAGGGAGAGAAATCGATTAGGAGGCCATTGTAATATATAGAAAACCTATTTAGACCACGTAAATATTAAGAATGTTATACTCTCTCCTAAGGACTGCTTGGCTTTTTATACCTTTGCTGCTGCCCAGTCCATATCAGGCTGGAGAATGGAAGCAATCCCTGAAAGAATTTGCTTTATGGTCCAAAGCCCAGGAAAGCTCCAAATCTGCCTTCAGGGTGTTGGTAGGAAACACCAGTTTATTTAAACTTAAGGGTAAGTCAATCTGAATCGTCTCTTAAAGCTTAATGGGAAGAATTATTTCGATTACCTGCTATATAATGATTAAGAATATTTGCAAGCCATAAATTCTTTGGAAGAAAAACCAAGTCAATAGAGTATGAAGACTTGAGGAGCCTATATTCCAGTGCTAAATTGGTGAGCCATACCCAGAAGCAATGATAACTGACATTTTTTCACACTTTACAAAATTCACCTGGGATAGGAGCAGAGGTTACACAAGTCCTGGGCTGTGGGAGTTGTGAGGGGGAGGCTGGGGAAGAGGCGCTCTCCTCTGGTGCAGGTACTGAGGGGTGGAGAAAGAAGGGCCATCCAGTCGCTTCCTGTTCTAACAAGACTAGTGGCCTTGGCTAACCAGGTTCTTAGGCTCTGTTGTTTCTCTGCTGCAAATGGAACTCAAAGACCCTCTAAATTTCAGCCCCCTGGTAAAAGGGACCAGTAGCTCTCTGCACCCTAGTAAGAACTCTGCACATATATGTGTCCTAAAAGCACAGGGATTCAAGTTACAAAGTCTTCAGCTGCATCTAGCTGTGTTATTGCCCTGTTCAATAAACTTCAGTTTATTGCTTCCATACGGGCAAATATAAATTCTTCTATGTAGCAGCTAAAGCCCTCCATGGCCTAGCCCCAAATTCCACTTGCATTGGCCATCCCATCGGCCTACAGTGCACTCTCTCCTTTGGTCTTTGCATGCGCCCCTCTCTTTCAACACCTTCTACCAAAGCCTTTCATCATCCCCCGACGGCTGGTGCCCCTTCTCGCAAATGACCCTCCAGCAGCTTTGTCTTTATTTTTCCTTATTCTCCATATGGAATGAGATGTGAATTTATTGTTTCCTCTGTTAGAATGGCAGCTCCTTGTGACTAGCATTGTGTCCTTCATGGTATCCAGGGTGGGGACAGAGTGTTAAGTCTGGAATCAGGATGACCTGAGTTCAAATCTAACGTTGGACATTTCCTAACTGTGTGACCCTGGGCAAGTCACTTAACATCTCTTTGTCTAAATTTCTTCAACTGAAAAATGGGAATAATAACAGCATCTACTTCCAAGGGTTGTGGTGAGGATCAAATGACATAATGTTGTAAAGTGCTTAGTATGGTGTCTGGCATACAATAGGTGATTAATCAATGCATGTTTCCTACTTTCAGTGCCTGGCACATGGTAGCACTTAATAAATAATGCCTGCTGATTGGTTGATTGGTTATAAATTCTGTTGTGAAGTCCTCTAGAAGACAAGGATTATATATTTTTCTTTCTTAGTTTATCCTTACATAGTGGGCCTTCTGTTAACATCTGCCATTAGGATGACAGAGGATTGGCAGACTGGCGGACATCCCAGTGTTTCCCTCTTAACTTCTACCCACTTTCTTGTGAAAAATATGACTCACCCTGCCCAAAGAACAGGGAGCCAGCTCTGAACGACCTCCAGCCTGGTGCTCTCAGCCATTCCCTGCAGGGCTAAAATAGGCCGTTACTCCCATTTCTACTTGTTTGACCTTCTTTCTCCAGCTGGAATTCTGATTCTCCTTAAGACTAAGAAAACGAAATTTTAACCACTTTTTTTTTTTAAATCTAGGGTTAAAGTTCAGTGTCTCAACCATACCACCTCCAGACACTTTGCCCTTTTCCTTACCTGGGCTGCTGATGTGGAGGAATCTCTAATGTCTCCTTTAGAAATTAATTCACAAATGTCAATGAATGCTAATTTGGGTCTGTGGGTTTGGGGAGGTGGAGGGATAGATGCTGGGATTCTGCAGCCTGTGCTTTTGGGTTGTTCTCAAAAGGCCTTTCAATCCAGTCTTAGTCAGAGCTGCCTTTGGTCAAGGCCTGGAAAGTGAAGGGGATGAGCTGAGGGTGGAGTTAATGAGGGTAGAGGTGAGTCACTGAGTCCAGCAAGGTGGTTGTAATTGTAAGCTATCTGCAAAGAAGCACGTATGTGTGTGACCTTTATCCACCTCTACACAGATGTCCATCTTCATGCTGACACACACATGTACCAAGGTAGAGTGGAACATGACAACAAGTAGACATCTGGCCAGATTCTAGAATATCAGATGGTACTGAGGAACATGGGCATTGGCAGACTGCCCCATCATGGGCACTGGTCCACCATTTTGAATGGGCCAGTAGGCTCAGCACCTGATGCCAGCCCTCCCAGTATCCAAGTTGTGAGGTAGGGTTGTTAATGAGTGACCAGGTCACAGATAAAGGCTGCCCAGTTCACCCTTCGGACCTTCCCTCTTCCTATCTATGATACTGTCATTCTTCTAGTCAGCAAGGTTCAAAACCTTGGGTCAAGTTGGGCTCACCAACTATCACTTTCCCTTCTCCTCAGATTCAATCATTTCTCTCGACCTTTAACAGAAATATGGAAATTGGACTTTCTCCACCTCATACCCAAGTCACAGGATAATAACTCAGGACCAAAAGGGACATCAGAGATGAGGAAACTAAGACCTGAGTCACAGAGATAGTAAGTGGCAGAGGTAGCATTTGAACCCAGATCCTCTGACTTCAGATCCAGTGTTCTTTCTGCTTCCTCCTTGGTCCATTCTAATCTGATAAGTATTTGCTAAGTGTTTGCTGTATGCCAAGCACTGTACTACATTCTGAGGGTTCAGAGACAAGATGAAAATAGTCCCTGCCATCACAGAGCTTGACTTAGATGGAACTCAGTTCAACTCAATTCAGCAACCACAGGACTTGGGTTCAGATTTCACCACTCTCACCCCTTCCCCAACACTTAATTCCCATGTGAGCCTGGGCAAATCATTTTAGGTCCCTGGGCCTTGTTTTTTTCTCATCTATAAAATAAAAGGGGTCAGTGTGTGTGTGTGTATGCGTGTGTGTGTGTGTGTGTACGTTTAGGAGTAGATTAATTGGCCCCTGAGGTGTCTTCTAGTTGTGATTCTATCATCCCGAGCATTGGTTTTTTGGTTTTGTTTCGTTTTTCATCTTTAAAATGAGAATGAGGATGTGGTTCCTCCCATTCATTCTAATTCTTCTTCACATCATGACTAATGTGAAAATATGTTTAATGTGAATGTATAAGTAGAATCTATATCAGATTGCATGCTGTCTTAGGGAAGGGGGATGAAAGGGAGTGGGAGAAAATTTAAAATTCAGAATCTTATGGAAGTGAATGTTGAAAACTAAAAATAAATAAATTAATTATATAGAAAAGAGATCCTGAGTTAAAAAAAAAAGTAATGTCTGATGATTATTCAATAAATTAATGAATGACTCCTTTAAATAAAATAAAATGAGAGTGAGGAGAGTAAGGGACAGTTAGATGGCTCATGGATAGAGCACTATACCTGAAGTCAGGGAGACTCATGTCCTTGAGTTCAAACCCAGTCTCTGACATTTACTAGCTGTGTGATCCTGAGCAAGTCACTTCATCCTATTTGCCTCAGTTTCCTTATCTGTAGAATGAGCTGGGGAAGGAAATGACAAACCTCTCCAGAATTTTTTTTCAAGAAAACCCCAAATGGGGTCACAGAGAGTTGGACATCGCTGAAAGACCAAATAACAAAATTTAAAAGATATGCTCATGTGTGAAAATCCAGGCACCAGAAGCAGACCAGCATGGCATGAAGCAGAAGCAGAATGATGTTATCATTGGCATGGACAAGGGCACCTGAAGGGTTGTAATAAGGAAGACAGACTAGACTTATGGCTGGGGAAAACTGGAGGGGAGGGAGGGAAGACTCCGAGAAGCAGATCTAGGCTTGGTGTCAGGACAAACTTCAAGAGTCAAAGTTGTCCAGGAGCATAATGGATTGCCTTGGAGGCTCAATTAGCCAACACACATTTATGAAGCCCTTACTGTGTACCAGGCAATGTGCTAAGCACTTTACAGGCATTTCTCTCATTTGATTCTCAACCCTGGTAGGAGGTCATTATTATTCCCATTTTATAGATGTTAGATGACTTGCCCAGGGTCACACAGGGGGTAAGTGTCTTATACAAAGAAAACTAAAAAAAAAAACCCAAAACCCAAAAACAAAGCCCTCAGTGTCTCTGCTCTCAAAGAGCTTACATCCTAATGGGAGAGACAGCATGTCAATAAATTAGGTATGTACAATATTTAGACAGACTAGGAAGAAGGTACTATGAGAGAGGATGTCTCTAGCAGCTGGGGCAAGAGGAAAAGTCTCCTGCCTTTGATCTGAGTATTGAAAGACTCCAAGAAACTAAGGGGGCAAAGGTGAGGAGGAAGAGCGTCCAGGCATTGGGGACAGCCAGGAAAAGATGCACAGTTGGAAGATGGAATGATGGAGAGGTAGCGGGTTCCCCTTTCATTCTTCAAGCAAAAGTCACATGGATGTGACACAGAGGACGCGTGGTTGGACTCAGGTGGCCCCCTTCTCTCATCTGAACATTATCCAACTCAGAATTCCAACTCTGTGATTTCTATTGGGATATAACAAAGGTGAGATTTTTGCTTCAGACAGTAGTTGAACTACACGACCTCCAAGGTCCATTAGGATTCTTTATGATACCCCTGAGGAATTTTTAAACATGTAGACCTCAATTTCCTGTTGTATACACCAACAGCTGTGTATTTGGTAGATGCCTTCCAGTTCCGCTGACCTAACTCGCGTATTTCTTTAAGAGAGCCATAGCAATGATACCTCTCGACCACCCCTTTATGCAGCTGAAGTCACATATCCTTTCCCTAGCTACTCATTTCTTCTCCAAGACCACAGCTGTATCCTCCCAAACACCCACAGTCTTCCCACCCATGGCCACTTGAGGTTTTGATGTTCTGTATTCCGAGTAAAAATTGACGATAAAACCAATGCCATAACTTCATTTCCTTTTTATTTGAATTTTTAAATTAAACAAAAATCTATTTTCTCTTCCTCCCATCTCTTCCCACTCCTTGAAAATGAAAAAGCAAGGACTTGTAACAAATATGCATAAAGCCTAACAAATTCACTCCTTGGCTGTGCCCAAAACTATACATCTCATTTTGCGCCCCAAGTCCCTCTGCTTTCTGTCAGGAGGTGGAGAGCATGTTTCATCACGGGTTCTTTGAAAATGAGGATGAGCCTCACATTGATCAGAGTTCTTAAATCTTTCAAAATTGCTTACCTTTTCAGTATTGTTATGGTAAAACTTGTTCTCCTATTGTGTCCACTGAATTTTGTATGATTTCACACAAATCTTCCAAATTTCCTAAAACCAGCCCCTTCATTATTTTTTACTGTCAATCAATCAATAAACATTTATTAATCCTCTACTATGTACCTATTGTGTCTTAAGCACAATAATATTCCATTATATTAATTTCAGCTATACCCCTACTGACAGACAACCCCTTAGTTTCCAGTTCTTTACTACCATAAAAAGAGCTGCTATTAAATATTTTTGTGCATATGGGTCCTTTTCCTATTCCTTTGATCTCTTTGGGATATGTGCCTTGTACCGTCAGCACTAAGTTAAAAGTATGCACAGCGTAGTAATTTGGGGAGCATGGTTCCAAATTCCTTTCCAGAATGGCTGTACCAAGCTACAGCTCTACCAACAGTGCATTAGTGTGCCTGCTTTCCCACAGCCCCTCCAACATTTTCCTTTGTCAATCTGATGGGTGTAAGACCGATTGCTAGAGTTGCCTTAATTTTCATTTCTCTAATTATTAGATTTAGAGTATTTTTATTAGATTTAAATTATTAGATTTAGATTTAGAGTATTTTTTCATATGGCTATTGACAGCTTAGATTTCTTCCTTAGAAAACTGCATGTCCCTAACCTTTGACCATTTATCAATTGAGGAATAGTTCTTAATCTTGTAACATAACTATTTCAAAGTTCAGGCTACTCATAGACATGAAGTTATTAACTGACATGCTAACCCCATGTGTCTGCTAGAATCATCCTCTTCAACCAGGCTCAGGAATACTAAAGCTAAGACCATGTTACCTGCAAAGTCAGCACTGAAACCAAAGTGTTCTCATTTCCAACAGGTGAAAATGGAATTTATGGGATCTTGGGTTTGGAGCCATGAGGGAGCTTAAGGGTCATCTAGGTCTATCCCCAACTCTTACAGATGAGGAAATGAGGCCCAGGGATGTCCAAAAACTTGCCTGCATTAATGTAGTATAATAGAAAGACTTAGGCTTGGAATCTGAAGTATAGGAGTTCAAATACCAGTTTTCCTTCTCTGTAAAGCCACTGTGAGTGACCTCTCAGGTTCCTTCCAGCCCTGAATCTGTGATTCTATCAGCTTTGTCTTAACTAACTAGATAATTTTTTTGGTTTTTTTACTCAAGCTATGTCAGGATCCAGTTATAAATTCTACCTGTTGTGAATAAGCTTTTCCTTGTACCAAGGAATTTCCATTTATTAGGTGTGTGACCCTGGGCAAGCCACTTCACTCTGTCTGCCTCAGTTTCCCCCTCTGTAAGATGAGGATAATAACAGCACACACTCTTTGATTTAGTGACATGGTGTCCTGGCTGTTCCACAAGCAAGACACGCCATCTCTCCCTGTCCCTGGAACATTCTCCTTCCCTATTTCTTCCTACAAAGCCTGTGCAAAGACAGAGAGGCAATCTATGGAATAATGCATACAGGGAACAATTAGTAGGCCTGGGGGGCTGGAATGAAAAGTGGGAAGGGGCGTACCATGTAATAGCAAGCCTAGATAGACAGGCCAACTCTCTTCAACTGTGGCTTTAGTTATTCTGTTAGTCAGAAGTAGCAGGGAGGGCATCCAACTCCCTTCCTGCCAACTGAGTCATAGAAGTCCAGATTTAGAGCTGGGAAGGAAGTTAGAGATTGTGTCTAGTCCAGCCCTCTTATTTCACAGAAGAGGAAACAGAGGCTCTGGGGATTAAATTCCTGGCCCCGGTCACACAGTTTAGTAACTGTCCAAAGGGAGACTTGAACCCAAGCGTTCCTGATTCCTGAATCGGGCGCTCTCTCTTTTGCCAAGCTGAGTCATATGGCTACATTCTCAAACTGTACCCTCCATATTTTAATCAATCAACAGATATTTATGGAACACCTACTACGCGTAGGGGTGTGAGACCTCGGGCTGGGGGGAACCAACATTACTCTTTAGCCTAGAAAATGAGTGAGGCTCAGGTGGCCAGATACAATAGGAATAATGACACATCTCCCGGGATGCTCTTGCCCAACCCGCACATGGGAAGCCAGGGTGAATGTACACTTTGTTGCATGGTACTGCTGCCCACTGCAGAGATAAATGCTGTGATCAATCATGATCAATCACTCCTGAACCACCCTCCCAACAGAACAGCTGTTTGAGGGCTGGCCAGGATCTGCATTCATTTTCAGCTCAAGACGCTCATTTCCGGGGAGTGCTTCCAAGAAATCTGGTGCTTGGAGGGGGATGAGGGAAGATGTTTTTGGAAGACTAAGACGAACTACATGGTGTGACTCCTCTGAGACAGACGCCAAGCTGCTAAAGTAATTTTGCTGTTTAGTAAGCCACAACGGCAGTCCAGGAGATATTTTGAGATTTACTGTACTCTAATTCACTCAAAGTGAGATTCTACAGGCTAATAACATGTTTCTTCCAAGTTGTCCCTTTCAAGAGGGAGTTTTTCTTTTAGACATTTAACATTTCAAAATATTCATTAAGCCAAGAAAATGGGACCAAGAAGGAAAATGCCCACTCAAAATTCAGAATGGTGCGCTTTGCCTCAGTTTACCCATAGATGAAAAAAAATCAGAGACCCTTTGCAAAGGCCAAGTAGTTCAGTCCTCTTATTTTATAAGTGAAGAAAAAGAGGCTAGGAGGAGGTGGGAGACTTGTCCAGTATCATACAGGTAGCAAGTGTTAGAGGCAGGATGTGTTGACTGTGTAGTGTGTCCCTAACATGGAGCCTGCATTGACATGGGGATGGAGGAAAATAGAATTTGACACCTCAGTGAAAGCTACCATGAACCTGGGTTCTGGAGCAAATGTTCCCTGTCACAAAGCTGGAAACAGCCTTGATCTCCTTAAGGGTTTCATGTTGTTCTCTCCTGTTACCCGCTCATTACCAAAACACCCCACACCCAAGTGACCCACACCTATGACAAATGACCATCCTGTCAATGCCATCAGTCTTCACTGCAGGTTCCTTCCTCAGAGAGAATTTCTTTTTAAGGACAAATGAGAAAAATGACCCTGATTTTTTTCCCCTGGAAAATTCCAGAGTAATACAGACCATATATGTATTATAGGTGTGTGTGTATACATATATGTGTATATATATATATATATACATATACATATGTATATATATAATGTGTATGTATACTTTTTTAAAAAATTTGTTTTAATATCTTTTATTTTAATGGGAATCATAATAATTAATTCTTGACCTGCAGAATCAGAAAATTTGTTTCATTTCCTAGCTTAGGAGGCAGAGGGGGTACAGTGGAAAGGGCCCTGGTTCTCTTCTAGCAAGATTCAAATCCCACCTCTGACAATACCCGTCTAATCTTGGAGAAGTCACGGAACCTACCTCAGTTTCCTGATCTGTACAATGAGTGGGTTGGACAAGGTAGCCTCTGAGATCAGTGGTGACCAAACTCCTTGGACCTGAGCTTAGCAAACACTTAGTAAATGCCTTTGATTGACTTGTAAAAATGGCGGTGTTGGACTAAATGAGCTCTAAGGTTCCTTCCAGCGTCAGACTCATGATCCATAGACAAATCACTTTCTCTGGGCCTTAGTTTACCCATCTGTAAGATGGGGGTTAGTTATACTCACACTACCTACCAACAGCGTCATTGTGAGGGAAATACTTTGTCAAGTAAGTGTACATATACACATCACATGTAATATATTATATAGCACATCATATATAATATGATAATATGTAATAATATATGTTATATCATATATCATATGCACTATATATTATATGTGTATGTGTATATTTGTTTAGTGATTTTCAGTCATACCTGTGACCCCATTTGGGGTTTTCTTGGCAAAGATACTGAAGATACTTCTCCAGCTCATTTTACAGGTGAGGAAACTCAGGCAAACAGGGTGAAATGACTTGCCCAAGATCACATAGCTAGTAAGGGTCTGAGATCAGATTTGAACTCAGGAAGATGAATCTTCCTGATTCCAGGCTTATTGCTGCATCCATTGTATAGCTTAGCTGCCTGTGTGTGTGTATTACGTATACATATATATGTATATATATATATATATATATATATATATACACTGCATATTTTATAGATAATAACTATATTATTATATAATATTATATATCATATAATGTATAAATATATAATATATTATATATAATATAGTTGACATACACATTGTGTGCAACCATATAATATACAACTATAAACTATATATTTGTGTGTAAATAACATGCAGTGTATATAGTTATGCATAAATACAATGTATGGCATGTTATATAATATATATCAAATATTTTTATAGGTGTATATATGTTTTTACAGATATTGGAGACTAGAGACTCATGCCACATCTCTAATTCCAGTCCTGTCCCTAAGAGTGAAGATATCTGTTATCAGACAGTTGATTAGAAAAGGGAGGAGGAGATATTGTTAGGGAGGCCAGGGCTGGTGTAAGTTGGTACAGCTCCCTTATTTAATTCTATTTAATTGCTAAATAAACTGATCTAATGAGTCAGTCCCTCCAATAAAATGATGTAACATGCCATAAATCTGAACTGGTAACCTTTGGTTTTCCACTGCAATGTGCATACTATAACCCCCATATTGACCATGGAGCTTGGGAAACCATGGAGAGTAATGAAATACACACATGTTCCTTGGAGACTGGCAATCAGGGGATGATGAAGGCAATGAGTTCCTCCTGGTCTCAAGATTCACAGATCAGGAAATGTCCTGTGAGATAATTCAGAAAGCTTATGCTTCCCTGTATAGAACAGGAAACACCAAAGGCCCCACTTTGCCCTAGAAGGATAGACACTCGGGGCAAACTCCACAGCCCAGGCCTCCTGGGAACTGAAGACAGACTCCAACTGAGAAGTTGGAGACTCCATCTGCTTTTCTACTTAGTTGGGCCCTGGATGTTTGAGGGAATTGGGATTTATGGAAAAACTTCAATTTGTAACAGAGTCAGTCTCTAATGTCAATGGGGGTACTGGCTGTTGAGCAAGGAACATTGGCATTGACCCAGACCTGGTAGGGACCATATAGTTCAACCTGTATCTGGAAAAAAAAATCCCTCTTCAACAAACCCGACAAGTGATCCTCCAATTTTTACTAGAATGCCTTCGGTTAAGGGGAGAACCTACTACCTCCCAGGGCTTCCTATTCTCCTATTACTGGACTCTACACAGATTTTTTTTCCCCCACATTAGTCAAGTATAGTTTACATAGGAGGTGGTAGGTTGTATAGTATATCCCCTGTTGTATACAGTTCTCTCTGTAATAAAGCCCAGCCTCATAAAGTTCCTGAATGGCCTAGGCTAGAATGAAAACAGAGTCCTTGGATATGAAACTAATTTTGTTGGACACACATAATCCTGGTAATTCTCCATGTAAACAGAAATGAAGGCCATTTCCCCAAACCTTTTTTCAAAAATGGCCCATCTCTACCAAAGACACTTTCATGAACGTGACATAAATGAGTGGAAATTAAAGGTGATCCCAGTAAACCATAAGCTCCTTCAGGGCAGACTGGTCTGTTTTTGTATACTCAGTCTCCATCACCTGACGCACAGTAGGCACTTGATAAATGTTTACCCCAGCAACTTACAAATCCTAACTAGTACTAATCTCTTCTTCCTGGGGCGTAGGTGGGGTGGGAATGGGAGCCAGAAAGACATGAACTATTGGGTGACAGCTTAAAGCCGCCTCCACAGTATTCTATCCACTCAGAAGACTTGCCAAGGGTTGTTCTGAAAATGAATCCAGTTGCATGGATTTTGGAATGGTCTTCCTACCAACACAGTATTATTATTATTATTATTATTTTGCTTTTTTTTTGGAGGGCAATTGGGATTAAGTGACTTGCCCAAGGTCAAACAGCTGGTTTTTGTATTAAGTGTCTGAGGCCAGATTAGAACTCAGGTCTTCCTGACTTGAGGGCCAGTACTCTATTCACTGAGCCACCTAGCCGCCCCTCAACACAGTATTATTAATTTATGATTTGCATGACTTGTTTCTGCAATACATATCCTTTCTGATACTTAGGGACCAGAGAACTGTGGAGAGACTGATTAAAGAAATGTCTTTTAAGCACCTACTTTGTGCTAGGTGCAAGGGATACAAACAAAGGAGACCCTGCCTTCCAGGAGCTTACATTCTACTGGAGTGAAATAGTACGTTCACTGATAAGTAAATACCAAACATATATGCAAAGCAAACAAAAGCCGGGGCAGGTAGGGGGAGCACTAACCATGGGGAAGGAGGAATCGCCTAAAATGCATCTTCACAGGATTGAAGAGGAGATGAAGTCTGGATCGCTAGGTGGCCCAGTGGATAGAGTTCTGGGTCTGGGGTCAGGAAGGTTCATCTTCCTGAGCTCAAATCTGGCTGTGTGACCCTGGGCAAGTCACTTCATCCTGTTTGCCTCAGTTTCCTCACCTGTAAAATGAGCTGGAGAAGACAATTGCAAACCCCTCCAGGATCTCTGCCAAGAAAACCCTTTGGGGTCACAACTGAAAAATACTGAAGAACAACAAAGCAGGCCAGGTATGGAGGACAGACTGTAAGGGCTCCGATGTGGGAGATGGGGATTTTGTATAAGTGAATTGTAAGCAGATCATTTGGGACAGAACAGAATAGATGAGAGAAAGTGATATGAATGAGTCTGGAAGACTGGTTGGAGGAACAGGTTGTGAAGGACTTTAGATGCCAAACAAAGAAGTTTGTACTTTACCTTAGAGAAAATAGTGAGCCACGGAGGTTTCTTAAGTTAATTAATTCTGGGACAAGCCTATGATCATGCAGCTTAAACAGATGTACAGCTCTCACAAAAAATAAAAACTCATTCAGAAACTCTGAGGCATGAATTTGGTGTATCTCTTCAGCCCCTTGCTCAAAGCCCCCACACTTTCTGGGACCCTCCCATGGTAAGGAGACAGTGTAGTATAGTAAAGAGAATGCTCACTTTGGAGTTAAAAGATCTCAGATGGGGGTAGCTAGGTAGCACCAGTCCTGGAGTCAGGAGGACCTGAATTCAAATCCAGCCTCAGACACTTAACATTTACTAGCCTCGTGACCTTGGGCAAGTCAGTTAATCCCAATTGCCCTGCCCTCCCCCCTCCAAAAAAGCAAAAAGAAAAAAAAGGTCCCAGATACACTTCTGGGTTCTAGGTTATTATCTGGGACGTTTACTTCTTCTCTCATAGCCTCGGTTTCCTCCTCTGTAAAAACAAGAGTTGGAACAGATGGTTTCAGGGGACCTTTCCAGCCCTACATCTATGATTCAGCGATCCTTCAAGGAGGTCAGCCTGCCTCTTAGGTCCTCCCAGCTCTAAATCTGATCTCACATCCCATTGTCCCCTTCGTTTTCAATTAATTCATTGACAAATGTTAGGCAAACTGGCCTGGGAGCATTGGTGCCTCAGCAGACAAGCTGGGCTGCCCGATCAGACTGCCTGATCAGCATGGAATGCAAATTACAATGGAAATTGGCTCGCCATCTGCAATACCCTGTAGGCAAAGGACTCCCACCGAGGTTCCAGGAAAGCTAATTAGCTGGCTCTCCTGAGCCGCCCCGGAGCCTAGCTGCAGGCCTCCTCCTCATCCTGCCAGGACCACCTTGCCAAGTCACAATCTGAGAAGCAAGCAAGCTTGGAAGGGCACAGGGACCCAATGCAGCCATGAT
>CM053588.1:42452662-42478283 GCA_028646515.1 Pseudochirops corinnae | reverse complement strand
CTCCATGGTGGCATGCAATCATGTATAGGATCTGCAAATACTTTCACACTGTACAACAGTCTGGTTGTATAAAAGGGTTGTAACCAATGAGTGAACAATGGGAAAAAAGAAACAAAACCAAACATGAAAAAGACCAATAGCATGTATTGCTTCAGTCTCCATTTAAACTCTGTTCTTTCTAGATCTTTCTCTGAATGTAGACATCTCCTTCCATCCTGAAACTTGTAGAGTTGTCTTATAACTGTGTGTTGCTGAGAAGAGTCCAGTTCATCAAGGTTGGTCATCACACATACGATGTGTCTGTCATTGTGTACAAATTTTTCCTGGTTCTGCTCTTCTCACTCAGCATCAATTTGTATAATCTCTCCAGGTAATTATGAGTGACTACTTTTCTACTGGGCAATATCTTTGGTTCTACATACTTTTATTCCTTGTCTATATATCTTGGATATTATAAAACCCTTATCAGAGATATTTGATGCATTTTTTTTTTTTGCATGAATTCTTAAAGGCTCTGTTCTGGGAGCATACGCTCTGCACAGGTTTCAAGTACAGTCCTAAAAACAGTCTGTGCGTCTGTTGTCTGAGGAACCACCTAGTTAAGGAGGGAGGGACTCATTACCCAGGATCATAAGTCTAGGCCTCGAGATCATGGAGTCCAACTCCCCTCATTTGGCAGGGAAGGAAACAAAGAGAGAAGGTGACTTAACCTGGGCCACACAGCAAATAAATTTCAGAGGCAAGATTTGAACTCAGATCTTCCTGACACTCCAAGTCTAGCACTCTCTCTGTATTTCAGTTTTTGTTGTTTTTATTATTGTTGTTAACTATGGATAAAAGGATGGTCATTTGATGATAAATAAGAAAAACACAAAATGGCCCTCAATCCTGTGCAACTCCTTCTTCTTTCTTCAAAGATGGTCAAAGGTGGGCAGTGGGCAGAGCCTACTCTAAATCAGTTTTTAGGCCACCTTTAAAGAGAGAGGCAGTGTGCCATAATAGGTGGAGAGTTGACCTCAGATTCTCTGACAGAAATTGACTTGTTTGGCCATGGACAAGTCACTTAATCTCAGAGTTCTCCTAGTTTAGATTGCAGAATTGATTTTAAAAAAAACTTCCTAAATCAATTAAATCATAGGTTTGGATTTTTTTTAAAGACCATTAATTTAGTTGTCAATATTCCAAATATGAGAATTAGGTCCAGTGTCCAATGATCTGAAAGACTCCTGAAGGAACTAAATAAAACTAATGTGAATCTTCTCATTTCAAGGGAAAGCAAAAGACATAAGAAAATTGAAGATCAATTCAACATGTATCAATCCATTAAGCATTCATTATGTGCCAGGTATAGTGATAAGTCTTAGGAATACAAAGAAAGCAAAAAACAGCTCCTATCCTTGAAGAGCTTATACTCTAATGGGGGAGACAATTTGCATAAATCAGTCTATGAAATAAATACAGAATAGATAAAGAGAAGGTACAAGCAACTATGCTAGTTGCTTATGACAGAAAGATAAACATGGAACAGTCCCTGCCCTCAAGGAGGTTATATTCTTCTATTGTTCTATAAAAAATGATGAGCCGGCAGATTTCAGTAAAAAGACTTGTATGAACTGATGCTGAATGAAGTGAGCAGAACCAGGAGAGCATTATCAACACTGAGTGACGACTGACTTTGATAGACTTAGCCTTTCTCAGCAACGCAAGGATCTAGGACAATTCCAAAAGACTCATGATGGAAAATGCTATCCGCATCCAGAGAAAAAACTATGGAGTCTGAATGCAGATCAAAGCACATTGTTTTCTCTTTTTTGTTGTTTTGGTTGTTTTTTCTTTCTTGTGGTTTTTCTCTTTTGTTCTGATTCTTCTTTCGCATCATGACTAATATGGAAATATGTTTAATGTGACTGTACATGTATAGTCTATATCGGATTGCTTACCATCTTAAGGAAGGGGGAGAGGAGGGAGAAAAAAAATGTGAAACCCAAAATCTTATAAAAGTGAATGTTGAAAAGTATCTTTACATGTAATTGGAAAAAATAAAATACTATTAAGTGGGGGAGGGGAGGGAGCTATAACACGTGCCCAGATCATGTCTGACATTTACCTAGCACTTCGAGGGCTATAGGCATTCTCTCTTCCGATCCTCTCAACAAGCCTGTGAAGTAGGCAAAAGATGATAGATATTACTGTCTTCATTTTACAGATGAGGACACCGACGGTGACCGGGGTGATGTGATTTGCAGGGGGTCACACAGCTGGGAAATGTCCAAGGTGGGATTCCAACCCAAGTCTTTCCTAATGTCAGATCCAGAATGTTTTCCTTTGTACCACACTGTAATTACAAGGTAATTCTGAGGAAGGAGAGAGTAGTAACAGCTGGTGAGGGGGTGGCGTCAGATTCCTCAGATGAGGAAATTTTACAGGTGAGAAAGCATAGCTCACAGGTTCCCTCCTTGGAGAAACAAATAGAGGAGCAGACAGAGTTGGTTTCATCACACACCCAAGGGCAACGTGAACTGTCATCTGATGGGATGCCTAATCACCTTGTCTTGCAGTATATATTATCATAGAATCAAAGGTCTGACACCAGAAGGGACTTCAGGGGCTACTCATAGTGAACAGGAGCAAAGAGACCACCATGAAGACAGCTATCTATGGCTTATACACCAACATCTGGGGCAAGTGAATAGGCCAGAATGCTGGGCTTAGAGCCAGGAAGGCTTGGGGTCAAATCCTGCTCAACTCAGAGAGCAGATTGAGACATATGTTTTTCTGGTCATGTCCAACGTGGACATTTGTTCTGCTGGACTAAGCATATTGTAACAGGAGTTTTGTTTTTTTTATTTTTTCTTACTCAATAAAGGGTGAGGGAGGCAGGAGGAGGTGAAAGGGAAAGGACAGGTTTTTTGTTGATTGAAAAAAGTTAATTAAAAAACTTGGGCAAGTCACTTAACCCCAATTGCTCTCCAAAAAACAAAAACAAAAACAAAAACCCCAAAACAAACCAAAAAAACCCATAAAAAAATAAAATTCTATAGAGTTAATAAAAGAATCCTGCCTCAGACACTTACCAGGTGTATAAATCACTTAACTTCTTTCTGCTTCTGTCTCCTCATCTGTAGAATGAAGGGATTCATAAATTTGGCTCAATATCCTATAAAGTCCTTTCCACCTCAAAAGCTAGTTTGGTGCAGAGGGTGATAGAGGGAGAGAAAGTCTACAAAGAACTTGATAGGATCCTCTAAACTAAGTTGATATACCATTCACACTTAGTAACTGCATTGCAAGATGGGAAGATATATATTGGAAAATATGGTTTATGAGAAAAAAAAGAAATTTACATGATGATTTTGTTGCATATTTGAAAGGAATAGCAAGTTGTACATAGCAGATTTGCAGTTTCATGTGCAAACATTGTATTTTATTTTATACATATTATATTACATATTAATAATATAAATATGTTATTTTATTGTAGTATGTTATGGAAATGCTTGATTTATTTCATATATTAAAACTTTTTAAAAAGAAAATATGACTTAGGATTTTAAAGGGAAATACAGCACAAATACGTAAGTTACTCAGAAATCTCTTGACTGTATATTGTGAATTCTTTTTTCAAGAAGGGACTTGGAAGCCACTGAACATGATAAGCACTGAGCAATGTCAGAATTTTTAAAAAAAGGAAAGAAAAGGACAGCAGGAAGAAAAGAAACCAACTACATTATAATATGTAGGAAATGACTAGTTACTGATGTGGGAGTCATTTCCAAATGAACTCTGTGTGTGTATGTAGCCAGACAATTGACTAGTTAAAATGAAGGTCAAAAATCAGATCAAATCAGAAGCCAGAAATAAGATGAGGAGATATCGAATGTGACTATGAAAGCTCCAATTCAAAGTATTTAAATAAACTACTGACTTTGAAAAAATGGTAAGTGGAAAGAGAGAAAGACTGATTTTCTGATTGTCAGGATCTCCTGCAAAGTTTAACCAACAGGAAACAATCGCCACACCGAGAAGGACAAGGAAGCCCAGAAACCACCTCAGCCAACAAATGTTTGCTCTCCACATAGCAGGCTATTTAGCAAGATGAGTTTAGCATCTAAGCTCCCTTGAAAAACTGGAGGATACAATATTATAAACAATATTACCTCATAAAACAGTGCCAATACATAGAGGGCAAGACAAGGTTATGGAACACTCATTATCAGACCCAACTAAGAACATTTTCAGATAAAATTGGAAGGAGGATAATAAAAAGATGATCAATGAGACAGATTTGCTAGTATTTCTATAGCAATCTATCCTTATCTTCAGTGATAGTAGAAACATTATATTTAAATTTTAATATATCAGAAACCAATATGCAAAGAGAACATAAGGTAAGGAACGTAGGAAAAGAGAGTAAATTGGGCTAAGTACACAGAGAATAAATCTGTGCTGGAAGTCATACAATTTTGAAAACACTGAAAGACTGATTTTTAAAAGAAATCTCAGAGCAAAAGGTACCAGTGATTCCAACCCCCCCCTCCCCCATCTATGGCATTATTGTTTCTAAAAAATGTTTTTGAAAGGTTATCACTAACTTCCAACCTGCTTGACTGATTTCTTCTCACTATAAAATCTTTATGAGATCAAACAGATGAGATAATGATTATAAAGTGCTTAACTAGTAAGTGCTATATAAATGTTAGCTCTTAGGTATAAAAACAATCTATACACATATCAAAGACATGTGTTAAACATAGAAGCAGACAAGCTTCGGCACATGATTTTCTACACCAGACGATATTTTCAGTCACAGGAATAGAGTACAGGTTTCCATTGTGTTTCTCATTTGTTGATTAATTTTTTTTAATTTGACTTCTCATTTGTTTCATTGGAGAGGCAGAAGACTATGGGCATAGAATAGTGCATTATCAAACATAATCAGTGTTGGTTTTGCTGGGACTTTTTTCTTTTTTTCCAGTGGGTCTCAATCTGTGGGTTATGTTCAATTTAAATACATCCTGCATATCAGATATTTACATTACGATTCATAACAGTAGCAAAATTACAGTTATGAAGTAGCAACGAAAATAATTTTATGGTTGGGGGTTACCACAACATGAGGAACTGTATTAAAGGGTGGCAGCATTAGGAAGATTGAGAACTACTGCATCCTTGTTACGGGGAAAATTTATTTCAAAATGAAGACGACACAAGGCATTACTAAAACAAAACAAAATTTGGCTCCAAAGAATAAAATGCAGGCTCAAAGGCTTTCCTCCAGCAAGTTGGCTCTGGTACATGTGTTAAGAGCATACAAGATTACTCAAGAGATGCAAACACAGAGATAATGTTGTTCGATGACGCACTGATTAGCAATCAATCAAGTATTAATTAAGTACCTTTTACGTGTCAGGTACTCTACTAGGTCCTAGGAATACAAGCTCAAAGAATGAAGCAATCCGTACTTGTAAAGAATATCAAATGAAACAAAATACTGGGAGACAGGTGCCGATCCAAGGGCTTTGCCTCTGCCAGAGTCAGAGTCAGAATGACAGAGGGATTCTTTCACTCTTTCATGGATGGCGAGGTTAGTTAGTTGTCCCTTTTTTTCAGATGACATTGTATTGATTGCAATAAGCAAACCTTTCCTTCCCTATCCCCCAGCTGCTAGAATCTTTGTTTCCCTCTGAGATTTCCTTCCATCTACTCTGTATACATCTCATATGCACCTAGTTATTTACATGTTGCCTATGCCATAAGGGTATAAGCTCCTTGAGGGCAGGGGATACACACACACGTGCATGTATATATGTATTGTGCATGTATATGCATGCACACACATATGCACATATGCATGTATGTAGATGTATGTAGGCATGTGTGTGCACACGCATATGCACTTATGTGCATGAGTGCCTATGTATATGTGTGTACCTGTTTACATGCATACACGTGTATGCATGTACAGATATATATGCACTATATGCTTACATATATAAACACACACAAATACATATACCTTCTTTGGTATCCCTAGCACTTAGAAGAATGCCTGCCTAGAACACAGTAAGAGCTTAGTAAATACTTGTTTGCTAACTGATTGATTATAGGGCCACCTCAAAGAGCTGCAAAGACACTCAAAAGTGGAGCAGCACGGTGTACACTGATTGCCGTGGATAGAATGCTGGATTTGGAGTTAGGAAGACCTGAGTTCGAATTTTACCTCAGATACTTTATTAACTGTGCAATCCCAGGCAAGTCAACTTATTCTCTCAGCCTCAGTTTCCCCAACTGGAAGAGGGAGAGGTTGGATTCAGTGACTTCTAAGGTCTCTTCCTTCTCTAAATCTATGACCCTATGAACCTTCTACCAAGAAAATATAAACAGATGAAGATTAATACCTGTTGTCCAGACTACAGCACGTAATTGGTCCGTTGAGCTAATCCCCCTGGAGGTGTAGCTTTGTTGGAGCCTACAGAAAGATCATGTATAGGCTGGTCCCTGAACTGGAGAGGAGGAAGAAAGGGAGGGGGATCATAGTCAGGAAACTGTTCAGGGTATCCAATTATCCCAAACTGCTCCCTGCCCTCAAAACCCATCCTCTAAATTCTCTCAGTGATGCCACATGTCTGTGAATCATGGAAAACCATCATCTCTGAATAATCAAAATTGTAGGTGACTCAAAGGGAAACAGATAGAAACATGGTGGGTGTAAGGCGGCCACAGGCAATTATCAGCAAGAATTTGCCTGATCCCCAGCTGTTACTTCTCTGCCTCTCCTGAAATGACTTTGTATTTATTTTTTTATTTTAAAATAAACTGTCATTGATGGGTTTTGTTATAATACAGTTCTTTCTGCATTTTTTCCCCTGACCCTATATCCTCTACCCTAAGAGATGGAGTTCCATCTCTTAGCCCTAAGACAGCCATCTCTTAGAGGGGATAGGGACTGAATCTACTTTCCTCATTGACAGAAGGAACTTCCAGGCAGGGGAACGTCCCTCCACCAATGTAGGTCGTCATCTTCTTAAAGAGTAGCCCAGAGCAGTCATGTCAAAATCAACTAGAAACCCAGGTCACTAATCTGTACATTAGGATTCCTGCAGGATATATATTGACTTAGTTTTCAAATGTAAGTTTTCATGTATTTTCATTTATTTTGCTAAATATTTCCCAATTGCATTTGAACTGAGGTCTTCCTGACTGATATTCAATTCACTGTGCCACCTCACATCTGTCTGATTTCAAATATCAAAAAAGTCTGATATTATAACTCATTCTTGTATATAGTCTATTTTTTATGTACCTGTTGTTCCTTCCTCCCCCACTGCAGAACATAATCTTCTTGAGGGTAGGATCATTTTTGTTGTTTTCCTGCTATCTATTTGTAGCGTCTAGAAGAGGGAGATAGACAGACAGAGACAAAGACAGGGAGCATTTATTAAGCACTTGAAGGAGAAGTTGGTACAGTAATCTAAGACATCTCATGGAGAGAGCCAGGCTATGGAGGTCTGGCCCTCAGAGAGACACTTACAAGAGGTCAGGGATTTGGGGCAGAGTCCAGCTTACTGGTGGAGAAGATGTGGAGGTCCAAGTAGGGGCAGCATGGCCGGGAAGTCTGTGCCCCACACTAGAAGACACGCAAAAAAACTCTCTCCCCCCAAACCCAAAACAAGCATTTATTATGTGCCAGGAACTTTGACAAGTGCCAGGGTTACGGAGACAACAATGAAATAGCCCTTACTCTCAATGAGTTTCTATTCTCCCAGAGAAGATACCACATTCATATATTATTATATACAGAAAAAATATAAAGAAAATCAATTCAAGGAGGAGGTCAAAGGAATCAAGAAAGGCTTCATGCCTGTGTTTGGGCTTCATCTTAACTGCAAGAAGGGGCAGACTGGGGTGGTATTGGGCCAGGCCACCTAGGAACTTATTGGTCATGTGCCTAGCATGGAGAATGATATCTGTTCTCCCTGTGCTACTGTTAAGATTAATGGTATCTAGGCTGCCAAATTGCAAGCACTGTCCTCTCCCTCTAAATTTTGGCTTCCTGGGATAAAGTCCCAAGCAAACTGCCCTAGTTATAACCCTAATGTGACCAGAACTGTCTTCTAGGAAAATGTTCCATAGAAAGTTGTATATTATGGTTTCCAAAGTATAGTTTGGAGGTGAGGAGCCCAGGTGTTCCCTGGGTGATGGGGAGACTGAAAAAACTAGCAATGTAGCAAAGTAAAGCAAAGCAATGAAAGGGGTGGATGCACTATGGAGGGAGAGAGAGAGAGAGAGAGAGAGAGAGAGAGAGAGAGAGAGAGAGAGAGCCTGGCAAGAGAGACAGTGTGGTGCAATGGATAGATCACTGGATTGATTGGGATTCCAAGCACAGGGGTTCTAACTCCAGTTCTGCTACTTGCTATCCTGGGTGACCCCTCTGGGCTTGTCTTTATGGGGAGGGGGTTGGATTAAATTGCCTTTGCACAAAGACTAGATGATTTCTAAGGGCTCCTTTAATTTGAAATCTATGAGCTTTGAAAGGCTTGAAAACTCAGCTCCAAGCAATGAGGAGCCATGAGTTGTGAAGGAAGAAGCTGGGTGGGCTGGAGCTCTATCCACTGCACTACCCAGCTGCTCTTTAGACAGGTGTCATTACCACACTTCGGTAAGAGAGGGGACAGATTCCAAATGCAAAATGAGACATATATTTTTGGACACCTCAAATGTGGGGTTTTTTTGGGCTTAACTACACATATTTGTTATGGAGATTTTCTTTTTCTTTTTTTTAATTGTTCAATTTTTTAATTGTTCAGTTAGAAGTTGGAGGCAATGAAAAGCAGAAAGAATAAATGCTTATGTAAGTAATTAGTTAAATAATTTTAAAAGAAAGTTTTATCTCCTCTATGGAATCTTCCCTACTACTCTGACACCAAATAATCTTTTCCTTCTGAATAGTAGTTACAGTTGTGTGTAGTATTCCCTAAGGCTTGTAGGTGGTGCAGTGGAAAGAGTGTTAGACCTGAAGTCAGGAAGACCTGAGTTCAAATCCAACCTATCTGTGTGACCCTGGACAAGTCATTTCAGTCTGTTTGCCTCAGTTTCCTCATCTGGAAGAGGAAATGGCAAACCACTCCAGTATCTTTGCCAAGAAAACCCAAAAAAGGGTTGCTATGACTGAAAACAGCCAAATGAGTATTCTCTTATTAAATGTTAATACCATAACTCCAACTAGATGAAAAGCCCTTCAGAGTAGGACCTGTATCTTTTATTGTTCTAGAATCTCCCATGACATATTAACAGTCAATCAACAAACATTTAAGTGCTTACTATGGGCAGACGCAATGTTCTGATGCTCTGTCACATATTACCCAAAGTGACCTCAGGCAAGTTACATGGACAAGTCTGGGTCTCGGCTCTACTAAAATGAAGATACAATAATAAAAAGGTGTGCAAGGGCTTTACATATATTATTTCATTTATTCTTCACCACAACTCTGCAAGGAAGGCGTTATTATTATCCCCAATTTACAGATGTAGAAACTGAGGCTGAAAAAGAATAGGTGAGTTGCCCAAGGGACTACTAAGTGTCTGAGTCAGGTCTTCCTGACTCCGAGTTCAGCTACCTCAAGTACTATTATTCTACAAATATTATTATATCCATTTTATAGATGATGAAACAGAGTCTGAAAGAGGTTCCCACCCCCTACCCCCGTTAGGTAACTTGCCCTGGGTTACATATGGCTAGGAAGTGTCGGAGGCAGGATTTGCACTCAGATCGCCTTCTCTATCGCCTCCTACACTTAGCCGATTGTAACGAAGATAAGAAAAGTCACCTCCCCCGGTTTGTTGGCAGATACGGGGAGTTTCGGGTGTGGAACACACATTGCCAGTAACATCAGGGCTTTTTTTTTTTTTTAATACATTGGTTAGTTTTGCTGAACGATTCATTTTTTTGTTGTTCTTTTCCTTCTAAGGGATGTTGCTCTGGGAGGAGGGAAGGAGACGCGGAGAAGTGTAGGTGCTGTGTAAACAGAAGATATCAAAACCATCTTATTTTGAAGGAAAAAAAAGGAGAGGAATTTCTTTAAGCCTGATTTGCAGCGCTCCCCTCCCTTCCCCCAGGAAGGCAGATCGAGGCTCATTTTCCTCCTGCCTGCTGCTGTCTGCAGCTACAGATGCGGCGGTGTCCAGCCGATGGGCAGCGACATCTGGCCAGCTGTTACAGGAGGTGGTTCGCTGTATCCTGCCTATGAGTCACCCATGAGCCAAGCTATGCAGTTGGGGAGCAAGCGTTGTAGGCGCTGAGATCCGGTGTTTGCCATTAGACCGTGGGAGCAAAGACTAACAAAAATGAATAGAAAACAGCTGGGGAAATGAATTCCCCCCTGACCAGCTCAGAAGGGGCTGCAGTCAAGGCACTTCCCTTCCTGGAAAGATGGGAGGCCCATGAAGAATGGAGGCTTTTCTTACCTCCAAATTCTTGTTTTCTCCTTTTCTCTTAACCCTTCGCTAACTCATCTCCAACAAAATTCTGATTTTGAAAATTATTTAGAATAAAATGATTTTAAAATTATTTTTTAAAATGGATCTGTCAAAAAATTTTATAAGGTTTAAACGAATTCCTTCCCCCTCCTCCCTTTATATAGGCCAGATTTAGCTGATGAGACCCAGGAAATATACAGACCATAGCTCTAGAGATGGAAGGAACCTCATAGTGAGGTTAAAGCAACAGGTATTATACACCCATGCAGTACCAAGCATTGAAGAAGGGAAAAAACAGTCCCACTCATGGGGCCATCTAAGCCAATCCTTTCATTTTACAGGTGGGGAAACTGAGGCCCACAGAGGTTGAATGATTCATCCAAGGTCACACAAATCTTACATTTTAGAGTGGGAAGGGACCTCAGAGGCCGTCTAGTCTACCCCCCTCCTTTTATAAATAAGGAACCGGAAGCCAGCAGGAACATCTGAGAAGGGACTTGCATGATGTTATCCAGTGTTAGAGGGGAGATTTGAACCCTGAGCCTCTGACTCCCGAGCCTGGGCTCTTCAATATTAACTTGTAAATTCCTGGGTATATCGTGTATATGCCCCCATATTCCTCATGCTGTAGTAAAGCAGTTCCATTCTCTTAAAAATTATTAACTTGTAAAATGAAAACGATTTCCTTATTTGCCATGTCAGTTCCAGAATCTCATATAATTATGTCACATGTGTGATGAGAATGAAATCATTGTTAATGCAGTGGATAGAGCACCAGCCCTGGGGGCAGGAGGATCTCAGTTCAAATCCCACCTCAGACACTTACTAGTTGTATGACCCTGGGCAAGACACTTCACCCTGATTGCCTCTGAAGAGAGACAGAGGCAGAGAGAATGAAATCATTAGCCTCTCTCCCAGGGTTGATTGGAGCTGGAATTCTATAAATCAGGAAGATTGCCACCTAATACTTTCTGGGAGAGAGTATGGGACAGAGGAAAGAGATTTGGCCTAAGAGTCAAAAGGCCTGGGTTCAAATCCTGACTCAGTCATGTCACTTCGCCCATCTGTGCCTCAGTTTCCTCATCTATAAAATTAGGAAGTTGTACTAGAGTCCCTCTGAGGGCCTTCCCAGCTCTAAAGCTTTGGTCAAATAAGAGAATCAGGAACCCGCAGTTCTTATTTGCATCTGATACAAACCTGGATTGATTTAGGAGCAAACAGTCCTCCTAGCAAATGTCTCCTGGAAGCTATTGGTCAGCACACTTTGGGAACAGGGAAATCACTGTCTTGTTTTTGCAGAGGTATTTTCTATGTCCTAGCTATAAAAGAGTAGATCGCTGGTTTATTGAAATAGCCCTTAAACCCTTAAACTCTCTCTGTCTCTGTCTCTCCTCCTCCTCTCTCCTCTTTCTCTCTCTCTCTCTGTCTCTGTCTGTCTCTGTCCGTCTGTCTGTCTCTTCTCTCTGTCTCTCTGTCTCCTCTCTCCCTCCTCCCACCCCAACACACGGACTTTCATTTTAATTCCAACCACACAAGACCTAAGTCCAGAGGAGCTGGAAGGAGTCCTCAGCTGCCAACTAGTTCAACCCTTTCACTTTACAGAAAAGGACACTGAGAACCAGGGAGGTAAAGTGGTTTATCAGATCTTAGATTCAGAGCTGGGAGGGCCCTCAGACGCCTTCTACTCCAACAGCCTCGTTTTTCAGATTTTTGAAAAAACTGCAGCCCAGGGAGTGACTTCCTCAAGCAGACCGTGAGCGGCTGAGGGCTGGGACTGTCTTATTCTCTCATTTTTTCTTTTTTTGTATCCCCAGCACTTATTACAATGCCTGGCACATAGTAGGTGCTTAGTCAATGCTATTGACTGACTCTGACTTGACCAAGAACCCTGTTGGGTAATGAGAGAGTTTCTCAGTGTCAAAGGTGAGCCTTGAATCCCTAGTGTTCCTGGCACTGGGGCCACTCTCACATTGCTATTTGAAAAGCTCTTTGGTAGAATCAGCATTCAGAGCCCACTGCCCTGGGAGGAAGTTACTGCAAAAAATTAATATGCATAGTTTACAGATAAGGAAACTGAGTCTGAGAGAAGTGGGATGATTTGTACATATTTATGAGAATCATGGACTCAAACCAGGCTCTTCTGGCTCTGCGGTCCAGTGGTCCTTCCTCTCACCAACCTATCTCCCAAAGGTAAGCAAAAGATTTAAGAGCCATTACAAAGCAATGGATGGTGTCGAGAACTAAAGTGCCCAAGAGGCAGCATGGGAGCCTCCTGACAGGTCTTGAAGTTTACCATCATGCAAAGCCTGCCCACTCTTGGCAAGCTCCTCCTCTCTCAGTTCTGCCCCCGGCCTCCAGGGACTTTGGGTGCTCCATGAAGACATGGCCACCATGGCTTGGCTTCCTCCTCACCCTGGAAGATGCCTCCAACCGGTGGCCTCCTTCTCCTATTAGTGAATTTTTCTCAGTACCTCCATTTGAGGAAGTGCTCAGGTCAGCCATGCCTCACTGCTCCCTCCCCCCACCCCCCACCCCCAACCTGCTCCTGACAGTCTGTGAGTAGGACAACCCCAGTTGGGCAACACAATTCCTTCCCTCCCTTCCTTCCTTCCTTCTTTCTTTCTTTCCTTCCTTCCTTCCATTCTTCCTTCCTTCCTTCCATCATTCTTTCCTTCCTTCCTTCCTTCCTTCATATCCTTATCTGCAGGTGCCCTGCCCAAAGGAATATAAATTTTGATTGCTGAAACCTCTCAAGATATCTTGGGGTTTGCTGGGTAGATTTTTTTTTAAGAACCATGCCTTAAACCCAAACCACTCTGGTTCTCTTTGTTTGGCTAACAATAGGACCTAGTCCAAGTCGTAATCATTGTTTGGGCTCAGAGTGAGTGTAAATAGCAATTTCTGTTTTGACTAGCAACCCTGAGGGTCTTCCCCTCCCAGACTGACTATCTTTTTTTGAGTAGGTAAAAGAGGCCATTCTTTGCCTCATTCTTGCTTAACCTTAATCACTGAATGGACATTGTCTCAGACAAACTGAGACTCAGGAAAGACCTTAGTTTAAAAAAGGTCAAGGTCTCCCACTGCATCCAGGGCCATCTCCAATCGTCCTGATCTATATCTGGCCACTGGACCCAGATGACTCCGGAGGACACAGTGAGGCTGGTGACTCTGCTCAGCCCTGCCTCACTTAAATCCAATTCATTTGCTTGTCATGCTATCACCTTCCTGAAGTCATGGTTCTCTTCCAGAACAACAGCTCTGCTCCTGACTCTGACCAAGCCCAGGAAGGTTCTTCCTCCGCACTCCCTTTTCAGCGGGTTCTGTCCCCATTAGAATGTAAGCTCCCTGAGGGCAGGAACTGACTTTCTTTTTACTTGTTTTTGTATTCCAGAAGTTTTCACAGTGTCTGGCACACAACGGATGCTCATTAACTTGTTTTAACCACTCAAAGCAACTTGAGGAGACTCTAAGTCCCAGAATAAGTCCTGGTCTGCATTGGTAGTGAGAGCATAGACATGGATGAGGGCTCACCTTACTGTTTCAGGAAAAGTTGAAATTCTCTCCCAAATTAATTACAAAGGACCTATGAAGGAAGATGCCATCCACATCCACAGAAAAAACTGATAAATAGAAGTATGTATAGAATAATTTTACATATGTATATATATACATTTATACAGATAAGCACACACATATATACATATATTTACATACACATATTTGTGTCTAATGGTAGCTATCTGGGGGAGGAAGGAAAAAAAGAAAAAAGTTACACGATAATTTCTAATATATTTAAAAGAAATAAGTTATACAAAATAGATTTGCAGTTTCTTGAGCAATCACCTTTTTTCCCCCTATTCTATTATTTTACGGAAATGCTTGTTTTATTTCTTAAGTTCAGAGTAAAATTTTGGTATTCTGCGTTTCATTTTGCTGTATATTTAAAGTTAAGTTGGGTCATTTACTTTAAAAATTGAGTTTAGCTCAATATTAGCTTCTTTATTTTGTTGACTAAAAGTAGGTGGCTAAGTGTTACAAGATTGAACTTGGAGTCACTGAGTCAGTCAACAAGCATCTATGAAGGCCTATTATGTGCCAGGCTACTGGTGCCTCAAACTAAAAGGACTCTTAGAGATCATACAGTCATAAGGTGATAGCTCTAGAGATAGAGAGAAACCAAGGTAACTTGCTCATTTTACAGATGAGGAAACTGAGGAAAGACTTGCCCAAGGTAATAAAAGTATTAAGCAACAAATTCACAATTTGAATCCAGGTTTTCTCCCTCTACAATCCATGCTCTTTTCACTGTTCCCGCTTCTTATCCTCTTTTTTATATGCATGGAAACCATGGCCCCCAAGAGAAATGACTTACCCAAAGTCATGCTACCAGAGTTAGAATTTGAACTCTGACCCTCTAACAACAGGGCTATCCTAAACACTTATGCAGTTTCTAGCACTGAACAGGCTCTTAACAAATATTTGTTTGTTTGTTTGTTAATTTTTTGCTTTTTGGAGGGACAAAGGCAGGGCAATTGGGGTTAAGTGACTTGCCCAAAGTCACAGGGCTAGTAAGGGTTGAGTATCTGAGGTCAGATTTGAACTCAGGTCCTCCTGACTCCAAGGCCCGTGCTCTATTCACTGCCCCACCTAGCCGATCCAATAAATGTTTGTTGATCAATTAATTGTTTACTTATGATTAGTCATAGAAGACTTCCTGGAGACGAGTTTTGAGGAAGATTTTTTTCTAAAATAAATTTCTACTGTTATCTTTTGCTTAAACATCAGCTGCATTTATCCCTCTACTTTCCTTCTTCCAGGCAGCCATCCCTTAAAATGGAGAATTAAAAAGAGAAGGGAAAAAAGTCAGCAAAAGAAACTAAAATATCAAAAAAAATTCTGTTGTGGCATGCAGCGTTCCCCATCCATAGGCCCCCACCTCTACAAAGAAGGTCCCCAGGTCTCTGCTTAAGTCTCTTCTTCGGGACTGAAGATGCTGGTTTTGAACGTTGCATCTTTGATGTTTCCATCTCGTTGTTGTAGTCACAGATTATATCGTTTTCCTGGTTCTGCTGACCTCACTTTGCATGAGTTCCTGTTTCTCTGTATCTGTCATATTGGTCATTTCTTACAGCCCAGTGATCTTCCATTAATAATAATAGCTAACATTTATTAAGCACCTACTACGTACTAGGCACTGTACTCATCACTTTACAATTATTATCTCATTCGATTCTTATAACAGCCCTGGCAAGTAGGTGCTATCTATGATCCTCAGGAAAGTGAGGTAAACAGAGGTTGCGTGACTTGCTCAGGGTCACACAGTACTTATATGAGGCTGGATTTGAACTCAGATCTTTCTCATTCCAGGCCCACCCTCTGTCCACTCTGCCCCCTTTCACCTCATTACATTCACGTACCACGATTTACTTAGACATTTCCCCACTTGATGGACACAGAGTGCTGCTCTGAGTTCTTTTTATATATGGAGCCTGTCTTGTAAGCTTTGACCTGCACGAAGTATATACCCCAGCCTAGCTGGGAAGTGCTTTATTTTAACAGCTCCACCCAACAGTACACTTGGATGGGCCTGTCTTTCCATCACCAGGCCAACACTGACCATCTCTTGGTATCTTTGAACTGGGTAGTTGGTGAAATTTCAGGGTTATTTTGACGCTTTTTCTCTTATTATTAGGGACATTCTTTTTTGTATCAAGGTCATTTGTTGAAGCCTCTTGATCCCTTCTCAGAATAATGTTTTTTAATACGTAGGATTCATAAGGACACCAATTACACTGAAATAAAGTTATCAAAATATTTTGAAAACGTTCTTTCACAAGGTTATCAATACCTTTTAGTTCTTTCGAGAACTGTTCATATCCTCTGGCCCACTTATCTATTCAGGCATGGCTTGGGTCATCTGTGCTTCTCTTAGTTGTCTATATATCTTGGATATTATCAAGTCATTATCGGACATATCTGATATGAGAATTTTCCCCCAATTAACCTCTTCCCTTCTTATCCTAATTGCATTAATTTTGTTCATGAAAAAGCTTTATAATTTCATGTTATTGAAATAATCTATTCTATTCTATCTGTTTCTAAGTATTTCTATCCCTTGTTTGGCTACTAATTGACTCTTTAACCTTAACTGCCAAAGGCATGTGATCTCCTGCCTGAGACATAGCAAGCATTATATACGTTAGCAATTTTTTTTCTATGGTCCAACTTTTAAATTTTTAATTTAATTTAATTTTTTATATTCAGTTCCAAGTTCTCTCTGTCCCTCCACCCCAACACAACTCATTGAGAAGGTAAGAAATATGAGTATGATTTTAAATATTCAGGTCAGAATACCCATTTTGAGTTTATTATGCTGCATGTCAAAAAACGTTGGCCTAAACAGGGGTCCTTTAAAAAAAATTTTTTTTAAACATTTATTTTTACAAATTTTCAGTTCTAAGCTCTTTTCCCTCCAAGTCTTCCCAAGCAATATATATTCATTATACATATGAAGTCATGTAAGGCATATTTCACATTGGCAATGTGAAGAAAACTGTAAAAATTAAGAAAGTAAAAAAAATATGCTTCAGTCTACTCAAAGAGTTCAACAGTTCTCTCTCTGGAGGGAGATAGCATTTTTCATCTTGAGTTCTCTACAGTTGTTGTAGATCATTGTATTGATCAGAAGAGCTAATTTCATAGTTGGTTATTATTACAATATTATTGTTACAGCATTCAATATTCTCCAGGTTCTACTCACTTCACTTTGCATCAATTCATAGAAGTCTTCCTAGGTTTTTCTGAAATCATCCTGCTCATCATTTCTTATAGCACAATAGTATTCCATCACAACCATGTAATACAATTTGTTTAGCCATTCCCCAATTGATTGGCATTCCCTAATTTCTAATTCTTTGCCACCACAAAAAGAGCTATTATAAATATTTTTATACACGTGGGTCCTTTTCCTTTTTCTTTAATCTCTGTTGGTAAAGACCTACTAGATATAGACCTAGTAGCAGTATTATAAAGCAGGGTTTCTTAATTTGATATCTTGGTTTTTAACTGGTGAACTTGGTTTTTAATTTTTTTTTTGCAGGGGGGAAGACTTGGAGTTAAGTGACTTGTCCAAGGTCACATGGCTAGTAAGTGTTAAGTGTCTGATGCCAAATTTGAATCAGGTCCTCCTGACTCCAGGGCACTCCAGTGCTCTATTCACTGCGCCATTATTTTGAGAAGGGGTCAAGAGGCTTCATCAGATAACCAAAAGTGTCTTTGATACAAAAAAATTCGAGAAACTTTAGTAAAGCTCATTTCTGCCTCACTGCCTTCTAGTTTTCCCAATAATTCTTATTAAACAGGAAATTTGTTCCTAGATAATTTATATTGGGAGGTGTATTGGATACTATATTATTGAGTTCAATTATTTCTGATTTGCCTACCCCAACCCCTCTTATCCATCCTTATCCTTTTAAATTTAACTTTAGGAGCCAAATTCCAGTCATGAGTCTATCAGGTCTGATCAAATGTCAGAGATACCTATGAAATAACATTTTCTGATATCTGGTTCATATCATTTGTTACCCATACTTTATGCATTAATATGGAGAAATCTCAGGCAACTGGATTTATTCCTCTTGGCCTTCTTGATTTTTGTCTCTCATGAAGGAGTGGTTCTCTCTTCTTCCGATCTTTCTTCTCTCTGACTTATTAGATAACATAAATAATTTTTTTCCTTTCCCTTTTCTGCTTAAAACCCTAAATATGCTTTTACCAGAGTTTGGTGAACTCCATATCTTACTGAGAACAAAATATTCCCATAGTATAAACCGTGACCTAGAGACCCAGGGTCCATCCTCAGACATACCTTCTAATCCAGCTATTTGTTTCTCACATTAGTCTTTCTGTTCTGAATTCCCTGTCCTAAATTAGCTCTGCAGATGAAAATACCATCTGGGCTCCCACGGTCCTCAGTCTTGAACCAAAGACTTCATCATCCTTAGCAAGGCTAAGTTTCTTCTGGTGGTATCATTTGTACCCATGTGAATCACCCAAAGTAGACAGTAATGACGTCAGGTTTGACGATTCCCAGGAAGCCCTCTGTTGCATCTCAGATGGGCTTTTTCTTGGCATCATGGGAAGGCCTGGGCTTAGCTCTTACCTCTGACACATAGCCGTGTGACCCTGGACAAGTCACTTACACTCAGTGCTCTAAGTGCAATTCTCAAAGACTATTAAGTTGTAGAGAAGATGCCAGCCCCAGTTGGAAGAGGGAGTTCCTTCATCTGGTGGCTCCTAATACCAATGAAATCACAAGCCTACTCACTCATCCATGTCTCTGTGAAGGATAAATGAGGTGTCACTATGCTATAAATTTCTCTAGATGAGTCACAAATCCTCATCAAATTTTAATGCCTGTTTTTAATTTCTTGAAAATAACATTTTCTGAGTTTGACTTAAGAAACACAGTTCCTTCTTTATAAACGCTTCCCTGATAATTATGCTGTAAAACATTAATTAATGAACCTGAGTTGTTATTGAATCAAGATGTAGGAATTCTGTAATGCCCAGCAAGGAATAGCTAAGTTGTTGAATTTTCTCTGAAAGGGTAGTACTCTCCTTTGCTTTGGGGCAACACATTTTCACTAAACATTTGCACTAAATAGACAGATGAGCAAAAAGAGCCAGATGGAATTTCACCTTATTTAAAATGCATGCAATACAGGGTAGCTAGGTGGCTCAGTGAATAGAGCACCAGCCCCCGAGTCAGGAAGACCAGAGTTCAAATTCAGCCTCAGTCACATAACATTACTAGCCGTGTGACCTTGGGCAAGTCACTTAATCCCAATTGTCCTGCCTTCCTCGCTCCAAAAAAAATAAAAAAGGAAAAATAAATTACATGGAGTGGATAGTTATACCCTAGCCTAGAGTAAATATGTCAGAACAGAACAACAAGCCTGCATGAGTAAACAGAGTATATTTTCATGGGGCAGTGGCAGAAAGCGTTGAACTTGGGATCAAATACTGATTTTTCCCACCAAACCCCTATGTAACATTAGGTAAGTCACAGCCTCCCAGGGGGTTTACCCATCTATAAAAGGAGGTAGGAGCAAGAGATGGAGTAAATCATCTCTGAGCACTACCAGTACTCTTTCCCATGATCTTATTTTTAAAAATCATACCTTTCTTTGAGCAGGAGATACCAAATTAATAATTGTTTATGAAAGCATTTGAAACAGATTTAATCTTATCTCTAATTTTTTCCCCCCAGATTTTCATGATTTAAGGCATCGAACAACATGGTCATATTTACAGGAAGAATCAAGATAAGGATTGTACGCGGTCATGGGAATGGATTAGTCAAAGAAATGTGCTCTGGTGTAATGGTTGGAGCTATGAACTTGGAGACAGGAAGACTCGAGTTTGGATGCTGCCTCTGACACTTATTAACGGTGTGACCCCCCCTGGGCAAGTCACTTAGCCTCTATTTGCCTCAGTTATCTCATCTGTAAAATGGAGATAATAATAGCACCGACCTCCCAGATTGTAGCCAGGCTCAAATGAGATAATAGTAGTAAAGTACTTTGCAGACCTTGAAGTGCAATAGAAATGCTCACTATTATTAGCATTATTTTGTAAATGGCAATTTGCTGCTTTTCACTGGTGTCTGACTCTTCATGACCCCATTTGGGGTTTTCTTTGCAAAAACCCCAGACTGGTTTGCCATTTCCTTCTCCAGCTCATTTTACAGATGAGGAAACTGAGGCAAACAGCTTAAGTGACTTGCCCAGGGTGATAGAGCTGCAGTAGGAAGCCAGCTTTGAATTCAGGTCTTCCTGATTGCAGGCATAGTACTCTGTCCAATGAGCCACCTAGTTGCCCCTGCAAACAGATAAGGAACTTCCTAAAACAGAATGGTAAAAAAGACTTTTTCCTTACAGATAGGAAGGTTTATTTAGCAAGCCATCAATGGGTGTGTGTGGGTGTGTGTGGGGTGTGTGTGTGTGTGAAGAAATAAAGAAATAAATTCAAACCAATTGAACTAATGGGTTGACCTGAATACCTGTCGAATCCAGTGGAATGACAACAATGGGACCCCCAAATCAAATTTTAAAATTCCAAATGCCAGCCACGTGCCATACACCCTCCAAGACCATTGGTCCCCTCCTTCTACTCTTTGGGTATCTCCTCCATAGTCAGCTCTTTCCACGCTGTCTCCCGCATTGGAATGTAAGCTCCCCAAGGCCTTGGCTCCCCCATCTCTTTGCACAGTGCCTGGAACATGGTGCTTAATGAATGTTTGGTGATCAACCCATCCTAGCTCCCTCATTTTACAGATGAGGAAACTAGGGCCCTGCTAACAAGGGGCAGGGTCACCTTCAAGCCCAAGTACTCTGACTCCAGATCCATAAAGTTGCCCCCTGTATTAAGTTTTCTTTAGGCTCTGATTCATTGCCTTCTTTACTACTGCATTTATGGTGTTACGCTTCTCCCCATAGGATTAATTCACAAAGTCTACTTATAGGCACCATAGTGCACAGAGCGCTGGGCCTTGAGTCAGGAAGACTCCTCTTTCTGAGTTTAAATCCAGCCTCTGACACTTCCTAGCTGCATGACCCTGGGCAAGTCACTTAACCCTCTTTGCCTCAGTTTCCCTATTTGTAAAATGAGCCAGAGAAGGAAATGACAGATGATTTCAGTATTTCTGCCAAGAAAGTCCCAAACGGGGTCATGAAGAGTCAGTTACAACTGAAAAACAACTCAAAGATGGCACACTGAATAAAGCATTGATCCTGGAGAGAGGAAGACCTGAGTTCAAATTCTACCTCAGACACTTACTAGCTGTGCAAGTCACTTAGCCACTATCTCAATTTCTTCATCTTTAAAAATGGAGATAATAACAGGGTTATTATCTGCCTCCCAGGGTTATTTTGAGGATAAAATGAGATAATATTTGTAAATACTTTTCAAACCTTAACACACTGTATAAACGCTAGCTATTATTATATTTCTTTTTTTTCCTTTTTTTTTTTTGGAGGATAGGGCAATTGGGGGTAAGTGACTTGCCCAAGGTCACAAGCCTAGTAAGTATTAAGTGTCTGAGGCTGGATTTGAACTCAGGTCCTCCTGACTCCAGGGCCAGTGCTCTATTCACTGCGCCCCCTAGGCACCCCTATTATTATATTTCTTGACCAGCCCTGTGATGTCATATGTGTAGGGAATAATTTCCTCTAATGGGGAAGATGGACCCATTTTCAGGAACATATAGTCTTAGAGAGCTGCATAGGGCACTGAAAACCTGTGATATATCTAGTGTTAGGCAGTCGGTGTATATCACAATGGTCCTTGCATCTAGGACTTCCTAACTTGGAGGTTGCCTAGCTTGCCAATAATCCCCGGGGCTATCTCAATGTGCATGAATGAATGCATGCACGAATGAATGATTAAACACTATGTGCCAGGCACAATGCTAAGTGCTGGGGATATAAACATATGCCAGACAGTTGGGGGCCCTGAGGAAGTTTACATTCCAACAGGTGAAGATGAAACGAAAAAGAACTAGAAGAAAGATGAGGCCCAGATTCCGGGCAAGATGAGACAAAGGCTGACTATCAGGGCCATATATCTTTCCCTTAATGTTCCTCTATCTCATTAAACCTGTAATTATTATATTCCTTGAGAACCCCTCATCTCTCATCTCTAAGCCTTTGCACAGGCTGTGCCTCATGCCTAGCATGTCTTTCCTACTTACTCTGGTCTCTTGGTTTCCTCTGGCATTCTTCAAGAGCAAATGCAAGTCCTACCTTACTCAGATCTACCCCAGTCTCTCCGTCCCATTTCCTACTTCTCAATTCCTTTCTCACATTACCTTCCACTTATATCTCTTATGTACTCAATTCCATCTTGTCTCCCCCATTAAAATTTCCAAGAGCAAGTCCCATTTTTCCTCTTTCTTTGTCCTCCTCCCCCACTAAATAGAGTAGCCGGCATGCAGTAGGAGCTTAATAAATGCTTGTGGACTGACTCTCCCTACCACTTTCCCTTTTACCAGATTCAGGTGTGAAATATCACCACAAAGGAGTGTGAGGAAGACAAATAGCAGTAGAAAGCTAGGGTAGGGTAGGATTTGAAGCCAAAACTTTTCCCTTGAGGACCCGGATTCTAACGGCTGCCACACTAATGCAAAAGACTTAAAGAACTAAGTGTAAATGGAAAAGAGGAAGAGCCTGGGGCTTGGTGTTCCCTGCCCCGGCCTGGGGCACTTGCATGCTGGTTGTTAAGTATCCTCTTCCTGAATGCCTCCAGCTTCGGTCCAGTGACTTCAACACTTCCCTGGGGTCAATCTCGAGGCTTTGTGGGAAGGGAGGGACAAGAAGCAGCAGAAAAGTGGAGTCCATTCTCTGTCCTTTTTCATCTAGAGGGCACCCCCTGCCAGAAAGATCGTGAAGCACCATACTTCTTTGCCCACCAAAGCAATTGTAGGAAATTCATTCCAAGGTACCAGACAGCTGAGGGGGGGAGATGAACCCCTGAGGCCCCCCAACGACCCTAAAACTGGCATTAGCATCATGCTTTAAGGTTTGCGAAGTGCACCACAGCCACGACCTCCTTGGAGCCTCAATGCCCAGTGGATTTGGTGCAGTAGACACCATTCTCCTCCATTTTGCAGAAAAGGAAACTGAGGCACACAGAGATTTAGGTACCCCACCCAGGGCTACAAGGCTAGAGAGTGTCTGAGGTTGGAGTCACACAGCACTCCGTGTTGGCTCCTCTCAGATGAAATGAGGAAAAAAATAAATAAGGTCTAAAAGATTTAAAAAGGCAGTTAATACTGAGGGTCATTTCACTTTTTTAAACGCCTTTCCTATTTTCCCTTCTCTGATTAATCACTGAAGGGGTGTTGCCTCAGACAAACTGAGACTTAGCTCAAAAAGGCCAAAGTCTCCCACTACATGGGGTGCCATTGCTAGTCACCCTGACCTATGTCCTGCCACTGGACTCCAGTGACCTTGGAGGAGAGAGACAGTGAGGCTGGTGACCTCGCACGGCCCTGCCTCACTTAAATCCAATTTACTGGCAAATCAAGACACCACCCTCCTGATGTCATTGGTCCTCTTAGAGAAAGAAGGATGAATGACAACATTCCTTCCATCTATGCTGTGTCTAACTTTTCTGTGTTGTCTCCCCCATCAGACTGTGAGTTTCTTTGTTTTTTGCTATTTGGAGGGGGGAGGACAGGGCATTTGGGGTTAAGTGACTTGTCCAAGGTCACATGGCTAGTAAGTGTTAAGTGTCTGAGGCCCAATTTGAACTCAGGTCCTCCTGACTCCAGGGCTCTAAACCCTGCACCACCTAGCCACCCCTAGACTGTGAGTTTCTTGAGGGTAGGAAGTGGTTTGTCTTTCTTTGTATCCCCAGCTCTCCTCACTGTGTTCAGAACCTAGTAATTGTTTAATATATGCTGGCTGACTAACACATAGTAATGGCCCTGTGTGGAATGGTGTAGACTGATTGCCCATTATTCTTTCTCACAGACTCTATCCTCCAAGCCAAACTGGCCTCCTTGTGCTGTTTTCCATGAGTGACTTATGTCCTGCCTCCATGCCTTTGGCCACCTGTCTCTCCCAGCCCCATCCCATGTCCCAACTTCACCATTCCTCTTCAGCTCTGCCTCTTGGGAGTCCCTAGCTCCTGTCAAGGCCCACCTCAAATGCCACCTCCTTCCCACACCTGGCTTTTCCGGATCCTCCCACTCCCTCTTCATCACCTCCCAACCCAAAATATTTTAGTTTCCCTTTGTATAGATTTTATGTGAATTTATCTGTGTACATTTTGCCGTACAATTGTTAAGGTTAAGCACTCTCATTTTTGACAGTCAACTAATGTTTATAAACACCTACTATGTGTCAAAGGCACTCTGGTAAACACCAAAGAAATGCTTCAGGTAGTCCCTTTCCTCAAGGAGCTCTCAGTCTAAAGTTTTGTCCCAGCCCACTTGCAGAGACGGGCCACTGTGTATTGGGAGGGGAGCTTCCTCACCTGGGAGTTCCCTGTTCCAGTGAGATCATACATGTCTGGGCCCAATCTCCTATCCCTATCCCCAAGGCCTAGCCCAGTAACTGGCACATAATAGGCGCTTGAATGAATGAATACTAAGCATTTATTAAGCACCAGGCATTGTATTCATGGAACTGAATAATGAAACAAATTTCCCATCGCCACCCTTCTGATTCCCATTCCTGAGCTCCTCTGGGTGCCCATGGTGCCAGGCCCTTCACTTTTCATGCCTGTAATTAGAAATAATCTCCTTAGGAAAACAGGAATCCTGTTGTCTTGGCCGCACAGGGTGAAGTCTGTTCTAAGGGCCTGCACCTCACTTTCCAGCATTAAACAAAGTCGATGGTTCGTCGGCCACCCCAGGCCTGTCTGTGAGAAAGAGCAGGCTGATCTAAAGCCTTTTTTTTCTCTCTTGGGAACAAAGGAGCAGCCATCCCCCAGGTCCAGCCCAACCTGAAAGACCAGATTTGCTAATTAGAACTCCGGCGGGAGGTCCTCAGCTCCTTACTTTAACCTCTTCCTTCCCTCCAGTCTCCAGGGCTGCTAACCCGCAGTGCACTGTGGAAGATGGCCTGCAGCCAGCAGAAATAAACAAAACAACAACAAAAACCTAAATGCTTTCTCCCCACCCCCCACCCCCTTTGGCATTCCCAGCGCTGACCTGTCTCCAGCTAGGAGTCGGTGAGGCTCTCCTCCCGGGAGATGAATCAAAGTCACTGCAAAGAGACAGTGACAAGTCTCAGGATTCACTGCCCCCTGAAACCCCCTGACAGGGCTACTTAAGCAGAAGGCCGGGTGGTTCCTTTTTTTTTCATTTTTCTCATTATGAAGACAAACATTCATATTTTCCCATGTAAAGAACTGAAAAAGAGGATTGTATTCCTTTTATTATTATTTATTATTTAGTTATCATATATCTTATATCATATTATTATTTTATACTATCTTATGTATATTAGATTACACTTGGTTTTTCCCCATCTCATATGGTAGTTTCAACATTGCCCTGCTAATCTCTGTCCCCTTCAGAAGTTTATTCTGTTTTCTTTCTTTCAAAAGAAAATGATTAACTTAAAAAAAAATAAAA
>CM053588.1:42434673-42452162 GCA_028646515.1 Pseudochirops corinnae | reverse complement strand
CCCCCCAACCCAAAGGAACCCCTTTGTAACATCAATTATAATCAAGCAAGACAAATCCGTATATTGTCTATGTCTGAAAGTCTCTCTCTTATTCTGCACCCTTGGAGTATCAACTCTCTTCCAAGGGGTGAGAAGCATGATTTTTCATCTATCTACAGGACCCATGACTGGTCATTTATTGGTCATAGGAAACAAACATCTAGCAAGAGCAACCCACTACCCCTAGGGGTATCCCATCACACCTTGTAACACCTCTCCCTGGTAGATTGACAGAGGGATGGATGGATCAATGACAGATAGGTAGATAGATAAGACTATATTAGATTGTGAGCTCCTTGAGGGCAGGGATTGTCTTTTGCCTGTAGATTCCCAACGCTTAACTCAGTGCCTGACACTTAGTTGTGGTTTGTCCTTCATTCTGAAAGAGAACCAGGACATCAGGAAAGTGATGCCATGACATGCAAGTGAATTGGATTTAAGTGAGGCAGGGCTGTGCAAGGTCACCAGCCTCACTTTCTCCTCCAGATCCCCTGGATCCAGGGGCAAGATATAGATGAGGACAACTAGAGATGACCATGGATGAAGGAGTTCCAAAGAAGGGAATGGAGATGTTGGCCTTTTCAAGCTAAGCTCTATAACAGGTCAATGCCAGTTCAGTGAGTAAGGCTAGGTAAGAACTGAGGCAGAGAATGGCCTTTTCTACCAAATCAAAAAAACAAAACAAAACAAAAACACACAATCTGGAAAGGGAAGACCTTAGAGGTTTCTGACCAAAACAGAAACAATTGCTATTTACATTCACTCTGAGCCAATCAGGGCCCAAACAATGACCAAGTGGGACTTGACCTGGGACCTGTTGTGGGACATGATAATTACCTACTGGCTGACTAGACAGAGCATCGAAAGCACTGAATGTGTGCCAGGTACAAATACCAACACAAGTAAGTAAGACTGCCCTCCAAGAGCTTATACTGTGTTTTTTTGTTTGTTTTTTTGTTTTTGCTTTTTGGAGGGCAGTAGGGGTTAAATGACTTGCCCAAGGTCACACAGCTAGTTAAGTGTCAAGTGTCTGAGGCCAAATTTGAACTCAGGTCCTCCTGACTCCAGGGCCAGTGCTCCATTCACTGCACCACCTCGCTGCCCCAAGAGCTTATATTGTAATAGGAGAAGACAACCTCCTCCCCATAAAGAGGGGGACTCCCAGGGGGACATAGCCATTGCAGTATGGCTCGGTGATGACCAGAAGGCAAGATGAAGGCTGGCATCCTGGCCAGTCAGAGTGCAGAGGAGTCCCAGGGGCAGATACAAGGTTTTGATGGAGCAGAAGTGGAGGTGAAAGCCAGAGAAAAGAAAGCATGGGGCTAACACTGTTGCTTGTTCAGCTCACTGTTCCTAGCTGAGTTTTCCTGGCCCAGACCTCATCACCACGGCCAGACTTGAACTCAGATCCTCCTCACCCCAAGCCCAGCACTCTGGCCATTGGGATGTCTCCCTGCTTAATTCTCCTCATTCATTTTACCCATGACAGCTCTCTCAGTGCTTGAACACAGGTATCCCACCCTCCCCACTCCCCACATTCTTCTCTTAGGAAGAATACCCCCAGTTCTTCCAGCGGATCTTCCTAGGACAGGGGCTCAAAGCCTTTCAGCCTTTCACCACTCTGTTCACTCTTCCCATTAGACTTTTTCCATCTTGGTCAATAATCAATAAACATTCGTCAAGTGCCTACGATGTTCCAGGCACTGTGCTTAGCATTCAGGATACAAACACGGGGGGAAAAGACAGTCCCTGCCCTCATGGAGCTTCCAATCTAATGGGGAAACCAACAGACAAAAGGAAGCTGAATGAGGAGGATGAAGGGAGAGGAGGAAGAAGGTAGTTGGCAGGGGGCGCGGTGGAGTCCAGTCCAAGGACAGCGCTGGTGGGGGGGACCCCTATCAGCCAGCTTACCGTCGGTGGGTTTTTGGTTTTTTGGCTAGGTAAAGAGGCCATTCTTTGCCTCATTTCTTGTCAAGGCTTAATCACTGAATAGGCATTGCCTCAGTCAAACTTAGACCTGTAAAAGACTTAGCTTGAAAAGACCAACTTTCCCATTGCATCCAGGGCCATCTCCAGTCATCCCAATCTGTATCTGGCCACTGGACCCAGATGACTTCTGGAGGAGAAAGTGAGGCTGGTGACTTTGCTCAGCCCTCCCCACTTAAATCTAATTCACTTGCATGTCATGACATCACCTCCCTTATTACATGAGCCTCCTCGGGAAGGAAGGACAAACAACAACTGTCCTTGGTGCTCAGAACTACATACGATACTCCAGATGGAGTCTGACCAGAGCAGAGGACAGAAGGCTGGTTCTCACTTCCTTGTTTCTGAAAGCTAAGCCTTGCTAGAGGCAGCTCAAGATCTCAGTGGGGTTTTTTGGCTGTCATATGACATCAGTAACTCATATTGAGCTCACATGCTTTAGAAACCCCAGATTTTCTTCAGATAACTGCTATCTCACCATGACTCCAACGTCTTGTAGTCGTGATAAAGATTTTTTTGAACCCAAATGTAAGACTTTACATGTATTCTTCTGGAATCTCCTCTCCTTTACATTCAGCCCAAGGCTCCATCCTGCCAAGGTCTTTTTGGGTAAGAACCCTGTCTGCTAGTATGTTTGCTATCCCTCCTAGCTTTATGTCATCTGCAAATTTGGTGAGCAAGCCATCCAAGCCTTTAAACAGGTGACTGGAAAAAAAATGTTCAACAGCCTCAAGACCAAGTAGAAATCCCTGGGACATTCCACTGAAGACCCCTGACCCATTGATACTGAACCATTAACAACTTCTGTTAGAGCAGGGGTGGGGAACCTAGGGCCTGAAGGTCACACGTAGCCTTCAAATGTGCACAGAACACAATTTGGATTCGGTCAAAAGGCTGCACTTAAGGACATAGAAGGCTACGTGTGGCCTTCAGGCTGCAGGTTCCCCAATCCCGGGTCAGAGTCAGACTATTTAAACATTTCCAAATCCATCAATTATTACATTATCCAGTCCACACTCTCATCAACCCCTCCTTTCCTTCCCTTGGCTGGGTAATCTCAAATTTATGCTGTTTATAGTTTAGACATAATTGTTTGGACATTGTCTGTCCCGTTAGAATTTGAGATCCTTGAGAGCAGGAACCATATTTCTTTCCTTTCTTCGTATCCCCAGAACTTAGTGCAGAGTCTGGCATACAGTAGGCACTTAACTTAGTCACTGACTTGGTTGAGATCCAGGGTCACTGTATCCATGGCATCCCCAATCTATCAGTTAACTATTAAAGAACAGAAATAAGGTGAGTCAGTTCTGACCTGTCCTTTAAGTCATACTGGCTCTTTGTGCTCATGGCTTCCTTTCCTGACGTCCATTCATCACCAATTATAGAATTTTTCCAGGAATAGAAGTTAAGCTCACTGGCCTGTAGTTTGCTGTTTTCTTTCTATTTTTGAAAATCAGGACACTTGCCTTTTCTCATTCTCTACACAATCTCACTTTAAAAAATAACATTTACTTAAATATTTTCATTGCTAATTTTGGCTTTTACATCACCTTCATTTCCACATAAATCCCTCTCCCCCTTCCCTACCCAGTTGACAAAGGACAAAAAAGGAATAAGAAAAGGATCAATTCCTCAAAACCAACCAACCTTGGGTGAAGCCATAGACAATATTGCATGCCCATCATCCCGTCCCTCTCCAAAGAAGGGAAAGAGACAAATTTCTTCAGCTCTTCTTCTTCAGCCTTGTCAAATATTACTAATGGTGGCTCAGCTATGACATCTCCTACTTCTTTCAGTAGCTGAGGATGAATTTCATTGGGACCAGCCTCTCAGGCAGCAAGATGGTGCCATGGATAGAAGGCTCCTGGACCAGGAGTCAGGAAGTGTTCAAATCCAGCCTCAGACACTTACTAGTTGTGTGACCCTAAGCAAGACACCACCTCTTCTTCAGTTTTCTCAACTGTAAAATGGGAATGATAGCAGTATCTACCTCCCAGAGTTGTTGTTATTATTGGCAACCAGGGTTAAGTGACTTGCCCTGAGTCACACAGCTAGTAATTGTATGAGGCTAGATTTGAACTCAAGCCCTCCTGACTCCAGAGCCAGTTCTCTATCCACTGAACCACCAGGCTGCCCCCCAGGGTTGTTGTAAGGACCCAGTGAGATAATATTTCTACAATGCTTAGAAGGGAGTTTAGAACACAGTAGGCACTTAATAAATGCTTATTCCCTTCCCTATTCCCATGTGAGTTGAATTCATCAAGGGCAGCTTGGGTCTCTCCTATGATCTCCTTTCTCACCTTGGACAGCAGCTCTTTGTCAGTCATTACTGGTCCATGGTTTCTCCTTGGCAGAGAAAAGCGAAAGAAAACAACAAGCAGGCTGGGTATGAGGATAGAGCCATTAAAGTTATCTGACTCAGCTGGCAAAAAGCACTGACTTTGCAGCTGTCCGTTATTAGCTTCATGAAATTAAAAATTAATAAATCCTCTTTTGGCATCAAATGTTGTTGTAGGAGTTGAAGGAATTTGGAGGAGAAAATGGTCTGGATTGAGATGCTTTAGTTCAAATCCCTTATTTCACAGATGGAGAACCTAAGGCTCAGAGAAGCTGTGACATCCGAAAGGTCACACAGCTAGCAGTCAGTTACAGGACCGGGATACAGGTCTACCACAGGGCGGCCCACTGTTCTTGTGGCTCTATCATACTGATTCTAAATCCATGCAAAATATCTATGTTATTCAGAGTAAGGAGTGATCAGATGGATTGTGTCCCATGAGATAAGGGTATGGTCAGGAGAACCCCAAGTCACAAATCTTGTACTTTATCAGTTTCTGGAACTAACAAATTAACTTCAGATGATGCACTTAACCTCTTTAAGCCTGAGATTCTCTAGAAGCAACTTGAACAATTGGTAACCGAGACTTTGTACCTTTGGGGCAAAGTTCCCAGGCTCTCACGCTAAAATTTGACAAATCATGGATATAAGCTTCTTTCCTGTCATGATTCTTTATTTTCTTTTTCTTAAAGTTCTTGACTTCTAGAGTAAATTCCTCTTAACCCCTGTTTGCCTCAGTGTTCTCATCTGTAAAATGGGGATAATAGAGATGTCTAGGTGGCTCAGTGAATAGAGCACCAGCCCTGGAGGCAGGAGGACCTTAGTTCAAATCCACCTCAGACACTTAATACTTACTAGCCATGTGACCTTGGGCAAGTCACTTAACCCCAACTGCCTTACTTTCCTCCCTCCAAAAAGCAAAAAATAAAAATAGAGTAAATTTCACAATAAGGAAGTGGCAACTTTTCCCAAAAAGTTATTTTAGAATGATGGTTAAATAGTAGTGATTGGTTGGATAGTGAATGCTAATAACCACTTCACCAGATGCACAACTAAGGTGGAGTGATTGGGGCTTTGGACTAGGTTGTTGAGATTTAGAAGATACCAACCAATGTTCTGGGAGTATATCCCCTAGGAGGCTCCTCATGAGCTCCCCTTTCTCTCTGTCCTTAATACTGCCCTCCTCCCTTACCCCAAGTGAGAAAGTTCCCAGTTTACAACCCTGCATTTCCTCAAATGAATGCAGGCTTTTGTCTAACAGAACATTTTAGTTTTAACTTAATAACATGGCTGTGCTAGCCAGGAGGTTTTTTCATCCTTAATTACCCGCTAACCAACCTTTTACTTCAACAGATGTTTATTAAGTGTGTATTGTCTATAGAGCCCTCCAATAAAGACCTACCTCCTTCAATGGCTCATCCCAGTACAGAGGCGGCTCTGGAGCTCTCAAAGTCAATGCCAACAGAAGACTTAGATCCCAACTCCTTTAAAGACAGGAACTAGGTCATTGGGTTTGTCATTTCTGTGTCCCTGGCTCCTAGCACAGAACATTTTCCATGTGGGTGCTTAATAATGGTCAATGAACTGAAGGGAAGCTTTGGCATATGTGAGCTGCCAGGGTTTTATAGAATACTAGAAAGGCAGCTGAGTGTCATAGTAGAGTAAACTTGGCTTCAGAAAGACCAGAGTTCAAATTCTGCTTCAGACACTTAACTAGCTATTAGACCTTGGGCAGTTTGCTTGACTTCTCTTGCCCTCACTTTGGGGAATAATAATAGCCCCTACCTCGCAGAATCAAAAGGGATCACATATGTAAAGCACTTGGCAAACTTTAAAGTGTTAATTTCATATGATTTTATACATATAATACACATTAACTATTATTCTTATTAAAGGTAGTTGCCATAAGTAGCAACGTTTGTATCTGGAGCATATGGCATAAAATACAAGCTCAATTCACTTGAGGGGCAGGATGAGACGACCGAGGAGGTCACTTCTCTAGTCTAGTCTCAGGAGGTGTTCACCTGAGTTTTGAGGAGAGATAACAGTAGGAACCATCATTTACAACTTTCTTTTTTCAAAATAATTATTCTGGCTAAGTAGTTAGTAAATTCCTTTTTTCACCCTATTCTGCTAAAGGTGCAGTTAGCACCCTCTAATTTTCAATGCCCTGAAGCAAAGCACCAATTACCTGTCCTAGTTACAGCTCTGCCTGGGGCAAATTGTCTATTTGTAATCTGGGGAAGCAGTCAAAATAAGTGCAGAGAGACTCATCAACAGAGGGTTAGCCACAGGGGAATGAATTTGTGGGACCACAGAGGTGGGGGGTTGCAATATGCATTAGAAGAGAGAGTAGGAGATACGTCTTCCTGTGGGCCTGAAGTAAGGGTGTACAGAGCACTGTTCAAGGCCCTTGAGGACATATTTAAAGTTTCAGCAGATCTGAGATCTCACTGATGTGAACATTTCTTCTAATGATGCAGATTGTCACTCATCTGTGCCCACCCATACTGTAGTACTCTTGTCTATGTCCTTCCATTGGTTTGCCCCACAGGATCTGCCCAGTATATACTGGGCACTTCCCCAGCTTCCTCTGACGCCCCAAAGACACCAGACAGGCACACAGGCTGTCCACTGTTTATCTCTCCTGACTCGAGCAGCTCACCTGCTTCTTGGATCATGGAATTCTTTAGTTCTACCCTTAGCTCTTGGTTATTTGTGGCCTCCACTTCCCACCTACCTTGTATCCTTTCCTCCCAAGGATTTTCCAAGGCTTTTATGTTGCCTAAGGTACAGCCTATCACTTAATCTTCCAAGTTATTCTCTAAATGATTGGCCTTCTGATATCCTTAAAACTGGGACACATCCTCAAGCACTGCTGTCCTGATTTCATGATGACAGCTACCAGCCACATTCAGACAAAACGCTATGTTAACAAGTAGACGATGCCCCATGTCCTGAGGATGATGTACCTTTCATCCTTCCTCTTTGATTTAGTAGGCCTTCATTTCCTAATCTGCCAAAATGGGGGGGGAGGGGGCTATACTAGATGGATGCCCTGGGTTGACCATTGTGTGCATAATATGGATTTTAGATTTTATCCTAGAATCAAAAGGGAGCCACAGAGGTTTCTTGGGCAGGGGAGTGACAGATCTGTTTTTTTTAAGAATGAAAGAAACCATCTTAAAAACATAAATTCTTTTGAGTAATTCTAGAAGAATAAGAATGATTCTAGCGCTAACTTATATCACATCATTTAAAAAATATTTGTTAACCCCCCTTTTACCCTATCATTGCCACAAAGCTTAGGTTAAAGTACCTTCCATGAAGTTGAGGATGGACAAATATACTGTCTCCTTCCTTTATTCTTTTAATTAACTATTTCTTTCTCTTTAATATTTTAGTATTTTATTTTTCCCCAGTTACATGTAAAAACAATTTTTAACACTCATTTTTAAAACTCTTGAGTTCCAAATTCTCTCCCTTCCTCCTTCCCCACTCCTCCTCATTGAGAAGACAAGCAATTCACTACAGGTTATACAAGTGTAGTCATGTAAAACATATCTATACTAGTCATGTGTGAAAGAAACAAAGAGAAAAAAAAACTTGAGAAAAATAAAGATATGCTTCAATCCATATTCAGGCACCATTCAGTTCTTTCTCTGGGGATGGATAGCATTTTTCATCACAAGCTGACCTAGAACATGATGAGACTATATCCTCCCCCACCAAACAGACATATGCATATACAGCTCCAAAGAGAGATTCTCCAATCCAATCCCTGCTCCAATGACAAAGCTTATAATAACGGGTCAAAATAAAGATTTTTTTAAGAAGAAATAAAATTATCTAAGTTAGCACAAGAAATATAGATTCTTACTGATACTACTCTCAGGGGTGCAATGGATAGAGTACTAAGCCTGAAGTCAGAAAGTCCTGGGTTCAGATCTTGCCTTAGACATCTACTAGCTGTGAAACCCTGGGCAAGTCACTTAACCTCACTCAGCCTCAGTTGAGTCACCTGTAAAATGAAGAGGTTAGCCTTAATGGCCTCTAATGTATCTTTCAGCTCTAAATCAATGATTCTGTGAAAATAGTTTATCTTAATATGCTTTCTTTCATTGTCAAAAATCAGGTCTGATGGTGTCACTCCCTTGCTCAAGAAACTTCCATGACTCACTGAAACTTCTAGGATAAAATGTAAATTAAGTTTATGAATAGAATCACAGAATCAGAATCAGATGTAAAGTTAGAGTCATCTAGTAAAATTTCCATATTTGCAGATGAGGAAAGTAACAGAATGCTACAAATTTCTTTATATTAATTTTATTTGAATGACAATGGGTAGGGAGGGACAAGGGAAGATGTATTCAGTTATACTTTAAAATTTTTTAAATTTACAATTCATGGAACAAAGAATAAGTATTATCATATCTAGTAATAATAAGTTGCTTTGATCTGAAATTAGTGTCCTCTTAGATGTGGTGGCACAGTAGACAGAGTGCCAGGCTTGGAGTCAGGAAGACTCATCTTCTTGAGTTCAAATCTGCCTCAGACACTTACTAGCTGGGTGATCCTAGGCAAGTCACTTAATTAACCCTGTTTGCCTCAGTTTCCTCATCTGTCAAATGAGCTGGAGAAGGAAATAGCAAGCCACCCTAGTATCTCTGTCAAGGAAACCACAAATGGGGTCATAAAGAGTTGGGCGTGACTGAACAAAAACTAGACATTAATAGAGGGATTTGTATGCTTCTATCATCTCTACAGGATTAAATGCTCATTTTGAATTCAGACAGATAAATCAATAACTTGGTTAAATAGTTTGGTAGGTAATGAAATATACTTTTTCCTCATTCAAACTGTAACTTGGGCTCCAATTTGAGGTTAAAGAGTTTTTAGAATACTTTTTTGAAGACCAGTTACATTATGGAACCAACAAATATGTATTTAAAATCAGTCATGAGGGTCTTTGAAAAGAAAAGATACCCTTGGAGAGAGAAAAAGCAGCATCTGAAATCTCCATATTAAATACTGCGCCAACGGCCCACTGGAGAGTCATGTGACATTCTCCAGTTCTCCAAAGACAGGATACAGAACCCAGCTGAAATTGTATGTCCTGACTTCCCCAGCCATAAGGTTGAATTATAGTCCAATTAGCTGGAGAGAATGGGGTTTTGTCTCCATCTCCTCCCCAGAGAGGCAAAGGTAAAGCTGGAATTATAATTTGCTGGACAACCCTGTCTGAGAGAGTCTCTCCCACCAGTCCCTGAAGCAAATGCTCCATATGTAAAGGATCTCCTTGAATCAAAATGTAAGATGTCAAAGCTGAAAATACAATGAGTTCTTTTTTTTTATTCCAAGCTAAAATGCCGGGATGGTACTTCAGTGACACCGTGATCCCAATAACATATCCTCGCTGGAGCAAATGTGGTTATAAAAGTCTTACATCCTGCCTAGAGAGCCTTCCTGTCTGAGTATTTTGACAAGAGAGACCTTTGTATTCCTAGCGATCACTTTTCTCCCATTTTAGCACCTGGCCACCAAAGGCAAACCAAAGCTCTATAATGGAAAGAACATTGGAATCAGAGGCGGAGGACCTCTTGGGTGCCCTGTCTTGGGCAAGTTACTAAAGTTTCTCACCTGTAAAAGAAAGGAGATGTGAACTTGAAGGTCCTTTATAGTTCTGAATCTACGGTCCTTGTGGGACAGTAGAGAGAGCAGTCCATCCAGAGCCAGAGGTACAAATCTCGCCTTGGACACTTACTATCCTTGGCACCTTGGACAAATCAGCTAATCTCAGGCCTCAGTTTCCTTATTGGTAAAATGATGGGGTTGAACTAGATGACCTTTGAGGGCCCTTCCTTCTCTCTATCTCCAATCCTGTCCTATAATCTTACGACCTTTTCCCAGGTCCCTAGCCTTGTCTCCCTCCCTTCCATTCCAGGGGTTCTTAAACATTTGTTGCATCTCGGGGACCACAGATCTAGGGTTTTGTGAATTTGGATGGGTTAAAAAAAAAAGACACCTTTATTCCCACTACTCTTTAGGTTACTTCATAATGTTATATATTTTACTTTCTATATTTTAAAACTTTATTCTGAAGAAGAATCCAAAGGTTTCACCAGTCTGCAAAAGAGGACAATGACCCAAAGAAGATTAAGGACCCTTTATATCATGGGCCCCTTTGGCATTCTGGCTCCTATGGGCTCCTCAGAATGTTAAATGTTTTCCTTAAAATAATTTAAGGAAAAGCCAAATTTCAATTATTGATAATAAAGATGTATATTTTTCCTACCCAAATTCATGTTTTTAAATGCATAAAATAAAATAAATAACATTACAAAATACAGAGTGTAATCTAGGTGACACAGAGTTCAAATCCAGCCTCAGAAACATACTAGCTGTATGACCCTAGACAAGTCAATTCACCTATGCTTATCTCAGTTTCCTTATTTATACAATGATGATAATAATACTTACACAATCTCCCTTACAGAGTCACTGTGAGGTAAGTGTTTTGTAACCATAGTAAGGACTCTTTTCCCTCCCTCCATTCCTTCCTTCCTTTCTTCCCTCCCTTCCTTCCTTCTTTTCTTTCTCCCTTTCTCTCTTATTTTCTCTTTTATTCTTTCTTATTTTCCTTTCACTCTTCCTCCTTTTCTTTCTCCTTTCTTTCCTTCCTTCCTTTCTTTCCTTCCTTCCTTTCTTCTTCCTTTCTCTCTTCCTTTCTTTCTGCCTTTCTTTCTCTCCCTTTTCCCCCTTTCCTCTCTTTCTTTCCTCTTTGTCCTTTTGCCTTTCTTTCTCTTTTTTCTTCCTTCCTTCTTTCTTTTCTTCTTTCCTTCCATCATTACTTCATTCATTCATTTGCAGAGATATCATTTAACAGTGAAAAGAGCACTCATTGACTCTGGAGTAAAAGGATCTGGGTTCAAGTCTTGCCTTAGACTCTTACCATTTGTGTGATGTTGGACGAATCATTTAACCTCCCTCTATTTCCTGTGTAAAATGAGGGGGGTTGACCAGGTGGTCTTTGAGGTCCCCCTCCATCCCTAGATCTATGTTCCTAGGACCTTTCTGCTCATATGTGTCTCTGACACATCCTTTATACCTCTTTGTACAAGTAATTCCCCAGCAGCAATGTGTTACAGTTTACTCATTTGCCCATGAATCTCTCCATTACCCCTTGGGTGACCTTCAGATTTACTTCTTTGGAGACTGTGATATTCTATGACTCATAGTCATACAGCAGTTCCACAAATATCAGTGAGCACCTACTATGTACAAGCAATCCAATAGCCACTGTCAGACCTTCTGAACCTCAGTTTTATGATCCATAAAATGGGAAGAGTAATATTTCCATACTTCCCTTCAGCTAGCTTGTTATGAGAAGAGAGCTTTGTAACCTTGAAGAAGGTCTAGAAATGAGTTATTATTGCTTTTCATTTTTACTTTTATCTCCAACATAAAGAAGTCAAGTCATTTAGTCTTATTTTTAATGTACCAGAAAAAAATATAAACAGTGACACATCATTAAAATACAAAAATAATAGCTGGACATTAGACCTATGCTTGTATGTATATATGTACATCTCATCTCTCCTGCTTTGAGATAAGGGCAGGAATTGTTTCATTCCTATCTTTGCATTTCCAGGGCCAAATGCAACGTCAGATCACATAGTAGGTGCTTTTTGATTGACTGATCATTGGGGGAAATAACCTTAGATTTGGAATCTGAGTTCCTGGGTTCAAAGTCACTTCCTTCGGTGAAATGGTGAGATTGAATGAATTGGTCTTCAAGTTCCTTTCCAGATATAAATCAATCAACAAACATTTACTGAGTACCTACTATGTTTTGGACATTTTTCCAGGTGTTGGGGATACAAAGGCATGCCCTCATGGAGTTTACGGTTTATCAGAGGAGACAAACATACATCTCTAAATACATACAAAATAGGTACAAGATGTCAGGGGTGGGGGAAGAAGAAAGGTATTATCTTATGATTCTACTCTTTTAAATATCTATTTTTAAAAAGTGGTCTTTAAAGTAAAGGTTTTTAAATAAAATTTAAAATGGCAGAAAATCCATTTTAACTGAAACTCAGATCCTGAGACCCAAGCCACGAACAAGTGGGTGTTTGGCAGAGGCTGGGATTTCCTGCCTCATCCCTGTTTGATGAAACCTCAAGCTATAACATTCTGTTATGTCACTAAGATTCACAGGCTGCCAAACCTCATCCTAGACATTTATGTGGGTTTTCCCGAATACCCCTCAGCAACTTAAATGCTAGATGTTATTGCCAGAGAAAAGGAATAGGGAAGACAGGAAATGTAATGTGACTAACCGCTAGCAATTGCAAAACTTTTTTCATGGGCATTTTCCACATCTGGGAACTGTACATTAGCTGAGATCCATCATGTGTCCATAGGCATCCTAAGACCAGGAACTTACAGGCAAGAGAAGAATTATGGTCGTCATGGTTAATGAACTTTTTAGCAGTGACTTTTATATATTAGTAGTTTCTGCCACACAAAATTGAAATCATGTGTTAGTTAAGGTCAGAGTTAAGTTATGTGTTTTACTGGTAGACCAGTCATCCTGTCCAAGAAAAATGTTTAGCCTTTAGCTATTTGGAAAATCAAAGAAGGAAAAATCACTGTGAGTTGTGAAAACCATATGAGGCAGCCTGACGTAGCGGATAGAAAACAGTCCTTGAAGCCTGGGGGACCTGGGTTCAAGTCCCCTGCCTGACACATACTGACTGTGTGACCCTGGACAAACTCCCTTAAGCTCTCAGTGGCCCAAGACACTCTCTGTAACTTATATAGAATTGTGGAGCTGTAGCTGGGGATGGAATTTATATATCCGGAATTTCTCTACAATGATAAAAGGGCAAGTCTCCCCCTCCACCAACAAGAAAGAGAGAAAGGAAGGAAGGAAAGAAAGAAGGAAGAAAGGAAGGAAGGAAGAAAGAAAAAAGAAAGGAAGAAAGAAAGAAAGGAGGAAAAGAGGAAGGAAGGAAGGAAGGAAGGAAGGAAGGAAGGAAGGAAGGAAGGAAGGAAGGAAGGAAGAAGGAAACTGCAGTTAGTTATGAACATCTAGTTTTAAATGCTGCCTCTGACATATCCTGACTGTGGGACCCTGGGCAAATCCCTTAACCTCTTTGAGTTCCAGACCAGTCTCTGAAACTGGAGTTAATCTGCATCAGGGGAAGGAATTTCCATATTGAGAGTTCTGTTTTAATGATAAAAGCACAAATATGGATAAACAGAAAAGAAAAAGAGAAAGAAAAGAGAAAAGGAAGAGAAGTAAAGCAAAAGGAAGGGAAAGGAAGGGAGGGGAAGAAACAAACTATGGCTAAAGAGTTTTAAAATATCTGAAACTGAGGAGTATTGAAATAATAATAGCTAATATAAATGTAAATTAGTAACTGACATTTGTACAGAGCTTTAGGGTTTCTAAAGTATTTTACACCCATGACCTCATTTGAGCCTTCTAACAACCTTGCAAGGCGGACCCTACAAACATTACTATTCCCATTTGACAAACGAGAAGACTGAAATTCAGAGACATAGGATTCAGACCCAGCTCCTCCCAATTCCAAGACCACTCGCGCTAAGCGGATCTTTAGGGAGAATGGCTTCATTCTCTAGGCTCTCATACAGAGCCTAGGAAAGTAGAATCGGAGGTCTAGAGCTGAAAGGGAACATGGCGGTCTTGCAACCCAATCGTCTCATTTAACAAGTCTTTTCTTAGAGTTTTTCATGACGGATCTGTTTCTCTATTATTTTTTTTAGATTAGTAAAGAAAGAATACACTCCAAAGAGGTGGGCAGCAGAAAGCTTTTAAAGCTGGATATTGTGTGTGAATACTCAAATGAAAACAATGTTACTAATGCATCATGCAGAGCTCTGGGCATGCAAAGACAACAATGAAACAGTTTCTGCCCTCGAAGAGATTCCATTCTATCCAGGGAGACAATACATATGCACATAGGAGAGTATACAAAATAGATACAATATAAACATGAGGGAGTCTTGTGAGGAACTAGTGCCTGGAAAGAATCAGGAACAATCTCCTGTGACAGGTTGTTTGAGCTGAGCTTTGACGGAAGCTAAGGCTTCCATGAGGAAGAGGTGAGGGAGGGCATTCCAGACAGCAGGGACAGCCCATGCAAAGGCATGGAGAGGGGGATGAAGAGTTAAGAATGCTATGTAAAAGGGAATACTATGTGATAATCCTGGAAAGATAGGTTGGAATGAGGTTGCGAAGGGTTTTAAAATGTCTTTTTTTAAAACAATTAGGCAAGTTTACTTTAATGCCACTTCACAGAAAGTCATGGCTTATAATAGATTTAAACCCAAGAAAGTATAAGCGAGATAGGTCTTTGTCCTTGGTCTCTTTTTCAAATTGTGAAAAGAGGCGGTATGTATGGTTCAAAGGAAAGAACACTGAAACTGGAATTATAAGGACCTGGGTTCAAATCCTAGCCCTGTCTCTTAATACTGGTGTCCATATCTCTGAGCCTCAGTTTCCTTATCTGTAAAGAGAAGGAATGGGACTAAATGGTCTCTCAGCTATAAAACTATGATCCTGCGAGATAGGTGGTATTCAGGACCTGGAAAATGCCACCTATTCAAGACCCTGTTTTGGCTGAGGGCCGCAATATTTAAAACCCAAGTATTTCCCTCAGCCCTATGCCACCACCCTCCAGAAGCCAAGAGGGAGCCAGATGGAAATTCCATGGACAGCTCTCCGATTAAAATGTACTAATTGGGCATCAAGTTTCCTCTGCAAATGTTCCTTCCCAGCATCACAAATGAGGTATCATGTGGGCGGCGGATGTGAGACCAAGAGGAAACTCATTCCTTCTGCACAAATAAATCATTAAGATTCACTTCTTATTGGTTCCTGGAAATTATAAAACATGGGATATGGAAAATCAAACTTAGCAACTGTTCAAAAAGCCCCATACAGCTAATTGGAAGGAAGACAGTGGCATCATCAAAGAAACCTGTCATTTCAACACAGCTTTGGGAAATTATTCGAGAAAATGAAGAGCTCCCTCTCTGTCACAAACACATCTACACCCTCATAGCTACTTAAGAAATATTTACTCAATAGACTTAGCCTAGATCTTAAGCAAGATTTAGCTGTTTAAACATGAGTATGCCAAACTGAAATGAAAATGTTAGAAGATCATTCTGACTTATATAGTAAACCCCCTAATCTACAATCATGATATAGAATATTGGAAGAGTTCTAAATGTGGAGTCCAAGGATTCGAGTTTGGATCCTGACCAGATTATGCCTTTTTGCAAGTGGAGAAACTGAGACACGTTGAAAAGAAACCTTGCAGAAACAAATCTGTGCCTTAGAGAAATGCTAAGGATTTTGGATGAATCTCCTAGTGTGAACTTTCCTAGTGTGACTTTACCTGGGTATGGGAAGCCATTATTTGCAATTCTGAGAACATAAATTAACTCAGTTGAGCAAACATTTCTTAAAGGCCTCTCTGGACAAGATACTGGGGCAGTATCTTACCCAGGCATTGGGAATCCAAAGATGCAAAAATCCACAAATATACGGTCCCTGTCCCTGAGGACAAATGATTGCATTCTAAATTAGAAAATTAAGTTTCAATCTCTTAATTTTAAATGATTTTGCAAGCACTTAAGGTCAAAAACAGCAATTGTATGTAAATATCTTGTTTGTATATATTTGTCATCTCCCTCTTTAGACTGTGAACTCCTGGAAGGCAAAGACTATCTCTCGACTCTTTTTGTATCCTCAGCCCTTAGCATAATGCCTGACCCATCAGAGGTGCTTAATAAATGTTTTTCAGTGGATTGAAACTATTTTAAGAAGGATGTCTAATCAGGAGCTACAGAAAGCTCTTCTTTCTTGACCCCACTCATCCATCATATGCTTCCCCCATGAATTGGTGATGCCTGCAATTCTACTATTAGGGATTCATTCTTCTAGCTTAGTTTCATTCTCAAAAATTCCAGTGGCTCTGTGTTCTCATCAATGCCAGTGTTCTTTCCAACAATACAGATCCCTACCGATCATACTTGGCCAGCCTGAATGACTCTTGCTCACGGTTTCCCATTAAGTTAGCCACAAGGGTTTGGCCCAACGTACTGTAGGCCTTCCTCAAACCTCTTGACCTCTGAAGGATAAACAATAGAGCACACAGGCTGCAACTTATTATAAACAAGGAGAAGTTCTACCTCACTTTACTTCAAAGCTCATCCGTGGTGCTACCTCCTATAGAAGCTTCACCTGATTCATCTAGTTTTTGGTTTTCTATGCCACTACCAATTACTCTGTCTTAAATTTGTGTGTGTATGTACATATATATATGTATATATATATATGTATATATAAACATATATTTATTATACATACATACGTATGTGTATGTATGTATTTTTTTTGCTTTTTTTTTTTGAGGGGGAAGGCAGGGCAATTGGGGTTAAGTGACTTGCCCAAGGTCACACGGCCAGTAAGTGTTAAATGTCTGAGGCCAGATTTGAACTCAGGTCCTCCTGACTCCAGGGCGAGTGCTCTATTCACTGTGCCACCTAGCTGCCCCTCTGTATGTATTTTTAATTGTCTTCTATGTGTATGAGATGGCTACCCTTTGTAAAATGTAAGCTCCTTGAACTCAGGGTCTGCTTTTACTTCTGTCTTTGTATCCCACAGTGTGTGGCCCACAGTAAGCATCTAGTAAATACTTGAACTTGCAAACTTCAAAATACAATATAAATGGGAGCTGTGACTCTAATGAATCTATTTCTAATATCTCTTTTTTTTTTCTTTTTTTTTTGGAGGAGAAGGTAGGGCAATTAGGATTAAGCGACTTGCTCAAGGTCACATGGCTAGTTTTTTGTGTTGAGTGTCTGAGGCTACATTTGAACTCAGGTCCTTCCGACTCCAGGGTCAGTGCTCTATTCACTGCACCATTTAGCCACCCCTACTTCTAATATTTCAAAGCCTGCCTGAGACAACATAATAACACTAACCTATCCTCCATGTAGCTGCCAAAAGCTCCCATCCTTCTTGTGATTGCTGTCCTCCTCAGGCTCGTATATGACTATGCTACTTCTTCCCCCCCCTTCCCCC
>CM053588.1:42391894-42434573 GCA_028646515.1 Pseudochirops corinnae | reverse complement strand
TGGATTTGAGTTCAGATTCTATCCACGTTGCTGTCCCTACTTTTCTCTCCTTATTTCTTATTACCCTCCTTTACATACCGTTTTCTAACCAAGCTATTCTCCAGATTTGATATTCCATTTGCAACCTCCATGCATTTGCAAAAACCATACCCAGTAACTGGAATAAAGTCTTGCTGATGTCTCTGTGCCAAGATTGTTTTCATCCTTTAAAGTATCAACTCAGGTACAACCTATTCATCATCCCTATCCTAATCTCTATATTTATCACAGTTATCTCCTTCTTCAAATTACTTTTTATTTATTTATCTCGAGTACATGCTGTGTCCCTGGTTAGAACAGAACCTCCTTGAGGTTAGAGACTGTTTCTTTTTCATCATAATATCCTTATTGCCTAACACATGTTGAATTGAATTGACTATTTATGGAGGGCAACTTCCATTTAGGTTTCTTCAATAATCATCTATGATTCTGGGCCTTTACTTCTTAGTTCTTAAGAGTGATATGATGAGAAGAATTCAGAGAATTGTGAGAAAACTTAGATGAACTGATACAGAGTGAGGTAAGCAGAACCAGGAAGACAATCTACAAAATGATTATGATTATATGCAATCACTAGGGGGAGGGAGAGAGTGAAAGTAAACATTGTATCATTAGAATGACCAAGCTTGACTAGAAGAAGAATTGAGCAATTATATCTGCCTTCCTTCTTTTCAGAGGCAGAGGCTAGTGTTGTGGAATATTGCATAAACCCCTAGACAGTTGAAATGGTGATTGGATTTGCTGAATTGATTTTTTTTTCTTTTTCTTTTTTGTTCTTTGTTATAAGGGATAGCTGACTGAGTAAAAGAGGAAGAGATACGTTTGAAAGGCTAACAATTAACAAAACTTTAAGTTAAATTAACTCTGCTAAAAGGAAGTTACTGTCATTCTGAGATCTTGAACTTTCAAAACTGCAGTGTTCTCTCATTCATAGATAATAGAAAACAAAAGATGCCTTGGAGACACTTTTTTACTGTCTCCCCACATCCCATCAATTATCAAGTATTATATATCCTACTTCCACAGTACTTCTCTCCCCCAAACTTATATTGCTTCTCTCCTGGACGACTTGTCTCTTTGCTTCAAGTCTTTCCCCTCTCAAATCTTGGGGCTTCACAGTTGCCAAAATAACCTTTCTAAGGCACAGGTCTGGCATGTTGCTCTTCCACTCAAAAGCCTTCAATGACTCCCATTGCTTCCAGAATAAAATGTAAACTGACATTTAAGGCCCTCTACAGTCTGGCTCCTCTCTGCCTTTCTAGCCTTATTTCACATTCCTCTTCAAACACTCCACATTCCACCTTAGCTGATGTACTAGCTGTTTCTCAAACAGCCTGTTATATCAGATATCCCCCACACCTGGAATATACAACCACCTGATCCCTGCCTGCCAAAAATCCTCTCCCTTCAAGGCCCAGTTAGGTTGCCATGAAGCTTTCCCTTAGCCTTGCAGTTTACTGTGTTCTTTCCTCCCTCAAATTTCCCAGAATACTGTGTCTAGTTCTCTCCTTTGTCCCCCTCAGACTCGGCCCTGTATGTATTCTTACAGGTATATGTGCTCTATCTTCCTAGAAGACTATATCCTTGAAGGGCAGAGACAATATGAATGTCTCGCGTATAATAGACACTTAACAAATGTTTTTCGAATTGATGATGCCTTAGAGCAGGGATTCTCAACTTGTAGCTCCCGACCCCTTTGGGGATCAAACAACCCTTTCACAGGAGTCACAGGGGTCTCCTCAAGACCATCAGAAAACACATATTACCGATGGTCTTAGGAATGCTCCTCTATGGTCTCCAGGCAGGTCCGCCCACATGCAGATACGCCCACATGCGAATATTAAAGGGTGGCAGCATTAGGAAGGTTGAGAACCACTGCCTTAGAGATTTATAATAAGAAAAATCCAAAATGACTTACCTTGGGCAAATCACTGAACCCCTCTGACCTTCAGTTTCTTCCTCTACAAAATGAGGGGGTTGGACCACAGGCGACTGAGGTCCCTTGCAGTTCTCGATTTATGATCTTATGACCTCCTGAGACCTCAGTTTCCTTGTCTGCAAAATGAGAGGGTCAGACTGACTGGCCTCTGAAGTTCCTTCCAGCTCTTAACCATGATTCTATGAACTTATTACTCAGCATGAAACTATTTTCTTGTTTTGCAGAATTGTGGTACTACTGACCACGTTTCCAGTACCATATGCAAAAAGTGAAATGAGGCAAGGTCGATCTATTGTTAAAATATAGAATTCATGCTGCAATATATAAAGTTCATTCAGACACATTTTTCTTCCCATTGTTAATGGTCATTTTGGATTTCTAAAAAACACTGTAGTTTAGCTTAAATTTTTCTTCTAAAAAAACCCTGGTCTTTCCTCATACTTCCCCAAGATATAAGGATATACTTGCATTTAGGTATCACCGAATTCAGGATGATGATAAAGGAGAGGGGTCGTAGCATCTTTCAAAGCACTCCTCTTCCTTCACCTGACAATTTGACTTTTCCTATTTTTTGTGTGCATGTATCTAGAGCTATGGATGTTATACTTTGATTTGTTTCCCTATGGGACTGAAACCTCTAATTACAAAAATCCCTTAATGAAAAGTTCCAACTCCAACATTTTTTTATTTTTTTATTTTTTTAAATTTTTTTTTTGTGGCAAGGGGAGAGAGCACACCCTACTGGCCAGCTAATAGGAAATATGGGATTGAATTGGGGAAAATTCATGAAAATATTAAAATTCAAGATAAATGCAGGTTAAAGTTGAAAAGAAACTTGGCACAAATTTTGCTTTAAGAAATGTCTTAAAGTTAAGTAATTCCATCTATGGGATCTTTGCCTCTCCAAGTTTGGGTTGTGCCAGAGGAGGAAAGGATTGTGAGTCAATGAAACTTGTATCTGATCCTAGTTCTAGAGCTGGAAGGAACCTCGGAGGACAAATGGTCCAACTTCCTCATTTTACAAAGGAGGGAATAGTGGCCCATGAAGGTGAAGTTACTTGTCTAAGGTCACCCAATAAGGAAGTGACAGAGAAGGAATTTGAACACATCCTCTGCTTCCAAAGCCAGCTCTATACCATGTGGCCTCCAATTTAAAACACATTGCAAAATGCAAGGGAACTTTGAAATAGTCTGATGCAACCCCTTCATTCTGCAGATGAGAGAGATGTGGGCCACAGAGTTGAAATAACCTCCCTAAGGATTGTTGTTGTTGCTGTTCAGTCATTTCAGGTCACTCTGCGTGACCCCATTTGAGGTTTTCTTGGCAAAGATATTCGAGTGGTTTGCCATTTCTTTCTCCAGGTTACTTTACAGGTGAGGAAACTGAGGCTAACAGGGTGAAGTGACTTGCCCAAAATCACACAGCTAGCAAGTGTCTGAGGCCAGATTTGAATTCCAGAAGATGTCTTCCTGACTCCAGGCCCCCACCTTGCTTCCCTTAGCTCTCTGCAATATGGCGCCACCCATCTGCCATAAGGGATGCACAACTAGTGAGTGTCTGTGGCCATATTTGAACTCAAGAGGACAAGTCTTCCTGACTCCAGGCCCAATGCACTATCTACTGTGCCACCCAGCTCCCCCAGGGCTACACAGCTGGTATGTGTCAAGGACAGAGAGGGAGTGAGCAGTGGAACCAGGATCTGTTTCTAACTCACTTTAACATGCTGTGTGATCCTAAGTAAGTTGCTTCTCTCTGGGCCTGTTTCCTTATCTGTAAAATGAAAAGATTGGACCAGAAGGCCACTTGCTGTCTATGTGTCCTTGTGCAAACCAGTTCATTCCTCCAGGCCTCCTTAATTTTCTCATCTGTAAAAGGAAGAAGTAAAAACTGACAGTCTCTTGAAGATCCTTCCAACCCTCAGTCTATAGGCCTAGCTCTCTGACCGTGGGTGGGTCTCTTCCTCCTCCGGACCTCCGTTTCGTCACCTATAAAGTGGGGTGGTTGGAGCAGACAACCTCTAAGACTCCCTCCAGCTCTAAATCAATGATCTATGGAGAAGGCATATCTCCTATGACAGTATCTGTCTTTCTAGGAATCACAGGATTTAGAGCTACCGGGGAATCTCAGGTCATCATAGTTTTAGAGTAGTAAGGACCTCAGAGGTAATCTAATCCAATTTCCTCATTTTATAGATTAGAAAAAAGCCTCAGAGAACAGAAGTGATTAGGCCAAGGGCCTAAGCATCAAAGCCAGAATCTAAATCCAGAAACTCTGACTCCAGACCCGAGAGAATTTTCTACTGTACCACAACTCTCAGAGATTCGTACCATGTGGGAAAATATGTTGGGAATCCACCCAGGAACATAATATCTCTTTCAGCTCAAAATCCTAAGTCTTGAGGCCTGGGCTGTACTATGAGGTGCTTGGAGTTTTGGAAATCAAGACCACCAAAGGGTTTGTCAATGATGAATCTGTGGAGCAAGACCAATACTAGTTGTGGGTCAGAAGTGGGAGGGTCTTTGGAGTCAGAGACTTTGGTTCTGTGGTGGTTTTCCTTCGTCCTAATTTCTCTGTTTCTTTCATGGGTATTACTATTCTACCAGTCATCTAGGCTTAAAATCTTGGCAGAATCTTTGTTATTTCCTTTTCCTAGCCTCCCCTATCCAGTCGTCACTAAGTCCTGCTGACTAATACTGCCTCCAAATTGGTCCCTTCCCTTCCCATTTCTACAGTCACCACCCTAGTTCTGGTCCCCATTACCACACTTGCCTAGAATATTTTAATAGCATTTTAACTGCTCTTCCCACCTTCATTCTGCCCCCTACATATTTTTGCTGAAATGTCTTTGAAAAGCATAGCCCTGATCATGTCATTCCCCTTCTCAAAAAACCTTTAATAATCCCCTATTAGCTCCAAAATGAAGGCTGAATGGTGAAAGTTAGATCAGTCAGTGGTCCCCAAACGTGTTTTTATCCTCACTCTTCTCTCCTCCTAGAAAGGTTGCCATGCTCATCTTTGCCTGTCAGAATAGGACTCATCCTTCAAAGTTCAACTCAGGCGGCATGTCCTTCATGAAGCCCTTCTCAATTCTTCCTCCTTTTCCTTAATCCAGATATGACATCCATACCTTCATAGCCTTTGGTTCATACCTCTACTATAATCTCTCTTTATATTCTGTAAGTATTTCACTTCTGCCTCATAAAATCCTTGGCTTCTCTTGGAACCCAGCTGATCCCATCACTTATCGGTGCTGTCAACCTCTTGAAATAACTTTTTTGTTAATCACCTTGTATACCTATGATCATAGCTCCAATATACTGTAAAGATCATTTAACTTCACAGGTAGGGAAATGAAACACAGAGAAAAGCAATGACCCCATGGTTACACAGCAAGATAGTGAGAGAGCTAGGAGCAGACCATGCATGCCGCCCCTTCTATTTAAGTCTAGGCGGGATTTAAAAGTAAGTGTCCTGACTCCAGTTCTTTTGGAATATGGGCTCCCAAATGCCTGGCCCAAGCCCTTGAAGTTATTAGATACTTAATATGTGCTTAATTATATTGAATTTGTGGACTTGTCTTTACCCCCCCCCCCCTCCAGTATACAGTAAACCTCTTTGAGGTCACAGATTGTGTCTTATTTATTGGCAGGAACTCCTCGGTGTCCAGACAACACTCTTTGCACATGGTAGGCAGTCAACAACTATTTGCTGAATTTAGTTGTGACTCTCTACAACCAATATATACTATATAAAACTAGGTTTCACATGCCCTAATGAAACCTGTACAACAATGTGAAATGATCCTTTTTTAAAATTTAGGATAAAGACCCATGGAGCTAATTTTGAAAAGGCAGTGAAGGAGGTTCAATGTCTTTCAGAAAAAAAGCCCTCTCTTTGCCAAGTGTCTGGGCTAGATTCTCATCCCTGTCCTGACTCCAAGGGCAGCCTCCCTCAGGTTGCTTCTTTTGATTTCAAAGAAGCTTCAGTAAGTAGGATGAGGACAGAAGTAGAAATCTGGTCCATTATCATGGAAATTAAGTATCTTAGCAGCTATTTTTAGGTTTCTGTGTTCAAATCAGGAAAAAAGAAAGTCCTCAGCTAATATTGTTTTTCACCTTCAGGCATAGCACAACATTTTTTAAAATCTGAATTTAACTCCCTTTTAAAGATCCCAAACCAAATTAGAAATTGGAAAATGAGAAGATTTCCCCCAAAACTTCCAGCCTGGCTTCTTCCTCTTTGTTCCTGAATAGTTTTTGTTCTGAACTGCTATCCAAGGAAGGAAACCTTGTGTAGGACCAGAGATCTAGATTTGGAAGAGACTGCTGGACGAGTACTTCAAGTAAAGTATTTTCCTCATAAGCTCATCCCCAAGATATTGCACAGAACTGAACATTAGCACATGAGACAAAAGAAATGTATGGAGTATGCCTTCTCCCAGGAACGCCTTCAGATGACCTACCTGGTCCCTGCGGCCACTGTAGTACAGTGTATACAGACTAGAGTCAGGAAGACCCAAGTTTAAATCCAGCCTCAGACACTTAACCAGCTGTGTGACCCTGGGCAAGTCACTTCACTCTGTTTGCCTTGGTTTCCTCATCTGTAAAATGAGCTGGAGAAGGAAATGGCAAACTATTCCAGGATCTCTGCCAAGAAAACCCCAAATGGGGTCACAAAGAGCCAGACATGACTGAAAACAGCATCTGACCATTTGCCGTTACTGAAAAGTAATATTACTGAAAGCATGATACCGTGAGAAGAGTATTACCTCTACAGTTCAGAGACCTGGGTTCAAATGTTGATTGTCTATGTGGCTTTAGGGCAAGGGAAGGGACAAAACATTCACATGGTGCCCACTATGAGGCAGGCGCTTTACAAATAATTTCATTTGATCCTCACAACAGCCCTTTGAGACAGATGCTGTTATCGTCCCCATTTTCCAGTTTAGGAATCTGCAGCAAAGATAAGTTAAGTGACTTGCCCAGGGCCACGCAGCTAGGAAGTGTATGAGGCCAGATCTCAAGTCAGGTTTTCCTGACTCCGGGTTCAGCACTCAATCCACCAAGATACCTAGCTGCCCCTTAGACAATTTACTTCTCTTTGGACTTCACCTTCCTCATCTGGAAAATGGAGGAAGCTGGCTGGTGCAGTGAATAGATCACCCAGCCTGGAGTCAGTTAAGTTATTTTTTAGTAGTATCCGACTCTTTGTTGACAAAGATCCTGGAGCAGTTTGTCATTTCCTTCTCCAGTTCTTACAGATGAGGAAACTGAGGCAAACAGGGTACCGTGACCAGCCCAGGGGCATCCAGCTAGGAAGCGTCTGAGGCCAGGATTTAAATTTGGGTCATCCTGACACCTGTTCCAGCACTCTTCCCCCATGATGCTTAGATGCCCCTTGGACAATTTACTTTTCTTTGGCTTCATCTGTGAAACAAGGAGATCAAACTAGATGGTCTCTGAGGCCCCTTCCATCACTGTCTCTATGAGTCTATGAAAGGTGATATTCAGGAAGCTGTCAGCCACAGTGGATTTCCGAGAGCCCTGTCTTGAAATCAGCATGAATGAACCAGTCTGCTGCTTTTTTTTTTTTTTTGCGTGTTAGAATTGGATAAGAGGGGAGACATCAAATACATTGAGTGCAGTTCACTTCACCGCAATCATTTTCTTGTGGATTTTCAGTGGCTTACCAAGACACTGCAGCTTCCAACTGTGTATATGGCAAATATCCCGTCCATCTTCTTTCTGTAAAGAAGGGGCGTGTTTGAAGGTTGCTCTGGTGATTATCATTATGTTGTGAATAGGGGAGAATAAAATCTTGCCAAGGAGGACAAATCACAAGTTACAACAGCATTGCAGACACTTGGAATAGCTCAAGTTTTCTGCTGAAACTTGAGGCTTCTTCCATGTCCCCATTCAGTAAAAGATAGACTTGTATGGGCTGAAAAGGTGGCCCCTGGCAGGTCCTGAATCGGATCCCTTTTTGTCTACTGAGAACAGCATATGGGTATACAGTAAGCATGGAAGACAAAAACTATTCATGGAATGTTTTTTTATAAGTGGAGGAGGGGGCAGGAATTGGGCAGAGCTTCTGCTGTCACCTCAAGTTATTTGGTAAGGAAACAGCTGGTAGCTAGCGGTAGCATTAGTTTTTACAAAAAGACGAGCAGTATTTTGCAGAGGAGAGAAGACCTGCCTACCTTGAGTCAAGAATAGGCTTGAGTTCAAGTCCTGTGAGAGCCTGAATGAATCATTTAACTTTTAGCTTCTCCAGGCCCTTTATAATCTCAGTCAGATTGAGACCTGTTAAAGACCTTAGCTTAAAAAGGCCAAGGTCCCCCACTGCTTCCTGGCCATCTCCAGTCATCCTGATCTATGTCTGGCCACTGGACCAAGATGGCTCCGGGAGAGACAGGGAGACTGATGACTTTGCACAGCCTCCCTCACTTCAATCCAATTCACTTTCGAGTCATGGCATCACCTTCCTGACGTCATGATGAAGAAGGACAAACAACAAGAAGAAGCCCTTCATAACCTAGCCCCCTCCCACCTTTCCAGTCTTCTTAGCCCTTACTCCCCACCACTTATTCTTAGATCTAGTAACACTGACCTCTTGGCTCTTCCAGGAACAAGACTCTCCATTTCTTGACTCAGGGCGTTCTCTCTGGCTGCCCTCCACGTCTGGAATGATCTCCCTCCTCTGCTCCAACTACTGACCTCCCTGGCTCCTTTAAGTCCCAACTAAAATCCCACCTTCTCCAGGAAGCCTCCCCCAACCCTTCTTAATTCCAGTACCTTCCCTCTATTAATTATTTCCTATTTATCCTACATATGGTTTGCTTTCTAGACATTTGTTTGCATGTTGTCTCCTTTATTAGACTATAAACTCCTTGAGGGCAGGGACCATCTTTTGCCTCTTTTTGTATCCTCAGCGCTTAGTGTGCCAATTCCTGGCACAAAATACATGTTTATAGAATTAAATTGGATTTCTCTTTCGGCCTCAGGTTCCACTTCTGTAAAATGAAACGATTGGACTGGGTGCTCTCTAAGGCCTCTTCCAGGCCTAATTTATAATGCTAACAGGATCTTCACTATGTGCCAAGCACTGTGCTAAGCTCTTACAAATATTATCTCATTGATAGGAGTCTCCTCAGGGAGAACTGCAGGCACTAATGAAAATACTGTCCTAGGTCAGATATAATTGAATAATTGAATTATTGGCAGCAAAGAGGGAAATCCCAAGTATTCGACTTTTCTGTAGGATTTTATTTAGCACTTATGAACCAATCCCAATAGAATAAAAACTCCTTGAAGGCAGGCATGGGCTGGATTTTGTCTCTTGTATCCTCAGAACTCCTTTCCAGGCCCCTCCTCCTAGAACTTCCTTTCCTGATCCCATTAGGTTGAGTTCTCTTCCTCTCCAAATTTTACCTCTTTGTTCTATTTCCCCACCCAATCCCCACCAGAATCCAAGCTCCTCCTGAGAACAATTTCCTTTTGTGTCCTCGAATCAACAGTTCCCCTGCTAAATACACATTTGTTTAGTTGATCAGTCTAGATGGGGAGAGTAGAGAAAGAGCCAAGTTCAAGTCCTCCCACTAACAAAATGTGACCCAGGGAAGATCACTTCTCAGTGCTCTGGGGAACCCTCTCAAGGCTATAAGCTGGCAGAGAAAGTACTGATGTGCCATAGTAGAAGTAGTGTCTTTATCCAGGGCAGGGGTGGGGAACCTCTGGCTTCCCTGGACCAGTCTCTATACAAGCATAAAACCTCTCAAGTAGTACCTGGGTTCCAATTTGTGTAACCCAAGAGGGAGAGACCAGAGATTCAGAGATAAAAGAGATTTTTGAGGTGATCTAGCCCACTCCTTTCATTCTAGAGATGAGGAAACCGAGGCTTGGACAGGGTCACATAGAGAATAAGTAGCAGAGAAAGGAATTCGAGCCCAGCTCCTCTGCTCCATGATAACACCCAGACCCCTGTCTGGCTCAATATTTATGCCATCGTGACCCCAAAATAGGGAATGAGCACAATATTTAACTAAGGGCTGAGAATGTTAATCAATTAAATTTAAAACTCTAAGAGTCAGCAATAGAGGAAAGTAAATGTCAATGATCTTGTAGAATTGAATGTTCCATTTTACTGATAATCTCGACAGAATTTCATTCTTTATATGAAACAGGAAGAAACCGCCACGCTAAATCTTCACTTCCTGTGTCTGTCTGGATCTGGGCATCTCTCAGGCCAAGGGCAGGAGGCTGTCCAGGGCCTTGGATCCATGCACCCATCACAGTGTTCTTAGGTATTTCAGAGAATTTGAGCCACTAACAACTGGGGGAGGGGGGATTTGGTCTGTTTGCCTTCTTTCCCTCCACCCCCACCCCCACCCCTTACTTTGTTATCAAGAGTGCTATTTATTTTAGGTTAAACAATAAGCTTCTGTTGCATCACCAGAGGACAGAGAACATGGCCAAATGTAGGTTTACTTTTGCATCACCAGCCTCTATCTCTTGGCTCTTCTGGCTCTTGGCAAGCCCTCCCCTCCATTCCCACCCCTATTCCCCCATGCCTGGAATGCTCTCCCTCCTCATCCCTTTGCCTTCTGGTTTCCCATGCTTCCTCCAAGTCCCAGTTTTCTTCAAGAAATCCTTCCCAATCCTTCTAAATGCTTTGCGCCTAATGTGCTGCTGAGTACCCCCAATTTAGCTGGTAATTTTACATTTTTTTAAAGTTCCTTTTATTTTATTTTTATTTTTTGGAGGGGCAAAGGCAAGGCAGTTGGGGTTAAGTGACTTGCCCAAGGTCACACAGCTAGTATGTGCGCCAAGTGTATGAGGCTGGATTTGAACTCAGGTCCTCCTGACCCCAGGGCTGGCACTCTATTCACTGAGCCATGTAGTTGCCCCAATTATACATTCTTTATTCCAAATTGTTTGCATGTCCTCTCCCTTATTAGATGGTGAGCTCCATGAAGGCAAGGTCTGGCTTTTGCCTTTTCTTTGTATCCCCAGAGTTTAGCATTGATTAGGTATTTAAATACTTTTGTCTTGCCCCTGGACTTCTAAGACAATGAGGCTGAGGACTGCACCCGTCACTTAAATCCAGTTCCCAAGTGCAAATCAAGACAGCATTGGTCCTTTTCAAAAGAAGGACTCACAACAATAAATACTTCCTGCCTGACTGTTTAATAAAAGTTATCTCATTTTATCTTCATAATAACCCTGAAAAGTAGGCGCTATTATTATCCCTTTTTTGTTATTGTCCAGTTGTATCCAGCTCTGTGACCCCATTTTGGGGTTTTCTTGGCAAAGATACTAGAGCGCTTTGCCACTTCCTTCTCCAGCTCATTTTACAGATGGGGAAACTGAGGCAAACAGGATGAAGTGACTTGCTCAGGTTCACACAGCTAGTAAGTGTCTGAGTCTGGATTTGAATTCATGAAGATGAGCCTTCCTTATTCAAAGCCCAGTATTATCCATGATGCCTCCTAGCTCCATTTTACAGATGAGGAAAGTAAAGAGAGAAGGGGTTTAAATGACTTGCCTGGAGTCACACAGTTGAGGCTGGATTTGAACTCAGGTTTTCCTGAGTCCAGGTCCACTGCTCTATCCCTTGTGCTACCTGAGGAAAGACAATCTAATGAAAGTTATTTAACATAGGAAAGGGATCCGTCTTTTCGTATCAAACCAGCTCATTGGTGTCCAAGTAATTAATAATAAATACATTTGAGGATTGAGGACTTGGGTAAGAAGCATTTTCGGAGTCGAGATGATATATCCAGTTCTAGCCTCTGGGGCTTGCACCACCCCTACCCCCGCCTTGGCTTTCTCATTTGCAAAATGGGGGTGTTAGTTATAGAGGTTACCTACCTGATACCATTGTGGGGTTCTGATGAAATAATGCATGTAAAATGCCTTGTAAACCACAAAGAGCTTATAAATGCCCCGGGTGATTCTGTTGTCTCTGGTGGGTTTTGAAATGTTAGAAATGATTAATTATAGTCATGGCCCCAATTTATATAGCACTTTCAAGTTTGCAAAGGAGTCCCTTTACAACACCATTGTGACGGAGGCCTTATGGTAGGCAATAAAGAGGCACTGGCTTCCAACTCAGGTGGAACAGGTCTCAAATCTCACCCTGGTGTACTTATTGACGGTGCCACCATGGTCCAGTCCACTCAACCTCTAATGGCCTCTGTTTCTCCATCTGTAAATTGAATGGGTTGTTCCCATTGGCATCTAAGGTCCTGATGACCAAATGATTCATTTTAGAGATCGGTCTTTTTGTTTTTCAGTCATGTTTGACTCTTCATGATCCATTGGGGGTTTTCTTGGCAGAGATACTGCACTGGTTTGCCATTTCCTTCTTTAGCTCATTTTATAGATGAGGAAACTGAGGCAAATAGGGTAGAGTGACTTGCCCAGGGTCACACAGCTAGTAAGTGAATGAAATTGGGTTTGAAAACAGGTCTTCCTGACTCCAGGTCTGGTGGTGCTCTACCCACTTCAGCCCCTAGTTGCCCATATATCAATCCATCAACATGCATTTATTAAGCACTTAATGTGTACTGGGCCAGGGATAAAAATACAATAAATGAAACAATCCCCACCCAAAAGTCACCTCCATTCTAATGGGAAAGGAAACAAGGACATACAGAGGTCAACAGGAAGTTATTATTCCTGATCCCCCAACTTCTCCCACATCTATTGTATGTTATTATAAGAATTGTCATCCCTGATAGAAAGTAAGCTTCTTGAGGGCAGGGATTGCTTCATTTTTGTCATTTACATGCCCCATTTAAAAAATGCCTAGAGATCATTTTGCTCATTTACATGCCCTTTTATGTCTAGCTTGTGGTCTGGCCCTTAGTAGGTGATTTTTTAAATGCCTGGAGACTGAGTGACCGGGAAACTCAGATTAAGTGATTTTTTTCATAATTTTATGAGTCTCAAATGCTAGTGAATTTCTGAGGCTAGCCCCAGATCTTCTGAGCCCTTGAACACAAAGCCGGTTTAAAATTGTGTTTAACTACCTGTGTGACTCATTGTATTCCCCAGTAGAACTGAAGCTCTTTGAGGGCAGGGTCTCTTAAGAGAAAATGAAAAAAACCTTGTAACATCAGGCTTAATATGTGACCTTGCATATAATGAGTGTTTAATGCAGTGGTTCTCAACCTTCCTAATGCCGGGACCCTTTAATACTCGTGTGTGGGTGTATCTGCATGTGGGCCCACCACCTGGAGACGGATAGAGGATTGGTGTCTTGGTTCCTAAGACCATCGGAAATATGTGTTTTCCAATGGTCTTAGGCGACCCCCTTCTACTCGCAAAGAGATCTCCACCCACAGGTTGAGAACCATTGATTTAATGAATGTTTTTAAAATTTTAAAAATCAATAGGTTTCCTTCATTCTCAATAAAGATCCAAGCATCTGCACCAGTGGGTGGATGGCATTGGAATGAGTGAGTGGACAACAGGCTTTCCCCAAGGCCTGTGGTTCAGCTGAGCTGGGAACTCAAAGGAGGGCGGTCATTGAGTGGGGAGGAGGTTCACTCACTCACCACTTCCTTCTGCCTCCGCCACATCTGGAAGGACCAGAACTCCCTTTTCAAGGGGAATAGTCTTTTCTTGGTAATGAGAGTTGTCGACTGAAAAGTGGGAAAAGGGCGAGAGGGGACTGTTGCCTTAGTCAGCCTGGGCCAAAGTAATCCGAGAAGACTGCCTCTGCTGCAGAACTTGTCAGAGTTCTTGCTGGCCACAGAGCAAAGGTCGAAACGACAAATGTCGGTAAAACAACTATTATTATATACCGGGCACTCGCGTAATAGAAAGAATAAAAACAAAAATCGTTCTTCATCTCAAGAAGTTTACACTGTGGGGAAAGAGATGCAGAGCTAATACAAAGTAATTGAGGGGGGGGGGAGCCGGGAAGAGCACTGACAACTCAGGGAGGGGGTTGGACGGATCAGGAAAAGTCCCTTTTAGAATGTACTCTCAGCCGAACCTTGAAAGGAGATGAGAAGGGAGAACATTGTCAGCACGGTAGACAGCTCCTTCAAAGTCCGTGGGTAGAGCATCTTGATTGCAGGTAGAAGGGACCAGACATGGAGCAGTCAAGAAGGCTAGCGTTCAAATCCTGCTTCAGGAATCCTGGGCAAGTCACGAATATCTGCAGGCCTCATTTTTCTCGTCTGTAAAAAGGAGGTAACTGGATTGCGCGGATTCTTGGATCCAGTAACACTGGCCTCCTAGATGCTCCACGAAAGAAGACATTGTGGGCATTTTCTCTGGCTTTCCCCCACGCTTTGGGACGCTCTCCTGGCTCTCCTTCCTCTGGCTCAGATCACTGACCTCTCAAGCTTCTTTAAGTCCCAAATAAAATCTCACCTACTCCAGAGAGCATTCCCCAACCCCCCCCTTAATACCCACGCCTTCCCTCTGTCAATCATTTCCTATGCATCCGGTATATAACCCGCTTTGTATATATTTGTTTGCAAGTTGTTCCTAGCATTAGAGTAAAAGCTCATTGAGGGCAGGGCCGTGTTTTGCCTCTTTCTGGAAACCCAGGGTTTGGCATGGTGCTTAGCACATAGTAGGGGCTTTCATAAGTGTTGATTGGCAGAGTCCCTGCCAGCTCTAGAGCTCTGCACAGCAGGGGGGCTCGGTAGGTTGATGGAGTTCGCAGGAGGAGCTACTGCGATGTGCTGCCAGATGGGGAAGGTTGTATTTTATCCCAGAGGGAAAAGGGAGCCAGGGCAGGTTCTTGAGCGAGGAGGGAGTCTGACGACCAGGTTGGGCAATGCATCTGCGCTCCAAACCTGCGAGGCCCCCCCAATCCTCCACCCATCCGGAGCGGTCTGTATCCTCCCCAAAACAACCACCACCTTGCCAACGGGAGGTGCGGGGGAACGCAGGGAAATTCCATGAGACGTTTCCCCGGAAAACTCGGGCTCCGGGGCTTCCCCTGGCCAGGTTGGCCTAGGGAGTCCCCCAGAGCTCCTAGGCGGGCCCAGGAGGGCTGCCCGAGCAGAGCCCGCGCGCAGCAGCCGCAGCCGCGACCCCTAGACAAAGGCTCATATGCGCCTACCTCACCGCGGCGCGGGCCCCGCGGCATCGCCGCTTTAAGCCGCAGATCCTGCGGCGGTGGGGGAGGGGAGAAGAACCCAGCTACGCGAGGACGTCACTGCACCGCCCTCCTACCCCCGCCTCCTCGCTATATAAGGCGCTCGGCGGCGCCGGCGCTCAGAAGCCTACAATCGACTGGGACGGGTTCTTGGACCAGGCTAGCGACGTCTGCGCTTGCGCAATGTCCCGGTCCTTCTGTCGGCGGCGCTGAGCCAGCCGGGACGGACATGCGCGGGACGGGGGCTGGCGGCCGGGTGGCAGCGGCGGCGGCCGCCGCGGCTCCGCTGAGGTGAGGGGGCCCTCGGGCTGAGGTCGGGGCTGGAGGGCGGCGGTGGTTCTGCGGGGGCGGTCTCGCTCCTCGGCCCCGGGAAGGAGGAGGGACGCGGGGCCTGGCGGCGGTGACTTCCCTCCAGATGTGCGGGGGGGGTCTCCATCCAGATGTGCGAGATGAAAGAGGCGCGGGGCCCCTCCTGCTCCGGGGGCCGGAGGCGCGCGCGGTGGAGCCGGCCCCGCGGGGCCGCGGAGCTCCGTGCCCCTGCCGGCTCCCCTTTCATTCCATTGACCATTGTTCTCGTGCAGCCCGTGCAGCCTCGCACAGCCTTGCACCGGCGCAGCCCGGCCCCGCGGCTGCCCCGAGGTGAGGAGCGCCCCCCCGGGGTGGTGCAGTCCAGCCCCCCGCATTTCACAGGCTCCCGGGGAGCCGGGGCATTCCCGGGCGCCGGATCCAGGACCCCCGAGCCGACTCCTGCTGCTTCAGCAGCCCGGAGGCGGAGCGTGACGGCCGGCAGGAGCCTCCTTGGGCTCCTCTCCGCCCGTGGTTAGCGGGCTCGGGGCTGCTGCTGGGGGGAGGATGGTTTTTTTTTGAGTCAGAACTGTTTTATTTATAGCATTAGACACTGTTAAAATGCCTTATAGCCCATAAATCCTACCTTGAAAGCTTTGGTGGGAGGCTGCTGGTAAGCATTTGGTAATTGCCTGCGCATGATTGCTCCTGATTGGATTCAAGATCAGCTTCAGGAATCTCTGCTCACGTTTCCTGTACTTAGGAGGCTGCGATTAATTTTTTTTTTTCACTCTGATGCTACATCCTATACTATTTTAGTGGCCCTGTTTCATTCTTTTCCATAGAGGTTCCTAAATATTTCCCCAGCATTGTGATTCAAAAAGAATAGTTAGGGAGCTTTTACTCACAAGGTGTATGATTATTGGTGGATTGTGTATTTGCTATGTTTATATAGAAAACAGTGTCTTGAGGTCCATAACCCAGTACAAATTAGGTGGCTGCTATGATTGGTGCAGTATTGGTGCTTGCTAAGTTTTTATTAGTATTTCATCATTGCTTGAAAGAAACAAGTCCCTTACTTGATAACATATGAATAGATTGTTAGTCATAAACTTGAGTGTAGTCAGAAAAGAGACTGTAGCTTTAAAGGAGGTGTGTTGGTGACTTTAGGTACACCTGTAACACAGGTAGGGCAGGACTGGTTTCTAGGCAACTGTCAGGGGTGAAGAAAGGTGAGGTTAAAATTCTTTTTTTTTTTTTTTCCCCTCTCACTTCAGGAGAGCAAGTAGCTAGCTAGCTTTAAGCTTTGGTAATTTGCCATAAGAAAGTAGTCAGCATAAGTATTTTTGTAGTCTGGAGCACTTGATCCAACCAGACTCCTTGGAACTTTTCTTTATTGCCTTTGTGTTTACATTTCTGTGATAATGCAATTTTAGGCAGAAATTACTCTTAAGCAGGACATGCACATTGCTCTGCCTGAAGCTAGAATGTCATTTTTTTCAGCTACAACTGCCAGATCTGGCACCAGACCAAAGCCAGAGGAGCTGGCTGCATTTAACATGCTGACTCTCCTTTGGTTACCAGTATGCTACTAACCCAAGATCATTTCCCAGATAATAGCAAATTTGAGCACAAATAAATACAGTCTTTATCATACATCTTTGACATTAGTATTCAGTACCCATCATTCAGCTCAATTCATGCATGCATTTATTTTTAATTGTGTCCAAGAGGAAGGGATTGGAGGTGTTGGACCAACAAATTATATAATTTATCAGATCTTCTGGATGGTAAACTCCCTGAGGCCCAGGACTGTCTTGGTCTTTTGAATCCTGCACAGTGCCTAGCTCAGTGCCCTCCAAAAGTAGATAATTAATACACTTTTTTTTAAAAATAAAATTGTCCATGAGGCAAGCCCTGGTACAGGTCTCAGAAGAGAAAGGAGGGTACCTGACTGACCCCAAGACAAGTACATATTCCTTTATTTGATGAGCTAGTCTTAAGAGATTTCTGACCCTTCAGTATTTGAACAGGGCAGGTAAAAATGACTGGCTTTGGCCAGCATGTTTTCTTATCACAGAAGGTATGGATTACTTGAGTGAAGGCTAATCATACCATAAAAAAAAAAAAAAAAAAACTTTGTCTTGACATTGACTTGACTTTTGTGTGAAAATGCTATTATTATTTCAGAGAAGTTAAACTGGGCTGATGCTTCCTTCCTTTCTGGTCGCACTAATAGTAGCTTTAAAGGTGAAATTACAGGTGCAAATTAACATGCTTGCAATGGACTTGATTGTCTACATGCCGGCAGGTTGCTTTAGAGGGTGAACCTGAACTGAGGGGAGGAAAGGTGGTGCCAAGGGTAATTCCAGGAATTGGAATGTCATCAGCTTAGTATCTACACCAAAGAAACAACACTTCTGTTAATCCAAATCATTTGGAAGGATGCTCCATCGTCAAAATTAGTCTACCACACTTCAGCAGGGAGGTTTGGCAGGCTTTCACAAAAGCTAATGAATAACTCCCTAGATAAACACAGTCTCCTTGTGTTCTTCTGGCATTATTCACATAACATAAATATAGGCTTTTAGCAGCAGGTCAAACAGGTGACGTTAGGGTCCTGAATGTAAGTTACTGGCCTCCTGGGGATGGACCTACAGGCATTAAGAGACAGTGGAAAGTGTGCTGGATTGGGGGCAGAGGACCTGGGTTTTAGTCCTAGTTCTGCCTCAGTTTCCCCATCTGTGAAGTACCTAGTGGGTTGAACTGCACAGCCAGCTCTAAATCTATGACCCTGTGATTCCAGCAGGAAAATCTTAAGTGCGGGCAGCATACCAGATTTCAAGAAAGGCCTTAAGATTTGGGGGCAGTTGTAACTCTGAAATAGCTAATGATCTGGATTAAGAGCAGAGTAAAAACAGGATAGTAAAGTTTGAGGTTGGGGCTTCGGGGTTTTTTTGGTCATGGTTAGTTTTCATCATCATTGTTTTTGGCCAGAGGATCACAGAGCTGATGTAAATGAGAGGGCTTGAATTTGGTGTCATCTGAGGGATTGCCTGCATCCACAGATTATCCCTGGAGCATCAGAGAAGTAAAATTTAGAGCAAAATTCGTGTATAAATAGAACTTAGGAACGATAGTCGCAAAACGGGTTTTATTATATCCTCTACAGGAAAGAGAGGGGAAGGAGCATTTATGTAGGACCAGCCATGTGCCCAGCACTGTGCTGAGCACTTTACAGTTATTGTCTTATTAGATCTTCAAAACCACCCTGAGAAGTAGGTGTTGTTATTATGCTTATTTTACAGATTAGGAAACTGAGGCAAACAGAGTGAATGGACTTGCCCAGAATCTCACAGCTAGTAAGGGCCTGAGGCTAGGTTTGAACTCAGATCTTCCAGGGCAGCCAGGCAGCACAGTAGATATGGCCTCAGGTCCTCCAGTAGGAAGGGCCTCTCAGGAAGACCCCAAATGGACTCCCAAAGAGTCAGACATAGCTGAAATCACTGAACAGCAGCTTCTTGACTCCAGGTCCAGCACTCAATTCTCTGCCGTCTTGATGAACAGGTTACATCACAGATCATTTCAGCGAGGTATATATCTCTGCTTTCCAAGAGCTTAGGGTCTGAAACAAACATTACTTTGGGGCTTGGTCCTGAATGTTCTGCGGTGCTGGGGGGCAGATCCTCACATAACCTTTCTCTAACTCCCTTTCACTATCTGCAATTAGAATGTTATAAGGATAGATGATGACCCGGAATCTTAGAAGGAAGAAGGTACTTTTTATAACAATGCACGGCCTCCATTACAGTGGAAAGAACACAGGACTGGAGAGGAAGAAAAGCTGGATTTTATGGCTCTTCTACTACCTGGGTGGTTGTGAATGTCAAATGAAATCATACAGCTGGCCTTGGTTTGGGTACCTCATCCTTTGCATTTGGGTCTTTGGAGGTTTTACTGAAGTAAATTACAATAAGTCAAGCAGATTTCTTGCTCCGTCCTAGGACTGGTGGTTCTCTAATAACTTGAGGGGGGTGGGGAGGGGGCAAGGCAGCGCATGGAACAGAGGAAATCTAAATCCCTTACCGTTTGTGGGTTTCCACTAAGCCTTGTAGTTTGTTCCTCTGGCACTGTCACACTGACAGTTCTGGAACATGGAGCGTGCAAGGGCACCTATTAAATACCATTAGTCCAAGGCTGCTGGAGGGAGATTGCCCTGTAGTGACCCTCACATCCATAGGTCACTAAATTCTTTTGCCATAAAAAATATGCTCAAAGGAAATTGTCAAGCAGTATGTACACATACATACACACAAACACACACACGCTTTAGACTATGTAGTGTTAAATTTAATTTAGGTCGGTGTGAACGAATATTAGCATTTTTTCAAATTTTGTGCACTTGTATGCATCTCCTAAAATCATTTTGGTAGTGGGAGAAGTCCAAAGACTACAGTTGTCAGTTTTTTACATTGCCATTTCTCCCCCTTTGACCACAGGCTGAATTTAATCTCATTAAAGCCTGGCATGGTGGAGAGAGGGCTGGCCTTGGAGGCAGGAAGACCTAGATTCAGATGCCGACCCTCCCTCCTCCCCGCCCCTCTCCCCCCAGCCGAGTGGCCCTGGCCCAGTTGCTTAGCTTCTCTGAGCCCATGTGACCCTCACCTTTAAAATTAAGTTCAGAACAAGGCTGCAGTCTGCCCTTCTCCCCCAGCAGCAGTCATGGGTCTTTGGCGCAATCATCGAACTTCAATAGAACCTAATCATTAAGTGTTATCCTTGAGATGCAGTAGAACTGGGATCAGGAGGGGACAGTCATGCCATTGATAGAAAAAATCACAACCTATCTATCACATGCCTCTCCATCCTGGGGGCTCTGATCCTTCCTTAAATTTGCCCTAGTGTGTTTCCTCAACTTGCTGGGGGCCTTGCATCAGTTTTCTCTTCCTGGGGTGGGTGACTGTAGAGCATGCAGGCTGTCTATCTGTATTGCTCTCCCTATATGATTGTACTGGCTCATTCCTTTTTTTTCCGAAACCCAGTCATTATTTTTTTGGGGGGAGGGGAATGGGGTATTGTATCTTATTGATTTCATTTCTGATATCTGTCTCTCCCTGCCCCCCCCCCCCAACCCATTATCCCTTGTAATGAGGATGTTTTAAAGAGAAGGGTCGAAAGAAGACATCACACACATCTCCAACATCCTTCTTCAGCCTGTACTTCCTTGCTTGCAGTGGATTGATTGGCCCTTGCTCATGGCACGTGCACCTTGCCTTTGGGTGACTCTCAATTACTGCTTCATCAGAGAGTAGTATTCTGTGACCTGCAGCCAGGCTTGTGGCCTCCCCAGAAGAATGCAGGTGGTAAAAAGATGAGCTTTTGTCTCAGGGTGAAGCTTGGGGTCCGTCAAAAGAACTTGGCAGAGCTTTGATCCACACTGTGCAGCCAAATTAGAACAGAACCCTTTGAATATGTCTTGGAATGAAACCCTGGTAGACAGGAGTCCAGGGTGAGATGGTAGGACTTTAATGCATTCAGCTGAACTTCAGAAGAAACATGTTTGAAGTTCTTTTAATTAAAGTGTAAATTTATCACATGAGGAGATGCTTTTTAGTAGATGCAGAAACCAAAACCTTATGTTAATTCATACTAAAGGCCAAGAGAAATCAACATAACAATTATTGCTCAAGTCAGTTCTACATTTCTAAGTTAAAAATCCCTTTTTGCCATTCAAGTTCTACCTTCTGTAGTTGCAGAAATAATTTTCTTTTGAGTTCTTGCCACCCTTTATCAGAGTTAAGTGACTTGCCCACAGTCACATAGCTAGTAAGTGTCTGAGACTGAATTTGAACTCATATCCTCCTGACTCCATGGCGGGTGTTCTATCCACTACACTCTTCGCTGCTCCCATCCTTCTCAGTAAATGTAAAGTATCTTCTCAGAAGACCAGCTTTCTGGTGACTTTAAATTCCAAAGACTGTAATCTCTTGTAATCCCTGTAAGATGGAAAGGTCTTACAGAACTCAGATAACAAACCCTTCCTTCCCTCCCCTCCCCTTCAAGGACCTAAAGCTTCAAAGTAGAGGAGTCCAGGAATCTGCTTTGGTACTCATTGCTAAGAAATCACAGAACCTAGACTAGCAATTGAGTGGTTTTGTATCAATCAATAAATTAAATCAGTGTCTTGGCAGTGGGTGAGGGGTTTGGTAAGTCTGTGCAGCACATACTGGTATAATCTCTAAGATAATTCTGAAGGATTTCTGACATTACCATCCAGGCCCATCCCCATTGGGCCATTCATGGCAGCCCTTGCCCTTTCCTGCATCTGTTCATTTTATGCTGACTGATTTAAGTGGCCGCTGTGTGTGCAAAATACTTTGCTAGACAAGAGCTGGATAAGATAAAGATAACAAAGCCCAGTCCCTGCCCACAAGGAGTTTACAATCTAGTGATTAAATAGGTTTTAAAAAGCCTCTCTGCTGTGAATGAAGTGAAGCCAGTGGAGCCTAGTACACATTTCTCGTCTGTTTCTCTGCTATAATCTACATGTAGAGTGAGCCCTGAAGGCTATAGAACATAAAGCTATTACCTCATGGTTTGATTGGGGTGGTCAAATCAAGGGGTCGTTTTTATTGCTGCTGCTTTGTTTTTAGTTTGCCATTTTTTTTCCTTGAAGAAAAAAAAACCCTAGTAACAGCTGACATTCATATGACACTTGGAAGTTTTCAAAACCCTTCATTTGTATTCTTAAGCTTTAACTGTTTTGTGAGGTGTGGGTTATTTATCCCCTTCCCCCCCTTTTTTTTTTTGCTTTTTGGAGGGCACTTGGGGTTAAGTGACTTGCCCAAGGTCACATAGCTAGTAAGTGTTAAGTGTCTGAGGCTGGATTTAAACTCAGGTCCTCCTGACTCCAGGGCTGGTGCTCTATTCACTGCAGCACCACCTAGCCGCCCCATTTATCCCCATTTATCCTCATTTTACAGATGAAGAAACAAGCTAGAGAAGTTAAATAACTTCCTCATCCATAGATGTGCTCATTAGTGACTGATTTGAACCCAGGTATTCCTGTCCAATGCTGAATCTAGAACACCTCTTCAAACAAAATGCTTCTAAAATTCTGAATTTAAATCTCCCAGAATTATCACGGAAACTATATGATCTGATGGTTAACAGCATCAGACTTAGGTGTCTTCTTTGGGTTTTGGGTCATTCTGCTTCTGAGTTCTTGCACTGATGTAGCTCCTTGTCCTAGACCAGTGGTTTGGCCTTCATTCTTTGTCTCAGTTTTTTCCTTCTATAGACTTGGGACAACACCATACAGTAACCCTTCAAAACCACTGAAGAAAAGAAGTTTCATAACTGCAGAAGTGTAAATTATCACAAGTTCAGACTTCTTGATCATTGCGGGACCATCAGATGTCAAGACTTGTGTATATCAGGTGTTTGTGATTTCATCTGTCTGGGTCAGGGGTGGGGAACCTTTGGCCCTTTAGGTCCTCCAGTGTGGCCCTGAGGCCAGAGGGTTCCCCATCCCTGAGCTGGGTGCTTCTTTCTCTGACAGATCCAGATTCCTATTGGCCTTCCTTAGATGGCCTTCATGAGTTGCTGTGGAACCTAAAGGATTTTATCGAGGCTGATCAGCTTGTTGCCCATCACTGGTCTAGATGTAAGCCTTCTAGCCAGAAGTTGGGCTTCTCTGGCAGATCTTCCACTCCAACATACTGCATCAGAAGACAGGGATTTAAATCCTGTATAATGCAGACAGACAGGCATTTCAAGCTGACTGCTACATAGGAGACTTCTCCAGGAACTTAGCTATTCCATGTATCATTTCCCCAAGGCTCCTAGTAGCCTCCTGTTGAAGTCAGGCTTCGTAACCATTTTTTGTGCCCTGGACCCCTGGAGCAGTGTCTGCTGAAGCCTGGAGATCCCTTCTTTGAATCATGTTTTTAAATGCAAGTGAGTAAAATACAGAGGATTTCAAAGGAAACCAATTACTTAGAAATACACTTATCGAAATATTTTTAAAAACCAAGTTTAGGGATCCCAGGTTAAAAACCCTTATAATAAAAGAAAATTTCAATAGAAGCCTACATTCAGAGCTTTCGATTAAAGGCTGTGTGCAAGTGATCACCTTCCCTTCAGTAAGCCAGGTTCTGAGTAGGAGCCTTCGCCCAGCTGGCAGACCAACTCTTGAGTCCTGCCTGCTGCTCGTGGGCTGGGGTGACCATCAGCATGACCTGACCCCATGGAGCCTGCAGAATGAGATGAGAAGAGTCACGGCTCTACCTACATTACTGGGTTTTTCTGGGGGAAATGTTTGGCAAGTTGTAAAGTACTCTCCAAACAAGGGGTATTGAATATCCTTTCTTAGATTTAAAAAAAAAAAACTTATAAGCTCTCGAACTGTGCAGACAGATCTTCAGTTCAGTATTAGTTGCTTTCAGAGGTCAAATATGAGTAACAAGTGCTGGTGGGTCTGGGGTCTCCTAAGACCCTTTCATATAAGCCTCATAGAATCCAAAGCCCATGGAACTTGTCATGTCCCAAGCCACTTAAGGGCTTTTCTGTACAAGCTCCTTCCATTCGCCATGGGGTGGCTGTGATACTTTAAGGATAATATGTAATCTCATATAGGTACCAAAGTAGCTTTGTAGATGAATGTTTAAAAAGTCTGAGGGGACTATTTTTCACTCTGAAGAAACAGAAATCAGGTTCTAAAACCAGATTGGAAAGAGGAAATTACATCACACTTTCCAATAAGGAAGCCACCAGGCACAAGTGGATGAGTTGTAGGACAAAAATGTGCCCTTCCCCCTCTCAATTGCCTCTGAGATTCATTAATGAGATCAGGTGGCCAGGTGAGCCAATCTAGGTGAACGTCTTAAAGTAATGTCAGTTCCTTATGCACTAAGGGGTTTTCTAAGCCCTGTAAATTTAAACTAGACCTTTTTCAAGTGGGTACATAGTAGCAGCCTTAAGTTTGCTGTTCTCTAATGGTAAAAGTATTGGAAGGAGACAGCTTGGTATAATAGAGAGAACATTGTACTTTAGAGCCAGAATACTTGGGATTGGATCTCTGCTCTGCCACTAATTACCTCTGAGCAAGTTGCTTGTAGACTCCAGACCTCAGTTTCCTCATGTGTGAAATGGAAGACTTTGATTAGATCACCACCAGGAAATCTTGTAGCTCGAGATCTGAAGTTAGAAGACTCTTGGTTTTGACTCCCTGACTCCCTCTCCTGCTGAGGGATAGGGGTCATTCCACCTCCTTTCTGCCCTCTCCTGCCATGCTAATAGTCTTACACCAAGAGTACACGCCGTCTACCACTTTGGTTAATTGAAACCTCATTTCTTTATTTTGGAAATGACTTGATTTCTGTATGATTTTAATTTTTCCCTCTATTCCTTATCCCCCTCAGCCTCAGAGAGCCATCCCCCATAACAAAGAACAAGAGGTCAAACACTCAGAATCAGAGAGTGCATGTGTTCTGTACCCACAACCCTTTACCTCTACAAAGAAGGGAAACCAGCACTTTAGATTTTCTTCAGGGCTAAGCACACTGTAGCATTTTTTACCCCTTTTCTACCTTGTCATCCCATTCATTGTTTCTCCTGGTTCTGCTTGCTTTACTTTGTTCCTGTAAGTCTTCCCAGGCTTCTCTTTATTCATCCTGTTCATTGTTTCTAACCCAACAAATAGATTCCATTGCATTCATGAACTTGGGTTTGTAGCCATTCCCCACATGCTGGCCTGGGCCTTCAAACCCGAGCGCCCTAAGCAGTGGCTGACCCCTCCCTGAAGCTTTCTCCTGCTATATCCCCAGGTGGTAGGGAGCACTTGGACCTCACCTAGGCACTAATTCCCTAATTTGCATTGCAGTTTGGAGTCTCCACTACTCAATTCTCCAACTGATTAGATTGTAAACTTCTTGAAAACTGTGATCTTATTCATCATTGCTTCCATCCCCCTTGTTTAGCATCTTTGCATATCCTAGTGGCTTAATAAATGTTTGAACTGATAGAATGAAAGCCTTTTGTAAATTGTGAAGCATTCATAGTAATTCCTTTTATATTTGCTTATTATTAGTAGGAAGCAAAAGATTAGGGAAGCCTGAAATTCATTTAGCAGGAGATGACCTTTGTTGTACATTCTGATTTCTCTAAATAAAAGAGAATTCAATGGTAGAAATAGTAGATTCTGAGCCCAGGTTGCTTAGTGAAATCATTGTATTTTGACTTAGTCTGCAAAATATTCTAATTTCAGAATTTGAAAAATCAACTTTGAAATATAATCAGTAGGTGAATTTCATGCATGATGGCAATCCAATTCCACGCTCCCTAGAATTGTAGCCCCTTCTTCCTTGATAGTCCCCCCTTTTCTGATGCTGGTCATTAATATCAACTTAAAACCAGTCTTTTTCCATCCAGACTTTCTCTGGGTTCCATCAACATCTGGGGCTCCAACAGCCATTCATCTAAACCATTGAGCCTTATTATAGTAATTATTTTTAAAAGAGGCAAGAATGGGAAGCAAATTTTCTTTTAATTTGGCCGTAATTATATGGTGCTTCTTCGTGTGGGCCTTTTTGATCATGTGATGATGGCAGAGCATGGTGTATAGAAGTGGCTCTAGGCTTGGGGTCAGCTCCCCACGGTGCCATTAGATGCCTGTGCATGACAAGGGGTAAGGCCTTTGACCTCTTAGGAGCCATCTCCACCACAGAGCCCCTTTCTGCTGACTGCTTATGAAGTATGATATTGAGAGAGCATTACCTTGGGATCTGCTGGATTTTTGACACCCCAATGCAGGTTCAAGGCTGCCTGGTAAATTTTTAGGAAGCCAGTATTTTTGTGGCCTGGGTTATTTGGTCCTGGGCCTAGATTGTGCTGCCCAACACTTCTTAATCTAATCATATTTTTGTTATTTCATAGCAGTAGAATGGCACACATTGTATTTTCAGGTGTTAATTTCCCTGCAAAGATTTTTTTTTCTTAATTCCTTTTGCTTCCCGTTGAATTCTAAAGCAGAACTAAATTTGAAAGGGAACCAACCATATAGGAGCCCACTTGGGTGAATATAATTTAGACTAACTGCTTGAGGTTGGTTTTTACCGAACTCTTGAGGTTTACTAACTGCTTGAGGTTGGTTTTTACCGAACTCTTGAGGTTTCACCTTATTGATTATGAACATTAGAAGAATAGCTCTGGGGGGAGGGCAGTCACCCATCTTCACTAAGGTTTCCTGGTCTCACTTGGTGCAGGGGAAGGAGCACTCACTTCTCGAAAGACTTGGACCCTTGAGTTTTCCTCCCAGTCCTCCTTCGGGGTGACCTGGAAGTCCCTTAACCTTCCTGAGCTCTGGGTTCGACACCTGTCAGGCAAGGGCTTTGGATCAGGTGGTCCCTGATGTCTTTGCCATCTATTTCATTCCATAATATATTTATTTAGTTCCTACTACATGCTAGGTGCCAAAGAGGGTTGTTTTTTTTTTAATGTGAGATATGGTCCCGACCCTGGGGATCTTATAATCTATGATGAACACACATTAAATTGTTTGTCTCTTCACATGTGGCACATTGCCCTTTAGAATCCACAATCCAAGGCTATTTTCCATTTGAGGAGAACATGCAATTATATTGCCTTCCTCACGTCTGCCATTCAAGCAAGTAGGAAGTTCGGACAGTTTCATAACACGGCCCATTCACAATTCCCCATTGAAATTTAGAGGCAGGTCAACCTTCTATGAATACACAAAGGCACTATTGTGGTTAGGAGGGAGCTGGCTCAGTGAATACAATTCTTTTATATATATAAAAAAATTTTTTTCCCTTCAGAAAGCTAACAAGTAGGTGATGGAAACAATGATTGAAAAATAACTTTTCCTAGAATGTGTAAATAGTTTTAAGTGTCCATTGAAATGTAAGCCTAAAATTCCAAGGCAATTTCAGAACAGGGAATAGTTACACAATCATTCTGTTGAAAGCTAAGATTTAGATGGCATGAGGAGGCTGACCCAGTAATTACGAGGAGTGCTTGTTGGCGGCCATACAGGTGGGGGGCTGGGCCTCCTCAAATGGCCTGGGGCTTTTTCCTGTAATCTGAATGAGTGATCTTCATACGGGTGCTTTCAAGCTACTTAAATACCATATTCTCCTTCCTATCTTGCCTTTCATTTTTATATTACCACAGATACTTTCCCTATGGTCTTGACAGTGCTCGCAGTAGGCTTAGAAAAACCACCATATGACTACTTAGGACCAATGTGCTAACAGCTGGTCTGAGGGGACAGAGGGAGATGCAAACTGGGAACACCCCCCCCCTCCCCCCCAGCTTTCTCCAGCCTCATTTGACTCAAGAAATAGTAAATGGAGAGAAAACACATTTGTTCAGAATCCACAAGTGAGTATTAATACACATACATAGCCCAGCCGAATTCCTGGTAATTTTGCTTTAATAAACAAGTATTTGTTGGGCCCTGAAATGGGGGAGGAAATGGCACGCCTCGTTCTGAAATAGTTTTCCAGCACGCCACTCAGATCATCACCTTGCATAGCAATGCGCTCACACAGATGGGGTTTTGCATGAGGATCGTGATGTTTCATTGTGGTCTCGTTCTTCATTAGCTCGTCATTGATTTCTGTTGGCTTATTCTAGTCTGTGACCCATAGAACACCAACATACGTGCAGTCCTTCAGGTATAAAATACAGATGTGAGAGCATTTTTAAGGCCTTTAGGTGAAATAATTACACGTTAGGTGCTCAGTAAAGTTTGTGCTCTATAAGGAGATGGACTTAGGCTTTTTACTGAAAGGATAAATCTACTTTCCATGTAACTGGGGAACTTTGAACAAGTGATTTGGGGAATGGGGAGCCATGGGAGGATAGAGCACATTTGAAAGGGCTGAGTGGCACCCCACAGTTAGTATGGGGGTAGCCCTGGATTAGGCAAAGTTTACTTACATCCTATGTAACTCATGCCTTAGAGCTAGGCAAGGCCTGAATTATCCAGCATTCCACCAAGGAGAATGTGAAGAATGTACTTTTACATCTGTGTGGTTTTATTTTTTAAAGTGGGGGAGGGGAGCAAGGAGTTGGTCACTGAATAGTATAGCTCTTCTACAGCCAGTAAACTTGCAGAACTTGATTTTCACAGGATCCTGGAAATGAGACAGTCTGCAGAAATAGCCATTGGTATCTCAGAGGAAAGGGGCAGCTGGGTGACACAGTGGATAGAGCACCAGGCCTGGAGTCAGGAAGACTCCTCTTCCTGAGTTTAAATCCAGCCTCAGATGCTTACTAGCTGTGTGACCCTGGGCAAGTCACTTCACCCTGTTTGCTTCAGTTTCCTTATCTGTAAAATGAGCTGGGGAAGGAAATGACAAACTACTCTTTTAGTTTCTTTGCAAAGAAAACTCCAAATGGGGTCACAAAGAGTCAGACCTAGCTGAACAACAGCAATCTTAAGTAAGGAAATACCTGGACAGCTTATGTTTCTCTGCCCCATGGCCCAAACAGATATCGAATCAAAAGGGATGCTTTTGTATGGGTCACCGGGGCGCCACACCTTAGAATCCTTTAATTTAGACATCAGGTTTTAGTGATAGATCTGTGCTGGAGGAGCTGCAGGGGCCAGGGAGTCCCAGGCCACAGCAGGGGAGGCAGAGGCCCACAGAGGTTGTGGGACTTGCACAGGATCACACAGTTACAGATGTCTGGGTATTTGGGTGAAGGTCTTGCTGACCAGCGCTCCTCTTAATGATATCGGGGTGAAAGGCCTTTTCTAGGTGGGCTTCCCTTGGAGGGGAGAGGGAGAAGGGCAGACACAGGGGGTTACCAGAAGGTTAGACAAAGGCTCGTGTGCTTTGGCTCTTGGTGAGCACGGCCGTCATGCCACCATCTGCCCCATCCGCCCTTGCAGTCAGGTCTGCTTTTGTTGGCACCAGCTCCCTTCCCTTGTTCCTCTGCCCCTCTACTGAAATATTTCAAGCCTTGGCCTGGGGTCTACCAACATGGTCTTTACTACGCCCACTCCAGCAACTGGGGTTGTTAAGTCAGTCCTGGGGAATGCTTCTTGTCTGGGATTTCTTGGGCATTTAACTAACCACCTTGGCCCTGAATGGGTAAATGTTTTCCTCTGAGAAATTCAGAAGCCCCATAAACAGGCCTCTTTCTTTATGCTACTCTTTTCCTCACTTCTCTTTTTTCCCCAGGGAATGAAAGCTGCTGGCTAACCGAAAATCCCTGAGCTGAGCTGCAGAAGCGTGAAGGCATAGAGAATAAGGCACAATGTCATCAGCAGGAGTTGCTGCTCAGGAAATCAGAGTCCCATTAAAGACTGGATTTCTGCGGAATGGCCAGGCCATGGGAAGCTTGAAGACCTGCTGGGGAAGCCGCAAAGGGTTTGAGAAGTAAGTCAGTGGGGACAGAGCCTCCTCCTAAGCTGCCTTGTACCTGCAAGGCCTGCCTGATCCCAGCTCCACCTTGGCATTGTTCTGTTTAAAGGAGACATGAGTGCTCTGATTGCTTTTTTGTGACTAATTGAGACATGTTTTTCTTTTTAGCAACTTTTTAAATATTGACCCAATAACCATGGCCTACAACCTGAATTCCACCACCCAGCAGCACCTGACAACCTTTGGTATGTACCTCTCTTGAAAGTTGTGGTCCAGTGAAATTAAACATTTGAGGGTGAAGCTTGGGGTGAGAAGTGCTTTGTCCTGTGGTATCATGTGAAAAAAAATGAGCAACAGTCTGAAACATTTGAAACAGTTGCCTGACCTCTAGTGGCAGCAGCTGGGTGGAAACAGAGATGGCTTTTTTTTTTCCCCTTAAAGAAATAAAAACCATTTATTAAATACTCACCATGTGTCATACTATACTGAGCACCATGGGGAAAAAAATTCAAAGTCAAGACTGTCCTTGATCTCTGGGAGCTCCCATTCCAATGAAGGGGACCCAACACCTTTAGCAGGCTTCACAAGCATAGCTTTTTAGAGTCAGGAATTCCGTTCGAATCCCAGTGATGATGCTAATTTACCTGGAGGAAGCTTGGATGATTTTCTTTATCTTTCCTGTGGGGAAGGTGCTGACCCACATCATGGCTACATTTGAGAGCCGCAGATGGAGGCAGGGTTAGCCTGCTCTGTTAGTGAGAAATGGATACAGAATACAATTAGTATGAACATACCAGTCTGCAGATTTTGTCAAGAGGTGCTTATCAGGCTGGGCCCAGGAATCCCCTTTTGCAACTCTTAGGATGGAACAGCCAAGTCCTCACCTTATCTCCCTCGTGCCCTGCATGCCTTGTGCTGTCACCCTCCTGAAATGGCGAGGCTGGTGCCGTGTGGTATTCATTTAAATTATATGCTGCTCATCTTCTGCGAATTGTGCACACGTCACACCATTTGCCTGAGATGTGTGGGTGTGCACTGTGCTCATGTCCAAAAGTAGATAGAGAAGATAATTTGTTCTTTGAACCAGTTCATGCACATGAACAATCTTCTGTTCTCTAATTACACCCATCGTTGACTGAGTGTTCTCAGGGTTACACCAGGAAAGTATTTCACTAATAGAGGCATTTGGTTAGGCAGAGAGCTGCCCAAGGTGTAGATAGCTGAGGCTCCACCACACACAGTGGGAAAACAAGATCTTGTATTAACATCTCCTGTTTATTCTAGGGCACATTTCAAAACCTGTCCCAGTGAATGGCCATTGCTTTGCCGAAAACTGTTTCCGGACTCCATCTCAGATGAAGTCTGCCTTGCCGCCTCTCATTCTATCCTCCGGTGAACACTTTGGAAAGAATGAAGAGGACCAAGTTGTTTGTGGTGTTAAGAAACTCTCTGTGAATGGGGTCTGTGCTGCTTCTAGAAGTCCCCCTCTCACACCCGTGAAAAACGGGCCTTCTCCGTTTTCTGCAGTGACTTCTGGTGAGCGGGGTTCCAGGCCCCTTCCCCCCTTGCCTATCTCGGAGGACTTTTCTCCAGATGACACAGACTGTGAGGTGGAATTTATAACGAGTTCAGACACAGACTTCCTCTTAGAAGACTGTTCACTTTCTGTCTTTAAATATGGGGTTCCAGGCAGACGGAGCTTCCGTGGGTGCGGGCAGATCAATTATGCATATTTTGATGCCCCGGCTACAGAAGATGGGAGGCCAACATCTGACCAAAATGAAAACGTACAAAACTCAACTCCTGTTCTTCAGCAGTCCCACCGGAAATTACGGAGGTCCCATTCAGGACCAGCTGGATCCTTTAACAAGCCAGCCTCGAGGCTCTCCAGCCACTTACATCGAGCTTCTCCTAATTCAGATGAAGATAAACCAGAAGTCCCCCCCAGGGTTCCCATACCTCCCAGGCCAGTGAAGCCAGATTATAGAAGGTGGTCAGCAGAAGTTACTTCCAGCACATATAGCGATGAAGACAGGCCTCCCAAAGTGCCTCCAAGAGAACCTTTATCACGAAGTAACTCCCGTACACCAAGTCCTAAAAGCCTTCCGTCTTACCTCAATGGGGTCATGCCCCCTACGCAGAGCTTTGCCCCTGACCCCAAATACGTCAGCAGTAAAGCTTTGCAAAGACAGAACAGTGAAGGGTCTGCTAGCAAGGGTCCTTGCATTCTGCCCATCATCGAAAATGGAAAGAAGGTGAGTTCAACCCATTATTACCTACTACCTGAGAGGCCACCATATCTGGACAAATATGAGAAATTCTTTAGGGAAACAGAAGAAACCAGTGCTGCAGCTTCCCCCATTCAGCCACCGTCCATTGACTGCCGGACAGCTGCAGTGACCGAAAAGCTGGACTCCAAAGCTAAAGTGGACCTTGAGGGCCAGGGGAAACGCAAGCATTTATCCTATGTGGTTTCTCCCTAAACTCTGGGAATATCATTCAGCAACAGCACAGAGTGAGCCGACCGAGCTCTCTGTGGCATCCTTGGTTCTGGTGAGGTCTGCCGATGGTCTCGTGGCAAAGTAAACAGCTGAAGTCTCTCTGTCTCGAAGAGAAAGCGGTAAATCAACTGTAAGGTGTTGTTATGAGTATCCCACAATTTTCTTTTGGAGAAAAATCTTTCTATTCAAGTCTATATAATTTAAAGATGTGATGTTGGGGGGAGGGGAAACATATCTATATATATCTATATATATATATATATATATCTATATATATATATATAGGAACTTGTGGTATAACCATAGTTACAGGTTAACCAGTTAGTTACTATCTTAGAGTAATATATATATATATTCAGAGTAACGAAAAAAATTCAAGCTGGAGAAATGAGACTGTGCTGCCAGACTGAAAACCGAACAAGTACAAGGACAGTATTGTTTCGTTCAGAACCCTAGAAGGTTCTGTTGTAGTGGGGTCAGGGGCTTTGACTTTTTATTTCTTTTCTCTCTCTCTTTTTTTTTTTGAGTTTGACTTTTCCACAAAAACCTGGGCCTGCATTAACAAGGAGCATGGGCTGGGATGACCTCGACCATTTAAAAAAATCATTGCAGAGTTTGATTGGCTTCTTCTAAAACCTCATTTGGGAAACATGAAGTTACCTTTACATATCTCACACTTGGGAAAAATGAAAAGATAGCGAAGTGAGTAGGTCACAGTCATGTAGAATGAGACTTTTTCTTCATGGTGCCTTCTGAGTTCTTTTTGCCCACTAAAACAGCACATTACAAGGAAACAAACAAAATGCCAATTTCTCTTCCCCAAGACAGAAGGATGCATTAGCCTCTCCCTGATGGAAAGGCACCAAGGTGTTCACACTGTCAATTCATAGCCAATAATGAAACAGTGACTAAGATCTGGAATCTCTTCTCATTTATGGGTGGGTGGGTTTTTGTTTTTTTGTTTTTGTTTTTTTTTTTAAACTTCAGACTGTATTATAACTGGAAATACAACACAAGCTGGCCTTGTGTTGCTGGTTTCTATTCAGTATTTTCTGGAGGTGGTTTTTGCTTTTTTAAGTGAAATGCTTCCACTGACCAACAGCACAGTTTGTCTTAATACAAGGGGTCTCCTTGTCCTCTTTTCCACCCTTGACAGTAAAAACCCTGAGCAGAAGATCTGATTCACTGCTTGCAAGTCTGCACCCATGCTTTCAGTGTATTTATGCTCTCTGGAGAAGCACAGAAGGAAAGGTGCTCACGATGTTCTAACAGTAAAAACAAGCTGTTTACAGTTTAAACTGCTGAATGATATTTGAGCTGTTTAAAGTTTATTATATTTTAGTACAGACTAAATGAAGGCGAAAACACGCGATAGAAAATGCACTGATTTCTGCATCATGTGTACAGTATTGGACAAAGGATTTTATTCATTTTGTTGCATTATTTTGAATAATATGTCTTTTCATTTTAATAAAGTTATAATACTTATTTATGACACCATTCGTCATGTTTCTTGCTTCCAGGTTATCTGAACTTTCTCATGTAAATTTTGATCTATTTTTACATCCATGGGGTGACACTTGGAGAGCTACTACTGGGAAGGAACCTTAGAAACTCCTAGAGGAGCTAGCCTGAATATTGTATTCACCTTTAATAGTTAACCTTGTGTTGTCAATTGTTAATGCTAACTTGAAGCAGTTCCAATGTCTCTGTCTTAAGGTGAATGTCCTAGGAAGGTTTTCTCTAGAGCTTCGCTCCCAGCAAGAGTCTAAGTTTAGCTCCAGGGAAATGGATTGTGGTGGATCCTTGGGAGATAAGGTTTGCCCCTTCCCAGGCAGGATCAGTGAAGACTGATTAGGTTCCCAAACTTCCAAAAGAACTTGAAAGTAATTCTGGTCTTAAGAGTCTATTGCTCTTTATCCAGAATCACATGGTACGATATAATACAGTCTTTTTACCTTCTTCTGCAATCATTGCTGGGTTCTCTTAACAGTGAAATCCTGCCGCTCAGCCCTTTTCTGATTTCACTGATTTCTACTTTTAAGTATAACATAGAAAGAAACTTTCTCCTTATCTTCAGAGTTCTCCAGAGGTTCTTTGACCTATATCTCTCATATCTATCCATCTTTGTACTTTGACCAAGACTACTGCCCAGTCTGCCTCCTTATTCCCTGCTTCCTTTCTCATGCATTTTTTCTTGTTTCTTCTTAAATTTGCCATCTTTTCCTAATAAACTGCTGGCCTGTCTTTTACGGTTCTTTAGAATTGGTTTCGAGGACATCCTTTCCAGATTAATCAAATGCCCTTTTGCCCTCTTGACCAACTCCAGGCTACGTGGGAGGGCTATTTTGAGGACTAAGTCGTAGGCAGTCTTGCTGTCAGGAGACCTGGGTTGTTTACTCCTAGGTATCCCACTCATGATCTCAGTTAAGTCATTAATAATCTCAGGTAAATCCTTGAGCTTGGTTCCTTTTCAGCAAAATCAGGGTAATGCCCATGTGTTTTTACCAGACCAAAAAAAGTACTTGAAAGGGTTCTGTGAAAAGTATACTGGGTTATGCATATTTAAGGGAATTTTCATTAGCTACAGTTACAGATGCTTTGATACTCAACTTTTAAAATGACCTAAATTGGGTGACATTTTAAAGTTAAGATCCATTTTTATTCTGCAGTAAAACAATATGTGCTGTCCATCTTTTGTATTAGAGTGTTAAGATTTAAATCAGATATAGTTAATTTTGTTGGGGATTTTGCAGCTCATTTCTAAGTGTTAATCATTTTCTGATTTCCATCTCCATGATTGCATGATAAAATTCTGTATCAAAGCAAGTCCAAGCTAAAATACTATATATGAGAAAATTAAGTTAGCTCGCCTTCTAGTCATGGGAGGAAAGGGACTGTTATCTCAGCACTTAACATAATCAGCTGCTTAAAGTTCTGGGTCCTTGTTTTAGGTTCAAGGTCCTAACTGAAAAGCAATTGGTAGTTTACTTAAAAGTGTACAGGTCCTATGTTCCTGTAGGTAGAAGCTGGATGTAGGGGCTGATTTTGGTTCTAAATATTTTTTCTAAATTCTAATTTGGATTTTAAAATTTTATCAGGACAGTTTATTATTTTTAGTTGCCAAAGCCCTGAACTATCATTGGGAATCCAGACAAGTAACTTGCCTAAGGTCACGTGAGAAATAGGAATCCCAGAAAGCTGGGATTTGGACTCAGGTCTTGATTCCAAAGCCAGTCTTTTTTTCCTGGGCTCCAGTTTTGCTGTTGGCACCATGCTTTCTCTTCATTTCTGAAAATGTAGCTTTTATTTGGATGCTAACATTTCTAAGGTGCTGGACACGATTGACAAATGGTGGAAATTGATTGGTAATGGGCAAACATCAAGTGGAATGAACTGGTGGTGTGCATTCTATGCCCAGACTAAATGCCAACTGAAAAAGGAAAAAAAAGCATTTGATAGCAAAATCTTGTGTATATGTTAGCATCATCCATCACTCAGTTAACATTTATTAAGTGCTGAGTTTATGCTAGGAGCTAGAGATACAGAAAGACAAAAGACCCCTCCCTGCCCTCTAGAAGCTTCCATCTAATGGGTGAAGACAATATGGAAATAATCAAGCTCCATGGACTAACCAGACAGTATTCTTTTAATGCCTTGGCATCCCTGCCCCCCTGTCGCCCGAGGCTTCGAGGCTTCTTGTCTCTGGGAAATGAGTCATGTGGAGAATGCAAACCAAAAGGCCAAGGGTAGATTGACAACCCCAAACCAAAGCATCGTGTTTGTAGGGGTGCTTGTCCCGATGTGGGCCCTGTGCCCTTCTCTTGGCTGTTTCCCCACGGGAAGCTTGGCAGGAATGTTTTGTCCCCTCTGGTCTTAGGAGTATTTTTCCAAACACAACCATAAAATTTTCAAAGGGGTCTGTTTTGAGTGTGTGTGGGTGGGCAGGGCAAGGAAGAGTGGGCAACCTGTTTTTTAAAATGTGTTTGTACTTGGATAGTTCAAAGCTCTTTTCAGTTCCTAACTACTTTTGGGCAAAGTGAAATAACATGACTTGGGCATGTCTGATGAAATTTGGTTGTTAAATAAAAGAGTGGGAGCTAGCACGCCCATTTTTGTACCAGGCTTTGCTCGTGCTGGCCGTTTGTGGACCACCAAGATTCTGGTATGGAACAGCATACTGAAGCAAGCACCAGCCTTCCTTCACCTTATCTGTGCGAAGAAATACCTGCAAAGAAATCCTTGTTAGTACATGGGCCAAGTAACTGTCACCATTTTCCACATGGAAGCAGGAAATGAGTATGTTCTAAAGGCATGCTACGGGGCGCCAGACCTGGAGTCAGGAAGACCTGAGTTCAAATTCAGCCTCATGCACTTTTTTAGCTGTGTGACCCTGGGCAAGTCACTTTACCTCTATAAAAATAGGATAATAGTGCTACCTATCTCCCAAGGTTGTAGTGAGGATCAAATGAGATAATACTTATAAATCACTTGGCACATAGTAGGTGCTATCAGATTATTATCATCTGTAAAATACTGCCCATCCTATAGGGTTGTTGTGGGGATCAAATGAGATAATTATCAATCGCTTAGCACACAGTAGGTGCTATATAGAGTGAGCTGGTATTACTCTCCTCATAACTCTTCCTCTTCTAGACACTTTGCCAGTGATCTCCTGTAAGTAAACCTAACCAGGAGAGCAAATTTTAGAAAGCCTGTCTGCTAATAGGAAAACTAGTTCTCTGTCTATGAAGTTGGTTTCTCCTTAGGATTCTCTCCTACTTCCCCCCGAAAAAATATTAGATCGATGCTATTGAGATCATGTAACAATGACTTATCCAACAATTCAATGTCAATTCACTGAACTCTGGGCCATTATTTGCAGGGGTAGCAGCCACCACCAAAAATTAAGATCTTGGAGCCCCCACATGTACATCAGTTACTGTGTATACTTGGGCACCTTCCATCACACATAGTATACACAGGTCTTTAGTTTGCCTTCCTTTGACTATGGGCAACTGGGTGCTTCTTCTGGAAGTCTGGGCTCTTTCCACACTGTCTCTAGAAAACCCAGAACCCTTACTTCCTCCGGATGTGCACAAGGAAGACGCACTCTGTATGTTCTGAATTCCTGACAGTCTCGAATGTTCTTGGGGGAACTGGTGTTCCTGCACAAGCTGTCTCTGATTGGTAATTGATAAGAGTTCCAGGCAGATCAGATGCTAAGCTGACAGCACCTCCCATGGGTTAATGCCGTCCAGTAGGCTCCAGGGTATGCCCTGCGAGCTGCAGAGGGAATTGGGCTCAGGCATGGCACCTCCGTCAGACACATGATAAGACTTGTCAGTGTGCCACGTCATCCTCACACAAGGGCCTCTAATTACACATCTGAATGTTTAGAAGAACTCGGGTGGCATGGACTCACATGGTCCAAGAACTGTAGATTGGCTCAGTTCTCCTTACAGATGCGAAGTTACCCCCAGGGGGGCAAACAACTCCTAAGTCAAGTGAATCATTTTTATACAAATTATATCAAGTTCCAAGAAAAGCATGACTCTTTATAACAGACCTATATTAAAATTTTTTTTTTTTCCCAAGGTTCCACAATGAATTTTATGAAGTACAAGAAGTAACAGCAAGGGTGGAGACAGACAAGTCGACAAGCATTTATGTAACACCAACCAAATACTAAGCACTGTGGAGATGGACATCTGGATTTTTTTTAAAGTCAGGTTCATTTTGCATTTTTGATTTTGTTATCATTTAGCTGTTTTCAGTTGTTTTTGACTTTCCATGACCCCGTTTGGGGTTTTTTTGAGAAAGACACTGGAGTGGTTTGCCACTTTCTTCTCTGGCTCATTTTACATATGAGGAAACTGAGGCAAACAGGGTGAAGTGACTTGCCCAGGGTCACCCAGCTAGTAAGTGTAAGATTTGAACTCAGGACTTCCTGACTCCAGGCTTGGTGCTCACCTAGCTGCCCTGCCATGTGAGGTTCACAGCTATTCCTGCCTCATTTTCATTTGACAAGTGATGAGACTAAATGTGACACTTAGCTTATTCCTACTCATCTTTCAATATTTACTCATATTTTCTTCATGAAGTGATCCAATTTTTGCCTCCTAGTCTGTTCTAGACTGGAAAGCTAGCATGTTTATAAAGCCAGCCACGGCTGCCTTTGGAGCCCAGAAGACCTGCCTCTGACACATGACTGACTGTGTGACCTTAGGCCAGTCACTTAACTTGGCAGTGCTCTCTGACCAATTCGCAAAGACTGTTTGCTGCTGACCTGGAACGAGAAAGGGAGTTTCCTCACCTGAGATTTCCCTGTGTAAATGAAATCACAGGTCCAGTTGAAGCTTATTCTCTTTTCCAAAACTGTTAACTTACTGTACATCATCATAAACCCCCTTGGCTCACTATCACTTCCCAGATCAACAAAATCCTCTGTTTCAGCATTCAAAGCCCTTCACGACCTAGTTGTCTCCTACCTTTCCAGCCTTCTCACACGTGACTCCCTGACACAAACCCTCTGGGTCCAGTGACACTGGCCTCGTGGCTGTTCCACAGACCAGATCCCTCACCTCTTGGCTTGGCATTTTCCCTGGCTCTCCTCCTCTCCCACTACTGCCCAACCAGGCTTCCTTCAAGTCCTGACTAAAATCTCACCTTCTGCGCCTTTCCCAGTGCTTTTCCTCTGAGTGTAATCATTTCCTATTTATCCTGTATACAGCTTGTTTGCTGTGTCCGCCTCCTTCCTCTCCCTCCCCCCCCAAGCCGTTAGAATGGAAGTTCCTTGAGGGCAGGGATTATCTTTTGCCTTTCTCTGTAGCCCCAGAGCTTAGCACGGTGCCTAACCCATAGTAGGTGCTTAGTAAATGTTTACTGACTGTCCTGCCTAACTCAGCTTCATGTATATTTCTGCCTAGACATTATGAGATGCAAAGGGACAAAACGACAGAGAGTCTACATCTTAAGACGCTGATGTTTTCCCCTCCCCTCCCCCCCTACATACCATGAACTTTGTCTCTCTCTAGGCTGCCTTTGGTTAGGAATTTTAGTGAAACTTTTGGCTTGAACTGTTTGCAGAGTCTTTAACCCAGCAACAAAGTTTTCGGTTCCTCCCTTTGTGGCTAATTGCTATGGACACACTTGGTCTCAGAACTCCAAAGTCAAGTTCTCAAAGAAATTTGTCAGTGCAATGATTGTGGAGGGTCACAATTATTGATCTTGTTAATCAAATGACTTAAGGACGAGGGCCAAAAATCTTTTTTTTTAAAAGTTGCATTTAAGTCTTCTATTAAGGCAGCTAGGTGGTGTGGTAGATAGAGCGCTGAGCCTAGAGAAAGGAAGACATCTTCCTGAGTTCAAATCTGGCCTCAGACACTTACTAACTGTGTGACCCTGGATAAGTCACTTCACCCTATTTGCCTCAGTTTCCTCATCTGCAAAATGAGAAGGAAATGGCAAACCACTCCAGTATCTCAGCCAAGAAAACCCCAAATGGGGTCACAACTGAAAATGACTGAACGCCAGTGTTCTTTTGTCAAGAACCCACAAACGTAAATGATAACAAACGGGTTAGATTTACATCTTCCAGTTAGTTACAGGTATCTGGGGAATATGACATTTGTTTAGCTTGCTCTTTAGAAAACAAACTTCTGTTTTGAACAATGCAGCTCTAAGCCTATTTGGCTGGCCAGCAATTCTTACTGTGATGTAATTTTTTTTTCTGGAAACAGCATATGACATTTAAGATTACAGGTCCTGCACTTAGTAATATAGCCAAATAAATCCACAGCATTCTGGATATGGACCTTGTGAATAGCCTTTGTCTACGTAAAAAGAGGTGTTACCCTCCACCCATCCTGCATTATAATTCTGTCCTTGCTTAATCTCCACCCAAATGCCCATTTCCATCTATACAAACTCATATTATTCTGTCTGAATCATACAGAAATGCCACACCCGGAGTTGCATATAAAATGTGGCTATATTATTTATACATTACTGTGCACTAAAACTAGTGGTAGCTTAATTTTAAAAGGGGGGTAGTTCTATATTTGCTGGTACTGCCTGTTATCCCAGTACCCCAGATCACTTATTTCTAAAGAGATTTTTTTTTTTTTGCTTTTTGGAGAGGGGAAGGCAGGGCAATTGGGGTGAAGTGACTTGCTCAAGGTTACAGGCTAGCAAAGTGTTAAGTGTCTGAGGTTGAATTTGAACTCAGGTCCTCCTGACTCCAAGGCTGGTGCTTTATTCACTGCGCCACCTAGCCACCCCGGGGATCACTTATTTCTACCTGGAAAATATCTGAAAGATTTTTCTTAAGTGTGGCACCTCTTGTAGAATATCTTCACCTTTTGGCGGGGTCATGGACCCCTCTGGCAGTGTCTGGGGAAGCCTTTGTACTCCTCAGATGCAGAAAATATAGAGTACAAAGGAAATAAATTAAAATGTGTGTGTGTATATACACTCACACATCTATACATATATATATAATATATATATACATCTCTCTCAGTCTTTCTGCTTTTTTTACTCTCCCTCACAGTCTCCTCTCATTCTCCTCTCTCTCTCTCTCTCTCTCTCTCTCTCTCTCTCAATAGGAGGACCGGAGTTCAAATCCAACTCAGACACTTCTTAGCTGTGTGACCCTGGGCAAGTCACTTCATCCTGCTTCCCTCAGTTTCCTTATCTGTAAAATGTGCTGGAGAAGAAAATGGGCAACCATTCTGGTATCTTTGCCAAGAAAACCTCGTATGGGGTCAACAGAGAGTTGGATATTATTGAATTGAAAAAAATAATAATTTTCCTACTCTCTCTAAAAGGCTATTCAGTCATCAACTGGGTTTGCAGAGAGAAGACTTTAGCTGAACCATTCAGTTGGGTATCACTCTAGGCCACTGGATACAGTTAGGAGAGAAAAGCAGAATGCAGAAACTTGGTAATTTGCCCTATAGCAACAGGGCTGAATGGTTTCTTTTAGCTGCAGGATATTGGGGTTTAAATTAACTACCATAAAATTAAAGTGATTCTATCCTTTCTGGCTGGGCTAGACTATCTTTAGTGTTGATTTAATAAAAGTTGAAGGCAGAGGCCAGGAAGAATGTCAAATCTGTTCAAATATACGGTGTAGGCCCCACGCTCGGTTTTGGAACAATAAGTAAATAATTATTAGGCAATATAAAGCGACAGATTGATAATCCCAAACCCCCAGATAGCTCTAAAGCATTGGAGAAGTGTCCCAACAGAAGACAGACAGCTGAGAGAGAAAGACCTGGAAGAGCCTATTCTGAAGGAAGCTTTCGTGGGCTGTGAGCTCGATGAGTCAAGGAGGAAAAATGCTCCCAACGACAGTCCTGGGCTGGGGAGAGGCACCGGCCGGACGAGGGAAGGGACAGTCCAGCCGTCTGCTCTGCCCAGTTCAGCCCCATCTGCCCTGCTGAGCTCAGGGGCAGGAAGCACAGTTTAGCTGGAGACTGTCCAGAGAGGTGACAATGGTAGTGGTAATAGCTGACGTTTATACTGCATTTAAAGTTTTGTCACATACTTTACAAATATTTTTAATCTCACCTTTCTCAAGAAACCTTTCCAAATTCTGAATTCTACTGCCTCCCCTCTGTTAATTGTTTCCTATTTGTCCTGTCTGTAGCTTCTTTGTATAGATTTGTTTGCATGTGGTCTCTCCTGTCAGACTGTAAGCTCCTGGAGGGCAGGGACTGACTTCTGCTTCTTTTTGTAGCCCCAGTGCTTAGCACAGGGTCTGGCGCACAGTAGGTGCCTGAATGACTTATCCTCACAACCCTGGGTGGCAGATGAGAGAACTAAGTAAAATGACTCGCCCAGAATCGAATATACTTGGTGTCTGAGGCTGCATTTGAACTCATGTCTTCTGATGCCAAGCTGGCTGCAACTGTTAGGCAGGCAACCAGGGCTGATTGCACACCACAGGGAAAACACCTAAACTGGAGATGCTGAACCTGGACGAAAAGGCTCAGGGTAGAGGGGAGGAGACATATGTTTTCTGTCTCCAAGTATTTAAAAGGCTGTTACACAGAAGAAGGATTAAGTTTGCTTTGCATGGCCCCAGATAACAGAACCCAGTTTCACATTGCAAAAAGGCAAATCTATGGTAGAAGCAAGAAAAAATTTCCTACCTATCAGAGCTACCCTGACCTGGAATGGCTTGTTAGGGGCTAGATCCCGTTACACAGAGAGCTTCCCTGGGGTCTTTTAATGACCAAATTTATTTACACGTGGTCTTCTCCATTGGAATGGAAAACTCCTTGGATGGAACCACTATTGGAGGTGGCTTCTCCTCCTCCTCCCCCTACTTCTCTTCTTCCCCTCCCCTCCCCTTCCCTCCCCTCCCCTCCTCTCTTCTCTTCTTTTC
>CM053588.1:42357493-42391794 GCA_028646515.1 Pseudochirops corinnae | reverse complement strand
GAAGAAACCTGACAAAAATACTCAAATGCCCTTTTAAAAAGTGTTTTTATCTGGTTTAAGAGTTGCTTGGGTTTTTTTAAAACCCAATTATGCAGACTTGAATGAAGTCCCTTAATCCAATATATCACAGTAGTCTCTTGTAATTCTGTCACTGCTCCTCAAGGCTGTGTTTGGGACTGCTTCCTCCCCCCCTTTTTTTTTAATCTTAGTAAATCTTCCTTTTCACATTTTGAACCAACCTGCAGTAGACATGGGCTCCTCATCCCCACAGCCACTTCCCAAATCCTGGAATTTTTACTCCATCACTATCACCAAAAAGAGACTTAGTCCAAATTTTTTTTCTTCTAAATTCTCTGTTTTCAGACAGACTTCAGGATTAGAATCTTGCCTTCATATCCTAAAATTCTTCCTTTTAATTCAATGGTATGTCAAACTATCAGGGTTTTCCTTTTTCATTGAACTCTGAAACAGCATAAAACTTTGAGGGATCAGAACAGAGAGTGACCCACTGGTAATTTGACAAATCTAGTGAATTTTCATTAGCAGGAAAACTTGAAGGAGCTGCAGATATTTCTAAAGGTGCAGAATTTCAGACATATAGGTCTTCTGTAAACACCTGCCAGGGTTTCAGACTGGAAAGAATATGGCAGGTGGCAGAAAGGGTGATAAAGGTCAAAGCCAGGTTGCTGCTAATGGCCTTACTCTGACTTCTCCCCTATTCCTCCAGAAATGGCTGTGGGGCAAAAGGCAGCCACCTGCTACCATGTGATGCTTCATCCAGGTGAGTAGGTAACTCATCTACCCACATGACTGGCCGGACCCAGGTAATAGCTGTTATCCTGGGAGACAGTGGATCTGACTCTATTCCCATATGGCTCACATGTGGGCTTCTAGGAGCCGTAGTTTTTTCATTTCTTAAAAAAAAAATGGAGGACAATACTTTCCAGGCCAGAAATCACGCCCCTGTTTTTAACCCCTTCATCTCCAGAAATTCCATCTTGGATCTCCACTGTAAAAATAATGACTGCCCCACCTAGTCTAGATTCCAGCCATGCAGACTTCTCAACAGCCTTGCAAACCTTGTGACCTCTTCCCCACTTCTCAATCCTTCACCTCTCATTTATCCATTTCTGGAACCATGATTTGAAAATCATCTCAGCCATTATTTCTGAAAGGAGTGTGTTAATCTGCTTCCCTAGGACCTCCACTCACCATTCTGCTAACTTTCAGGGAAAAGTGCCTGTCCCTGGCTGCCACTCCCCTTGATGTGCAGACCTCCCCTTGAGGTCAGGGGCTATCTGTGCTTTTGTATTTATATCCCTAGGGTTTAGCATGGTGGCTGGCCCATAGACAGTACTTGAAAATGCTTTAAAAAACCAAAAACAACTCTTCATTTAAATGCATGCTATGACAATCAATGGGATCTGGCAAAGTTACCTAGGGAAAAAATTACAAGGCATTGTTATGTTCTTTCTTGGAGAATCTGAGAATACTACAAGTGGGTCCCTTCCCCAACAAGGTAATCCCACTCCTCCTCCCTGATTCCTTATCCCACTTACCAAAGTGGACATTCCAACCTTTCCCTCCTCTTCCCAGGCTTCCCATGCCATCTCCTTCTCCCACCCTCTCAGCTGGAGACCGGCCCCATACTTTACTGAAAAGATTAAAAGCCATTCCCAGAAAGCTTCCTCTTTCCCCGGACCTTGGACATAATCCCAACAACCTCCTTCACTCCATTCTTTCACAGTGAAATACACCCTTTACTTGATAAGGTCAGTCAGTCCCTCCACACGCACCCTTGACTCCACTACCTCCCATCTTCTTCAGAAGTTTGTCTACATTACCATCTCTATTCTCTTTAGTCTTCAATATTTCCCTATCTACTGGCTCCTTCCCTGCTGCCTATAAACATGCCCAAGTTTTTCCCCCATCCTTTAAAAACTCTCCCAGATCCTGCCATGCCCTCCAGCTGTCACCCCGTATCTCATCAGTTTTCAGGTTAAATGCCTTGAAAAAGCCATTGATACTGAAGTACCTCCTTTTGTTCTGGAATCTCTTCACTCTGACTTTCGATCTCATCATTCAACTGAAAATGTGGTCTCCAAAGTAACCCCTTATCTCTTAACTGCCATATCTAATGGCCTTGGGGACGCCCATCATTGGGGAATGACCAAACAAGTTATGGTATGTGAATATAATGGAATACTGTTGTATTAAAGAAAATGACTGTGAAGTGAATGGCTTCAGAAAACCCTGGGAAGATTTGTATGAACTGATACAGAAAGAAGCAGGTGAAGTTTATGTAATAACAACATTGTAAAGACACTTAATTTTAAAAGACTTAGGATCTCTGGTCATCAACAATGACCAACAACAATTCCAAAGGACTTATCCTACCTCCTGACAGAGCTGAAGGACTCAAGAGTGCATGTTACATTTTATTTGCTGTTCTTTCTTCTTTGTTTGGCTATGGCTAATATGAAAAATTGTTTTGCATGACTATACATTATTTGCAACGGGTTTGTTTTTCTGTCCTTCCCAAAGAGTGGGGGAGGGAAAGGAAGAGAATAATGCCACCTTCTTCCTGTTTAATTTTTCTAGATTTTCCTAGCTGTTACAAGTTTAGATTCTGTTCCTCTTGAGAATGAGAATTCAGGCACATACTGCTAAATAGTATTCAAGCTGAGACAAGGAAATCAATGAGGAAGCTATTGCAATAGTCCAACGAGTAGGTAATAAAGGCCTGCACTGAGATAAGGGCTGTGTGAGCAGAGAGATATACATGGGAGGTCGTAGAGAAAGAAATGAGAAATGACAAGGTTTCACAACTGGAGACTTGGGATGACAGAGATGCTCAGTGGACAAGGTGGCTACTTTAACGATTCACATTAGATTGATAGTATAAATGCTCTGCTTAGGTCTTATCTGAGGTGTTGTGGCCAGTACTCAGTGCAAATTTTAGGGTGGACCCTGAGAAGATCAAGAGAAAAGTGATCAGAATGTGGAAGGGACTTGGGACATTTAGCCAGATTAGATGGGGTGTGGGGTGTGGCAGGAACACTGTTGCTGTCTCTGAGTATTCCCCAGAATCATAGAAGTTTCGGGTTTGGAAAGCACCTCAGAAGTCATCCAATGCGACCTGTACCCGAGCAAGCATCATCACCACAATCCTCCTAATGAATCTGGGGAAGAGGATTTGAAGGGTTGCTATATGAAAGCAGGATTCGATTTCTTTTATTTGTCCCAGAGGACAATGGGCCAGTTGCACAGTCAGAATCCCAACAAGTAGGAGGAAAACCTTCCTAACAGTAACAGCTGTCCCCAAAGTGCACTGGGCTGCCTCAGGAGACTGTGAACTCTCTTCCATTCCATATGGAGGAACTAAGCGATATTAACCACTGATACATACATATACGTGTGTGTACGTATATATATATATATATATATATATCTGTATCCGTATATCTGTATCCGTACCTCAGTGGTTAATGTAACGAATGTAATGTAAATGATGTAATATAAGCACAAACATACATAAAACCAAGCTAAAACCTATTTTGGTGAGACTCTGACTCAATAATTTATCCTAATCACATTTATTAGAAGCCTCTTAATTTCATACAGAGTAAAATGTACCATCACTGTATCTTAAATTGGCCAGTAAGGCTTTGGTGAGCCCATCATGCATCGCTCCAACAGTACCGAGCACAAGCCATCTGCGGCTTGTCACGCACGCATCGGTTTTGTCCATGTCCCAAGTCTCTTGCCCGTGTTTGAGCGCTCTGCTGATCAGTCCTGAAGACGGCCTGTGCGTCAATTATCTCTCACTCTTGCTGAACGACTGGCCTGCCTCCTGCTCATGCCATTCTTTGATCCTATCTTTTATACTGCTTCTCCTGCAGAATTCTTGGTTGATGATATGCTGTGGCCTGCTCACACCCACCATGCCCTTTCTATGACCTACAGTTGGAAGTCTTTGGGGATCAGTATTCAGGCCACATTTTGCAGCCAGGCCATGCAGCATCACCACATTATTGGGTCTTGGTTTTGAGATGGAAGTTAGTCAAAGCACTGTCCAGTTTTCCAAATATATGGTATTATTATTACATATATTACTATATTAATATATAATAACTAGCATTTATATAGTACTTACTGTGTGTCCCTCTGTGCTAAAAGACCAACAGATATGTACTGATGATGGACTAGCTGTGTGGGCTTTTCATCCAAAAATATAACTTAGTTTGCATTAAGAAATTATTTTTACAAGCATTTATTCTCTCTACCTCTTTTGTAGGTGATGCAGTCCCTTGCAGTCAGCTGTTTGCCTCAGTTTCCTCTGCTGTAGAATAGGACAATAAGAGACCTTCTAGGAGTACAGTGAGGAACAATAGAGATAATACTTGTGGAGGCTAGAACAGTGCCCAGCACGTAGCAGGCACATAACAAAGGCTCATTTCCTTCCTCTCCCCCTTCTCCCTGCCCTCATAACAAATATCCATTGTCCATATTGACCACATCTGAAAGTCTTGGCTTATTTTTGATTTTAAGTCCCGTCACTTCCCTGGCAGGTGGTGAATCCTCTGGACTTGGGGACTGACATTCTATGTAAAATTCCACAGTAGACACCACAGTCACACAACTGACTTTTAAAGGTATAGGGAATAAAAATCCTTCTGACCTTATTGGTTGTTGATTATTTAAAAAACAAACAAAAAACTAGACTGAGCAGAGCTAAATGCCACTCTTGAAGAGTGTTCCTTTGACAATTCTCCCATATATGTGTAAAAATCATACAAGGAATGTAACTAAAATATGTAACATATATTTTATTCCTTGGAAAAGCCAATAACTTTGTTCTACAACCATCTGACTGTAAAGTGAGATATAAACTAGGGAGATGAATGCTTCCAAAGTGTTTGTGGCCATCATGGAAGATGTCCAAATGGCATCTATAGATGTCCTAAGAGCCCCTACTGACCAATTCTGGGGATGCGGGGGAAGGGAGGTAGGGATGTGAACTTTTAAAAAATTAATAACTATTTCAGTATAAATGGCCTCCCTCACAATCTTACATGTTTTATTTTATACATTTAAAAGCCTTGTTCTGAGAAAGAATACATTGTCTGAGGGATCCAGGGCAGGAGAGGGGAGGAGAATAAAGAGGATTCCTCTTATGCCAGACTAGGAACCTCAGCTAAGATCACAGGGTTGCAGGCTAGTTTTCTGGATAATTACTAGAAAAATGTAGATTGACTTTGGAGAAAAACAAACATTAGTCTGGGAAGTGACAACTCTCTGAAATTCTGTTTTCCAAAAGAGCCATCTCCCAAGGCCTTACCTGCCAGCCCTTAGGGGACAAACATTCAAAGGATTAATTTTCTTTCTTTGGTATACATACCTTCATATCTCTTTTCTACCCCATTCTCTCCAACGTTTTGTCTCTGCTTAGAGCAGACAGATATGTTACCTCAGTGAATAGCTCCACTCAGATCAGAAAGGGCCATTTATCACAAAGTGGTTTTAGGTTTAGTACAGGGTATCAATATTGAGGGTACTTTATAAACGTTTGATAATAAATTATTTATGAAATTCTGTGTCTTACATCAGCAAAAAACCTAATTTCTATTTCCTTATTGATAATCTTCCATTTTTGAGTTATGATGCCTCCAAATTTCAAAGCTCAATATTTTTTTTCCCCAACACAGGCATTCTGACCACAGATACCATCTATAACCTACATATGACAGCAGGCAGAAATGAAATATTCATTTTAATTTGGTAGAGAAAGTGGGAGATGGGGGTGGGGTTGTAGAGGAGCAAAGATACTATTTGCATGAAAGAAACCCAAAAGCTCCAAGTTTAAAAGAAGAATCCTTGGTGTGGTAATACAGATCATACCATAATTTGGTCCCCTTTTTAAACATCAAAAGGTTTCAATCCAAACTGAAAGAGAACTGAAGGGACTGACATGGGAGGAGGGGGTAGAGAACAGGCTAGTCTCCAAATACAAGGTAATGGAAAAACACAATTTGTTTGACAAAAATGTACAATGATGCTGAAATGCACATATTCCACAAACGGGTATTTTTATAGATAACTTTTTCCAGCTAATGACTGAAAATTGAATCAAAAATCCTTTAAAGTCCTTTGTTTTATATATTTCATTATTCAGGTATCTAAACTTATGCTTTACTCTCATCAGTTAACTTTTATGTGAAAAATATACTTGCTAGTGAATATTTCAATTGCCAAATTTTGCATCTGAGAAAGAATGCCATGAAGTTGAAAGGCAAGCTTGTTGTAAACAGGCTCCACGTTTCACAAAATCGAAACAACAACTAATTATTTCCCAAATGTCGCATTTTATTTGGCCAACAAAGTTCAGAAATGTGTGAACAGGAAAGAGTGAGACTCAGCAGTAGCAACATGTGCATCCAGCTGTTTGCAGTCTCTCAGGCAGCTGCCACAGCAGTCACATTATCAAACAGGGAGACATTTTTCTAAGGTTTCCTCTAATTTGAACTTAACTTAAAGAAAAGCAATTGGTACACATACGTGATCCTGGAGAACAATTAGACTTCAAATGGTGTTACACTGCTTTTCATACTTCAAAAAAAATTTAAATATTAGCAATTTCTAGGGAACTATTAATCAAGAAAGCTTTTTGCTCTAATCTTTAAGAACAAGCGGACCCTTCACTTGATCGGCTACTTCTTTTCCCATCAGTTCTTCGATAATCGCAAGCCCAAACTCAAAGCTGGTTCCAGGACCCCGGCTCGTAAGAATGGTGCCATCCTTTTCCACACGATTCTCTGAGTAGGTGTAACGATCTTTAAATGGAAAGTAAAGACAGGTCACGGGTGGTCAGTTAGATCACTCAGAATGCCACAGCTGACAATGAGTACCAGACTGCTCTATTCATTGTTCTAGTAGGGAGGGTTTCTTATAAATTCTGAACAAAAAACCCAACATCAGCCAAAGTTATTTACTTTACACCTATAGCCTTCAGAAGACTAAGTAACGTGGGAAGAGAGTAAAGAAATACAAGATACAGATCCAGGGAAGGGAAGAGACATGTAACATTCAGAAAGAAACATAACCAAAGACTAGACCCCCAACCACTGCTCGCCATTAATGAGGAAATGAAATCTAAATGGAAATTGTCCTCTACAAACAGTCAATTAAATCCACTGACTATATACTGAGGCCTCCTATGGACAGAGACTGTAATGGGTACAAAGGAAATATAATATAACTAATCTTTGCATATAAGGAGCATATACTCTACTGGGAATTCAACCTGGATGCAAGATAAGTTAAAAAAAAAACAAAGTAATTTGGGGAAGGAGAGAACATCGGTAAATATTATAGTAAGTCGGGCTATCTGAGCTGACCCTTACAGGACTATAATAGTTCTAAGAAGGAGAGATAAGGAAGAAGAAGCAACAAGGGAGGAAAATGCTCAGAGGCAAGATATGGAATGTTGATTTGGGGGCCAGTTTTGGCTGGAACTTAAGTGCATGAACAGAAACATATGAAATTGGGCTGGAAAGGTAGTCTGAGGTCAAAGTGTAGAGGGCTTTCAAGGCCAAACTTAGGAGGTTCTATTTTATTTTGAAGGCAGTTAGGGAGACACTGTAGGGTTTTGAATTGGGAACAGATTCCAGCAGCCAGCAGGATAGGCAGGAAGGATAAGCGAGGGAAGAGGTGGGAAGCAGGAACTAACAAAGCCGTTGTCCTTTTAACACATTTCTCACCGCTGTAGATAAGGGCTCATTCTATTCTCTGCCTGGAATGCCCTTCTGCCATCATCTTTCAAAACCCAAACCAAATGCCACCCCCTCTTTGAAGCTTCCCTGTTTCCCACTGGCAGGAGATGGTTTCTTCCTCCTCTGGACCTTTTCCTGCATTTCTCCTTATACTCCTCTCGTCTTCTCTGCCCTATGGAACTGTAAGTGCCACAAAATCAGAGGTTTCTTACTTGGACTCTCCACAGCATCTACTGTTAGTGCCTTGCATTGGACTGAACGACTAATGTTCGTTCAATGTGTGTTTAATTAACTGTACAATACTATGTTCTTAATAGTACTGACCTGTCTCAAAATGGTATGGTTTTAAAAAATCACAATAATCATGAATCATTCTTTCCCCCTAATGGTTAAAGTCCAAACTGTGTAAAATCAAATTTTAATCCCCACACTTGATTCCAGGATAGGGCAGACCTGCCTCTTAAATGGGGCCACAGACTCTCTGAAGTGTCTGTCATAGGAGATGTTGGGATAGGGAGATGCTGGGAGGTAAAAACCATGCATACTAAGAAATTTCAGGAAGCTCCCTTTCCCCAAATAAATATATACTGCAAAACTATCTCCTAGAGTATTAGTGTCTTTGGTGTTGCTTCTTCTTTTGAACTCTCCCCAATTAGTCATTCTTGGAAATGCAGAGCACACTACTTAACAAGCACTTATTAAGTGCCTACTGTGCTCTAGGCTCTGGGCAGAGCCCTGGGGATACAAAGAAAAATGAACCAACAGCACCTCTCAAGAAGCTCACCCACCATCTGACAACAAGAAACCATTCTGTACAAACAGGACATACACAGGGTAAAATAGACTCAGTCTCAGAGGGAAGGTTCTGAGACTGAGGAGCACTGGGACAGGTTTCTTGGAGATGGTCAGCTGAAAGCTGGCACTTGAAGGAAGCCAGAAAGCAGAGAGGAGTAGGAGGGAGAGCATCCAGGCCGGGTAGAGGGAGGCGGAGAGCATGTATGAGGAGCGGCCAGGAGGCCCGAGTCACAGTGGAGGGGGCGGAGAAGGTTGGAAAGGCAGGAAGGGGCCACCTTATGGAAGGCTTTAAAAGTCACACAAAGGATTTTACTTTTGATCCTGGAGGCCACTGGAGTTGAATAACTTTATGTGAATTTAAATAAATAAGCATTATGATGCTTTACCTTCCTAAACACTGGTAAAGTTATACAGTATACATTATATTTTAAAGAACCTTAGAAATAAAATACAAGTTTTGTGTTGTTCAACTTTGTCAAAAACGTTTACAACTGTGAGCAAGAGTTATTTCTCATTATCTTAACATAAAAATACCCATTAAAATAATAACGTTCAAAATTTCTGGAGCCATCTAGAATTTCTTAAAACTCACTCTTGGAAAGAAAAAGCAATAAACTAAGAATAAAAACTGTATTAGTAATTCCTCAATTTCATTAGTGACATTAGCAACACAGGTAAACAAAGAGTTTGAGGGGCAGCTAGATGGCACATCCAATAGAGCACTGGCCCTGGAGTCAAGAGGACCCAAGTTCAAATTCGGCCTCAGACACTTAACACTTACTAGCTATGTGACCTTGGACAAGTCACTTAACCCCAATTGCCCTACCTTACCCTCTCAAAAAAAAAGAAAAAAACACAAAGAGTTTGATATAGAAAACTAGAAATCTGCTTCTTGAGCTGTGAGTCTGCATAACCCAAAAACCCTGGGTAGCTTAAGCAGGCAAGAGAAGCCATTACTTTGCTAGCAGCAATTTACTAACCATATGAGGCCTAAAAAAACCAAAACAAAACACCCCTCAATACTAAACAACCAAGCTCCAACTGCTCATTTTTTTTAAACTTTCCATATTTTTCTAAAGACATTTAATGTTTTAAGAACAAGTTGTAAGAATAACTTAGCATGCATGTGATTAGTAATATTAGGGATAAATTAAATGCATTCTAAATTCTATTTCTCTAGAGTCAACACTAGGTAATAGGAAACTTGGTTTTAAAATTAAAACAAAAAAAAAAAACCACAAAAAAATTTGGTTTTAAAATTATGACCAAATTCCCTATTAATATCTAGTGATAAATCTAAAGAAATAGAATTTAGCATGTAGTTGATTAATCCCTAATTTGACTAATCACATGCATGCCAAATTAGTTTGCGTCACTATAAATTTGGGGCAACCATGATCCACCTTCATCCACAAAGGTCCTCCTCCGATGCCTCCTAAGGTGTGGCCTGGAAGAGACCCTGGTTCTCAAAGGCTGGGCCAGGACAGCCCAAACCTGGGCAGGTTCTACTAGACCAGGAGCCCTTTAAGTGTGGGCTGGTGACAAAACCCAGGCCTATCCCGAGGACCTGCCTTGCTGTGTCTGGAGAGGGAGATTCCATACTGGGAAGCCAAAGCAATTCTCAAACACAAAGGGACTGTGCCCTCCATTTGGGCAGGGGGCTCCCATGCTAATAAAGTAACAAATCATTACAGTCCTTTCTGACAGCATTTCTATCTTTGCACCCGGACATAATAATTTTATAAGGGAATCTTATTAAGAACTAATCCACAGAACAGATGTTAATTGAATACAGACTAAAGCATGCTATTTGTTCCTTTTGTTTTTTTCCAAGTCGTCTTGTACAAAATGACTGAATGGAGACGTTTTACATAATTGCACGTGTATAATCTGTATCTGATTGCGGACTGTCTCAGGGAGGAGAAAGGGGAGGGAGGGACAGAATTTGGAACTCAAAACTTTAAATACCAATGTTAAAAAATTGGGAAAATAAAGAACGAATCCAGGGATCTTATCCCAAGGACACTATCAAAAGAACACTGCTGGGTACTGTTCACTACCCCACTGTGGCAGCACATTTTTGGAAAAGGACACAAAGAAAACAAAGCTTCATTAATTCTTCAAATTTCTCTATTTTTCTTTTTTCCTCAAAATATACACAACTCAGTTATTATTTAGGGGGAGTTTTATCCCATATGTTATTTGGTTTTGACGACAGTTTATAACAAAAATATTTTTAAAAGAATTAAAACTCATTAAGATTAGAGTCATGACTTTTTAAAACTTAAAAACTTTCAAATTCTCCCTTTAACGAACTGTAGCTGTAACAGCGGAAAAGAAATTAATCTTGCAACCATGGGAAGCTGGGAGCAGGGGAGACCCCACTGTTGAGTTACATTCTGATTTGATCACTGCACTTCCTCTCCTAAGGGCAAAATAGGCTTGGGCCAGGGCATAAATTCCACCCCAAATCCCCTGAATTTCAAAGGGTCCACACTAAAGAAGGTGGGTTTCTGAGAAAGATCTATTTATTCTGCAGTTTAACTAAGAATAAGGTGGCCTTTTCTGAATTTTTTTGTTTGGGGTTTCAGAATTTAAACTTGAATATTCAAGCAGCTAAAATTCTAAGCCAATATTGCCCAACTATTTTTAGTTCGCAACATAGCTGTAAATTTGTTAAAAACCAACTACAAGAAAGTGTCCTGTCATATTTCCACCCACATCTCAGCCACCTCCTCACCCTCCATTTTACTACAGAAACACTCCATCCCTTACCCACATACTATAACCACTACAGCCTTCAAAAAAAAATTAACAAAGGTGCAAGAAGAAAGGTCAGCCATTTCTGAACAGAAGGAACTCCCAGAGAACACTCATTACTTAAGACCCTGCTGGGCACACTCCATTATGGATTTCTGAGAAGGCATTTTGTGCACTAGATAAATCTACAATGGTACTTACTTCCATTCATCATCTTGTCTTTGGCCAGTGGGTGGGTTGTAACTTTGCATCCAAAACTTATTTCATGAGCCAAGAGAGCTGTAGGTCCTATAAAACAGGTAAGTTTTTAAAGGATTACTAAACACAGATGCTGAACTACCATTTCTGAAACTGCAATATCAAAACTTCAAAACAAAAAACTCAGCGGCCCAGATCAAGAATTTGAACATAACAAGTTTTGATTCTAGAGACTGGCCAAGATGACAAATGATGAAAACGGCCCATGTTGGACTAGCTGTGGGAAGGCAGACAGCCTAATGCACTGTTGGCAAAGTTGTGACTTGATATAACCATCCCAGAAAATAACTTAGAATTGTACCAATAATGTCACTAAGCTGCACTGCCATCTGTACATGCACAAAAATATGCATAGTGGCATTTTTTGGTGGTCCTCTAAGAACAAGAAATCATGCAGGTGTTTCATCATTTGGGAAATAGCTGGATGGAATATTTATTGCACTGTAAGAAATGATGAATGATGGATTAAGAGAAAATGGAAGACCTATGAACTGATACAGAGCACAATGAGCAATAAAAAACTGTTTACACGGTGACCACGATAAAGAAAAGGAAAACAATTCTGAAAGACATCAGAACAACTCTGATCACCAGTGCCCCAATTAGACTTCAGAAGACTGATGAGGAAACAACTCTTGGGCAGACAGGTGAGGGACTCAAGGTGTCACATGAGACGAGGTCAACATGTGGATTTGCTTTGTTTTAACTACACTTGTTACAATGGAGGGATGGACAGGGATGCTAATTAGTGAACAGTGATAGAGATGCCCCCCAAAAGGGAAAAAAGGCATCAAAAAAAAAAGTTCAGAAAGAGACACAAGGGAGGCAATCTTATTACTCCATGATATAGTTAATACTTTTAAAAAAATTCAAAACTATTTGCAGTTCATGGTTTTATATACAATCCCTTTTTTTTTGTATAAATGTGAATGTTTGTTGGTGACTAAATTTACAATAAGAAAAAAAATTAAAGAATTTTAGAGCCTAAAATATAGTGTCCTAAGTTATTTTTGAAATTTAAAAGGAGAAAAATGTTTATTTCTTAGGATGAGATAGAAGACAGATTTTTAAAGTAAATCTGTCAAAAGATTTATAGTTAACATTTTAATCAATATTACAGTAATATTTTATATAAACACATATATATATAAACACTTCAGAGTTTGCAAAGCACTTTACATATATAATCTTACTTCATCTTTACAACCATCCTACAAAACGGGTGTCACTATTACTCTCCTCTTCCAGACGAGGAAACCAAGATTAAAAGAGGTTCAAAGACCTGCCCAGGGTCACACTGCTAGTCAGTGTGTGGGAGACAGGATTCAAACTCAGACCTTCCCAAACTGCTTCCAAGTGCAGTACTCTATCCACTACACCATCTAACAAAAATACAATACATATAATGATTAAAATATTAACTAAGCACCTGATTTGTATGAAGACAATCCTATCAATTTTTTTAGCTATCTGGACAAGACGGACCAAATTTAATATGATGAAATTGACTTCAATGGATTCACTATCTCAACGTAGCTACCTCGTCTACAAAAACACATCACCATCCATCTCTTTCTCATCCTTGTGTCCACCAGGAGCCCTTCCCAGAGGACCCATTTATGCCCTAGTGGCCTTTTACTATTTCATGGATGCCGGAATGCAACATTCAAGCTGACTAGCTGCTATCTACTCAGTCTTGATATGTGACCACCAACCTCCTTTTCTGAGTACATACTTCTTATATATTTTTTAAAAATTCCAAACTTAAAACACCAAAGGAAGAGCATTTCCATATACACAACAGAACAAAAAAGTATGAAACCACAAATCTGCATTTCATATTTTTTAAAACAAACATACATTATTTTCTATAATGTAATTACATTTATTAATGTAATTACTTTCTGTAAACTGTCCTGTTTCCTTCTAACTTCCTTCTGTTCTCTTATAGACATTTTAAAAATGCTTAAATGGTTCTTTTTGGGGCATCACTATTGCCCACAATCTACATACAATTTTTAAAAGGGACAAAAAACAGTCTTATAACAACTTAAGCACAGTCAAACACAATGCATCCACACAGTGATCATGTCCCAACCGTACATCTCTTTCTGGAACTGGAGGCCATCACCTCTCTGGCAGGAAACAGATACCATTTTTCATTAAAAGTCCTCATTACAATGTGGTTGTCCCACCCGGCCACGATGACTTCCCTCTGTATCAGTTCATATTCGGGATTCTCTAAATTGTCTCTTTCATCACTTCTTCACAGTAATATTCCACACATTCAATTTGTTCCCTTATTGCTCAACGAATGATAGGGAATGGGACATCACCCTGCCCCCACCTGTAGGATTCTAGTTCTTCTCTTTTAATTCCCCCACCCCCTTACAACTTTAGGGTTAGGAAGTTGATTTTGCCTTCCACTATTCCCTCCCTTTTAACTCTACCCTACTCCCATCCTTGACTGTCTCCCTGTCGGAGTCTGATATGTCTACACCAAACACCTGTTCAACCCTCCTTTGTCCATTTCAGATAATAGTGAGGTTTATTTAAAGATGACTCCCTGCGTCCCCCTTCATGTTTGTATATGCTTCTTGTATAAACCCTAATAAGTTTCAACCCCTTCTCTCACCTTTCTACCCCTGCATATTCTTCCTTTTATCTTCCCTTCTCCTTTGCCTCTTAAAAAACCCTCAGAACCTGTTCTCACTCTCCAGGACCTGTTTTTCCCTCCACACTTTGCAGTTTTTAGAGTCCTAAAGTAATACTTATTTCTTTTGCCCTGTTATAATGTTAGCACAAGAAAATCATACAACTTCTTCCAACTGCTCAAATAAATTTACTTTTCTAGCTTTCTCTAGACTGTGTGCATGTCACTGTTCTTGCTCAGCAGAGTTCTGTTCATCACAAATGCTTGAAAATCTTCTGTTATTCAAGGCTCATTTCTTCCCCTTTTGGAGGGAGCAAGGGGCAAGAGAACTGCTTATCTTTGCAAGGCAAGTTATTCTTGGTTGTAAAGCCCAAATCTTTTGGTTCTCAGAATACCCTATTTCAAGATGAATTCTTTTTTTGGGAGATGTTTATAGACTCTGTGTGATTCTGACTCTGGTACTTTGGATTTGCTTCTTTCTGGAGGCCTGAATTCTTTTGATGGGAGAACTCTGGATTTTGGCTCTGACCTTCTTGCGACTTTTTCTTTGGAGTTTCTTTCAGGAGGTGACAGTGGATTCTCTGTATCTTCACTCTGCACTCTTGTTCTAATAGATTTGAGAAGTTTTCATTTATGATGTCTTGAAATTCACGTCCAAGTTTTTGTTTTCAGAGAGGTCAATGATTCTTAAATTAATTCTCCCTGACCTGTTTTCGAGATGAATTGTTTTTGACAGGAAATATCTTATGTTTCCTCTATTTTTTCAATCTTTTGATTTTGTTTTAATATTTCTTGCTGTCTCATGAAGTCATTAATTTCTCTTTGGGCTATTTAATTTCTTAGCAAATTCACTATTTGGATAAGGGCCACTTTCTTTATCTCTTTTTTTTTTTTGACTTTTATTTATATTAGTTTACATCATTCATTTCCATGAGATTTTGAATTGCAAAATTTCTCCCCATCTTTCCCCTACCCACCACCCCAAAACAGCCATCCCATTGTATAACCCCCTTCCCCAATCTATTCTCTCCTATGACCTCCCCCATCATCCCTCTGACTTTCTGGTAGGGCAGGATGGATCTCCCTACCACAGTGAAGGGCCACTTTCTCTTCTAAGTTACTTATTCTTCTGTTTATTTCTTTAAAAGCTGTGATTTGACTTCTTTAAATCTCTTGCTTCATTTCTTCTACGGATTCATGCAGTCCTTGTGGAAAATTTATTTCCCCTCTTTGAGCCTGCCGGCAATTAAGAAATTGATTGCTCCCTCCTCCTTTTTGAGAAATCTCGAGATTTGCAATACATTTTTATAGTGGTTGTTTTCTTTAGTTTATTTCTCTCTTCAACTTTAGTTCCTGAATTGAGACTGCACCAGGGTGAATTTCCACGCCTCATTGCCTTTTGTGTGCAGAGGTTAGTCCTACTTGGTATTGCCCTGGGTCACTTGGGTTCCTGTGACAATGCCCACCTCCCTAGGGTGGGCCTCCACCCCAGACCATTGATGTTAAGAGCACTGATTTTTAGGGCCCTCTTTGGCATCTCAGGAAAGAGCACTGGGGACACTGGAGCCAGTTCTTGGTCCAAGCCATGTCTGCACTACACTTATACTAGTACTCTAGTACACTGGCACATTTTTGGACTTCCAGGGTTTCTGCTGGGGTTTATAACTACCCCAGGGCTCTCCTGGGGGAAGCCCTCCACTGTTTTGCTGCTTTTAGGACAAAGTCCTGCAGAGCATATGTCTCTGGTTGCCTGGGAAGGTGAGCCTTGTTTGTACTGACTTTACTGGCAGCTCCTTTTGCTACTGGTCCAGGAGTTATTGGTTCACTTCTCTGTGAAATTTTGGGGTAGGAGTAATTTATTGTAGTTTTTTGTTGTATTTCTCGATCATTCTTTGGTATGGTATGAATTTCAGGGTTTTGCTAGATTAGGTACGGAGGAGATGGGTCAACTTCCTCCATTCAGGCAGCCACCTTAGCCCTCCGGCACTCCTGAGCTTACATCTCCCTGATTAATTCATGCTACTTCTTGGGTACCTGTCACAGTTGGTCAGTAATATTCTGCAGCCTCCTGCTACTCTCCAGGGGTATCATTTAGACCCTGTGGATCACTAAAAAGATGAGTTTTTGTATTCAGGAGCAGTTTATGATTACAGAAAGCATCATCTTACTTTCCCAAATGCAATCCAGCCTACTCTCTTCTGTTTCATTCTGGGCCCAGATCGATGCCCAAAGTTTACACACTGGGTCAAAGGCTATGGACTGAGGGGCTAAATGGAAGGCATATCTAATTGCACATCATAAATTGGAAAAAGTGTAGTTTTACATCTACCCAAATGATTGCGCATAAGCCATTAGGCTGATCTCTTTCAAGTGGCCTTGGATCTCTTAAAGGAGGCCCCCCCATACAATGTAATCCACAGTCAGAAGCAGTCAGGGGATTTCTTCCTTTATGCGAAATTGATTCACGTGAACTGAGCTCTCTATGAGAGCAATAACCCCACTAAGAGGCAAGCGTGTCCATTTATTTCCTCACTTAACATTGGTAATCAGGAACAATGAACAGAGCTATCTCTGTGGTTGCATCTATCATGGACTCTTCTCCTTGATCTTAATATATGCAGGGAAAAGACTTTGTTAGACAGAGGAGGCCTCTAAAACAGCATTTTGTTCCACTGTGTTGTGGTTCTGAAATAAAAGAAGAGCAAGCCCTTATATTTTCTCTGTACTTTTCTGTCAAATGTGCAAACATAAAGATGTGATCTGCTGGGGAAAATAATCTGCAAAAGCCTTCTTGCTTCCTTCTCACATTTTACATCAAAGATATCTCTGAGATACGCTTAAAGCAGCCATTTCCATCAAGATTTTAAAGCAATGAGAAGGTAGGTTACACAGGTTAGTGGTTGCTGATGCTGAAACTCAACAGCAATTTAGTACTTTTGTGCCATTATTTGTGGCAAAGGAAAAAGAAATTCTACAACAATCTTAAATAAAAGAAAAATCTGGCCAATATATTAATTCAGTGACTCCTCTGTAAAAATAGACACAGTCAAGAATTATGAAAAATATATAAGAAAAAAATGGTCCAGGACTAAAGGTTTACAGACCACCAAGAAGTCTCATGCCTGAACAGTCAGCATGGCAAATGCTGAACAACATCACACACAAAGATTACATCTTGACAGGAAACCCAGGATTACTGATAAGGATGTCATTTCAGAATCAGCTGTCTGGGGTACAGTTAGACCACACAGACCAGCGAGAACAAAGGTCAGAATCAATACCAAATTAGAAGAAAGAATAAAGATGAGACAACACTGCATATAATTACAGCAGATTCAACCTGACCTATTTTAAACAAGCTATCGACCAAAAAATCGTGAACAGGGATAAAGACACTAACTCGGATAACCATTTCCTCTAGAAGTTTATGTGAGTAAGCAGACGATCTGTGATTTTACAGGTCTAGATCAGCCCTTCCTTTCTATTCCCTTCTTGAAGAATGTATTTGAATATAAAGATGTGAAGCTTCTGAGCAGTTTACAAGCCTTAGGCCTCTTCCATTTATTAATCATGAACTACATTTTCCAACAAATTTTCCACTATCCTTTGTTAATCCTTTCACAGGAAACTGAAGCAGCGTTTAAGGGACTTGCTCAAGTTCACACAGGTAAAAGTAGGCTGACTTCAACCTGTCAGGTGCCAACCACAGCTCTCTCAAACATTCCCCAGTCAGTCACTCTGTACATCACGTATATTTGTGGTGCATTTTTATAGATCTCAGGGGCTATGGGTTTTACGGATGCCAATTTCCTTCTGTGAATTTCTGCTAATCTGGGGTACCTAGCTTAGTGAAGAAAGGCAAGCAGTCTTTTTTCTTCCTTTCTTAGTCTGTCATTCTTCTGATTAGATTTTCAAGACTCCAAGGAAACATATTTTTATCAGCCTCAACTTTTAGGTGCATTCCATCTGTGACCAAGAGCAGGCCATTCCTGTATTTTAAGCCACGATCCACAAATGTTGATCCCATTTTCAGACATCATCTTGGTAAGCAGCTGTTCATTTCCCAAATCTGCCTCTCTTCTGAATCCCTTACCCACAATTGATAGCAGTGATAAAAATAGCATCTGTCCCTTCACAGCTTTCTTACCCAAGAACTTCTCATAATTTTGGGTGTGTGTACTCCCCTAAACTCTGCTTCAAAGATCCGCCCACCTGCAGATGGCCTTCTCCTCCACCTCCTCTCTTACTGTTCAACGTATCACTAAGGCTACTCTTTGCTCTCACCACACCATGGGCTCCCTTCCTTTACAGATCATATATTTCTGGGAAACCTTTTATATAGTTTCTTGCACACAAGTCACTGTTGCTAATATATTTCAGCTCACTCACACCTACCATATATCTCCCAATTGTCCTTTAGGTCAACTGCAATTGAGATTCTTTAGAGTGCAGAGCGATGTTCCATTAGTCATCCAATTATTGAGAGAATTCTGGCATTTAAAAGGTGAGCTTTTGTTTCAGAGATGAGCAAATTAGCAATTTCCCAGATCCAAGCCGGCTTATTTGCTTCCAATTCTGGGCCCAGTTCGCTGTCCATCTGCAGTGTCTCTCTGAGATCAATATTAATTCAACGATACCTGTCAGCCTGCATGATCATAGTTTGGACAGAGAGCACTTTTTCAACCACTTGGGTTTCCTTTGCAGATTTTAGAGTTAGACCCTTGAGAAGTTATGAAATTCAATAAAGAAGTTCTATAGTGCCTGGGACTTGATTCAACCTGTATTAGAATATCTGCAGTGACATAGAGAAGATCTTGACATCTGTATGAATCCCATTTGGGGCTGGTCTCTACACACAGTATTTCTTATTATCATGTTTGTATATTCGTAAGTTTAAACAGGAACCATGCTACTAATACTACCACCTCTAAAATTAATAAAAATTAAAAAGCCTGTATAGAAAATACGAACATGAATTTTTTAAGTCCTCTGAAACCAAGGCCCACTGGGTGAGGGGACTAAAAATAATGCTTAGCATTTACACAATACTTAAAGGTTCACAAAGCACTTTACATGGACAATCTCAACTGACCATTGCAGCAACTCTAGGACACTCCACCTATTATCAACTTCATTTTGAAGGTGATGCAACTGAGGCACAAAGACTGGTCCACGGTCACAGTTATGAAGTGTCAGGATACAAAACCAAATTCCTTATGATTCCAAGTCCAGCTCTTATCATCTTCATCATCATCATTAGCATTTATAAAGCACTTAAAGGTTTACAAAGCACTGCAAATATTATCTCATTTTATCTTCACAACAACCGTGGGAAGCAAGAGCTATTATTATTCCCATTTTACAAACAGAGAAACTGAGGGAGACAGAGGTTAAGTAACATACTCAGGGTCACACTACACCATGCCACAGGAAGACAGGTGGAAAGAACTAGAGACATTGAATCCTGAAAAGAGAAGACTTTGGGGGTAGAAGACACAATGGCCATCACAGAAGCCTTTGATAATTGTCATATGACAGGCTAATATTTGTTTCCCATGGTCCCAGAAAGCTGAGCTAGAAACCATTGCTACAAATTAGGGAAGCTGATTTCAGGCCAAAATAAGGAAAATTTCGCTTCCTTGATGTAACTGTTCAAAAATGCAGTAGAATAACCCTGAAGACAGTGAGTCCCCCATCACTGGAGGAGTTCAAACAAAGGTTGGATAAATATTTGTGTCAGAGATACTATTTGAGTGTTTCATGTTTCATTTATGGGCTGGCCTTGTGGGCCTCTAGGTGCTTCCCAATTCTAGGATTCTGTTAGCATTTTTTAGAAAGGACATTTAGAACTCAATATTTCTGTCATTCGCAGAATCACAAAGAATTGGTTTTGGTATTTTCTATTTAAGGCACTTTATGGAAGGGTAAAATAGTGTAATAATTTTTTTCTCTAGCTACTTTATAATGTCTTTGACATTTTCTTATGTCCATCTGACGTCTGGGATCCCAAAAAATACAATGGCATGGTTTTTCCTTCTCAAGCAATGGATCTAAGTTCCTAAGATACATCCTTGCTCTCATTCCATTCACATTCAATGTAAATAAGAAGAGCTATCCATAAGGAGGAGATATTGTAGCAAAGAGAGCACTGGATTGGACCTGGGTTCAAAATCCCAATTTAAACTATTATTAATCTCTGTGATTTTATGGGCCAGTCACCCGATATTTCAGAGCTTTAAGATTCTCATCTTTAAAATGAGGAAAAGGTTGTGGCAAAGAAAATGCTTTCCAAACATTAAAATGCTAGAAATGTGAATTACTGTGATGAATTAATCTTTCATATCTCAATCTAATTCCCTGGAAAAAAGTAGTTACATAATAACCCTACAAGTTACTTGAAAGCCAGCTGATTCTCAGATTTAGAAGACCAAACAAATGCCCAAGTAGCTACATTCTCTGCAAGAATAGGCCCTGATTTACAATTATTATACATACAAAGCTCTTTAAAGATTAAAAGAAATCTATTCATCTGTCAACTGCCTCTCATTTTAAAAAATGAGGGTGTTGGACTAGATAATTTCTGAGGTTCCTTCTTATTCTAATCAGCTATGACCCTATGACTAGGACAGAAAAAAAAGGTTTATTTTTTGAATTGGTAGTAAATTTATTCCAAGTTCTTCCTACTAAATCCACCGGAATACTTAAATTTTTTTTTTGTTCCATTTAGCCAACATGCAAATATCTCAAAAAGAAATCAGTGTTCTGCAAATATGCAAGTTCACAACTTAAACCCAAAGCTCCTGAAAAAAATCTTTTGCCTTCATTTTGTATCTTACCCAGCCACCATCCAGCAGTGTCCTACAAATGGCAGGCACTTAGTGAATGCTTGCTGAACTGAATGACTGAGAGTGAAAGACAAGAGATCAATGTTATCTTTAAATTCGGGCTTTCTGCAAACATAACTGGAGTCACAGCATACCAGAGGTACTGAATGAAAAACAGAGCTGAACAAAAGGGACTGGAACACGAAGTTCCATAGCACCACCTTGTGGCCATTCTCATAAAGCTGTTAGACAAGTCAAGCATCATTTTGACCATCCCCCAAACACAGCCTGCAGTCTGCGCTGTCTCTTTCTCTAGACCCCTCAGCTTTAGTTCTCATTTCTGACGGCTCTCTTCTTCCTGAAACACTGGTCTTCCCTCCGTATTTGCTTCTTTCTCCCTAATGGGTGGGCACTAAGAGGTCGACGATGCCCTCTCTTCAATCTCTCCTGCTAGCTCACCTTCACAAACGCTCTCTGGACTCCTATTTATGGCTGCCTTTGACAAGTCCTGTTTTATTTAGCACTTTTGCTGCAGGTGAGTTTTCCTACTGCCTTAATGTCTAAATGAAAATCTCAGTAAGGAGACAATCCAAAAACCTCACAGCCCTCACACCTCATAAGACACTTTCTCAATATAGTGCATTTAATAAAACGTGTGAATGTCGAGGAGACATTTGTAAACATATGATAAAGTCAAAATCAATGCTTTTGTGTGATATAAAATCACTAGTCGATATTACACCATGTGACTGGACCAAATATAATATAAATAAGAGTAGAAATTTAAAATGAAGGAATCACAGCTGATATTCAGGCAATGTAGGTGGATTGTTAAGTGACAGGGAACAATGGAAAGTATTACTGAGACACAAAGACATTGCTGAATGCCTTACAAATAAATGTCTAACGACACAAGATTGGGAGAACAGTATGAGTATTCTCCAGTTTTTCTCTACACTAACCATCTTTTTGAGTGTTTCCTGATTCTCAGAGGGTAAAAGAGCACTGCACTGTCTGACTAGTTAATGTCTTTATGCAGAGGAACTTTTTTTTTGTTTTAGCAGCTCATTTTTCAGAACCAGTTAAATGGCTATGCCCAAAAAACAATCATTAATGGAATGATGTTAGTAAGGAAGTGATCAGTGGAAGGCCCCAGGGATCAAAATTTGCCCTTATTCTTGTGTTAACATTTAAATCAGTGACTACAATAACGGCACATAGGCATGCTTTGACAAATTATACAAAGCTATTGGCTGACAGATTTGAGATAAAAAAAGAACATAATAGGTTAAAAATGCTGGGCCAAATCTAGTAAGATGAAATTTAATAAGATATTAATATAGTTTAAACTTAGGGTCAAATACTCAATTTCACATGTATAAGAGTGACAGAACCAAAACATGTCCAGACAGTTCATCCAAAAGGCTAAGGAGTTTTAGGTGAATACAAGCTCAACATGCATCAATGGTACAACAAAGCATCCAGAAAGCTAAAACAATTTTAGCAGCTTTAAAGGAGATTCAGTGTCCAAAGTGAAGGAAATAACAGTCCTGCACCCTCTGCTCAGCTCATACTACATCTGGAGCATGGTGCTCAGTTCTGGGTCCACATTTTAGAAGGACAATTCATAACGTGTAGAACGACGTCAAAGAGAGGGCAAGCGGGATGGTGAAGGGCTTCAGTCTAGACCAGTGTTTCTCAAGCTTCCTAATGCAATGACCCTTTAATACTTGTATGTGGGCATATCTGCATGTGGGCAGACCCGCCTGGAGACGGATAGAGGAGTGGTGTCTCGGTTCCTAAGACCATCGGAAATATGTTTTCTGATGGTCTTAGGCGACCCCTGTGAAAGGGTCATTCGACCCCCAAAGGGGTCGGAACCCACAGGTTGAGAACTGCTGATCTAGACCATCTTCTTTGCCAAGATACTCACTACCCAGGCTCTGACTGGAGGTTCTACAATTCTGCCCATTTTAATCTGAATACATTCTAGATAAATGTGTTGTAGTTCTAGTCTTTTTTTTTCTTGAAAATGGGGTCATCTGCCCTTCTCCAGTCCTACAGCCCCTCTCCTGTTCTCCATAATCTTGCAAAAATCATTGACAGTTAACAAGAACACCAGCCATCTCTTTCGGCAGTCCAAGACCTGCTGACTTGAGCTCATCAGGGGCAGCCAGAGGCTTCCTTACCACCTATCTCCTTGCTTACTGTAGGTTTTAACTGCCTACTAGCCGTATTTATTTTGTTCTCTGCAGTCAGTCCATCTCAGAAGTTCATATACAAATGATCAAAAAACAGGTAAACAGGGAAGATGAACTAGAGATCCTAATGCACCTATCTAGTATTAGTGAGACTTGGATTTCATCTTCTCTTAATTACTGGGTGTCTCTAAAACTGTTATTCTTCCTGTGTTGAAGCTATTACTCTTTGGAATCCAGCTTTGCAAATATTCTTAGGCATTTCTCCCATATCCAAAAGAAAAATTAAAACACTCAAAGAAAAGACCTCATGGCTATCTGTAGTCTCTTTTCCCTGAAATGTACTCTGCCAGATGAGGAGCCACAGTTTCTCTGTTTCCATTACTGTGGGTAGTAATGACAGCTAACCCTCACCTGACACTAGTAAAGTGCTTGTGAATTCTTTCTTTCATTTAGCCTTCACATTTAGCCTGTGAGGTTGGAACTACAGTTATCGTCCCCATGTTACAGAGGAGGAAACCGAGGCTCCGAAAGGTGAAGCCACTTGTTCAGGATCATAAACATCAAGGGCAGAATTGGAAGCCAGCTCTCAAAGTCTGGTTTACTGTATGAAGTCAGATACTGACAATAAAACATTCTCAATATTATTTTCATTTGCATATATACAGAAAACAGTGTCTCCAAGCAATCAGAAAAATTCCAATGAGAAGTCACTAAAATTGGAAAGATTACAATGTAGACTCATGAAACTAAAGGTCACATACAAGAGAAGTAACGAATTGACTTTTGGCAGATTCATGCTGCGTGACAACTGAATTTGTGGCAAAGAGATCACCTGCTGAGGTGAGCACTTTAATTAGTACCACAGTGCCACAACTTCTTCCTGTGTTCAACCACATATATGAATTGTTCCATTTCAAAGAACCTATGCCAAGGACATGGAAAAAAGATGACAAAGAGAAAAGGAGAAGAATTCTCTAGAATCAGGAAACAACTATGCTAACTTATGAAACAGCAAAAAACTCCAACTCTATCCCTGAAGAAATCAATCACCCAACATTTAATAATCAACTACTAAGTGCTGCTCCATGCTAAGCAATGGGCATACAAAAGTCAAACAGTCCCTACCCTCAATGAGCTGACATCTAAAACATTTACATTCATAACGTATACAAAATGAAGACACAAGGTATTTTATCTAATATTTTATCTAATAAGTTATTTCGTGATTTGTACAGAGTAAGAACAAACTTGTCAAACTGAAAGACTATTCCTAGAGCATTTCGAGAACCAACATTTTTACGGCGTGATAAAAATATGTCAGACCTGCGCAAATGGCAGCTATGAGGCCTTTTCTTTTCTCTTGTTCTTTCAGCAATGTTTTCACAACTGCACTCTACAAAAAGAAAAGTAACACATAAAGCAGTCATTAATGCACAAATCAATTCTCTTTATAAAGTAGAACTTGAGACAACTAAGATTTAGAAACACTGTCCAAAAGGAAAAAATTATTATTCTTAAATGTTCTTTGACTTTTAAGACATAAGCAAACTGAGAACTCCATATTATTAGGGAGTTTCACCCTTTACATATCACTTTCCCTCCAAGACTTTAATGTCACCAAGAATCTGAACTATAAACATTCCTGAGTATTTTTTTTAGACTTTACCTCACTCAAGTTCTGTGCACCCAGATTACCTCCTGGCAGGACTATCACATCATATGGTCCCTAAAAGTTACAAAAACAAAAACAAGAAAGTGCATTAAAGAGAAACATTCTAATGACATTTTCATATTCTAAAAGCGAGACCTAAAACAAACTATAAAGGACATTTGGAAAAAAACAGAATTTGAGAGAAAAGTGATCAAAAGCATTAATGTCCTAAATGCCTTCAAAAGCTGCAGTTTTCAAAAAAATAACAATGTTAGCCAACATTTTAAAAGTGCTTTAAGGTTCACTAAGTGTCTCACACATGTCATCTCATTTGCTCCCCATAACCACCTTAGGAAGTAAGTGCTATTATTAACTCCATTTCACCTATGAGGAAACTGAGGCAGACAAAAGTAAAGAGATTTGCTCAGGCTTACATGGCTACAAAGTGTAAGAAGCAGGATTCGAATTCAAGAGGGCTTCCTAGCTCCAAGTCCAATATTCTCTATACTGTATTCCACTTAACAAGTTGCTAAAACTACAAGCTAGAAACCTGGCCTGACAGCATTTTTGAATGTTTCTTTTTAATCCTCTAAGAAAGTGAAATATCAAATTCAATTTAGCAAAGTCCTGAGTACACAGTGAATACTGTGATGTAATGTACTGAGATGCAACCAACGTTATTTTGATGACCCTAATTTCTCTGTATTAAAAAAAAATCTAACAAAGAAAAACATCAGAAATATGTAATTCTTCTTCTTTTTCCCAATAGTTCTGGGTACCCAAACAGGAGTCAAATGTCCTAAATCATCCATGTAATACCACTGCAGAAAAACCCCAAGACACAGAAATCATAAATGACTTTTCCTTCTTGCTTTAAGCATTTCATTTTTAAATGTGGCAACAAGTTTCATACTTGATTATCAGTACACAAATTCCCCATAACTCATCATTCACATGTTCTTAAAAGAAAAAAAGATTTTCTTTCTCAACATTTTAAAAATTCACTGACTAAATAATATTCTCAACAAGAGTCACAGCCCCAAACTTAAAGTATCCCAAGTTTCCTGTGTGTACATTGATCCCCCTCAGATTTCCTTTTTCAGTTGCTGTGGCTAAAAAAAGTAATCCTCCAGGGTCAAACTTCTGGATAATGAGTTTCTCCAAATTAATTTTGCCGATAACATCAGTAGCCAGCTCTATATAAAAAATCTGGAAATCTCTGTCATTTCAATTGTCACGTCAAATTAAAGAATATGATAAACAGGATGAATTTATGTTGATAAATTTCATTTTCCTCCAATCAGAGGCTTATCAAATGTTCTACCTAAAGTAAACATGTAACTATTTCTGCTCCTTTGAAAATAGAATACAGGATTATGAAAATAAGAAAGGTTCAGGAGATCAAGCACTAATCCTCGTCACTCTGGCCCCTGTTTTGTTTTGGTAGCAAACAAGAAAGAAGCAGAACAGCAGGCAAGATAAGAAGATTACGTTGTTGTACAGATATAGAAAACACAAAAATGAGCAAGCTTTGTGACGATTACACACTGTAATAAGCAAGATAACACCTGATAATGTTTTATAACATAATAGAAAACTTCCTCTGAACAATGAACAAGCCATAATTAAACTTCTCTAATCTACTACTGCAGAATGAACGTAATGAAAGATGTTTTAAGGACTATTTCTGATGAAAAAGGACAAACCTCCTTCTTTGCATCCTCTAGACTGGCATCAGGGCAAATGAGGACATCTCTACTGCATTGCACTGGATCCTTTCCAGAAAGACCTGCCACGATGACTTTCATCTGAAAAACAAAAAAAAAAGTCCAAATCTTTATTTAAGAAGATCCACAACAATGTGTTGCTGGATAACAAATTCAATTTGAATCAATAATGTTCTGTGGCAGCCTAGAAAGCAAAGATCTTAGGCAATGTTAAGAAAGGCTCACATCCAGGACTTGGGAGGTGACTGGGCAGGTTCAACCCTGTCCTGTTTCAGCCATATCTATAACAGTGTTTTCAGTTCTAGCTGTCACATTTTAGAAAGGAGAAGAGTAGACAGGACAGTGAAGGCCTAGAGATTGTACCATACAAGCATTAGGTGAAAGAACGGGGGAGGTTTAGCCTCAAGATGAAGAGAGGGAGTATAGAATGATAACTGTCTTCAAATATCTGAAGTACCATTTGAAGGAAGGATCAGACTTCTGCTTGGCTTTAGAGTACAGAACAAGATATTAATAGAAGTTTTAAAAAAGGAAAACTTAGTTTTGTCCTAAGATACCTTCCTAACATAACCAGAAGTGGGAATGGCTACTAGCACAGATAGTGGGGTTCCTCTTCCTGGAGAACCTCTGGTCAGGGATGTTGTAGACAGGATTCTTGGTCATGGGAGTCTGGTGTTGGTCTCAATGGCCTCTGATAATTGGAAGGGATATTTTAAAAGATCCCCTTATTTACTATGTTTAAATATGTTGCCAATAGATATTGCAAAAAGTTGTAGTGAATGTTTATTTCACTATATTGCTATGTTTTGATCAGTACATACTGTGATTACTCTGTGACCTCATCAACGGGGGCAGGGCTGCTCCCTCCAGTGGTACACAGAGGAACCTAGGCATGCATTCTTATCTGGGCAAATCTCCATATTCTCCTTCAGAGGAAGTCCACCTAACATCCTGACCCCACCCCCAGCAAGTACACCAAATGCCAAATAATAAAAATGCATTGGTTTTACATTTAACACAAAAGATTTACACTAGTTGTGGAGATTTAAATTTTACTTAAAATTTCATAAAGCTTTGAATCTTTTTGGTCAAAAGACATAAAAGAAATCCACAAATAAACTGACTGAAATGGTCAGCATACTTACTCCAGCCCTCCTCATCAGATCAACAGGGATAACTGTTTCCATCTCTTCTGCTCCTTTAGCCAGGATGACTAATGCTTTTTTGGAAGCCATTTCTTAAATCTTATTTTTTAATAAACACAACTACTCCACTGAATCTTTTACTGCAACCAAGGAATGGACAAAACTGAAATTTGAGAAGCTTCTCACACAGTAGAATAAATGCCTCCTAGGAAGAAAACAGAGTTTAAGCAGTCAGACACTAGTAAATGTTATTATCCATGAACATTTTCAAAAGCACATTCTTTTACACAGTATTGTATCAACTAATTGATCTATTATGTATTTCTAAGGAGAGTCAAGTTTAGTGAATAGATTCTCATGAATCATGATAGGAGAAAGATTAGAAAAGTTAAACTGTTTTAAATACAATTTAAAAAATTCAACGTCTAGACATTTTGTTGCAAGCAAAACTTACTAAGACTCATACACATGCCCTTTTCACAGTGAGAAAAGGGTGGTTTTCTCTTTTAGCAAGAAAGAAAATTCTACTTCACAGTATGACATGACTAAGCTTTATTACGTGGACAAAAAATATATAGGACTTCTCTGCAGATTTTAGAGGGGAATTTTTAGAATTAATCTTTGAATCTATTTTATATCAACAATAGTATTTTAACATATCTTTTTTTTATTTTTTATTTTTATTTATTTTTACTTTTCAAAATTCATTTCTACAAGATTTTAAGTTACAAATTTTCTCCCCGTCTTTCCCCTACCCCCACCCCAAAACTGCAAGCCTACTGAATACCCTTTCCTCCAATCTGCTCTCTCTTTCTTATATCCTCCCCCACACCCCTCTAACTTTCTAGTAGGGCAAGATGGATTTCTATACCCCAGTGCCTGTATATCTTATTTCCCAGTTGCATGTAAAAAAAAAAATTTTTTTTACATTTGTTTTTAAAATTTTGATTTCCAGATTCTTTTCCTTCTTCCCTCCTCACCCACCCCCACTGGGAAGATAACACATCTCTTTTTTAGAAAAGAAAGGGCAATACCCCTTATACCAAGCTTTAAGGTGAACTACATAATTTTATTTTTTAAAAATGTTTTTTGCTTATAAGTTCACTTCGAACCCAGTTCTTATCACAATTACTTTCATTCTCGCACCAAAGGGTTTAGTTTACTTGTCCGACATTTTCAATCACAAGACCTACAATAACTTTACACTGCAAGTATTTCCAACAAATGTAAACTGCTGTTATTTACAACATCTGGGCTTATTTGCTCATAGGACTACCAAAGGCAAGAAATCCAGCCTCGAAAAGCAGAAAACCTTATTTTTTTATTCAATTATCCCAAGGGTGGCGATATTAAAAAGTTAACAGCGTTTACAAAATGCCAGTCATGTTGTAGTCTGTATAAGTAAGCATTCTGTTAGATATTCCTGAATTAGCATTCAAGACAGTGCTAAAGGTCAACCTGAGTCCAAATTCAATAATTTATGTAATGACACAAAAAGGGCCTCTCCAATAACAGAACCCAAACCTTCACTAGTCAAAATGAGCCCACCCACCTCTCAATATCCCCCAATACTGTTCAGAAGCCCCTAATGCCTAAGTCAGTGAAAAGATCTTGAAATCTCTATACTACCCTTGTTCCCCCTTTGAGATGACAGACTAATTTGCAATCTTATCAACAATTAAGTATTTTCTTTTCAAATATTTATACTCGTCATACTCAACATTAGTGAATCCTTTACATTTTATCCAGCTCAGTCTACCTAACAGTTAGAACAGGGTAACTCAAGCAGCTAATCTGAAGTTACCTACCCAGGGCACAGGCATAGAAGGACTCATGCTAACTTGGAAGGAATTAGGTCCACCAGAATCATTATATTGGCCATTTTTCATCTGCTTGCAGACTTATAAGAATCATTTTATATTGAACTTGTTCTTTTCATGTATAAATATGCTTCTTAGCATTTTTTCTGAATGGTTTTAAATAGGGAATCAAATGATTTATGTCAGTAAAGCTTAGGTTCCCCTATTGGTAACAATGGAATACTCCAATCTGTCTCCCCAAAGAGTCTGCTGTTTTTAACCCACTTTGGTTCAAACAGAAATTGAGAGATTATCTCACACTATACCCATATTTACTCTTAAAATTCTAAAGACAAATTCAAATTCCTCCAGTCTTTTGACATACTATTTCTTCCAGCCTACAAAGCTCATCATCTTGGCATCATCCTTTACTCCTCATTCTCCCTCACTCCACCTAGTCAATCAATCAACACATCTCATCCCTTCTGCTTTCTTTTTAACTTTTTCAATTTTTTTGGGGGGGAGGAAAGGTAAGGCAATTGGGATTAAATGACTTGCCCAAGGTCACACAGCTAGTGTCTGAGGCCGAATTTGAACTCAGGCCCTCCTGACTCTGGGGCCAGTGTGTTATTCGCTACGTCACCTAGCTGCCCCATCCCTTCTATTTTCACAATATCTCTTGAATCCAAACCCCTTCTCTCCACTCCCAAAGCCATTAATCTATCTGAGGCCCTCATCACCTCTGGCCTAAACTTTGGTAATAGGCCCCTAGTCAGTTTTACTCCTCAAGTTTCTCCCCACTCCAATCTACCTTTCGCATAGCTGCCAAAAACATAATTTTCCTCAAGCAAGGATATGACCATGTTACTCCCCCACTCAATAAATGACAGAGGCTACCTATTGCCTCCAAGATAAAATATAAACTTTTCTGGCTTCTAAAGGTCTTCACCCTTCACAAATTAGCCTCAACCCACCTTTCCAGCCTACATCCCCTTTCCCATACCCTATAATTCAACCAAACTGGCTTTTTCTTTTGGTTCTGAAACAGAGTCCTCTCTCCTGTCTCCATGCCTGTAATATACTCCCTCGTCTCCTCCATCTCATAGAATCTGTCTCATTAAGACATATCTTGAGCACCATCTTCTACATTAAGTCCTTCTTGATCCTCCCACTGATATTTTTCCTATCTTGTATTTATTCCGTATTATAGATATACCTGTTGTCTCCCTTGACAGAATGTAAGCTTGTCGGGAACAGAGATTGCTTCATTTGCATCTTTTTATCTCCAGTGTCTAGCACAACATCTGGCTCATAGTAGGAATTTAACTGATAGAAAGTATACTCATTATAAAAGATATACAAGAGGAAAGTTCACCCCCAGCATAAATTATTATTAATTCTAAGAAATCAATCATAGGATTTAGAGACGATCTAATCCAACCCCTCTCCCATTTTGCAGATGAGGAAACTGAGTTCCCAAATGGGGCTGTCGCTTTCCTCTGCTGGGCCTCAGTTTACTCATCTGTAAAACAAAACTCTTCAGATCTTTTCATCAACCCTCAAAACACTCTGTTTACTGTCCTACAATGTAGCACCTAATCACTTGCTGCTAGTATAACGCACAGCACTTGGCACATCCTAAATGTCAGTTATTAGCCACTAGGGATCCTGCTCTCTGTTGATGCAGATGTCTTGTCCATCAAAAACTGTCTGCAGGCGGAGTCCATGTCTGTCCGTCAGCAGCCTCATGGCACCCAGTGGCTGGGCCCCCAGTGAAAACACAACACAGACTTCTCAGAAATCTCTGTGCATCACAACCTATCCAAAACTTAACAGGAAAGTCTTAAAGCTTGTCTGGAACACAGGGATTAAGGGACTCTCCATGTTCACACAGTTAAGTGTCAGAAACAAAATCGGAACCCAGGATTTTTTCATCCACGCCCAAAACTCAATCCAGTTAAACAGATTGCCAAGCACTTAACCACCTGCTATGCAGTTAAAATATAATCTTGAACAGTATTTTACATGTTTATGTCAGTGTATCTCAAAGTTTCAATATTGAAGGTACAGTTTTACTTATCTTTTTTATCTCTAAGAAGACAGTAATCTCAAGTTCTTCTTAATAATGAGTCACTAGCACGAGAATGTCTTCATTTAGTGGTTTGAATAAAACTCCCATCAGATTTCCACTGAAAAAGTGAAAGTGATAGAAACCACTCACTCATCAAAAAGTACTGTTACAGAATTGCCACTAAAACAAAAAAAAGGATGAAGATCAGTCCTGCTTCTCCAGGAAAGACTGAAGACAAATGATTCTATTATACTACCTTTCTTTGGTAACATTTAAAAAATCATTTATTAAGAACCTACTGGATGTCCAAAACTGCTAAGCACTGAAGTTGCAGATAGGTGGGTTCCAAAAAGTAAGACCAATACAGGCCCTGAAGGGAGGTATACACATCTTGAAATAAGAGGATTCAGAATGGGGAGGAAAGAGGAAAAGACAAAAAGTAATTAGCAGGGTGAGAATAGGCAATGCCCCTCCACAGGGAATTCATCAACCAATAAGCATTTATTAAGGATCTCTGCAGTGCTGGGCATTGGGGAGTCAAAGGCAAAAGTCAGTCCTTCCCCTCAAGGAGTTTAAATTCTACCTAGTGGTGACAATAACCATGGCTAACATTTATACAGTGCTTACTATCGGCCAGGCCTGATGCATATAGAGGCAAATGCAAAACAGATATGAGGGAATTTTGGGGGGAAGACACTAGCAACTGTGGGGATCAGTGAAGACTTCATGACAGAGGTAGTGCTTGAGCTGAGCCTTGAAAAAAATCAGGGATTCTAATAAGGAAGGAATGCATTCCAGGCACGGGGAACTGTGCAAAGTGCAAAGGCACAGATAGGACATGGAACATTGTGTGTGAAGAACTGTAACATGGCTGGTTTGGCCAGACAATCAAGTACTGGAAGGGGAGTAACATATAAAAAACTGGAAAGGTAGGTAAGGGTGAGGTTGTGAAGAGCTTTAAATGCCAACAAGAGCTCCTATGTGGCACCAGAGATAATGAAATGACATGGTCAGACCTGTACTTTAAGAACATCACCTAAGCAGCCTTGCAGAGTAAAGACTGGATTGGGGAGAGCTATCCAGAGTACTGCAATAGTTAGGTGAAAGGTGATGAGGACCTGGGCTAAAGTGGAGACTGTATGAGTTGAGAAGGCACTGGAGGCAAGAGATGCTAGGAAGGGAGAAAGAAATAGATGTGGCAACTGACTAGACACTTAGGGTGAGAGATGGTGGAAAAGGGAAGATGCCCCAGATGGAAGAGGGGCTCGATTAACCTAATATTTCATCACTGCTAACAACTACAAATCCCCAAGCGTGGTAACACCTGTGGCTAAAAGGGCCAGCAGTCAGGAGGGGCTACCTGCTATTGTGGACATCTAGGAAAACAAGAGCCAGGGCAAAAGGAAGCTCACCCAAATTTTTTTTCTGATCCTATTATACACACAAACTGCAAAGAACAGTGGACTTCAGCAATTTTACGGTTCTTCTCACTCTGCCCCAACTGTTTCTAACCTGATTTCATATTCTCCTTCATTCAGTCTGAAAGGATGACTTTCTGTCATTCCTTGAGCTTATCATTCCACCACTGTACCTTCACACTGGCAGTCCCTTGTTCCCTATTCTTGGAATGAACTGCTATCTCCCGGAATCTTAGCTTCTCTCAATGTCACCCCCTACAAGAAGCCTTCCCTAATCTCTCTAGTTAGCGCTTCCTCTAGCCTCAAGTCATGTAGCATTTACTTATTTGTGAAATAAGGTAACCCCAATGAACTCCTTGAGGACAGGGACTATTCTGTTTTTGTCCTTATATCATCTCTGCCTTGCATATAAAACATCACATGTCTTGCACACGTCTTGCACTACATCAGCAGTTCTCAACCTGTGGGTTGTGACCTCTTTGGGGGTCAAATGACCCTTTCACAGAGGTTGCCTAAGACCATCGGAAAACACATATTTCCAATGGTCTTAGGAACCAAGACACCACTCCTCTGTCTCCAGGTGGGTCCTCCCACATAGGAGTATTAGAGGGTCACGGCATTAGGAAGGTTGAGAACCATTGCACTAGATTCTTTAATAAAAAAGAAATGTAGATGGCGGCGTAGCAGCAGCAACATATCGCAGCTCTCACATAGCCACCCCAAAATACCCATAAAATAGGACTCTAAACCAATCCTAGAACTCCAAAACGCACACAAAGATACTTCCCACTAAAGTCAGCTCGGCTACGAGGAACGATATCAGCACTGCGAACCAAAACCAGCCTGGCCTGAAGCAGTGGCTGTGCCCCGGAGGTGGCTGGGTGGGAGCAGCAGAGGAGCTTCTCAGGTGAGTGGATTAGCACCAGCTGCAAGTGGGGATTGCGAAAAGGGGGAGATAAGCAGTCCGGCCAAAAGGCCTCCACAGCAGAAAAGCAAAAGGCAGAGGTTTTGCACCCGCCTCCACGTTGTAGCTTCCTGCCCGCGGCCTGCAGACGACAGGGGGACTGAACGATTGTTCTCAGGCCAAGAGCTCTTGGGTTGAGTGGCCTGGATCTGGATCATGGTCTTGGGCCTCGGTCTTGGAGTCTTCACTATCCAGTCAGTCGGAAGTAAATAGGAAGAGTTCCCAGCCTCTTCCTGAGAGCTACGGCAGCCGGGAGGACCCCA
>CM053588.1:42334196-42356993 GCA_028646515.1 Pseudochirops corinnae | reverse complement strand
TTTGGAGGGGGGAGGGCAAGGCAAGTGGGGTTAAGTGACTTGCCCAAGGTCACACAGCTAGTTTTGTGTTAAGTGTCTGAGGCCGCATTTGAACTCAGGTCCTCCTGACTCCAGGGCCAGTGCTCTATTCACCGCTCCACCTAGCTGCCCTGAATACAAAGTCTTCTTGGCCTTCTCACCCTGGAAGTTATATCTCTGCACCTTCCTTCTCCCATTGATAAGTTCCTCCGGGAACCTCCATTTTGAGGAAGAGCCCAGATCCATCATCCTTCATTCGTCTTCTGATTCTGCTTCTGACACCCCAGAACTTTGCCGCTATTCCTGTTTGGATGCTGCCCCTCTCCCCACTTTCGGCTCCCCTGTGTGTACTGTCTTCCCCCATTAGAATGTACACTCCTTGAGGGGAGAGTTGTCTTACTTTATTTCTGGTATTTATGTCTCCCATGCCTGACACATGGCCAGCATTTAGTACCTTTTTTTCACTTCAAGACTTCACTTCCAGCCCTGGGTCTGGAGTCAGGAAGACCCGAGTTTAAATCCAGCCTCAGACACTTACTAGTTGTTTGAAAGTCACGCAACTATTTGCCTCAGTTTCCTCAATGAATTGGAGAAGGAAATGGCAGACCACTCCTGGATCATTGCCAAGAAAACTCCAAATGGGGTCACGAAGAGTTGGATGCCACTGAACAAGAAAAAGGAAGACTAAATTTGGAGTCAGAAGACATGGTTGGAATCTTGACTTTGCTGTCTCCCCTTGGTCATCTTAGCATCCTTTTTTAGTCTGTTTCTCTCCCTATAAATGGAAGTTATCAAAATTGAAGATCCAGAAAGTTCCTTTCCAGCTCTTAAAGTCCATGATCCCAAAAGCTTTTGAAGGCAAGTGGTTACAGAATCAGAGAATTCTGAGCCAAAAGAGACTTTAGAGATGATCTCTCCTAGATATTTGTGATTTGAAATCTTCCTTAGGACTCATCATTTAAAGGCTAGCATGGCTCTTTCTCTTACTTAATCTCACAAAAAATCCTAAGAGGTAGCAGAGCTCATTTCTTACAGCACAGTAGTGTTCTGTCACAATCATATAACACAACTTACTCAGCCATTCCCCATTTGACAAGCATCCCTTCAATGTGCAGCTCTTTTCCACCACAAAGAGAGCCATTATAAATATTTTAGAATATATAAGTTCTTTTCCTTTTCCCCTGACCACCTTGGAAAACAGACTTAATAATGGTATTTGAGGAGTCAAAGGATATACACAGTTTTATCACTCTTTGGATATAATTCCAGATTGCTCTCCAAAATGGTTGGATCAGTTCACAGTTCTACCAATAGTGTACTAGTGTTGTAATTTTTCCACATCCCCTCCCCACCCAACATTTGTCATTTCCCCTTCTACCATTTTAAAATCTTACAGGTGTGAGGTACCTCAGAGCTGTTTTAATTTGCATTTTTCTGATCAATAATGACTTAGAACATTTTTTCATATGACTATAGATTGCTTTGATTTCTTCTTCCAAAAACTGCCTATTCATATCCTCTGACCGTTTATCAATTGGAGAATGACTCATATTCTTATAAATTTGATTCAGTTCTCTATGTCACCAAATGTTTCTTTAATTTTTACAGTGGCACAGTGGTACTCACTAGAGTGGATGGAGCTCTAAAGTCAGGGAGACCTGAGCTCAAATCCTGTCTCTGATTCTTAGTGAAGGTATGACTTATGCCATATCTCTTAGGACTCCTCTGAAGCTGTTAACTCATCTGTTAAAATGAGGACGATAATCTGATGAACAGGAGGCTTTCAGAAAAATAGGGAAAGACTTGCATAAAATAATGAAGAGTAAAATGAGCAGAACCTAAAGAATGTTGTATACATAACAATAATGTTGTTTGAAAAGTAACTGAGAATGACCAAGTTGTTCTGAATAATATGAACGTTCCAATCAACTATGAAAGACTTAGGAAGGAAAATGCTATCCATCTCTAGAGAAAGAATTGATATATGGAAGTATGTATTGTATGACTCCACATGTGTATGTCAAATGTTGGCCTCTAATTTGGGATTGGGAGGGAGACAACACAAAACTCAAAATGTAACAAAAAAATTTTATTTTTAATTAAAAAAAAAAGAAACATTTGTCAAAGGCTGTTGTAATTGACTCCACCACTCAATGCACTATGAAGTTTTAAGAATAAAAGTCAGCTAAACAATAAGCAGGACTTAATGCAGGTTATTAGCATATCGAAGGGCAGGGTTTCCTACCAGTCCTAGTGAACTGCAATGTGAGAAAGGAGAATTAATGTGTGTGTGTGTGTGTGTGTGTGTGTGTGTATGTACTGAACCTGTGATTTCACTGGTTAGGGAACTTCCAGTGAGGAAACTCCCTCTACCAATGCCAAACTACACCTGTTCTGCAACTTATGGTCTTAACATAGTTGAGTAACCTGCCCAGTGTCACAGGATTAGGATGTGTAAGAGGCAGAACTGTGTTAAGGACCTCCCTCCCCTGTATTAACCACTGGAGCCCAGTTCTTTCTGATTTCAAGAGCAGCTCTTTAAAAAAATATCCACTATTCCATGCTGCTGCTCATAATGCACATAGGTTCATCTCCAAGGCATACCCAAGGAGTAAATCTACAATCATACTTTGGGAATGAATGTCCAACAGAGGTGCTACAAAGGCTGTTTGAACATGTATGAATTAGTTGCTAGTCAACTGGTGACTTGGAAGGATTCTTCACAGGGTCTGCTCTTGAGAGTAACATGCCACACTTTTTACTGAGCTCCTTTCCCTAACTCTGGTTGTCACTCTTTCCCCCTTCATCTCTTTCCCATTTTGCCTTTATTCCCTCCTCTTAATTCTTCCATAACATGGAATTAAAGTGTTTTAATTTGCATTTTGAGTGAGGGTTCAAATCCTGCATCTTAGTGTGGCTCTGGGTAGGTCCCTTAGGGCTCCTTGGAGCCCAATTACTCATCTGTAAAAATGGGAATGATATTTCCTCTAGCAGGACCTATGCTACATGGCAGGATCTTTGCAAGGGTCAAGTGAGAGAGAAAGAGCCACGCTAGCCTTTAAGTGATGGCTCCTAAGGAAGATTTAAATCAGAAATAAATCATATGAGAGATAATCTCTAAAGTTTTTTTTTAGCTCAGAATTCTCTGTAACCACCTGTCTTCCAGAAGCTTTATGGGATCATGGCCTGTGAGATCTGGAAGGCAACCCTCTGGATCCTTTACCTAGACAGCCTCAGTTTATAGTGAGAGAATCAAAGGATGCCAAGATGACAAAGGGGAGACAGCCAAGCCAGGATTCCATCCCTTGTCTTCTGACTCCAAATCCAATTTTCCTTCTATCATATGTGGAGTGTAAGCTTTCATATGTTTCTCTCTGAAACAAAGCTAGCTAAGTAAGGATATTTAGCTCCTCATTGAAGTGTTACATGTCAGACCTGGCATAAAAATATCTTACCATTCACAACCTTTCTAAAAATGTAAATTGACTTTTGGTATCTGGATATTCATTCAAATAGATGAAACTAAGTGTGATTTTTGACACTTGCCTCGGCATTTCTGAACTCAGCAGCTCTCAAACCACATCTTGATTAGTTTCACTATGCCTCTGTGAAGATTAAATGGGGTTTAAAAATTTTATATATAAACACCTTGCTTACAATGGTGAGCCCTGATCTCTACTCTTTCCTTCTCTAATCTTACCTTCATATCACTATCAAGTTAATCTTCCTTATGCAGAGATCAATTTGTATCATTCTTCCCTCCTTCCCCACCCCAAGATCTTCATGATTAGAATTCTGAGTATTCACACACCCTTTAGGTAAGTTAGTATAACAGGCTGGGGTAAACTTGGGGGGTCAGGAAGACCTTTGTTTGAATCTCACCTCAGATGTTTAGCAGCCATGTGAAGCCAGACACATGCCTTCCTTTCTCTGTGCCTCAGTTTCCTCAGCTGTAAAATGAAAGAATATGGCCTCCACAATCTCTTCCAACTCAAAAGCTCTGATCCCATGATCTGGCACTCACCTTTCTAGCCTTCCGCATGTTCTGTGGACACTTGTCTGCCTCTGCAGCATGCTCTAGACTTACTTTTGCTTACTCTAAGTCTTAAACAACATTCCTCTCCCTGTTGGATTTTTGCCCATTCTTTGAAGCCCAACTCAAAAGCTCTTTCATGAAGCTTTTGCCAATTCTGTTAATAACTTAGCCTTCACATGGCAATTTCCTTAGCAGATCTCTAATGCTTTTATCAGCAGTTAAGTGGCACGGTGGACAGAGCACTGAAATCAGGAAGACCTGAGTTCAAATCTGGCCTTAGACACTTAATAGCTGGGTGACCCTGGGCAAGTCACTTAACCCTGTTGGCCTCAGTTTCTCTGATCTGTGAAATTAGATGGAGAAGGAAATGGCAAAGCACACCAGTGTCTCTGCCAAGAAAACCCCAAATGAGTCACGGAGAGGCAGACACGAATGAAACAACTGAACAAGAATAATGCTTTTTATCATGTGTAGTTAAACTTTGAGATGACAGAGAGCACAAAATTTGTTTTCCCCTAGTGTTTTGCACACAAGAAGGGTAAGAAAAAGAATTGGGAAACCTGTTGTTTTGTTAATAGACTATATTATAAGTAGGCATTGCTTCATTTATTATAATTGTATCTGAGGGCAAGCTAGTAGCACAGCAAAATCAGGAAGCCTGGAATTCAAATGTGACCTCAGACACTGTTTAACTGTGTGACCCTGGGTAAACCACTTAACCTCTGTTTGCTTCAGGTTACTCAACTGCATAATGGGTATGACAATCACATCTACCTCACAGGGTCTTTATGAGGATCAAATGAAATAATAATTGTAAAAAACACTTAGCAGAATGCCTTATACATAGCGGACACATTGATCAATATTCTCTTCTCCCTTCTCTTTCTCTTGTGTCTCTAGCGCCAGGCACGTATTAGGTTCTTTCATTGTTGCTGTGACCAACTCTTCATGACCCCATTTGAGGTTTTCTTGGCAAAGATGCTGGAGAAGTTGTCCATTTCCTTCTGCAGCTCTTTGACATATGAGGAAAATGAGGCAGACAGGGTGATGTGACACGGTCACACAGTTAGTAAGAATTGGAGGCCAGATTTGAACCCAGGAAGATGAGTCTTCCTGACTCCTAGCTAGTCATTCTATCCACTGTGACACCTAACTGCCACTTAGGTTCTTAATAAATACTTGTCAATTGATTTTTGATTAATTTTATCGGCATAGGGAACTCCCTGGTAGGGAAATTCCCACCACTCATGCAAGTCAGCTTTTTTTTTTTTTTGCAATTTCTAGTCATCAAGAGTTTGCCCAGAAGACAAGAGGCATTAAGCAAGGGGTTTGCCCAGGATCATACTGCAGGCAGGTATCAGAGGCAGTTCTTCCTGAATCCAAGGCCAGTATAGCCTCCCACTGTGCCACTATAGGTACTGAATAAGAGTTTTTTGTTTGTTGCTGGTCAGTGGTTTTTCAATTGTGTCCAACTTTTCATGACCCCATATGGGTTTTGGTTTGGTTTTGTTTTTCTTGGCAAAGATACTAGAATGGTTTGCCATTTCCTTCTCCAGCTCATTTGACAAATCAGGAAACTGAGGCAAACAGGGTTAAGTGACTTGTCCAGGGTCACATAGCTAATAAGTGTCTGAGGTCAGATTTGAACTCAGGAAGAGGAGTGTTCTTGATTCCAAGCCCAGTGCTCCGTGCACTATGGCGCCACCTAGCTGCCCTGATTAAAAGTATATCAAATTAATTAAGCTTAGTCTTTGAGAGTTACTTTGAGACAGGGATGGGGAACCTGCGACCTCAAGGCCATGTGTATCCATCTAGGTCCTTAAGTTTGGCCCTTTGATTAAATCCAAACCTCACAGAACAAATCCCCTTAATAAAAGGATTTGTTTTATATTGTACTTAGTCAAAAGGCCACACCCGAGGACCTAGAAGGCCACATGTGGCCTTGAGGCCTCAGTTTCCCCATCCCTGGGCTTGAGAGGTTCAGTGACTGACCCAGATTCTTTTGACCAGTATATGTCCAAAGGGAGAACTCGAACCCAGGTCTTCCAGGCTCTATTTTGTCATGTTGCCTCTCAACGGACCTTAATATGTACACTTCTTGTACACAGAAAGTTTTTCATCTGTGTTTTATTGAATTAAACATTCAGATTACAATGATTGGGATCCAAAGCCAATGATTATAAGACAGGCACAGACAAAAGAATGGGAGGATTAAGGATCTATTTTCAACCTAGATGATGATGTAAGACTCCAAGGAGAAGTTCTCCATAGAGGTAGGGAGAGGAACTGGACTTGAGATTTTACTGGTGTAGGGGACTTCCAGTTGAGGAAACTCCATCTACCTATGCAGGTTGTCACCTTCTCAACTTAGGGTTTTAGAAAGTTGCATAGTGGCAGAGGCATCAAAAAATAGCCGCCTGTGCAACCCACAACACTTTTGAGAGCAGGCTAAACCAGATTAAAATGTCATTGGGGAATATTTAACACAATAAAAATACAGTAAAATATAGATAACATTTTATTTGAAAACTAAATCTATACATAGCCAGCAGTGATCCTTAGGTAAGGATTAGTGTTTCTATTTGGGTTGGACCCCTCTGGTCTAGACGACGGAGGTGTGAAGTAACTCACCCAGGATGACAGAGCCAGGAGTCAGAGAAAGCTGAAATCAGACCTGTTCAGTCCACTCTACAAGGCTACTTTGGTCAAGTTTCTGAGGTCTTTCAAAGTTGTTATTCTTCACATTATTGTTGTTGCCAAATTGTTCTCCTGTTCCTGCTTATATCACTCTGCATCAGTTTGTGCAAATCTTCCCATATTTCTCTGAATCTGCCATATTCATCATTTCTTATGGTGAAGTAACTCTTTCCCATTAATGGTTCTGGCTCAGTTGTTTTTCAGTCATGCCTGACTCTTCTTGGCCCTACTTGGGGTTTTCTTGGCAGAGATACTTGAGCACTTTGTCATTTCCTTCTCCAGCTTATTTTACAGATAAGAAAAATGGGGCAAACAGGGTTAGGTGACTTGCCAGGGTCACATAGCTAGTGTCTAAGATCAGATTTGAACTCAGGAAGATGAGTCTTACTGACTCCAGACCTGGCACTCTAACCATCATGCTACCTTGCTGCCCCTTACCCATATCCATATCCATTTCCATATCCCTTTTTTCCCCAGTTTATTGTAGAATTCCAAATTGCTTTCCTAAACAGTCAAACTAATTCATGTCTTCTTATACTGTTCCATTTTCATCCACTCCTTCCATAAATTCTCTAGAGAGGGTAGATACCAAACATTCTGGAGTCATTTCCCAGATTTTTTCTTTTTTTTAATATTTTTTGCATGTATTGGTGGAACACTGCCTATGTTATCCCTCTATCTCACCATGGTATATCACATGTTTGAAACTGGAAGGGATCTTAAAATTCATGCTGTCTAACCCCCTTACTTTACCCACCCTCACACAAGGTAGCAAGTGGTAAAGGTGGGATGTGAGCCAGGTCCTCTGACTCCAAATTAAGGGTTCTTTTCACTGTTTTATTATGTACACAGAAACTTGGCTACCAGGTGGCCAACCAATCAATTAATGAACATTTACCAAATACCTACTATGTGCAAGGGGTTACCTAGGTGGTGCAATGGATAGAGGGCCAGATCTGGGATCAGGAAGACCTGAGTTCAAATGTGGTCTCAGACATTCAGTCATTGTGTGGCCCTGGATAAATCACTTACTGTTTGCCTCATTTTCTTCACCTGTAAAATGAACTAGAGAAGGAAATGGCAAACCACTTCATTATCTTTGCCAAGAAAATCCCCAATGGGGTCAGAAAGAGGCAGACAGGACTGAAAAACAACTGAACCCCCCCCACCACTATGTGCTAAGAAATGAGGTTAGGAAACCACTGGATGATTTGGCCATAACGACCTGTGAAATAGACATATACGTCCGTCATTTCCACATAGACACAGAGGCATATGCCCATACACATTTCACATTGCTAGACTCAGTATGTATACCACGTTCCGATCTCTATGCTTTTGTACTTTGCCTTATGCGTACTTGTTAGTATGTTTGTATATCTTTGTCCCCGTCATTTTTAAAATTGTATTTATTCATTTATTTTATTCCATGTCATTAATATTTGCAGTCCTATTTAGCCGTTACTCAACCACTGGATGTTTAGGTTGTTTCCAGTCGATATAGCTGTGTTTTAACAACATAGTTATAAATAGCTTTGTACAAAGAGCTTCTTTTTCTCTATTTAGTTATTTCTTAGAACAAATTCTAAATGGTGGTTTTACCAGGTCAAAGGCTATCCCAGTTCTGTGACTTGTGTTGCTGGGCAACTTTCCTCAAAAATGGTCCTAATTTATAATGCTACCAGAATACTATGATTAGACCTATCTCCCCACAGACTTACTGACACTTGAATTTATACTTTTTTTTTTTTGCCATTTTAACAGGCAAGAACTTATAGCTCTTAGGTATTTTAAGTTGTATTTCTTTATTGCTTCAAATGTTTACTATTTTTCCCATTTTAATGAATTATGTGGTCATATCCTTTGACCCAAATGATTTCCTTTTATATACCTGATCTTTGCAATTGATTAAATGTGCTTGGTGAGTGGAACATACTATAAAAATTTGTACAATGATAGGTTATGATTTTAAAAATTACATATATGTTAATCCCTCTGGGTTCATTCCCCCAACTTGAACTGGCACTGCTAGGTTGAGTCCACAGGGAGGCAGCTGCTCCTAACCTCAGGATTCTAGGGATAAAAATGGCTACCCTCCAAACACTACAGATCATGAGCCCCCACAAGTCTGCTTACTCTTAATAGTCAGCCAGCAGCCTTAGCTCTTTAGCAAAGTCATTTACTCAAATGACATAGTAAGAACAGTAGTTACAAAGCATTTTCCTTAATAATATGGGGCTTAATGTCCAACAAATACACACAGAATCCATGGGGATGGGGAGTAGAAGTGGGCATAAACATAAAGCACAATGGTTGTAAGGTACTCATGTAGAGAGCACATGTGGTTAAGGCAGTTCATAATTCCATAATTGCAGCACCTCAATGTCCCTTCTTTCTTTGGAGAACCCTTTGGAAGTTTGCCATTGAGATGTGGTCATTGCAGGGAAAAGTTGCCCAGCGCCGTTGGCTCCTTAAAAGGTACAATGTGGCAGTTAGATGGGTCAATCTGCTGCTAGGCTCAATCAAGCTGGTCATTTGGCTTCTGAGCTGACTCCTCACTGGTCTAGGTCTAACTCAGCTACCATCCTGCAATCTTTTCAAGCCTTGAAATGCCCAGACTTCCTAGGTAAGGCCATCTCAGAGTTGCTCTCTGGTCACTTTCCTATTCCTATGGCTTCTACCAACTCTAGTCACTGGTGGGATTTCTGATGGTATCTCTGGAAATCTCGAACTTACTGGGTTTTCTGGGTACTTGGAATACTTGTTTGACTAAGATCTGGAAAGAGTAAACACAAAAGAAACAGAGGTGTTATGTCCTCACAGCCATTAGGTGGAGGGAATTTGGCCAGCTGCCTCTTCCTTACCCAGAAACTCAAAATGACTGTCCTTACTGAGAACCTCCAAGGAAAGAGAATAGGATGTTGGTGGATGGCATTTTTGTACAAACACTCAGTTATGCCTCAGCTGTTCCTGAATCATCAGGTAGTCTGGCTCTGATGTTAATTAGAAGATTATTCATCATCATATAATACCAAACTTTGAGTTACTCATGGTGTGGTTAGATAAAAGCAATCTAAGAACTGAAACTAGACCAGGAATATCTGAGCGTATTTCAAGGATATGTTCTACATTTTACATTCTACACTTTAAAAATGATACCATTATTCAATCAACAGATTTACTACATGCCAGGCATTATGCTAGGTGTTGGGGCTACAGAGACAAAAGTAAAAACAGAGCTTGCCCTTGAAGAGTTTATATTCTAATGAGGGATACAACGTGTGCACATTATGGGTACACATACGAAATAAAAATAAAATAATTGCAATGTTGGGGGGGGGGGTGAGACAGAAGAGATGGCATGAGTTGAGAATTGAAAGAGACTAAGAATTCTCAGGTAGAGGTGAGGAGAAAGTGAATTCCAGGCCAGAGGAGTAGTAGCATATGTGAAGGTGGTAGATGAGAGAGTGGTGTGTGAGGGACAGTAAAAAGACCAATTTGACTGTAAAGTGCTCAAAGGGGAATAATATGAAACAAAGCTGGAAAGGTAGTTTGGAACAAAATCATAAAGGACTTAATGTCAAACTAAGGAGTTTATATTTGATGCAGTCGGTAGTAGGGAACTATTAGAATTTATTGAGGAGGAAATGACATAGTCAGACCTATACCTTAGGGAAATCACAGTAGCAACTATTGAAGATGGTTGGGAAGGGACAGAGACAAGTCTGGGAGTCTAATGAGAAGGCGTTTGCAGGAGTCTAGATAAGAAGGCCTGAACTAGGCTGGTGGCCATGGGAATGCAAGAAGATCTTGAGAAGGTAGAAACAACAAGATTTGGCAATTAATTGGATATGTAGGGAGAGTCAGAGTGAGGAGGTGAAGTTGTGAATCCAGGTGACTAGAAGGATGGTGGTGGCCTTAATAGGAACAGGAAAATTTAGAGGATGGGGTAGTTTTGGGGTGAAGAGAGAAGATGATTAATCCTGTTTTGTACATGTTGAATTTGAAGGGCTTCCAGGACACACTATCTAGGCGGTGGTATTGTGAGACTGGGGCTTAGTAGAGAAACTCGGGATTGATATAAAGTTCTAGAAGTCATCTGTATAGGGATAATCATTAAACCCATTGGAGCTGATGGAGAGGGAGAGAGAGAGAGAGGGAAGAAGGGAGGGACTAAGAAAGAGAGGAGAGACAGAGAGGAAGGGGAGAAGGGGGGAGAAATAGAGAATGAGAGAGAGGAGGAAAGGAGAGGAAGAAGAGAGGAGGAGGAGAATCCAGGATAGAGTCTTGGGATACACCCACAGTCAGGAGGTGTCATATGGATGATACTTGGGCAAAGGGACAGAGAAGGAGCAATTAGATAGGTAGGAGAACCAAGAGAGAGCAGTGTTTAAATAGCCAGAGAGGAGAAAGTATCCACAAGACAAGGATGGGCAACAGAATCATCTGGTACAGAAAAGTCCAGAAGAATGAAGACACAAAAAGGCCATCAGTTCTGACAACTAAGGAAGGGGTCGCTGGTAACTTTGGAGAGAACAATTTCTGTTGAGCTATAAGGATAGAAGCCAGAGTGCAAAGAATTAAGAAGCGGCAAAAAAAAATGAAGGCAGGGAATATAAACAGACTTTTTTTTTCTAGGACTTTGGCAGAGAAAGGGAAGAGAAATATCATAAGAGCTTGAAAAGAATGGTAGGGTCTAGTGAGGGTGTTCTACGGATGTGGGAGGATTGGGCTCCTCTTCAAAAGTTCAATCGTTTTTTCTCATTGCTAACCTATTTCTGGTCTTTAGTTAAAATTAAGATGAGTCAACAGTATGCCCCAGCAATCTAAAAAGCTTCTATGATCTCGAACTCCATTAAGAAGCATAGTCTCCAGAACAATTGTGGTCCATTCTGGGCATTGCACTTTTAGGAAGGACTTCAACAATCTGAAACAATTCAGGGGAGGACCTATAGACTGGTGAAAGTCCTTAAAACCATGATCTATAAAGACCGGTTGAGGAGAGTGAGGATGTTTAGGCAGGCAGACCACACACATCTATAAATATGTACTACGTACCAGGCTTTGTGCTAAGCTCTGGCAATACAAATACAGGCAAAGAAGACAGTGCCTGCCCTCAGGAAGCTTACATCTGAGTTCCAATAAAGCCTCAGACTCTTACTAGCTGTATGACTCTGGGTAAGTCACTTAATTTTTGTTGGCCTGTTTCCCCAACCGTAAAATCAGGATAATAATAGCACCTGTTTCCCAGGGTTGTTGTGATGATCAGATGGGATAGTAATTATAAAGTGCTTAGCATAGTGCCTGCCACATAGTAGGCACATTATTATCATTGAAAGGGAAAGACAACACATAAATGCTGGTGTTGGGGGACAGGTATCAAAGCCCAGAGAATTGGGAAGGAGCATTGGCTAGCCTGGGGCTCATCCCAAAATGGAGTCCCAGGGTGGAAGCCACCAATGGGAGAAGAGCTCTACTGTCGTGGAGGATCTTCCAGGGTGAGAAGGCAACTGAGCCATGACGATGATGTCTGGAGAGTCAGAAGCAGAGCTAGAAGCTTGGAGAGGAGGAGACTCTCTCCTTCAAGTATCTGAAGGGGTGTCAGAAGTAAGATTAGGTATGTGAAGCTTGGACCTAGAGATCAGACAAGACTAATGAACAGTGGCTTCAGAGGCACATTCAGACTCCACAGGAGAACCTTCCTGAGAACTAGAGGCATCCCTAAGTGGAAAGGGCTGCCTCCAGGAATACTGGGCATTGGACTTGCCCTCCCTAGAGATCTTTCAGTGAGGGTTACATGATCACTAACTGGGAATGGTATATGTTGGGTTAGTCTAGGAAGGCTTAATGAAGGAAGTGGGTGTTTGATATTTTAACATATAGGGAGAACATGATTTGACATAAAAATAATATTTTTAAGGGGGAAAAATCCTCTTTAAACATCTAGGTCTGGATTAGTGTGAGTAATGAACCCTCTGAGGTGGTCACATAATTAGAATTCTCACTTCATATTTCCATTGGACTGGAACCAATAACCACATTCACATAATTATAACTTTGAATAATGTTAATTTTGAATACACACGACCTCTTCGGGACTCATTATCCACATGAATTAGGACTTCACTATATACTAACACCAGAATTTAATGTGCTTATTAGTCAAGGCAATATTATGTTTATGACTAATTAGCTATTTTATTTGCTTTTGGATTCAAGCTTAACATGAGCCGATGGTACAGAATGTACCATTGCAGGGCAGTGGGGTACAATAGGAAGAACTTTGAATTTAGTAACAGAACATTTGGGTTTATTTCCTGGCTCTGCTATTTATCACCCCTCTTGTCCTCAGTTTCCTCATCTGTGAAATGAAAGAGTGAGACTAGAAGACATAAGGCCCCTAACATATGATCTATGAACTCTCACAATAGTCCTCCTGCAAGGTGGAGCCCAGGCTTGAATCAGAACAGTTCTGAAATAGCTGATTCTTTAATTATGGACTAATAATCCTTGGTAGAGAAGCTTTTAGCCCAGCACTAGATTTGCTCCTGTCTCTGGCTCAGTTTGAAAAGTGGGCTAAATATAGTGCTGGGAAATCAGATCTGTCACATGTGGAGAGTTCAGCCACAAAATGTCAGTTGAGATCAGCAAAATGAAAACAGAATGCTTAAATGTCAGCACCAGAACGTTGAATATTTGGTGTGATGGATGAATGAGGTCGGCTTGGTTAGGGTGGTGATTTTGAAACAGTGTTAAGGGAGCAATCAGTACTGTTATTTATGGTCTAATACTCCTACACTAAGCTTATTGTATTAAGACTGGGTAGATTCCCATCACCAGCTAAGTTCAAGTCCAGCTATGTCTCTGCAATTCAGGGATACATTTGTGACAACCCTTTCCTTTTATTTACTCCCCTTTCTATCTCCATTTTTCTCTTCCTTCCTTCCTTCCTTCCTTCCTTCCTTCCTTCCTTCCTTCCTCCCTTCCTTTCTCCCTTCCTTTCTCCCTTCCTTTCTTCCTTCCTTTCTTTCTTTCTTTCTTTCTTTCTTTCTTTCTTTCTTTCTTTCTTTCTTTCTTTCTTTCTTTCCTTCCATATTTCTCAACCAGTAAGGCAGCTAGGTGGTATAATGGATAGAACAATGGGCCTGCAATCAGGAAACCCTGAGTTCAAATCCAGCCCCAAACACTTCCTATCTATATGACTGAACAAATCATTTGACCTCTGTCTCCCTCAGTTTCCTAATCTGTAAAAAAAAAAAATAGAGATGATAGTAGTACTTATTACTTCCCAGGGTTATTGTGAGGATTGAATGAGATAATATCTGTAAAGAACTTCGCAAACCTTAAAGGACCATATAAATAGTAGTTACTATTATTAGATCTTTCTAATATCTCCCTTCCACCCAACTGAAACTCCCCTTATAACAAAGAACTACAGTTAAGTAAAATAGAGCAACACATTGGCCATATCTGACAATGCATACATCATTTTGTACTTATAGTCTTGGTTGTTGTTCAGTTACTTCAGTTGTGTCCACATCTTTGTGACCCCATATGGGGTTTTCTTGGCAGAGATATTGGAATGGTTTGCCATTTTCTTCTCCAGCTCATTTTACAGATGAGGAAACTGAGGGAGACAGGGTTAAGTGACTTGCCCAGTGTCACACACTGACTCCAGAGTTGGCACTCTATCCACTGTGCCACCAAACTGCCCTACTTATACCATGTCATACTGAGAAAGGAAGGCATGTTTCACTATCAGTCCTCTGAAATCAAGGTTGATCATTAACACTGAGTAGAATTCTGATGTCTTTTAATGTTTTTTTTTTCCTTTAGATCCCTATGTAAATTATTCTCTTGGTTCTACTTACTTTGCTCTTCATCAGTTAGTTCAAGTCTTCCCAAGTTTCTCTGAATCTTTCCTTTTTGTTGTTTTTCTCAGTCCAATAATATTCCCATACAAAACCTTTGGTAAGGTGTAGACTGCAATGGAACAGAACACCTCCTTCCCCCAAAATAGACTGAAGGCTGCCCTGACCAACTATTATCACAATAGCACTGTGACTCAAATATAATTCTAACTTTGAGTTTTTGTTTGAAGCCATTTTTATGCAAAGTTCTCATAAACTCTCCATAGCTACATTCAATAGTACCATCATGAATCACTGGGACTCTTTTCTGCCCTCTCCTTGTGCCCTTCCTCTGTCCTTCCCCCCTATCTCCCAACTCCAGGGTCAATTTAGATGCTCTTTCACATCCACATTCAGGAATTCCACCCACACATGCCCATGCTAAAAACAATCACCATCTCATTCCAGCTTGTCACATTCCCTTGGCTTACAAATTTGACAATACTTCTAATTCCAGTTTTGTACTTTTCATAAAAGCTTTAACCTCTTGTCTACAGTGCCTTTTTGGTGGAGTTGACTTTCCCACCCCCTTCCTTTTTTATTTTTAACCTCATAGAGTACTGCTTAGTAAGAAGAGAAACAGAAAATAGAAAGAAATGTTTGGACCAGATTATGAGACTATCATTTGCTAGGTCAGAAAATACGAAAGTATTTTAAGCGTACCATATGGTAAGCAAAATTAGAGCTTACTGCTGGACTTCCCATTCTTGGTTAAGGGGGAGAAATGGAGAACTCCTAGAAGTCAGAAGACCTGGGTTCTCACTTCTGCTACCGACTACCTCTGTGACCTTGAGTGAGGCACAACTCCTTGAACCTCAGTTTCCCCATTAGACACAAATATTTGGAGCTTAATAAATACTTGTTGACTGATTGATTTTGAGGCAAGTGCCTTATGAACCACAGAGAGTGAGCTGTGATGACAATTTCATCTTTTCTCCTGCTTTTCATTTAATCTCCTTTGTTAATTTCTATACCATCTCTTTGCTGTTGCTCGGTCCTTTTTCAGTCATGTCTGATTCTCTGACCCCATTTGGGTTTTTCTTGGCAAAGATACTGGAGCAGTTTGCCATTTTCTTCTTCAGATCACTTTACAGATGAGGAAACTGAAGCAGAGAGGGTTAAGTGACTTACCCAGGATCACATAGCTTGTAAGTGTCTAAGACCAGATTAGAACTTAAGTCCTCCTGAGTCCAAGGATGGCACTCTATTCACTGTGCCATGTAGCTGCCTATTATTTTCACCCTATCATAATGTAAGTTCCATTAGGACAGGGACTGTATCACTTTTGTATTTATATAATAATGCTGCTTGGGCACTTAATAAATGTCTTTTCATTCACTTATTCCTTCAATAATTTCCATTTTTAAAAAACTAAAATGTAAGGCAAAGGGGAGGGGAAGTACCTAAGGATCTTCTAGAAAGATCTTTAAGCATTTATTTGAAGATGCTATACCTCCCTACATTGTCTCTATATTTGGGATACAAGTTTACTTAACAGAGTAAGCCACAGGAATGTTGAATTGATTGATAAGACAACCACTTGATATGCCCTTTCCAGAAGCAATGGTCATGGTCTTTAATTACTGTTTTCAGAGCAAGAGTCGAAAAGTGGGAAGGGGAGGGCAGCAAGGTAGGTGGCAGATGGCCAGGGTGGATGGATGAATGGATGGATGGAATGGGAAATAGATATAGAGGTTGGGTGAGTTTGTACTCACTCATCTATCAGGACCACTCATTCCCAAGGCAGGAGTCCCAGTGCTGATTGGACTAACTCCATTAGAGAGGGGAGGGAAGCAGAAGATAGGGGAGGGTAAACCTGGTCTCTGAAGGTACTGTCTGGACCAAGCTGCTCTAGGGAGCAAAGGAGAGTAGAAAGCAGAATCAGGCAGATTACCTGATACCTGGTATGGATGACTGGACACATTATTCTAGGTAATATTCCAATCCGTCAATGTATCCAATGACACAGTTAATAGATCATCCTTGACTGTGTCAATCTGATCCAGAAGCTTCCTCCCATGACAGGGGATCCATCCAACATGCTAAAGCAGAGTAGGAGGAAGCTTCTCCTTTTCTCTTGACATCAAGACAATCTTTTCTAAGAAAGAGAAAAATCTAAATCTGACTAGTTCTGTCCTTAATAAGGATAAGAACTAAAGTTATGATTTCATTGGTATAAGAAATTCCCAGAGGAGATTCCTTCTATTAAAGCAGATCGGCACCTTCTCTGTAATATAATCTTACAGAATTGCTTAGAAACACTTTTTGCAGATGCTTATATGGGCTCTCTCGGAGCGGGGGAACCTGTGTCCTCAAGCCACACGTGGCCTTCTAGGTTCTTGGATGCAGACTTTTGACTGGGTCCAAACTGCACAGAACAAATCCCCTTAATAAAAGGATTTGTTCTGTAAAACTTGAACTCATTCAAAAGGCCACACCCAAGGACATAGAATAAAAGGAGTTCTCTATTTAAAGAAAAAGAGAACTCTAAAGAGTTCTCAAAAAAAAAAACAAAACCAAACCAACAAACCCCAAAACTAATTGAAATAGCAAATCCAGAAAATTCTCAGGATAGAAAACAAATCCACATAATAAATCATCAGCATTCCTGTATATCACCAGGAATACACAGCTGAAAGGAGATAAAAAGGAGAAATCCCATTCAAAATAACTATAGAATTTATAAGCTATTGAGAGTCTATCTTCCAAGACATACCCAGGGATTATACGAATGCCTTATGTATCACCAACCTGTGATACTCTATATTTTATAGGACAAATAGTACCCCAGGCCCTTATTATAATATTGCTCAATACTGAGTCGAAGTTAGTATGCGTTTTTATGTTTTTGTCTTCCCCTGTTAGAATATAAGCTCCTTGAGGGCAGACACTGTCTGTGTAAGTTTGGGGGCTGTCTTTGCATCCTCAGTGTTTAACATAGTGCCTGGAATATGGTTAGCATTTAATACATGCATACGTACTCACTCATTCTCTCTCTCTCTCTCTCTCTCTCTCTTTCTCTCTCTCTTTCTCTCTCTCTCTCTCATCTATCCAGTCAGCCAGCCATCCTTCCACCAGGGCTTGTAGCTCCAACTCCCCATTTTCTATGATTCTATGAGATGTAGATGATAAAACAGGAAAAGATTTCACTTTTCCACTCTTTCCTTTTAAGTTTCTCCCCAGAACATAAAAGGCACTTAATAAATGCCAGTTACAAGATATGCTTCCTTTGGTTGGAGAGGGGAGAGAGATATATTGGGGAGATGAAGGTGCTATAAAAATTTTAAAATAACCAAGAAATGTAAAAATAATTATTTATTTAATTGTTATTACAATTTATTATTACTATTATTTTTATTTTTAAAAAATTTAAATAATAAAATGATCACTTTCTATAGATATTTAATAAGGATGAGACAGCCTGTCATAGTGGTTAGAGGGTGGCTTGTGGAGTCAGGAAAACTAGGGTCCGGGGTCCACTTTTGACATGTTCAGCCTATGTGACCTGGAGCAGCTTACTGAACCTCTCAGGGCCCTCGACAACCCTCTAAGACATGAAACTTCAGATGGGTTGCCTTTTGCTTCATTAAAAGGAGTTTCCATGCTGGGAGTTCCCTATATTGATGAACTCATAGGTGTTGGTTCCCTCCAAAAATTTACTGAGTAATATTAATGCTCATTGGGCAATCCAGTATATGTGCCACAGAGTTGTGATCTCCACTTATAGGAAATTGCTTTGGTTCAATGCTGATACAGACTGTGAAAGCCATTCCTTTTCATTCTTACAAAATTCCCAAAATTCCCTGGCATATAACAGGACAGGGTTTAAGGGCATATCTCAGGGTAAAGATAATTATCTTTATGAGGCCTCAAACATTCTGAAGGCAGGGTAAAAGGTAATTTTAGAGGGCTCTTTGAAGGGACTAAATCCTTTGATTTTTCAGGGAAACCTAAGAAAAATCCTAATAGAGAGTTAGAAACTGTTTCTAAGAAATGAGACCTTGTTAACCCTAATAAAGGGCCCTAGGGGATTTTGGGGGCAGCCAACTTCAGTCTTGATAGAGCTTTAAATAAAATCATTGAGGGGATTTCCCAAGAGGCTCCTCCTCCCTCCCCTTTCTCCCCCCCACTGAGTCACCCGAGCTTGTGAGAAGATTGAGAAAGCACCAGCTATAAAAATGCTCACTGTTGCTGGAGATCGAGAAATTGAACTCTCTGAATGCAGCCCCCAAACTTACACAGGTTTGTTCTTGGTAGAACTTCCTCTGTCTTTAGCCTTTCTGAGCTTCCTGTTTCCTTCTTATCTGATCGTTTGTATTCAGTGATTCCTCTTTGATAGGGTCCTGAGAGCCTGGCATAAAGTAGATATGAGAAAAGAGAGTATTGATTTTGCTTACTGTTTCCTTTGTTTTGCTCCAGATGTCAGATCAAATCCATGTCTGCAAAGAAGACAGGGAATAGCAGGACAGGTTGAGCACAGAGACGCTGCTCCTTCCCTAAACGATCACTTTAGTTGATGCTGAAACTTCTGGTTTATTTATTCTAGGCTTTAGTGATCAGCAGTGCCAATGAGATAGATCTGAATTTCTCAAAAAAAAAAAGTCATTGATAAATATTTCCCCTTCTTTTTCGGGAATTTCTGCCTGATAGACAGTAAGCTTCTTGAGGGCAGGGACTTTCACTTCTGTCTTTGTATCCCCAGACCTTTGCATAATGCCTGGCACTTAGTAGGTGCTTAAGAAATACTGTTGATGGATGGATCAATTGACCAAGTGTGTCTTGTTCTAGGTATGCAGAAAGCATTGCTGAACTCTGGACACCATTGCCATGGAACTCTGAAACTGGATCTTCCTCAAGGGGATACTCTCGGAGTTGGTTCTGCAGTTAGGAAAACCTAGGCAAGCTTAGACCAAAGAGAGGCTTTGCTGAATCTCTGGCCTGTCAGGGCACCTGCTTCTGTTGTTCTTCCAGAACAAGGCTGGGTTGACATCTCTGGATTTTTGTGGTCAATCAATGAATTTCCAGGTGGACAATTAGTTTGTGAGCCACATAACCTAGCTTTATCACCTGGAAGTGCACCCTTGAGAGTGAAGATTGTGGCAACAGGCTAGAGTGCTGTGGGAACTGACCTCCTGAGGACCACCTTTCTCCAAGATCACAACATGGTAAACGGCTCAGAGAAACTAGATGCAATGCTAACTCTTGCCATGCTACTCTGCATAACTCTGGTCCAGGATTCTTGTGGCAGCTGTCCAGCAGGTAAGAACAAAAGCCAAGGACATGTTCGTGTCTATCCTGCTGACTGATTCTTAATTGCATGGCCATCTTACTTGATTTTAATTAACTTCTTGGGTTCATCCTGAATATAATTTTAGTGAAATAGTTAAGAAAATTCCTGATGACCTAGTCATCAAGATAAGCAATGATTCTGCTTTAAATTAGCCATAAGATGTATATAGTCTATTTAATTTTGCCTTATTTATGTCTTATTTTTTTTCTTTTTTTCTGATTCTGTGTTTATTCCCAAAGCATGCTTGTGGAGGGTCCAGCTTTAAAAGTCGGTCAATCGCTAATCAAAATATAACTTCACTGTCATAGCACCTGGGAACCACTAAATTTTCTGCATTGTTATTTCCCCCGTGTCTTTAGGTATTTTTGAATGCTACAGTGAAGATTGTAAAGTGCTAAAGTTTACCAGAATCTCTTGATTCCTTTCTTTTGCCCCTTAGGTACTTTTTGGAATAGTACAGACTATGGAAAAAACAAAAATCAGACTTGTATCCCATGCCCCCCACATAGTTTCTCTAATAAGATTGGTGAACACAGGACATGTGATGTATGCAAGAGATGTGAAGGTAGGATCTCATACATAAAAGTGAATCTATAAATATGTGTATATGCATATATGGATTATTTGAGATAAGTGATGAATAGACAAACTTTGACCCTCTGCTGTGTTAAAGCTCTCTCTATGCCCATGATTTTTAAAATTATTTAAAATTATCTTGTGTTTTTAGATAGTTTTCACTTACAAATATATCTTTCCCCCTTATACTACCTATTGAGCCATTCCTTATGACAATGGATTTTTAAAAATCAGTTCAGCAAAACCAAGCAACACATTCATCAGGAATGACGGTATGTGTAATGTTCCACATCCAGAGCTCCCTCTAAGAAAGGGAAGGTGAAAGGGAAGAGATGGATTAAGTTAGAGAAGGGGAGAGAGAGAGAGAGAGAGAAAGAGAGACACAGAGAGAGAGACAGAGACAGACAGAGACAGAGAAGAGAGAGAGACAGAGAGAGAGACAGAGAGACAGACAGAGACAGAGAGAGACAGAGACAGAGAGAGACAGAGACAGAGAGACAGAAACAGAGACAGACAGAGAGACAGAGACAAAGAGACAGAGACAGACAGACACACACACACACACACAATGTCCATTTTTTAGCCTCTTCTCCATTTCCACTATTTTTCAAATATCATGAGTGCTATTTCCTATATATACTGAAAATTTTTAAAAATTACTGTAGTGATAGGGTTAGGGTTTCTTAAAATGTGAGGAGTAGCATTTTATTGGAAGTTTATTCCAGGTGAAATGTTATTTCATAGTTGATGGTTTCTACTAACCAATATGAAGGAATTATGTTTTTAGAGTTAATTTAGCACTAAAAGTCACAAGAAACTTTATCACAATAGTCATATATTCAGTTTTATTTTTATTATTAAACAATTATTATACCCTCCCTCCCCCTCTCTTTCCCTCCTTCTCTCTATCTCTGTCTCTCTGTATCTCTCTGTCTCTGTCTCTGTCTCTTTTGTCTCTCTCCTCTATCCCTCCTCCCTCCCTCCCTCCCTCCTTCTCTCTCTCTCTCTCTCTCTCTCTCTCTCTCAACAAGCATTTATGTGTTTGACACAGTGGTAGGCAATAGAGATACAAGGGCAAAAAAAGGTCTGTGACCTAAGGAATTTATATTCTACTAGTAGAGATGGGGAATGGCAGGAGGGAAAGATTTCATTATAGAACTTGTCAATAAATATTTATGTCCTATTTTCAAATGTATTTGGATTTTTTAAAGGTATTTTCAGAATTAAGAGAGAATGTACTCCAACAAGTAATACAGAGTGTGATTGTATGTCTGGGTATCATTGTTCTGGAGAAGGATGTTCTATGTGTGAACCAGATTGCAAGCAAGGTCAAGAATTTATAGAAAAAGGTAAGATCTATTTTCCCCCTCCTTGAAGTCTATTAGACATTCTAAACTTGTTAATTGTTCCAAGACTGTATAGGGAAACTCCTAAGCAGCACGGTAAAATGAAAGGAATGCTAGTTGTGAACTCAGAGGATCTGGGTTCAAATCCTAACTATGCTATTTACTACTTGTATGATCTTGGGCATGCTATTTAATGTCCTTGGGACTCAGTTTCCTCATCTGTAAAATGAGAGAACTGGGCTTAGATGACTGCTAAGTTTTTTCTAGTTCTAAACCTATGATCCTATTAGATGTAACATTTAATGAGACATATATGTATAAATGACTAAGTCAAGCATACTGGTAAATAAGGAATTATTTTCAATAAATAATAATTTGAATATTTGTCATCCATTCTATATGACAGTATTTTCAAATATATTCACACTCATAAAGCTTCCTTAAATGCTTGTCATTAGAATGAAAACTTCAAGGCTATTTCAAATCACAGGGCTTTGAAAACTGTTGTACAGTTATACATCATTTTATGACATCAAAAAATCATTGTGATGTTTAAATCAGGAAAGAACTTAAAATGATGAAGATACTTATGTTTTTCCATCTGTTTTCACTTTTTGCAAGGCTGTAGAGACTGTAGCTTTGGTACCTTTAATGATCAGACACGGGGGAACTGCAGACACTGGACAAAGTATGTATAACATTAATTTTCATTAGGTTGTTCAGTGATGGTTCTAAGTTAAATTTATACTTCAAGATAAAAAATACCAAAGTTTTACATATTAATCAAATACATCAGATAGAATCATTTATTAGAAAAATGTTATGTTGATAACATGAACAAGCATCAATTCTAGCCATTCACTCTTCACTTCTTCGCAGCTTTCATTGCTGTAGACTTAATTCTCTCCCTCTCTCCCTCCCTCC
>CM053588.1:42314173-42333696 GCA_028646515.1 Pseudochirops corinnae | reverse complement strand
CTCTCCTTCTCTCTCTCTCTCTCTCTCTGTCTCTCTCTGTCTCTGTCTGTCTGTCTCTCCTCTAACTCCCTCCATCTCTTCCCCTTTATTCCCATTACTTTCTCTTTCTTAAAGTATTCAGTGGCCTTCTAATTACTACGTCCAATGGCTCTGATCTCTCTGTTGTATTTGACACTATTGATTACCAACTCCTTGAAACTCTTTCTTCCCTTGGCTTCTATAATAATCTCCTTCTTCTCCTCCTGTATCTCTGCTTCATTTATGACTTCTTCCGTGATATGTCTTCCTCCCATCCTTTCAATGTTGATGGTTCCTTGGGTTCTGTCCATGGTTCCTGTCTCTTGTCTGCATTTTCTCCCTGGCCATTTCAGCCACGATTGCGTCTTCAGTGACATAGAACTCAGTGTTTCACATTACATTTTCACATCGTATTGGAGAAACAGTGTAATATAGTGTAGAAAGCTCTGGTCTTAGAGCTCAGTTCAAAGCTCTGCATTGCCACTTTTGCCAAATCACTTTCTGAGTCTCCGTCTTCTTGTCTGTAGAGATACAGTGCTGTAAGGAAAGAGCTTTCAAAAGGAAGGGAATTACGCAAGTGGAGTTATTTATTATGATTGTTGTTGTTGTCATAGTTATTTCTGTCCTTGTATTATCCTTCCCCGACTGTAAGCTCCATGAGGGCAGGGATGTTGCTGTCATCTTCTTTGTATCTTCCATTACATTTAGTACTATGTGGGAATATTTCAAATCTATTCTTCCAGAATCTAAGATGTATTTAGGCATGAACATAAGGAAAAACCTGCCAACAGTTTGTAGCACCAACGCAATATTCACAGCACTGACAACAACATTCCCATTCCCATTACACAGTTAGGATCCGAGAATGGAATGGGCTGTCTCAGGAGAGGATGCTTTCTTCCTTCCTAAAGGTATCCAACTAGAAACTGAACACTCCTGTGTTGGAGGATAGTTTCGACAGGATTCTGAATTGGATTAGGAAACCTTTAATGTCCAACTCTAAGGTTACATGATCTTGTGAAATATTTATTTATTATTAACTTCAAATATTATAATTATTATTAATCATTATTATTAACTTCAAATTCATTTTATTATTAGTTTTCCATGAACTGAAATAGAAGTAATTGCTTTGGTTTCTGAAATTAATCACGTGCAAGTTTTAATTATTTGCTTGTTTCTCATTTAACTTCAGCTGCTCTTTGAATGGACTAGTTGTGCTTGTAAATGGAACTAATAAAAGAGACGTGGTGTGTGGCTCCACCAGAACAGATGTTGTTCCACGTACAGTGCCTGTAACAGCACCCATTTCCCTCACGCGTACTGGTGAGCTGTCGATTAATATCTAATTAATATGAGTCTGTCATGGCTGTTCTGTACTAGCTGTAGCTCAGTCCATCTGGTATATATCATCTCAGCAATGATACCCAGTGGAGTCTCCAAGACTCAGAATTTAATAAGAATTCTGATTCATACACAGGTATTGTATATCTTGAGAGGGGACATGCCATGGTGGTTAGAGAACTGCTCTCAGAGTCAAGAAGGCTCAGGTTTAATTTGTGTCTGGTTTAATTAATTAATTAATAATTAATGCCAGGTTTAATTAATGTCTGACACAAACTGGTTGTGTGACCCTGGGCAAGTCTCTTGACATCATAACAGTGTCCCAGGCCACTCTCTAAGATGATAAGTTGCCAAGAAGGCACTACTTGAGAAGACCATCTGCAAACAGCATTTCTTCTTCTTTTCCTCACCCTCTCTGCAGTCTGACTTCCAATGTCATCATTCAACTAAAACTGGTCTCTCCAAATTACTGGTGATTTAATTAGATCTAAAGATCTAATTAATTATTAGATCTAAAGATCTTTCTTTCTCGAGCCTCATCCTTCTTGACCTCTCTGCAGCCTTTGATGCTGTTGATCATCTCCTTCTCCTTGATATTCTCTTCTCTCTAGGATTTCATGGTGCTTCCCTATCCTTGTTCTTCTCCTACTTCTCTGACTATTTCTTCTCTGTCTCCTTTTCTTGATCTTCATCCAAGTTGTATCTACTAACTGTGGGTCCCGCTAAGGCTCTGCTCTGGGCCCTCTTCTCTTCTTCTATACTATTTCAGTTGGTGATCTCATCAGCATGGACTTAATTATAATCTCTATGCAGATGACTCTTAAATCTATTTATCCTTTCTTGTGACTGCCAGACTAAAATCTTCAACTGCCTATTGGATATCTTGAATTCAATGTCCTATAGCTACCTCAAACTCAACCTGTCCAAAATGAAATTCATTCTTTCTTCCCAAGTCCTCCCTTCTTCTTAACTTCCTTATTATTGCTGAGGGTGCCTCCATCCTCCCAGACACCCAGGCTCACAGCCTACCTGTCATCCTCAGCTCCTCACTCTGGCCCCAACCCCACATCCAATCAGCTGTCAAGGTCTGTCGATTTCACCCACATGACATCTCTCATATGCTCCCCCTTTTCCCCTACCACCACCAAGCTCCAGGACATCATCACCTCATGTCTGTACTCTTTCCATAATCTTCTCATTGATCTCCTTGCCTTAAGCCTCTGCCCACTTCAGTCTGTCCTCCATGCATCTGTCAAATTGATCTTCAGATAGATCTGATCACATGTGACTCCCATTCAATAAATCCTAATGTCTCCTTATTACTTCCAGAATCAAATACATAAAATGCTCAGGCTTTTTAACCCTAATCCTTCATAACCTTGTTCCTCCTCCCTTTCCAGTCTTCTTACTCACCCCTAATGTATTCTTTGATCCAGTGGCACTGCCGCTCCTGCCATTGCTCCCATAAGACATTCTGTCTCCCAATTCTAGACATTTTCATTGACTCTCCCTCATCCCTGGAATGTTCTCTCACCTCATCTTTGCCTCTTGACTTCCTTCAAGTCTCAGTTAAAAATCCACCTTTTCCAAGAAACCTTTCCTAATCTCCCCTATTCTTAGTGCCTTCCTTTGGATATTACCTCCAGTTGATCATGTATACTATACATAGATATATAGATATAACATATATTTATAATATATAGACATAATACATGGTATATACATTATAGATATTGTATATAGATATAATATAAAGTATATACAATATATAGACATAAAGATGTCATATGTAGACATATAACACATATCTACATACATACATATATCTATATCTGTCTATCTTGTACATAGTAGTTTACAATATATAGACATAAAGATGTCATATGTAGACATGTAACACATATCTACATACATACATATATCTATATCTGTCTATCTTGTACATAGTAGTTTACATGCTGCCTCACCCATTAAACTGTGAACTGCTTGAGAGTAGGAAATATTTCTGCCTTTCTTTGTATCCCTAGCACCTAGCCCAATGCCTGTCACACAGCAGGTATTTAATAAATGCTTGTTAACTTGATTTGACTGAAAGTTAGACTAGACTTAACTAGAGCTCCTGTAATGGTAATTAATTTAGCAAGTACTTGGCCCTTAGTAACTAAGGGCTAAGTACTTCTGTGAAAGAAGCAGAAGGTATGAACTCAGTCTCTTGTGTGAACAGAGGGCGTGAACTCTGTCTCCTGTTGCTGACACTGCAGGATTGGCTGAGACAGGAGGCCAGTGTGTATATAAGAAGAATTCCAGAGACAGAGAATCAGAATCAGGAATGTTCCTAATGTAACGCCATGCACTAGCAGATTCCCAAAAGAATGCTACTATGAACAGCTTTTAAGGTTCAGATTACACAATATAGTGAACACTCCATTTGTTCCATTACAAATCAAGGCAAACGTTCACAACTAATCACAATATAATATTCATAACATTACATCTTATCACAGAAAATCACAATATCGTATTCACAACAGCTTAACATTAGAATGGCCACATAGTTTTCACTACAGTGGCCACAATATTTGAACAAAGAACAAAAGAATAACCATCTGGTTTCCCTAAGGGGGAAAATCCTTCTTACTTAATCATTCAATCAATTCACAATACAATAATCAATCTTCCACTCATGGGACAATCATAGATTAACTTAATCAGTCACTTATCTAGATTCACAATTACTAAGTATCATTAATCATTAAATATAATCATTAGAAAATTATACAAACCCTCCACCCCTCTATGTCTAGTAAACTTCAGTTTCATCACACGTCCAAGGGGAGGCCTTTTCTTCATCTTGACTCAGGGTGGTCTCTCAGATTCCTTGGATCCCCTTCCATGGTCCCAGCTCCTACCTGAATCCACCAAACGGTCACTTGGATTCAGAGGGAGACAGCTCCCAACTCCTTGTGCAGTCCTCTGAGCAGTCCTTGTTACACACTGAAGTTCACAGGGTTCAGCATATCTCAAACCCTCCACAACTGCTGTTGCTGGAAACTCAAGGATCAACCAAGCCACAAACAAACAAAGGCTTATCCTGGTCATGCTTCTTCAGTCCTCCAGCAGTTTGGCTGGCCCTAAGACCCAGAAGGAATCTCAGCCTTCCAGGAGGCAGCAACTTTAGCCTTCACCAGATTCTGCTCTCAAGAAAACTCCAACTCAATTCTCAGCTTCCAGATGCTGGGAGAGAAACTCCCTCCCTCCCTCCCTCCCTCCATCTCTCTCTCTTTTTCTCTCTCTTTTTTTCTCTCTCTCTCTCTCTCGCTCTCTCTCTTTCACGACCCACAGGTTGAGAACCACTGGTCTTAAGTAATATCCTATCTTGAACTTTGGATTTTTTCCCCCCAGCTTTAAAGGGCCAATTCAATATGTCCTATAGAATGTATGTTCCTTGAGCGTAGGGATTATTTCACTTTCTCTCTCCAGCACCTACCTACATAGTATCTGATGAGCACACAGTAGGTGCTTAATAAATGTTTATTGATTGATTACTACACTTAGAATATCTCAGTAGAACAAAGATCACAGCTTTTGTTAGCAGCAGTGAAAAACGAGAAGTTCAAGAATGTTGGAATCAGGAAGAGAAAATCTAATTTAGCATTCACTGCCCCCATATTCCCCCCCCCCCCTCCGCTTGCCCCCACAATGGTCAGTTATCCTATTCTTCAACATTCCTCTAGACATGTGGGCAGATATTGATTTTTCAATGCCATGTGAAAAGAACCCTGATCTATACTGATAAAATCAACAAGCTTTTTTTTGTAAGTCATTAGGAATTTTTTCATTAAGCGTTTATTAAATGCCTACTAAGTTCTAGGTGTTAATCACCAGGGATACAAAAAAGACAAAAGACAGTCCCTGCTCTCTAAAATCTCACAGTCTAATGTATATGATATGATCATGTGTATGATAGACAGCCATTAAATTTCTATGTCTGGAAAAATGACTAATTTATCACAAAATTCTTATTTTTGTCCTGTCTTATTACCAAAGCTAACATATTAGAAATGTATAAAAGTTTATCACCCTCCATCATGCTTAGGAATAAATTTGTCACTAAGCTCCCCATGCTCAGGTTTATTATCAAGCCTATGTTTTCTCACCCTCTGATTTTTTCTTTCTTTCTTTTTTTTTTTTAAGATAAAGACCGCCAACTAGCCATCTTTACTCTGGCTTTGACCATGGCTATAGTGCTCTTTGTGCTTCTTCTCTTGTCATGGTTCTGTTGTGGCCTCAGAAACAAAAAGAAACTGCCTTACCTACTCAAGCAAAGTAAGAACCCTTGCCAGGTTTCCTTCTGTAAGTGAGTACCAGCATGGATGATGAGATGATGGTAGTGTGAGTTCAGAAGCTCAGTGGAAGGATGGATCAGATATTTTCTCCTCCAGGAACTCCTAAACCATCTCTGCTCCCACTCCATAGGGTCCTGAGTTCAAATCCAGCCTCAGATGCTTACTAACCATGTAATCCTGGACAAGTCACATAACCTCTCTCTGCCTCAGTTTCCTCCATTGTTAAATGGGTGTAATAATAGCAGCAGCTGCCTTCTGAGGATGCTGTGAGGATCAAATGAGATAATTTTTGTAAAGTGCTTAGCACAGTGCCTGATGCATGCTATATAAAACATGTACATGTTATAATGCTTATCATTAATACCACCTACCTCCCAGGTATGTTGTGAAGACCAAGTGGGACGATATTTGCAAAGTGCCTAGCACAGCACCTGGCATTTGTGCCTAGTAAATGTTTGTTTCCTTCCTTCCTCAAGGAAAAGTGACACATGACTTGAGAGGGGAATGAAAAAAGCCAGGGAAGCCTTTAGAATTCAGCAGTAAGGTTTAAAGGGTCTTGAGGCTTGGTCTGGAGAGGTGACCTGATATGAAGATTTCAGCACCAAGAGGAAGCTTTGCCTAGTGGTTAGGGGTGCTGGCTTGGAGGCAGGATGACTGAGGGTTACATCTCACCTGTGATGCTTACTGACTGTGATCACAGGAGAGCTGCTTAACCTCTCTGAAACTTAGAAATAAGGGTGATACAAAATCAACTTATATCAATTTGTAACAAAGATATCAATCAGACTGAGAATTAAACAAAAAAGATGCCAAAAATGCCAAAGGTGCCAAAAATATGCCTACTGAAGAGAAAAAGGTGTGCCCTTAATAAACTGAGGAATTCTCTCAATGGTGTAAAACCCAGCTGGAGCAGTTTTTCTCTGGTGTATGGGTTAGGGCTGTGAAGAAATCATTTTCACTTTTGCTTTTAATTTCCGGAGCTTTCATCATTTAACCAAGATAGGCAGGTCTGAGGTCTAGGATACCCTGAAAAGTAAATAGATGTCTCTTTGAAATATAGTAGCTGCATTTGGGACATGGGGAGCATTTTTACCTGGTTGGATTCTCTTCTGGTCATTTATAGAAAGGGTCAAGGGAAGCTAGAGGGCGCCATAGTACACAGAGCACCCAGCCTCAGTCAGGAAGACTCATCTTCCTGAGTTCAAATCCAGCCTCAGACACTTACTAGCTGTGTGATCCTGGGCAAGTCATTTAACCCTGTTTGCCTCAGTTTCCTCATCTGTAAAATGAGCTGGAGAAGGAAATGGCAAACCATTCTAGTGTCTTTGGTAAGAAAACTCCTAATGGGGTCACAGAGAGTTGGACATGACTGAAATGACTGAACAACAACAACAGAAAGGATCAATGAACAAATAAGATTCTTAAATCAAAGTAAGGAATTGAGAAAAATTTCTCACTTCCATAGTGAGCCTTGTAGATGAGAAAGCTTGCTTCTCTCCCTTCTGAAAGTTGATTTGTAGCCAAGCTTGGTGGCCCAGGCCTATAAAATTTTGCTTCTGGGGAGACTGAGGCTGAGGGATATCACTTGAGCCTAGGAATTCAGAGCTGCAGTCAGGCTAAAGCTGATTGGGTGTCTGCACAAAGTCCTTCGCTGACGTGGCAAGCCTCTCCAGGGGCGAAGGGCTGCTGGGCTAAGGAAGGGCAAACCAACTCAGCATGGAAGTGGAGCTGGTCAGAGCTTCCATGCTGATTTTAGTGGGATTGGCCAGTGAGTGATCACTGGACTTGTAGCCTAGGAGAGTGGGGCATAGGGGGGAGGAGAGGAGGGAGGGGGAGAGAGAGACAGAGAGACAGAGACAGAGAGAGACAGAGACAGAGAGAAAGAGAGAGAGAGAGAGAGAGAGAGAGAGAGAGAGAGAGAGAGAGAGAGGAGAGAGAGTAGGGGAAGGCAGGGGAGGGCAGGGGAGAGAACAGGACAGGACAGGAGAGGAGGGGAGAAATAATAAAGCCAACCTGTTTTAAGATCCCAGTTCAGGAGAAACAAAAGACCATCACCCTGTCAGAGAACCAAAGCTAACAATCTATCTACCTCTTTCTGTTTTAGCGTTTATAAAACCAACTCAGACTGCCCAGGAAGAGGATGCCTGCAGCTGTGGGTTTCCAGAAGAGGAACAAGGAGGGCAGGAAATCATTAAATTCCAATCCGAGCTGCATTTGGAGCTGTTTTTAAAAGACTCGAAGTACTAAGGCTTTGGGGCCATTATCAGACACCTCCAGAACACTTGTCTGCTGGTGCTATTTGGAAAGCGGTTTAAGAAGGGACTGTGTTGGTTAAAAAGAAAGAAAGAGAGAGAGAAGGGGAGAGAGAGCGAGAGAGAGCGAGAGCGAGAGAGAGAGAGAGAGAGAGAGAGAGAGAGAGAGAGGAAGAGAGAGAGAGAGAGAGAGAGAGAGAGAGAGAGAGGAACAAAACCTTTTATCAGATGTAGTGAGTTAGAATTGATCAATGAGAGCAGTCCCCTTCAACAGTACGGATTATAACCCATCCATAGCCCCCTATCCTATTTGACTCTTGTCCCACATTCACCATGGGTAGAGTCTATCCAAAGCCTTCTCTGCTTTCCCTTGACATTTCAAGGGCATCTTCCTTCATGCTCCTTGTTGATTGTACAGGGCACCCCCAAAGTCTTAGTGTTTAGTTCTCCACTAAGACTTTGAAGACTGCTTCCATGGGATTCAAGCTCAGTTACCATATATCCAGATAGTTTTTCTGTGCTGCAAACATATATATGTGTATATATACATACATATATATATATATATATATACACACACATATACACATACACACACACGCACACACATATAAAATATCGGCCTTCTCTAAAGAGGGGCTGGGAGAGAGGGAGACAAATCAGAACACAAAATATGACAACAGAAGGAATGGATTTTGCCCAAGGTTATAATGGTAGTAAGTGGCAAAGCCAGGATTCAAACCCAATTTCTCTGACTCCAAATCCAACTATTTTCCCATTGCATAGGGCATATAAACTAAAAAATTATATAGTATCTGACCTAGAATCCCAGAGACATATAGAGTTCCCAGGGTGGAAGGGACCTCAGAGGCCATCTCATCCAGCCTGGATCTGGGCAAGAATGTTTTCTACAACATACCTAATAATAGATTCTCAGGATTTCACATGCAGAATCCCAAGACCATAAACACTTCTATAAGGCCTTTGACTCTTCACTTGAGAGAATAACCCAAGGTCATTCTACCACAGGGATTCTTAACCAGAAGATGAGTAGCACACTTTTCCATTCAGCTACATCTCTTTATAAAGTCATTACTCTCCTGAAAATAGTTAAGTATAAACATTAAAGAGTGAAGCAGTCCTCAAGAGTAAGTTATTAGTGAGAGAAAAATCTTGATATGACTTGGTGCTTTGCTCAGTAATCCCAGTGACTCACTGCTTAATCAGATTCCTCACCTGCCTACAACTTACCTTTCAGCATTGATCTCAGTTTACTCTCCGTCACACATTCTAAGCCAAATTGCCCCATTCATTGTTCCCTGAACTTGGCATTCTACCTCTAGGCCTTTCCATAGGCTGTCTGTCATGTCTGGGATGTAGTCCCTGCTTATTTCCTCTTTTTAGAATCCTTACCTTCCTTCAAGGTAAGCCTTGAAGGCTTAGCTCAGATGCCACTTCCAACAGGAAGCCTTTCCTGATCACCCTTAAGTTATCTACTAAATGTTGTATCTTCTTCCATCCCCATCCCAATAGAATGTAAGTTCTCTTTGTGTCTTCATTCTAGCTCATACTGAGTTTTTGTCCCAGTTTCTTGTCTGGACAGTTCTAGGACTTTATATTAGTTTTGCATGAAAATTCTTTACCCACCCCCCAGAAGCATGGATTCAACTTTCTGGTTACTTGCAACTTTCCTTACTTTAAGTAGAATATAAATTCACCCAAAAGAATGTAAATTCTTTAAGAGCAAGGACTAGGTTTTTGTCTTTGGATCATAATGCCAAGTAGCTTAATAGGAAAACAGGGTCATAGATTCAGGTATGGGAAGGACCTTAGAGGATGTATGACCTAATTCCCTCATTCTACAGATGAAGAAACCAAGAGCCAGAGAGGTCATGGGATTTGTCCAAGATGACCCATAGCAATTGGTGGAACCCATCTTCTGACTCCAAATCCAGCACGTTTGTCTAGTTATCAGACTGCTTCTATGATTCACAATAAGTAAATTATAAATGTTTATTGAACTGAATCATCTGTAGACTAGCATTTATATAGCAATTTACTGCTAACATTGCAATTTCCTCACAATAATCCTGTGAGCTTGGTAAGACTATTAATTACACTTTATGGATGAGGAATCTGAGGCTTATGGAGGCTGTAACACAATTAAGTGGAAACACTGGGACTTAAACCCAGGTCTTGACCCCAAGACCAATATTCTTTTTTTCATCAACATTATCATTTCTATAGGTTTGCAAAACACTTTACATATGTCATGTCATTTGATCTTTACAACAAACCTGGGAGACAGGTGCTACTATTGCTTCCATTTAACAAGTGAGGAAACCCAGATAGGTTAAGTGAATTGCCCAGGGTCACCCTGATAGTCAGTGAATGAGTCAGGATTTGAACTCAGATCTTGCTGACCAAGTCCAGGACTGCATCAACTGTTCTATCTAGACTGCTTCTTTCCTAGGTGAATAGATAATAATAAAGGGTTAGCTTTTCTGTCCTCTCTGTTCCCTCTGCTCATAAGTTTCTAATCCCTCCTTTCAGGGACAGAAGGAGAAAGAGAGAGAAAAACTATAGTTATAATGACTGCCTTTTCTCCAACAAAAGGGTTCTCTCCACTAGCCACCTGACTTCTCATATATCTAACTTCCTTCCCTGGTAGGGATGAGGACTGGGAGAACCAAGAGAAGAAACCAACTGCTTCCTATTTGGATATGCCATCTACTTACATCTTCAACTCATAAACTCCACCCAGATACAAATGGCTTTCTGTTAGAGGAACCAAGTTCCTTTCTATAGAATAGGATGCTTAAAAAAATTGAAGGCAACAAAGTGTTTAAAGAGATATAAAATAGTTTCACCAGAGCAATAGAAGAAGTCTCTACTACTGATTTCTAGGACTAAGGTATCTTGTGGGAATGTGTATGTGTGTGTGTAGAGAAAGAAAGATAGTATTTCTCTCCGGGGCAGAGGTACCCAAAAGAAGATCAAAACTGATTTTGTTGTTGGAATATCTCATAAAAGAAAGAATGTAGCCCTGGTGCTGCACTTGGCTTTTCATTCTATCTTTTTTTTCATTTGCATGCCATTCAGAGAATCTTAGAAGTGAGTTGAACTTTTTTGCCGCAACCTCCACACACCTCTGTTTTGTTTTGTTTTGTTTGGACAAGGTTTTTGAAATATATCTTGGTAACACAGACTTGTAATCAGGGGTTAAATAGGAGCTACAAGAAATTTTCTAACCTTACGTCAAACGGTTGTCTGGGTCCATGTCCTCTGATCACCAACCAAAGTGTAGTTTAGCTTAGAGACATTCTGTTGACATTGGTTAACTGTTTGGCTAGGTTCTGGGACATGTGTAGAGAGAAGCAGAGAGTCCAAGAAATGTCTTTAAAGAGATGAAACCCAGCACTCAACAACTACAAGGATAGCAGATATGCTCTGCAGAGAGAACACTATGCCAAACATGGATTTTGTATACAGTAGCAGCACAATGTCTTTACCAGAGGATTCAGTTCAGGTACCACTTTCTAAATGAAGCCTTTCTTGACATTCCACACCTAAGTCCTAGTGCTCTTCTTCCCCAACTGCCTTGTATTTATTGTTTTTTTTAAATTATATTTATCTTTTATTGTGAATGTAATCAGCAAATACATGAATTTCAATATACAAACAGAAAAGATGATTGTTTAAGGAACTATAAACTTAGGTTTTTGACTTCAGAAAGGGCTGAGGAACAAATGATACAGTGTTCGCAGCCCAGCAACTCCAGGAGAAATGCTAGGAACAGAACAGAGGTCTGTACACAACGTTTGTAGAAATGACCAAGGTCTTTGATATTGTTAGTCATGAGAACTTATGGAAAATTATGCCAAAATTTGGTTGCCTAGAGAAGTTCCTCAGCACTGTATGTCAGTTTCGTGACGGGTTCTAGATAATGGACAATGCTCTCATGCTTTTCCACTCACCAATGGAGTAAAATAAGGCTGTGTGCCTGCTCCCATGCTTTTTAGCATAATGTTTTCAGCCATGTTGTCAAATGCTTTCAACAAAGATGAACTCAGCATCAAGGTCAGCTACCACACCGATGGTAAATTCTTTAACTTGAAAAGGCTACAAGCCAAGACCAAAGTGGAGAGAGTATTAGTACATGATTTTCTGTTTGCGGGAGATTGTGCACTCAGTGCAGCCTCTGAAGCTGAGATGCAACAAAGTAGGGATCAATTCTCTGCTGCTTGTGCTCATTTTGGCCTAACATTTGACACCAAGAAAACAAAGGTGCCCCATCAGCCACCTCCACACCATTTATATGTGGAACCATCGGTTATAGCAAATGGAGAGATTTTGAATGCTGAGGGTGAGTTCACTTACCTTGACAGTGTACTTTACAGGAATGTCCACGTTGATAACGAGGTAGATGCACAAATTGCCAGAGCTAGCTCAGTGTTTGGGAGGCTCCAAAGCAAAGTATGAGAGAGAAGAGGTATTAGACTGACTACCAAACTGAAGGTCTACAGAGCTGTTGTGCTGACCTCATTGTTGTATGCCTGTAAAACTTGAACAGTCTACCAGCGCCATGCCAGGAAACTGAATCGCTTCCATTTGAATTGTCTTGGAAAGATTCTGAAGAACATCCAGCAGGATAAAGTACCAGACACTGAGGTCCTTTCTCAAACTGAGCTGCCAACCACTGAAACTCTGCTTCAGAGAACTTGACTCTGATGGGCTGGCCACATTGTTCAAATGTAAAATGCGCACTTGCCAAGAAGACTATTTTATGGAGAATTCATACAGGTTAAGTGTTTACCTGGTGGTCAGAAGAAGTGATACAAGGACACTCTCAAGGTGTCTCTCAAGAACTTAGGAGGTGATTGTGTGATATGGGAGCCACCCAGCATGGCGTGCCCACATTGAAGAAGGCACTATGCTCTATGATCAAGCAGAATTGAAACAGCTCAAAAGAAACATGAGATGTGCAGATTTAGAGTATCTGCCCCAAATGGTCACAGGGCCTATCTGTGCCCAACCTGTGGTAGAGCATTCCAAGCTCATATTGGTCTGATCAGCCACAGTCAGACACACTGAAGCTTGACTTTAGCATGGTGATGTCATTTTGGTCCTCTTCAAGAATGAAGGACATCAACCAGCCAACTGTAAACACAGGCAGTTTAAAAAACATATTTTAAATTTAATCATTTAAGATTGCTGTTTGTGTCCTTGTCCTTTTTGTCTTTTGTGCATTTAAAAAATGTTTTATTTGTGTCCCCTTTTTGACATGATTGACAGACTTTGCAAAATGGTAAATTTAGACTTGATATTAGGAAAATGATTCCTAACAATAGGACCTACCAAAAGTTGGAATGGGCTTTGTCTCCATGGAGAGAGAGAGGGAGTCATAGAAAGATAGATTTAGAGCTAGAAGGGGCTTTGGAAAGCATTTAGCTCAAGGGTATCAAATTTCAGTAGAGATGGGGTCCTCTAAACACAATATAAGGGAGGGTCCCTGTGGGTTGCATATTGACTTAGAAAACCATATATTTTTATAAGCCATGTTTTATTGCATTTTTGTCTATTTTGATCAATATTTCTCTATTATATCTTAACCTGGTTTGGCGATACTCAAGAGCATTATGGACTACATGTGGCCCATAGATCATGTGTTTGACTGCTCTGTTCTATCCCAATCCCCAAATTTTCCAGAGGAGGAGAAATATAAAGAAGGAATGGACACACACACAAATATTGGCCTTCTCTAAAGAGGGGTTGGGAGGTAGAGAGACAAATCAGAACACAAAATGTAACAAAAGAATGAATTTTGCCCAAGGTTATACCTATACTAAGTGGCAAAACCAGGATCGAAATTCAGCTTCTCTGACCCCAAATTCCATTGCATAGAAATAACTAAAAGTTATTTAATAACTAAAAGTATCTGGCTTAGAATCCCAGAGACACATAGGATTTCCAAGGTGGAAGGGACCTCAGAGGCTATCTCATACAGCCTGTATCTGAGCAATGATATTTTCTACAACATAACTGATAACAGATTCTCAAGAATTTCATATGCAGAATCCCAAGATGCATAAACACTTCTATAAGGCCTTTGACTTCTCACTTGAGGGAATACCCCAAGGTCATTCTACTTAAGAGGTTCTTAACCTTTTGTGTCATGGACCCCTTTGATAATATGATGACCCTCTTCTTAGAATAATGTTCTTAAATGCATAGAAATACATTAAAATCAATCACATTAAAACTTTATTTCAATAGAGGAAGTGAATGATCATGTGATTTAGTGATTGAGGAAGTGATTTACATGTTTAATAGTGCTTGGAGTCAGAGGGAATTTTGCTCCCAAGAGAAAAGTTTTTCTTTCCCTGACTTCCATTCTGGTAGGGTCAAGGTCAATCTGTCCAGCTCGTCCCTTCAGTCATCTCCACTGGAGTAACTTCTCCCTTGGTTTTCACCCTCACTCTGCCCCTTGCAGGGGTGACGAGGGGGACTGGGACTCTTTTTTAAAAAATTTATTTACTATTAGTTTACAACATTCAGTTTCACAATCCCTTGAGTTCCAAATTTTCTCTCCCTCCCTCTCCTGCCCCTCCATCATGGCATGCAATCTAATATAGGTTCTACATATACCTTCACATTAAACATTAGTCAAGTTGTAAAGAAGAATTATAGCAATGGAATGAATAATGAGGAAGAAGAAACAAAACAAAACACAAAAGAGAGAGAGCAAGTAGTCTGCTTCAATCTGCATTCAGACTCCCTAGTTCTTTCTCTGGATGTGGATAGCCTTTTCCACGACGAGTCCTTTGGAGCTGTCTTATAACCTTGCATTGCTGAGGGGAGCCCAAGGACTGGGACTCTTAAAACCCACCAGAGGTAATAGAAGGGAAGTTGTCTGATACCATTGCCTCTGGGGAGCTTTTTATCCCATTTCTATTTACCATCTCTTCCCACCAGAGAGCTGGGGTTTCATTTTTCCACATTACTTGGCTTTTTTCCTTTGGTCACCTCAAGCCCTCAACTGGGAAAGAGTCTAGTATTTAGAAAATCTCCCTTTTCCTCCATGTGCTGTTGAGCACTGATAGTCTTGGAATTAGCTGCTTTTTATCCTGACTCTCCTAGGACATACATACAATGCACAAAATTAACAAAAAGCAGTTGTTGTTTCTGTTTTTGATAACACTTGGTAAATAGAGAAAATTAATATATACTTAAAGAAATTAATAATATTAATAATGACTGACATTTATTTAGCATGTTAAAGTTCGTAAAGCACTTTACATATTTTAAATCATTAGAAATGAGAAACTGTATCCAGGTTGAACACAATCTTGAGTGAGAAATGGGTCAGAGTAGAGTTTTTGCAAATTTGTTCCTTGCTTTAGAGTGAACCACAGTCCTATATTGTCTCCGGATGGTCCCAAGTCATTCAACTAGTCTTTTTCCTACACTCCTGGCAGAACAGGAGCAGAGAAAAGACAATGGCAGTGGGGAGCCAGCACATGCACTCACTGAACATTCCGATTCTCTCCCACAATCCTCTGCTCATGCCTTTCTCATCCTCTGAGAGCTTGCTCCCTTGGCTCTTGTGAATCTCAGATCTCTTGCCTGAAGAAGACCATCTTTTCACATGCCTCAGTACTTTGACCAGAGTATAATGGGAGTATCTTGTCCTGTCCTGCAGGCATCTATCTCAGCCACATTCCAATTCCTCAAGTTTGTATACATTTTCCAATATCAGAGTGTTCACATTTGCAAAGACAGGCATTTTTGTAATAACAAAAATCCTAAATAGCACATAGCCCCATAAGACTTATGGACATATACTATGTCAGATACTATGGAACATCTTGCGGTAATTATATGTAGTTTTGTTGACACCAATATGACCAACTAAAAGGAAACCACAGATCTTTTGAAGTTCTGACATATTTCTACTGTACCAATATCATCTTTCATTTTCCTCTTGGCAATGTTGTCTTTTCTCAAAGGACAAAGAGAAGAAGACGTAGGTTTGAATCCTGCCTTTAATAATTACTACTGATGAGATTATGGGGAGATCATCACCTCTTTGAATCTCAGTTTCCTCATCTTTAAAATAGGGACAATAGTCCTTGAAAAACCTGTTTTACATGGGTGGGAGAAAAGTGTTTTCAGACGCAGCATAGTATGGTCAATAGAGTGTTAGACTTGAAGATCAAATTCAGCTTCAGATACTAGCTAGCTGTGTGACCCCAGGCAAGATGCTTCATAAGCTTCAACTTCCCCATCTATAAAATTGGCTTAACAATACCTCCCAGAACTGTTGTGAGGTTCAAATGAGATAATGTATACAAAGAGCTCTGCAAATGACAGAACAGTATAAAATGTGAGTTATTATTATTTTTATTGTTATAAACCTCAAAGTTATACTACAAATCTGACTTGTTAAGTTGTTAGCATGACAGGACAAGGTCCACACTTCTTAGTCTGTTTTCCAAGGCCCCTTATAATTTAGCTTCAACTTTCCTTCCTTCCTTCCTTCCTTCCTTCCTTCCTTCCTTCCTTCCTTCCTTCTTTCCTTCCTTCTTTCCTTCCTTCTTACCTTCCTTCCTAAAGGCTCTACTTTCAAAGGCCAGCAGTTCTCAAGAACAATGCTATTAGAGTAAAATTTTTGGTTTGCTTCACAAAAGATGGGAGCTGTGCCTGCAGAAGTCAGATCTAGATGGGAAACCCATTTTCCTGAATTGAAGACAACCCCAGCGTAAGAGGCATTCTTCTATAGAATGAGGCTATAGAATGATGATCCTTCCAGCCTCAACCCATTGCCCCTACAGAAACCTCCACACCCAATTAGAGCCAACTATGGCTTGAAAGAGGGTAGCCAGAAACTTTTCTTTTTGCGCCCAGCATCAATTTATATTACCCCATCTCTATCCCCTACCCTCACCCCTTCCCTATACCAGACTTTTATAGGGATTTTCCCCAGAATTGTTGGGAAAATAAACCACAACAAAAAGTTCAAGGTCTTGGTGCTCAACCCAGTGAGCTGGGACACAGTTGGCAAGGGTTTCTGCCTCATCCAGGCCACCTTGACCCCCTAGCCAAAGAGGGGCAAAAACCAGCCCAGGGACTAAGGGGAGATCATCTCAGGCTCTGTCAGGAGCCCCGGGAAGCATCATTCACCTTGGCCAACTGCAAGCTTGCTAGCAGCAAGCAAGGCCTTTCTCCAGGATGGGTGACAAGGTCACTGGTCACTAGATTCTTGTCTAGTTCTGCCCCTGGCATATGGTAGGTAAGTAATAAGCTTTCAATTAAGCACTATGTACTATGCTAAGTGCTGGATACAAAAACAAAAAGAACTGACAGTTCCTGCCCTCAAGGAGCTTACACACCAGTGAGGGATAACAATACATAAGAGAGAACAAGAAAAAGATGAAGACAAAAAGTAGCCACAATGGAGGCAAGAGCCTTAGAAGCACAGCCAGGAGAGGAAGGAAGCAGGGGCAGCTGAGACCTATACCCCAAATGGAGGCCCCAAAAGGAACTCACCAATGGGCAAACAGGGCAGAGGGATATTCCAGGCTCAGAAGCCCCAGGCACAGAGGGAACTACCAGGATGAAAGGGAAACTGAGTCACAGTGACAAAGATCATAGCCTCAGAAGCTCAGCCAGGAGGGGAACGAAGGAAGTGTAGCTGACCCATGCCCAACCTGGAGGTCCCAGTGCTGTAATGTCCTGAGTCAAAGTGTTTTTGGCCCTTATGGAGTCTCTTCTGGAGAAAGTCACAGCCCCCAAGCTTTTGTCCTAGGCTTGAATATTTGCTTTTTAGTTCTGCCTCTTGAGCTCTGTCAATGAATACTACTGCTTCCTGTTCTGTGTCTTCTCTCCAGTCTCTTCCAAGGGATGCCCAGGCTCCTCATTATGAGGTGTCACAAGGCCAGGGCCTGCCTGGCACCTGGCTCCTGGCTCCTGACAACTGGTCCTATGGTTCCCAATATATATTCCCCTCCAGGCTTTCCCTCCCAGGGAAACAATAGCTCACATGCCTATAGCACTTAGTAAATTGTTTAATAAAACAAAAACAAAGATTTTCCACTATCTATTATGATGGTGGTATAGTAACGGGATTTAGAGGGCAGAGGGTCTGGATTCAGATTCTACCTTTGACTCTTCCTCTTTGACCTTGGACAACTACATGTCTCTGGGCCTCCTCCTTTGTAAAATGAAGAGGCTGGATTCTAGAGAGCCTCTGAGGTCCCTTAGTTCTAGGTGTACAATCTTATAAATCTTAGGTCATAGTATAAAAAGCCCTAGAAGTGAGCAACCCCAGCAACAAGGAGTAGGCAGATCTCAGTGCTGCATATCCCAGAAATGAGAACCAGAGTATCCTTGGGAAAAGACAGAAGAGGAGAAGCAGGATAGATGAGGGCACTGTCCATAAAAGAACTGAGGAGGCAAAATCAAAGACCACAAAAGCCTGGGATTTGTTACTTCTTGCAGAAGACCCTCCAGAAGGGGCAAAAGTACTTTGACTCAGGAGACTGCAACGCAGGGGCATCTACGCTGGGAGTGGGCCCAAGCTGGCCATGGGCCCAAGCTGGCCATGATTGAGGCTATTATCTTTGTCACAGTGACTCAGCTGCCCTTTCATGGAAGTTCCCTCAGTGTCTGGGGCTTTCTTACCCTGGAATATCCCTCTACCACGTGTGCCTCCTTCTCCCACTGGTTCTCCATTTTGGGCATGGGCCCAAGCTGGCCACGTTTAATTCCTAGTGGGAGGAGATTAGGGAAAAGTTCCTGAGATGAGCTTTGAAGAAAGATACCGATCCTAATAGGTAGAAATGGGGGATAGAGCACATTTCAGGCAAGGCAGAATGGTTTCTACAAACACAGAGGTGGCAGAAGAAATGTTCAGTGAAGGGAATACTACATTTCCTCCAAGGTGGGGAGTGGGAGGAGTTCCTGCTCAGCAAAGCCCTGCTTGCCTTTGTCCCCAAATCCCTGCTTTGTCTCCAAGCCCTTCTTTCTTCCTAACATCGCTCTTTTTTTTTTTTGCTTTTTTTTTTTGGAAGGAGAAGCCAGGGCAGTTGGGCTTAAGTGACTTGCCCAAGGTCACATGGCTAGTTTTTGTGTTAAGTGTTTGATTCCAGATTTGAACTCAGGTCCTCTTGACTCCAGGGCCAGTGCTTTATTCACTGCACCACCTAGCCACCCCAACATTACTCTTTCTGACCATCCTTCCAGTCACTCAAGTTTTCAGAGTTGAAGCCATCCTTAGACTTTTTCCTTTCAATTTACCTCACTCCCTTGGATCTCAATTTCTTTCTATATAAAATGAAGAGGTTGGACTACATGACGTTTAAGGTTCCTTCCAGCTTGAAATGGAAGATTCTGTGATTTCTCGGCACCCATCTCACCCATGTTTGCCTTCACCAGGGGCCATCAAACAAAAACTGGATTATTGTAGAATCATAGATCCTTATAGAGCAGCAGTTGTCAACCTATGGGTTATGTTCAATTTGTAACAATGAAAATACATCCCACATATCAGATATTTACATTA
>CM053588.1:42294431-42314073 GCA_028646515.1 Pseudochirops corinnae | reverse complement strand
TTATGAAGTAGCAATGAAAATAATTTTATGGTTGGGGGTCACCACAACATGAGGAACTGTATTAAAAGGTCACGGCATTAGGAAGGTTGAGAACCACTGCTATAGAGGATATTGTCCAAACCTCTCTTTCTACAGATGGGAAAACTGAGATCTAGAGAAATTAAGTCACTTACTCAAGGTTACCTAAGTGGCAAGAGGTGGGGTTGGGATTCAAACCAGGGCTGACTGCTTGTCAGATATGCTTTAGAGATAATAGCTATTTAGGTGCTTCTTAGACTAAATGGTTACTGAGGTCCCTTCCAAATCCAAAATTTCAGAATTTCTTGAATTCAGGTCTTTCTGACTCTAAAACCAGCTCTCTATACTCTGTGCATTTCTCCTAAGGTACAAGTATGTGAAGAGGAGGGTAGGGAGGAGGGTGAGAAACTCTTTCATTTTACAGATAATCTCTAAAAGGCCCCCTTTGTGACTGACATTCCATGATTCATTCTAATATGTTAATGACAGCAGTGGATTGCTAAAGGCCAGATGAGTCACAGAACAAGGTACCTATGACAAATTCCAAAACTTTAGAGCTAGAAAGTACCTTGGAAATAGTCTGCTCCAATATCTTCCTTTTGGATGAGGAAACAGGAACAGAAAGGAACTAGGGAACCAGGGAACTAGCCTAAAGTCACTCATCAGATTAGGATCAGAGATATAATGTAAACTTGACATTATAATCCAGGGTTTTTGTTTTTCCAATCCCAGACACTTCCTCTTTACTCACTTAAGAGTCTTTTCTTGGCAACATGGCATTTCGGGACCACTTCGATGATACAACAAATAGAATATTTTCTTCGTGTTAAAAAAAAAAGTTACTAAATCAGCCTATTCCAGTGATAGCAGAAATAATATGTAAAGTTAAATTAAGGAACAGAAACTTCTGGTACAAAAATAAAGCAACCTCACCGACATCTCTTTTTTAGATTAGTTTTTATCTCAGTAAGAAGGGCAAATGGACTTGAGATCTGTATCTGAGGCTTCTAAATTAAAACTTGTAAAATTAGCAGTGCTATGTAATAATGCTAAGGAAACAGATCTTCTTCCTCTCTAGCAAGAAGAGGGAACTACAGATGTGGAATGTGTTAGTTATATACACTGGTCCAACAAGGTCCCCATAGCTTTGTTGAGATACTTTTCTTTGGTACGAGGAAGAGTTAATCAGGAGTTCGGGTGGAATAAAAGGGGAAATTTGTTATTGTTGTTCAGTCATGTTTCAATGGTATCTGACTCTCCACGATCCCGTTTGGGATTTTCTTGGCAAAGACACTGAAGTGGTTTGTCATTTTCTTCTCCAGCTCATTTTACAGATGAGGAAACGGAGGAGTGAAGTGACTTGCCCAGAGTCACACAGTAGGAAGTATCTGAGGCTGGATTTGACCTCAGGAAAATGAGTCTTCCTGACTCCAGGCTGCGTGCTCTATCTACCTAACTGCTCCCAAGGGTAAGTAGCTGTGGTACTTATAAAGGGTAACAATAAAATTAGGGGGAAAAACTCACAGGGAGAAAAATTGCCAGTTTTATAAACGTCAAAGAATTTCAAGAGCAAACCCCATCTCTTTCCAACACATTTATTTTAAGAAGAAAGAGCAACAGGACAATTGGAAAACATTCAAGGAATTTAAAACATCACCAGCACCTTTTCTAAAGGCAATGTAGGACTACCTACCATCCAGATGAAGGACAGACACATGCTACTTGACAGAACGCGTTTATGTGTTCGAAATAGAATCTTTTCACACTGTGTATGTTACCCATGTCAAAAGCAATCAATCATCCAGGTCCATCTTGAGAGCAAATTACTTCATGCAAATATTATGTTAAACTTTGGGGTATTCTGACTCATCATACCCTTCAGTCTATAATTTCTGGTAGTCCTCCCTAAACTCTTTCATTTTTAGGGAATAGTTTCTGGAAGGATCTTGTGCTAAAAAAAAAAATCCTCTATTTCTGTGACATGTCTCCTTTTAATGGTCTCCTCTTAAAGAAGATGTGTCACATGATACTTGTTATTAGAATTCAAAGAAAACGAGATTTTTCCATAAAGCACTAAGGTCCTGGTCAGGTTTCTGGACTCAGGCTTCTTCCTGAGGCTTCTAGAAGACATCCCTGTCCTCCCCACTTCAGGCTCAGTTTCCTTCAAGGTTCAGCTTTCTTCACAGGAACTTGTCCTGATCTTCCTGATCCTTTGCCTGCTTCCTTGATTTCTCATCTATCTACTTATCTATGTATTGGATATACAGTTATCCCTTCGCCATCATGAGTGTGGGTCAGCATTAGAAATTAAATGGAAATTTATTGGGAGTTTTGCAGAAGCCACAGACCATCAGATGACACAGAGCCTGTGACCAAATACTTAATACAAATTTTACAATAAAGCCCTGTAAATGCCCCATAAAAGAAAAAAAAATTCAGACTTCTCTGGTACAAAGGGAGACCCAAAAAGTTTTACATGGATTTTCCAGATTGTGGGAGCACCATGCCCCTAACTCCCACCCTCTACCCCATGTGGAAGGAATAAGTGTATTCTTCGCATAAAAAGTGAACTTTTAAAGGTCAGGAACTGTATTTTTTGTTGTTATTTTGTCTTTGTATCCCTTCTGCCTGGTATGTTACCTTGGCATGTAGCATCCTCTTAATAGAAATGCTTGTTGGTTTGACCTGGCAAGTTCCAACTGGGTTAGTCTACACTTTGTTCAAAATACAAATGTATCTTAAAATTATTGTTTCACGTACAGACATTTTCTCAAAGATGATAAGACACATTTGGGCACTCAACTTCCTATTTCTGTTTGTAGAAGGGATTTCTTCAGCTGAATTGTTACTGTTGCTACTTTTCTGGTAAAAAGAAATCTGGAGCTGAGAGCAGTTAGAAAGTTGATTCATTGAAGTCTATAGTTTCCGATTCCCACTCTCAGGAAATGTGCTTCTTGCTTCCTCCCTTTACTCAATTTCATTTTCATTTCCTAGAAATGCATTTTCTAAAAAATATGACTAGCACAGGTTTGGCAAAAGTGAAGGGAAACCAGATGTGAGCTCCCTTAATATATATGAGGAAATATTTGCATGAAGCACAAAAGATGCAGATGTATGTGAATAGTGCAAGAACTAATTTCAAATGGATTTGTTTTTCTAGGAAATTCATATGTCTGACCCAGTCACAGAGATAACTAGGGGAAAGAACAACATGGAATAGAATCATGGGTGTCAATAGGGGGTATAATGTATGATGGTTAGTCCCCATATTTTTTTTCAGGGGCAGAGCCCATTTATTATTTAAACCTTTATAGTCCTTTCATACAGTCAGTAGCTAATAAATGCTCATTGGTTTGAAGGATGTTTGATAGAAAAGTGCATTGGGTGCGGTACAAGACCACCCACCCCTGCCACAACTTCCTTAGTGAGTCTCCATATTTTTATTGACTTCTTCCTAAAGACTAGACTAATACACTCTGAAATAGACATATAGCACCCAGAGCCTTCCACTCACTTTGGAGTTCAGTGCTGGAAGAGAGAGAGAAAAGTGCCACATTTTATGTAGTATTTCAGCAGAAGAAACCAGGAAGAGGATTGTTTACTAAGAGGCATTGTGGTTCTTTTGGTTAAATCTTCTACATGGCACCAGGATGGTTTCAATCCCATCTGATTTATGAAATCCTCCCTCTGCCACCTCTAGTCCCATAAATCCAAGATCGAGAACTGCTTGATCTTTGACATTTTTAAAGCAAACATGTCACAAGTAAAAAAAAAAAAGAGAGAGAGAGATGACATCTTCAAGAATTATAATAGATACCATTAACATATAGCACTTTAAGGATCTTGTTTGATCCTCACAACAATCCCGAAAGGTAAATACTATAATGATCCCCATTTAACAGAAGAGGAGACTGAGGCAGAGGTTAAGTGACTTGTCCAGGGTCACACAGCTAGTCAGTGTCTGAGGCTGGATTTGAACTCAGGTCTTCCTGATTCCAGGTCCAACGCTCTAGCCACTAAGCCATTAGCTGCCTCTTTATTCACCAGAAACATTTTCCAAACACGCATGCGCGCGCGCACACACATTTTCCAAACACGCATGTGCACACACACACACACACACACACACACACACACACACACACACTCAGGAATCAAGGTATCCCAATATGGCCACGAAGTCATTGAAGGACATGGCAAAGTAGTTTTGGTGGTCCAGGGTTGGATCGGACATGAAGCTTAACTAAGTTTCCCTTTGGGGAGTAGGGGAGCAATGAGGGAAAGGGGTAGGGGGTGGAGTGGGGGGTGAGAGAAGCTTTATTTCACTGTTGCTTACAGGCTTCTTTCTTGTCTTTGGTTTTCTGACGCCCTGACTGACGCTTGGTTGGTGAAATGAAGGCTGCTTCGGGGCTTTCCTCGTTGTACTCAAAGAGACCCTCCACTGGAACGGTATGGGCAAGAGCTGAGGGTAGAAAAGGGGAAATAATGAATGTAAAAGGATTAGCTAGGGGCCAAGAGTGCGTTGTTCTGCATCTGTCGTGTATAGAAGGATCCCGACAAAATGTCGAATATTTTAAAAATTGTCTTTTGTTTGTAGAGGCTAGAGCACTAGTCTTTAAATCAGGAAGCCAACACACATTTAGTAAATGCCTGCTATATTCTAGGCACACCAGGAATACAAAGGAAGGCAAAAAACCCCCAAATCCCTAAACAGACCCCAAATAGAACAAAGTTCAAGGAGCTCACAATCTAAAGGGGGAAAATATTAATAAAAGCTACCACATATATGGTGGCAAAGTAGGTAGAGTGCCCAAACTCTTCAGTCCAGATTTGGCCTCAGACATTTACTAGCTGTGAGACCCTGGGCAAGTCACTTCCCCTGTTTGCTTCAGTTTTCTCATCTGTAAATAGTTGTGTGACCCTGGGCAAGTCATTTCATTTGTTTGCCTCAGTTTCCCCAACTGTAAAATGAGCTGGAGAAGGCAATGGCAAACCACTCCAGCATCTCTGCTAAGAAAACTCCAAACGGGGTCACGGGGAGTCAGGCACGACTGAAATGACTGAACAACAAGGATAAAGACTGTGTGCAAAACAAGGAGGAGGAAATGACAAAGGATGGTGATGACAGTAACACAGCAGGACAAAATTAGAGAAAAAAATCGATTCAACCGTCATTCTAAGTAAGTGATCATTAAGGTGGGGGTTACCCTGGCAGAAGAGAGAGATATGAGGATAAACCTTGTCCTTAAGGAGCTCACATCCTACCGCAGAGGCACAGGCTGTAAATGCTTAGTTAAGATGAGGGAAAAGTACTAACAGCTTGGAAAAGGCTCTCAAGGTAGGAGGCAGCGAGTGGACTGAGCCTCAAAGAAAGCTAGAGATTCTTAGAGGCAGGGGTAGGAGAGCAAGCATTCCAGGCATGGCGGACATCATGGGCAAAGGCAGGGCGGTGGGAGGAATTTCCTCTACTGTGTTTTCTTTTTTTATATCATCACACATACTCTTTATCTTTCAGAAGAGCCAGACTATTGGTCTTTCTTACATAGTGTCTCTGGTTGCCTTTAAAAAAGAGGAAAAGATGATTCCCAGCTCAGGGGAAAAGAGCAAATGCGTCAGTTTGGCTGGAATGAAGAGTATAGGAAGGGAGTAACATGTAAAAAGTCTGGAAAGGAAGCCTGGAGCCAGATTGTGACAAGGCTTGACATGCTTCATACTTAGAGCTTTACAGCAATGGAGAAGGTCTTCTGGTAGGGTACAGGATGCCCAATCACTGAAGGTTTTCCAAAGGGGCCAGACTGACACTTGGCAGAGATGCCGTGGAAGGGACTGAGGCTTGGAAGAGGTTGGACCAGGTGCTCTGGATTGTGTCTGGGGGATCTCAGACACAGGTGAGGCTATGTGCTGAATTCTGGGCTGTGGATTATTTAACTGAGTGTAGCAGAAAAAGTATACCTTGAGAACTGACCGCAGGTGCATCAACAGGTGGGTCTGCCCCACTTGACTTGAATGTTGGGTCTAGTTCTTCAGCAATATTCCGAGAAAACAGCTGCCTGCAAAAGTGTTCAATAGAACAGTGGGCATTATTAATCTAAAAGGTTTTTTTCCCTTTCATTAGGATATCGGTTTGTGGGATTTTTGTTGTTGTTGAGACTGGGTCTCCCTAACTCAGTCAGGCTGAAAGCACAAGGGCCACTTATGGGCATGGCCCCAACTGCTGATTGGCATAAAGTTTTAACCTCCTTTATTTTTATGACCTTTCAAAGAAGAAAGGTCAGAAGGAAAGAAGGAAGGGAGAGAGGGAGAGAGGGAGGGAGGAAGTGAGGGAGGACAAAAGGAAGAAGTAATGTGGGAAGGAGAGAAGGAAGAAAGGGGGAAGAGAGGAAGAGAAGGAGGAAAGGAGCGAAGGAGAGGGAAAGAAAGAGAGGGAAGAAAGGAAGGTTTTTCTTGCTGGTTTGAAATGGATTATTATTACAAAGGAATATGGTAACTTGGAGAAGAATTTTCCCTATTCAAAATACCCTTCTACCACTGCAGCACAAAAATAGATTCCATTCCCCCCTTTCACCCTCACCATGGATGAGTCAGGAGGAAGAAATGTTAGGACTCTGGTTTGAATAAGGCTACCTACTTTGTGCTGTGTCCCTCAGACCCTTGGGCTGGGAAGTCAGAGCACTCCGGAGGTGGATCTCTAGCAAGGGGCAGGACAGAGTCTGGTGGTACTTGAATCTGTCAGAAAAAAGAAAAAGATGCTTGTGATGGAGCCATGGCACGGTGGGTATAGAGCATAGCCTTTGCGTAGAGAGGGAGCCGTGGTTATGAATTCCATATCAGGCACTTGTAAACTATAAGACCTCCAGCTAATTATCTCATCTCCCCCAGCCTCGGCATCCAGGCTGTCTGACAATGGGTCCAGAATGCTTTCTTACTATTTCAGGATCCGTCAATTACCCCACATGAGACCCTCCATCTCCCATCTCCAGGAATTTTTTCCCTTGCTGTCTCCCATGCCTGGAATGCTCTCCGTCCTCTGAATGCGGAGTTCCTGGACAGCAGGGACTAACTTTTACCTTTCTTTGTAACCTCAGGGCTTGGTACCTCATAGGCACTGAATAAATTTTTGTTGATTTTGTTGATTCTTTTTGCTCAACCATAAGGCTCCCTTTCTTCCTTCTGGGGAAGAGGGATGAGAGGAGAGAGAAAAATCAATTTTTGTTAAATAAAAAAACGAAATCTGATTAAAAAATATAAAATGCACCCTCACACAAAGAATTCAATGGAAAAATAGTAGGCAGGAAATCCCCTCAGCCCCTACTGTCCAGGGGATTGCTGATGATTATGGTAAAAAGCATTGAAGGAGAAATTTGTTGGTAATGTTACCATAAATGAGCATGCAGAATCTGGAGAAGTCCTTCAGCTAAGGGTGTTCAGGGGAGTAACAGGAACCAATCCCTCACCAGAGAAGGGGCTGGCCAAATATGGAAGGTTCATGGGTCTTAAGTGCTTGGGGCTCATTAAAGCTCAAGTGAGAATTTCCTTTCAATGAGTAGAAAAATTTTCTTCTCTCTCTTGTCCCAAGTTTAGAAACATCATGGCCTGTATCATTTAATCATTTGGGATCTGCTGTTTAGCTTGGACTAGCTCAGCCATGAAATAAACTGAAAAGGACAATCTTCCCCTTTCCTCCCAAATCACAGACGCTTATCCAAACATTCCAAACTGTTATACGACCAGCCTTAGAGCTGGAGGGGCCCTCAAGGGCCAACTAATCAACCCATTTTACAGGTCAGGAAAGAAAAGACCCAGAAAAGAGAAATAACCTGCCCAAGGCCACACAGGTAGTAAGTGACGGGGCCAGCACTCGAACTCAAGTCTGTTAATTCCAGGTTCAGCACTATCATTCTTGGCTTAAACTGTTGGTTTATTATTGTGGGATTATTTTAAAATTTCCTCCCTCTAGCTTTAAGGAAGTGGTTTACTTCTGTATTTGATTTAGCCACAGGGCTGAAAAAACCATGCCTGAGACAATTGTTTTTCCCCTAGAGATATCTAGAGATAGTTATTTAATTTTCACTTTCAAGCAATAATTCAGCTTTTCCAATAAGGGTACAGTTTGTTATTATCCAGTACATGTGGCGGTCCCATTTTTGGCTAATGAGTAAAAGTTATAAGAGAAGAATAGGAACAGAGTATGACTCATCTTCCCCCAAAGAGCGTCAGTCAACAGGCAATCAAAGCTGATCAAAAAGCCCCCTTAGTGTTAGTATATAAAATTAAATAATTTATTTTTGTTACAGCATTGTAAAATCAGATCAGGAAGGAATCTCACTGGCCACGTAGGCCAGCCCATACCAGAAAGGAATCCCCCTGTAGTATGCCCGACCAGTGGTCACCCAGTCTCTGTTTGTAGTACCTCCCAAGTGGGAAGACTCCCTACCCCTATGCCACTCTAGGACAGCCTGAAGCACTAGGAACCCTGACCTCCAGCCTGTGTTTGCCCCTTTGTGACTGTTACCCATGGCTTCTGATAATGCCCTCTGAGCTCAAGCAAAGCAAGATGAATCCTCCATCCCCACACTTGATTCTATCATCTTCATAGGCTCCCTATTATTTTTAGGATTACATATAAAATCTCTCCGTTTGACTTTTAAAGCCTTGCATAAGCTGGCATCTTCCTACCCTTTCCAGCTCTTCTTAACTTCAGTCTTCTCTACCTACACTGTGATCCAGTGATAGAGGCCACCATGCTATTACCTGCATAGGACACCCTCTCTCCCTATTCTGTCCATTTTCACTGGCTATCCCCCATGTCTGGAACTCTCTCTGGCCTTGTTTCCTCCTCCTCTCCTCCCTGCTTTTCCTGTCTTCCTTCAAGTCTCAGCTAAAGCCCTGCCTTTTGCCATAAGTCTTTTCCATTCCTCCTTTTTTTTTTGCCTTTTTTTTGGAGGGCAACTGGGGTTAAGTGACTTGCTGAAGGTCACACAGCTAGTAAGTGTTAAGTGTCTAGGGCCAATTTTGAACTCAGGTCCTCCTTACTCCAGGGCCAGTGCTCTATTCTATTCCTCCCAAATCTCAGTGCCTTTCTTCTGAAACCACCCCCACTTATCTTGTAAATATCTTATCTGGGCATGGTTTTTTGCATGTTGTCTCCCCCATATATCCTTGTCTTTTGCCTTCTTTTTTTTTTTTTTGTATCCCCAGGGCTTAGCATAATGCCTGACACATATAAGTGTTTAATCCACGCTTGATTGATCATCTGACCCTTCACAGCATGGAAGACTCTCGCTAGAATACAATTACCAGGTTCTCCAAATACAGCCTCATTCTTCTCTAATCTAGGGTAAGACCCCTAGTTCTTTCAAATGATCCTTAAACCATATGAGCTAGAGACCCTTTCACTGCCCTGGTGGTCCTTTCTTGGATGGTCTCCAGTTCATCCACAGCCCCTAAACTGTGATGTTCACAACAGAACATGGTATTCTGGATGCAGGCTCTGTCCAGGGCTTCTGACTCCTGGCACCAATGTCTTGCATGGCAGCTAGGTGTGACTAAGTCTCTTAACCTCTGTGAGCCTCAGCTTCCTCATCTGTAAAAGGAAGGGACTGGATTTATATGCTTTCTAGATCTGTGATTCTAAGATCAGGGAGGCACTTAGGTTGTGCAGTGGAGAGAACACTGGTCCTAGAGACAGGAAGACCTGAGTTTAAAGTACAACCAAAGCTGTACCACCCTGGGCAGGTCACTTAACCACTGCTTGCCTCAGTTTCCCCATCTCTAAAATGGGGATAATAACAGTACCTACCTCCCTGGGTTATTGTGAGGACCAGAGGAGACAATATTTGCAAAGTGCTTAGCACTTTGTGCCTGGAGCATAATAAATGCTCTCTAAATCTTCATTATTACTATTATTGTTAACTCTGTGCTTAGCACACAGAGTAGGCACTATAAAAATGCTGGCTAGAATAACGATTAGTATTACTCCTGGAAGCAACGTCTTTGTTAATTTAGCTTAAGGTCCCATTCAGTTGTTCAGTTTGCCACCTCACTCTACTGAGTCAGAATCAACTAGAACGTGTTACGAAAATACCTATTTATCTCTTAAAACGATGAATCTAAGTTGGAAACTGCTCCCTGACTCCTTGAACGGAGCTGTGGCTGCATCTGAAATTCTGACAGCCTCTTCTGGTCTCACTCTCTAATGGAAACTTCTGTGGGTCTCAAGCACACCTTTCCCAATGGCCCTGCTGAGTGACTCGGATGGGCGTCTACCCCACAGCAGAAAGGAAGTAAACGTTTCCACTTGTGGGTGGAGCAGTATAGATGCCACAGCTGAGGTGGGTGGGCATGTTGAGGGGGCTTAAGAATCATCAACTACATTAACTAGGAATCAGAATCAGATTGAAACCGATCGTTTTAATAGTCTCTAAAAATAGCACGACTGTTTGTGGAACCAGTTTTTTTTTTTTTTAATGTTCCTATTAGTATCAGCTTCAGCATCAGCAGGCAGAAAAGCAAAAATAATGGAGAAACCTTTAGAAAGAAGGCAGTATACATAGCATAATATGATAATAATTTAGATTTTTTTTTCTTTTTTTGGAGGGGGAGGGCAGGGCAATTGGGGTTAAGTGACTTGCCTAAGGTCACACAGCTAGTAAGTGTTACGGGTCTAAGGCCAGATTTGAACTCAGGTCCTCCTCACTCCAGAGCCAGTGCTCTATTCACTGTGCCACCTAGCCGCCCCAATAATTTAGATTATGTATAATTATGTAATAATAATAATTTAAAGCTAGAAGGAAGCTTAGTGGTCATTGATCCAACTTCCTCGTTTGACAGGTGAGGAGAGTCAGAGCTGGACAGCTGAGTGGCTTGGCCAAGGTCACCCAGGTAGTCAGTGGAGCAGCCAGGATCTGAACCCTCCTGGTCTCTGACTCCAGACTCATCGCTCTTTTCATCCATTCCTGGCTGTCTTCTTCCAAGCAAGGGCTTCTCTGCTGCCCACAAATGACGAGTGGATGTGCACACTTTTCATTCCTCCTCCATGACCATCCCCAAACAGAATCAATAGGCAGTTTTTATGCTTCAGTGACTTCAAAGATAAAGACGTGGTATGGGACGGCACAGTAAAGAGAAAAATTGGGTCCAGAAGATTTGTCTGGGTCAAACCATTTAATCCTTCCATTGCTCAGGACGTACTGAGACCTGCTGGTGGAGGGAACTTCCATGCAGAAGAAATCACAAATTCTTCATCCCTGTTCTACTACTGACCACCTGGGTGAGCTTGGGCAGCTTTTCCGGGCCTTGGTATCCTTCCGTGTAAAATGAGGAGGCTGGTTTCTAAAATCACTTAGCTATTATCTATTATCTATCAGTAGATAGTAGATAGAACACAGGACTTTTAATCAGAAAGACCCGAGCTCGAGTCCAGCCTTACTAGATGTGTGACCATGAGCAAGTCACTTAACAACTGCCTGCCTCAGTTTCCCCAGCTGTAAAAAGGGCACCTACCTCCTAGGGTTGTTGTGAGGATCAAATCAGATAATATTTGTAAAGCACTTAGCACAATGCCTGGCACACAGTAGGTACTTAAAAGTATTTGTTGAAAATTAAAATTAAGAAAAAAATCTAAGCCAACTCCTCTCTTTCAACAATTGAGGGCAGTGAGGCTTTGACTTCTCCAAGGTCACAAAATGAAAAGCAGAGCTTCTATTTCACCTAGTCCAGCCTCTTCTAATGACCAAAAGGAAGGCTGAGACATTGGGCAGAGTGCTGGACCAGAACCCTGGGACTTGACCTCAACCCCGATCTGGGACATTTCTTGCCTTTTTCCTCATTTGTAAAATGGGGCTAAGCATACTTCTCAGGCTTGAGTTTTTCTTGGCAAAGATACTGGAGAGGTTTGCCATTTCCTTCTTCAGTTCATTTGACAAATGGGAAAACTGAGGCAAATAGGGTGAAGCAACTTGCCCAGGGTCACACAGCTAGGCAGTGTCTGAGGCTGGATTTAAACTGGGGTCCTCCTAATTCCAGGGCTAGCGCTCTATCCCCTGCACCACCTAGCTACCTCCATTCTTTTTTTTTTTTGCAATTGATTTTTCTTTAATGTAATCTCTTTTTTTAAAAGAAATTTTTAAAAATTTATTTACTATTAGTTTACAACATTCAGTTCCACAAATTTTTGAGTTCCAAATTTTCTTCTCCACCCTCTCCCTCCATGGAGGCATGCAATCTGACATACGTTTACCTTGATTCTTAATGCTCATCTTTATGTACTCTGAATTCCAATCAAACTGGCCTTTCTGTGGTTCTCTGTACATGATAGTCTATTTCCTGCCTCCAAACTTTTGCACAGGCAAAGTCTCTTTGCCTAGAATGCACCCAATTCTTTACCTAGACCTTACGGAATCCTTTGCTCTCTTCACACCTCAAATCCTAATCTCCCACAGCAGAGAGGGCCCTATCCCAAGAATTCCGTACCTCCTTTGAGTGTATTTCATATTTAATTTTCTATGCATGTGTTGTTTTCCAACAGTAGGATGCCCTACTGGTTCCTTTTTGCCTGGCATCCAACATAGTGCCACGACAGACCCTTAACCAATTGAGTGAAAGAACAAAAGAACACAGCTTGGCAGAGTGCAAAGAATCCTCCACTTGGCTTTGAAAGCTCTTTGTACCCTCGTCCCTTCCTACCTCTCCAGTCTTCTCACACCTCACACCCTCTTTGTACTCTACCATCTGGTGATACTGGTCTCCTTTCTCATCCTTGTGCACAACACTCCATCTCCCCCTCCCCCACACCTGGAACCCTCTCCTTCTCCTCTCTACATCTAGGCTTCCCTGGCTCCCCTCCCAGCCAGAGTCGCACCCTCTACCAGAAACCTTTCCTATTCATCTTTAAACTTAGTGCCTTCACTGCAAATCCCTTAAAGTTAAGGATTTTGTTTTTGTTGCCTCCCTAAAGTCTAATGTGATAGGTGCTTAATAAATGACAAATTGATTTAATTAAAAAACAAAACAGAATAAACTTAGTTCCTTCCCTCTGAGAATAGTGCCAATTTATCCTGTATATGTCTTGTATGTACATAGTTCTTTATACATTGCCTCTCCCACTGAACTTGGAGATTCTGGCTCTCAGGGACCTCTTTTGCCTTTCTTTGCACCCCCCAATGCCTAGCAAAGTACCAGCACACACTAGGTGATTAATAAATGCTTGTTGACTTGGCTTCATCTATTGGTTCTGATTTCCTTGGGCAAACACCAGGGGTTTGGGAGAAGACTGAAGATAGTGGAAGAAAAGCACTGTTACCCACCTTGCTCCTGTTCCACCTTTGTTCAGAGAAACTGATGCTTCTGTTTCTGCTTTCCCTTCGTAGCTCCCATTCCCGTACTTCTCTCTGATGGTACTTCAGCTCTTCATCTTGCATGTACCTGGCAATCTCCTGAAAAAGGAAAGAGGTGAGGGGCATACCTTAAGGATCAGAGATTTTTAAAAAAGGACTCCTTGTTGAATTGTATCAGCTGTGTCTGACTCTCTGTAACTCCATTTGGAATTTTCTTGACGGAGATACTGGAGTGCTTTGCCATTTCCTTCTCCAGATCATTTTACAGGTGAGGAAACTGAGGCAAACAGAGCTAAGTGACCTGCCCAGGGTCACACCACTAAGTGTCTGAGGCTAGATTTGAACTAAGGTCCTTTTATACACTGCGCCACCTAGCTTCCCTAAAAAAGAGATCTCAGACATCATCTGTTCTAACCCCTTCACTTGACAGACAAGGGAACTGAAGTGAATGGATACTGCAGAACTAATGAAGTGATTTTTCCCAAAGTCACAGAGCAGAGATTCGAACCCAGGTCCATCTCACTCCGAGTCTAGCATTCTTTCCACTAAACCATACTATCTATAGTCCTTTTCCTCTACTTGGAAGACACCACCAGAGTTGTTGATCATCTGCCTTAGAAATACACCATTAAGACTTTCTGAAGCACACAAAGGGCAGAATTAATATATCTCATTGTGTTAGACAATTTCAGTGTTTTCTTTGTGTTGCCCTCCCTACCTGTATTTAGTTTAGATATATAATGCTTTAGAGTAGAAACTTCCTCCACTGATACAGATCAGCAATTTGTAATTTATAATCTCAGTAAACCTGGGTGTTACTGAGAGATTAAATCATACTGAAGAACAAGTCTGGTCCTGCTCAGTTCAGTAACAGAATCCATTCTCTTTTCCTTCCTTCCTTCCTTCTTCCTTTTCTTTCTTTCTTCCTTCCTTCCTTCCTTTTCTTTCTCTTTCTTTCTTTCTCTTTCTTTCTTCCTCTCTCTTCCTTTCTTTTTTCTTTCTTTCTTTTCTTTCTCTTTCTTTCTTTCTCTTTTTCTTTCTTTCTTTCTTTCTTCCTCTCTTCCTTCCTCTCTCTTTTCCTTCCTTCCTTCCTTCCTTCCTTCCTTCCTTCCTTTCTTTCTTCCTTCCTTTTTCTTTCTTTCTCTCTTCCTTCCTTCTTTTTCTTTCTTTTTTCTTTCTTTCTCTCTTCCTTTCTCCCTCCCTCCCTCCTTCCTTCCTTCCTTCCTTCCTCTCTTTCTTTTTTTCTCTTTTCTTCTTTCCTTCCTTCCTTCCTTCCTTTCTTTCTCTCTCCCTTCCTTCCTTCCTTTCTTTCTCCTTTCTTTCTTTCCTTCCTTCCTTCCTCCCTCCCTCCTTTCTTTCTTTCTTTCTTTCCTTCTTTCTTTCTTTCCTTTCTTTCTTTCTTTCTTTCTTTCTTTCTTTCTTTCTTTCTTTTTCCTTCCTTCCTTCCTTCCTTCCTTCCTTCCTTCCTTCCTCCCTTCTCTTTTGCACTGAATCTTCAGATACATTTTTTTTGACCCAGTTCTTAGATGTATCTATGATCTTCCTGAGATCTTCCTGAGAGAGCCATTTCTTCTTGATGTAGATTGCTCCCTGTCCATTCTGTCCCACCCTTTTCCTCGTCCTCCCATAAATCTGCCACAAAGGGCCCAATCAACATGGTGTAGGCTTCACTTGGAAGTCTACTGGAAAGTATTTGTCATGTCTTCCTCTAAATGATGCAATAGATACTTCCCAACAAACAAAGAAATATCTTTACAAAGTACATTGGTTAAAAAAAAATGAGTTGTTTAATTACATTCAACAAGCACATATTAAGCTCTTCTGATGTACTGGATTCTGGGTATATAAAAATGAAAAGGACAACAATCCTTTGCCCTGAGAGAGGTTCCATTCTACCACTGCCTTTGCACTGGTCTTCCTCCATGCTTGGAATGCATTCTCTCTTCACCTGCCCCTTACAGAATCCCTTTCTTCCTTCAAGACTCATCTCTGAGCCTTTTCTGATAATGCAGTTGATAGCACCATCTTCTTGGATAGTCCGGGAATAACTGCCTTAACTGTAAAATGGGGATAATAAGAACACCTATCTCCTGGGACTGTTGTAAAGATCAAATGAGATAGTATTTGTAGAGAGTTTAGCACTATGTAAATGCTAGCTATCATTATTGTTGCTATTATTGCTCTGACCCTGACTCTTCCTAGGTTAAAGATGGCTCATTAATCCCACTTAAACCCATGTTGGCAAAATGAGGTAGTCCCCAGGGTGGTTGCCATGCAACTACTATTCTAACTCTTTGTGGATGATCATCCCCATCAATGCTATATCTCACAGAGTCTCCATCAGTGTACTTTTAATGAATAAACCAGTACTAATACTCAATATTAACTAAAACATTACCAAAAATGCAAAGCAAACATATAACTCTTACATGGCGTTCTACCCATACACTTTAATTACACTTTTCCATCAATGCACACAGAGTCCATTCAAAGAGTGGACACCCACCTAAAGTTCCAGAGTTAGCAAAACATACATGAAGGGAACACAGATGGCCAGGGTAAACTCATAATTCTTGTAAACTTCAATGTCCTTTATCTCAGGACTTTCCATAAAAATTTTCTGTTGAGTACATGTTCTGTGTTGAAGAAATACTTCCACTTGTAAGCCTAGTTGATTCATTCTGTGTTTGTCTAACACCTTAATGGGCATAATTTCTCAGCCAGCCTGGTTGATCTGATGATTCTCTGCTTCCAAGCTGAGAATCATCTCTGCCCAGCTAGACATACTTTTCAGTAGCAACTGTGCTATCTATCACTTTCAGCTTCAGACTTAGCTGATGCCATAAGCAGAAGTAATGACCTTTATCCTAGAGTTGGCAATTTTGCTCTTTCACAAGATTCTTCTCATTTCTTAAAACAATGCCTAATAATCTTCCCTTCTGTTCCCTTTCCTTTCTTTCTTTCCTTCTTTCTCTTTCTTTCTTTCTTTCTTTCTTTCTTTCTTTCTTTCTTTCTTTCTTTCTTCCCTTTCTTCTTTCCTCCCTCCTTCTTCTTTCCTCTCAGCAACAACAGGTAACAATGAAAAGAATTATCTTAAGTTTTCTTCTTAGCAACAAATCAGAGTATATGCTGTCACTGACTTCTTCTCCTTCTTTTTCTCCTCCTCCTCCTTCTTCTCCTCCTCCCATTCTTCTTTCTCTTCTTTCTTCTTCTAGCAAGTCACAATACATACACTGATTCCTGCTTCTTAGAAGCAGATGGCAAGAGAGAACACTTCAGCCTCTCACTGGCTAACCAATCATCCCAGTAACAAGTGGCAATGGAGTTACAGTTCTGAATTCTGTCCTCCTCTTTTAACCTTTCTTGATTCAGCAGGTAGGTCCTCCCTACCAATAACCCCTTCTTAGCTTATGAAGTCTCATCTTCAATCTATAATAAGGTAAATTACATTTTCCCTATAATCATAAAACCATTCTGGTGTTCATATTTCCCAAGGTATTAACCAGAAAGATCACCAGTTTTCATATGAAAATCACTGAAGTAGACTGTTTCCCATTTACTCCAATGTTCTATAGTTTGTCATAGACAAATGAGCAACTGCCATCTCAGAACTCTGAGTCACATTTAATTCAGTAACTGCTTCTTTTAGAAGACAGACACTCCTCAAACAAGTGAACTTCCTTTTTTTTTTTTGCTTCTTTTTGGAGGGCAATTGGGGTTAAGTGACTTGCCCAAGGTCACATGGCAAGGTTTTGTGTTAAACAAGTGAACTTTCCAGGGTCATTCCCTAATCTTTATATTTTAAAAAACTGTGTTCATTTTGAACATATTTCTTGTTGTTTTCCTTCATAATCAAAGAGGACCAAAATAACAACATGATATCAGGGTCAATGTATCACATGCCCACCTGTGGCTGATCAAAGTAACATGAGCTTGAAAGAGTCTACCACAGGTTGGGCACTAATAGTCTGTATGAACATTTGAAAAGCAGATGTCTCTAAATTTGTGTTATGCCCTATATTTTTATGGGTATGTATTGTGCATATGCTTGCAGGTCTCTGCAAAAGAATGTAAGTTCCCTGAGAAGAGAGCTTGTTTACTTTTTTTTTTGTCTTTGCATCTCCAATGCCTGGCATAATGCTTGGCAACATTAGCAACTGACTTATAAATTCTTCTTGATTGATTGATTCTGTTGGAGGAAAACATTGTATACACAGATTAGTAAATAATACATATAAAGCAATTTTTTTTTCCTAAGGGAACATGGACAATGGGAGGAGCAGAGAGAAGAAGAGTTTTATATAGAAAGGGCCACTTAAACAGTGCCCTGAATGAATTTAGAAATTCCAAGGGGCAGATGTGAGAAGAGTGAATGTTTCAGGGACAGGGGGAATACTGTATGTGGGGAATAGCTTTTACATCCACCCTACTCACACAACCAACATCATAGTTGAGCCCCTCATTGCCACCTGCCTAGACTATTGCAATTGCCTCCTAATGGAGAACCCTACATAAAATCTCTCTCTTATTCAATTCATCCTCCCCACAGCTGCCAAAATAATTTTCCTAAAGCATGGGTCTGACCATATCAATCTGCTCCTCAATAAGCTCCAGTGGCTCCCTATTACCTAAAGGTTCAAATAAAAAAATATATTTTTTTAAACATTTAAAGTCCTTTCATAGTTCAGCCCCAACCTACCCTTCATGCTTTACCACACAGTACTCCCCTGCATGCTCACTATTGTCTAGTCATGCCTGGAATGAATCCCCTCCTCACCTGTATCTCTTAGAATTCCCCACTTTCTTTTCATACTTGGCTTAAGCACCACTTTCTGAATAAAGCACTTCCTGACCCACCTTGCTGAGGATCAGGATCACACTCTGTTGTACCCTGCCACAAAAATCTTCTCTTTTATAGATACTCATACTAAACGTAAGCCTGTTGAGGGCAGGGACTATTTCACTTTTCTTTTTGTACCTTTACATAGGGTACCTGGAACACAGTAGGTATTTATAAATGATTGTTGATTGACTGAGAATGAGGGGGAGGAATTTGTAAAATCTGACTAGAAAGATAGAACAGAAAAAAAAAAAGAAAGAACAGAAAAAAAAGAAAGATGGAATGGACCAAGATTGGTTTTAAATGCCAAATGAAGAGCTTTTATTGTATACAATGGTCAACAGGGAGCCAGTAAAGGTCTTTAAGCAGAAGAATGACCTGATCAGACTGTGCTTTAGAGATACCCGTTTTGATGACAGTTAGAAAAGAGGGATGTGCCCTTTAGTTTTGAGCAAGATACCAACCATACTAATAATTGCACTGGGCCCCAGTTTTGCTGCCTCTAGAAGCTGTTTTTATTGATGTTGTGGTCACTGGGCATATTGGTTTTTTGGTTCTGCTTTACTTTCATGTAAGTCTTCCATGTTTCTCTGAATCTTTCATATTGATCATTTCTTATAACCTAATAATAGTCTATTACTTCCACTTGAGAAAATAGATTGTGGTTCTCATTTAGGAGTTTATGATGATGGTCCAAGATATACATGCTAAAAATTCTTTAATAGATGATGGTGGTGTAGAAACAGGAAAACTCTGCAGCTCCCACACAGCCACCTCAAATACCCATAAAATATGACTCTAAACAAATTTTAGGGCGCCAGAACTCACAAAAGTACAGAAAAGCACATCTCCCACTTAAGGCAGCTCGGCAGGCGGGACAGGATGGGCTCATCGCAGCACGCTGGGAGCCGAAACCAGCTTCACCTGAAACCCAACTTGGCCCAGGTGGCAAGGACAAGCTGCAGCTGGAGCCTTCAGGAGAGTGGATCAGTGGCAGCTGTGGTGATTTCCAGAATTATCAAGCCATAAGAAATAAGGACTAAGTGAAAGGTTACTGGAACTCGGCTAAATTTGGGGGAGTGGGTCTGGCCAAACTGCTCCCAGGGCAAGGAAGCAACAGAAGCAGTGCAGCTGCCTCCATCTGGCTGCTTCAGAGCTCCCAGCCTGCAGATTGCAGGGGGCCCAAGTGATCATTCAGGGGCTAAGTGCTCTTGCGTTACTCTGCCTGGATCAGGACCATGGTCTTGGGTGGTGGTCCTGAGATGCGTTACCAGTGAGCCAAAGCTGGTGGGGACTGTAGAGACAGCGGCCTCCTAATAGCTCTGGCAGCTGCAAAAACCCCAGAGATTTGGGACAAAGCTCTCCCCTCTAGGAGCAGAGTTCTACTGTGGCAAAGACCTCAAAATTCAAGTAATTGACTGGCAACATGAGCAAGCAAAGGAAGCAAAGC
>CM053588.1:42257183-42293931 GCA_028646515.1 Pseudochirops corinnae | reverse complement strand
TGGGGGTGGGTGATGAGGGAGGAAGGAAAAGAATCTAGAATTTAAAGTTCTATAATCAAATATTAAAAAAATATATATATGTATATATATATAATAATAATTATTATTATTAACTACATGCAACTGGGAATTAAGATATACAGGCACTGGAGTAGGGAGATCCATCTTGCCTGACTGGAAAGTCTGAGGGGCAATGGGGGAGGACATAGGAGAGAGCAGATTGGTGGAAGGGCTATACAGTGAGATGGCTGTGTTGGGGTGGTGGGTGGGGGAAAGATGGGGAGAAAATTTGTAACTCAAAATCTTGTGGAAATGAATGATGTAAACAAGAAAATAAATAAATGAATAAAAAATTCTTTAATAGTGACTTAATCAGTAAATAACTGTAAACAATATTATGAATTGTAGATTAAATTATCCTAGAGGTTCCTAACATATTTTTCTTGTTGTTATTATTGAAAGGGGCTCCTGGCACAAAAAGAATTGGGAACCACTGACTTAGGCCAATGATTGAAATATCTTTTCAACAAGACATCACCCACGTGATATCATTGGTCTTCTTCAAGAACAAAGGAATAACATCTCAGAGTAGATTACATCTATAGCACCACAAAGTATTAGAAAAATTGGCAGCTAAAGTCTCTGCTCTCACCTCATCCTGGGCCACTTGTGCAGTCCTATAGTCATCATTGCGCTCCCGATTCCTTCTTGTTCTCTGCCAAGAAATGAGAAATTACAGTGAGTACAATTTTCTTTCTTCCGTTAGTTACATCTTGTCCACTGAATACCATGAACCTTTCAGTCCAGCCTTCCCCCAAGGTCTCCTTGAAGCATGGAGGTGAGCCTGACATTCTTGAAGGTTCCATCAATGAACCACAAGACCTGGGGTGAGGGGTGAGGGTGAGCACCCTCTAGTTGAAATGACTCAGAGTATAAGGCCAGCAACACAGTGTGTCTGCCAAGCTGATATCAGCCTGGTAAGGCTGAAAGAATTTAAATATAGATATTTTGCTACAAGGTAAAGAATTTTGGGGGCAGCTAAGTGGCACAGTGGGTAGAGTGCTAGGCTTGGAATCAGGAAGACTCATCTTCATGAGTTCAAATCTTATGTCGGACACTTAGTAGCTGTGTGATCCCAGGCAAGTCACTTAATTCTGTTTGCCTCAGTTTCCTCAACTGTAAAATGAGTTGGAGGGGGAAAAGACAAACCATTCAATTATCTTTGCCAAGAAAACCCTAAAAGGAGTCATGAAGAGTCAGTAATGACTGAACAACAACAACAAAAGAATTTTGAGAGCCATAGCAAGCATGGTATGCTGGAAGAAGAACTGGATTTGGAGTTAAGAAGAAATGGATTTGAATTCCAGGTCAGCCACTGTCACCTATGTGACCTTGCCCTAATCACTTTAGCCTTGATGGTCAACTAAAAAAACATAGGGTTAGATTAGACAGTGTTGTGTTGGTAAATATTTAACAACCAACCCCACTTAAAAAACTCCAAAATGAACACAGGACACACTTTTAAGTTTAATCAGCATTTTAAACATTTTCTCCATCACTCTCTTAAGTCTCTACAGTTAACAAAACAAGCCAAGCTACAAAAGTTCATAGCATTTGCCGATTTCTGAGCTGCAAATGCTCATATGGAAAATTTAATTGGGTTTCCTCCAGTTAGATGGTCACAGGGGTCCCTTATAAGTCTATATAAGTGGTTCTTAACCTGAGACCTGTGAATTTGTTTTTAAAAATATTTTGATAACTGTCTTTCGACATCATTGGTTTCCTTTGTAATCCTATTCTATTAAAATATTTTGATAATTATATTGTAAACATATGTAAAAGATTTTTATAACTATATTTCAATATTATTGGGTTCTTTTGTAATTGTAGGCATAAATAAAATATTTTGGTAACTATATTTCAATATTGTTGGCTTCCCTTGTAATTCTATGTATTTTGTTTTATGCATTTAAAAACCATGATTCTAAGAAGCGTCCCATAGGCTTCACCAGATTGCCCAAGGCTTCCATGACACAAAAAAGGTGAAGAATTGCTCCTCTGGATCTGTGGTCTCTGGGGTCCTTCTCCAGTCCTACATTTATGATCCGTTGATACCTAAAGCAAGGATGAATTGTGTTCCCCGTGGATGGAAGGAAACTCAGGAGGGATGAAATGAGGGAGCTTTTAAAGCATTGAAATAAATGCAAATACATGAAGGACCCATGGTTTCATCAGCAAGGGAAATTTTGAGGACAGAAAAGTTCTGCCCCTCCCTACAGATGGGTTACAAGCTAATTATGACTTCATTGATAAAAGAGCAGTCTATAGTCTGCAGTCTGAGGCCAGAAGACCTTATGCCAGTGTCCACAGCGAGTGCAGAAAGAGGAAATGGAAGCCTCAGACTTCAGTTACAGGAGAACGCAAAGGCCTTCAGACTAGCTGGGAACCTCGCTCAGGACCTAAGCCACGACGGTCACAGACGAAAGGTGGGGCTTTGTTACCAAGTGCATGCAAACAGGAAGGTAGAAAAAGTGCCCCATGTGAACGAAGGCTGCTTGCTCTGAGCACATACGAGTCATTTAAGAGCATTTTCAAGCCCATTGTTGAGAGAGCATTCTTAACCTGATGGACACAGAACTCCAAGGTGTTAGTGGAGAGATATCAAGTGTTCATAAACTTAGAATTTAAAAAGACATTTTTATTTTTTACCATTTTTATTTATTCTGCAATCTCATATATTTTATTTTATGCACTTAAAATCATGATTCTGAGAGTCTATGGGCCTCACCACTGTCCTCCAGGGGGTTCATGGCACCCCAAAGGTCCAGAACCCCTGGTTTAGAGATTTTTGCAACTCTTAAGATCTCTTGGGTTACCCCCCTTTCCTTCAGATAAATCTTGATTTATAACCCCAAGGCCTTTTTTCCCCACTCAGTATTAGAATCAAAGGTGGCACTTGAACCCAGGTGTTCCAGACTCCAAGCTCAGTTCTGCCCTATAGCTCTGCTCAGAATCCCTGGGATCTGGAGTCTTGGGTCTTCTAAGCTGAAACTCCTTCCCTCATCACCCTGGCCAACTCTGTCATCCTCATCCATGTTATATTGTTTAGAAGTTCACACTATTGGGTTTGAATCTCAGCTTGGCCACTGTCATCTGTGTGGCCTTAGCCCAATCATTTAATTCCTCTGGGCTTTAATTTCCTCATCTGTGAAATGATAGGGGTTGAATTAGACATAGGGTTGTGCTTGTCAATATTTAACAACCAGCTCCCCCAAAACAAACAAACAAACAAAAAACATATGTAGGACCTGACTTTAAAGTTTAATGTATATCATCAGCATTTTCTCCATCATGGTTAAGTCTTTTTAACCAACAAAGCAATAAATCATGCCCTGATTTGTGGTGTTTGTTGATTTCTGAGGTATACATCTGGAGAAAATAATTTCTAACAGTTCAAAAGTGATTGAAAATGATCTTCTCTAGCTTCCTGGTGGTCACCCATTGGAAAGGTGGAGGTATGAAGAACATGAGATACTGTTGTGCCATCTACTTTTTGTTGGTTGTAAAAAAAATTCAACATGGTACAGTCGGATGCAGCCTTAAAATGAGGCATTTCTCATGTGTATTTACAAGATTCTTGGTAGAGATGAATTTGTTCAACCATCCTTTGACTAAAACAAGAGAATGTGAGATCTGAGGATGTTACAAGTAATTTAAGAGCATTTTAAAGCCTGTTGTTGAGAGCCGGGCTTTTTAACCTGAGGCACACAGACCCGGAAGGTGTCTGTGGAAAGATTTCAAGGATTTGTAAACTCAGATGAAGAAGACAGGTGGGTGCTTGCTAATATCTTCACTGCTGGAGTAATAACAGTAATAGCTAATAAAGATAATGAAGGATATTCCCCTAAGAGTACAAATGAAATTCAATTCAACCAGCATTATTAAGTGCCTACTGTGTGCCAGGCAAGGTGATAGTAGGCACTGGGGAAACAAAGTGAATACAGAACAGTCCCTCAGTCACAGAGATATGGGTATACTGGGTTTTTTTTTTAATTGTTAAAGAAAAAATGGTGGTGGCCAAAGTGAAGGTGATTGACCCCAAGAAAGGTATGATCAACCCATCAGAGTGGGGAAAAAGGGTCACATCCCATTCTCTTTGCAACAGACACCGGTTGGGCTTGTCTCTAACACAACCATGCTTCCTGCTTGTCTGTATCCCCTAAAATCCTCCTCTACTTCACCCCCAGACCACCTGGGTATTTCCCAACCAACCCAGTTCTGAGTCGGCTGTTGGCTCTTTGGGTCAGTTATGACCTATCCACTGCCACCCTGGAACCCACAGCAGCAGTAACAGGCATACCAGTGGGAAAACCCCCAGCATGGCCTTTTTCTGCACCATTTCCTTTTGGGTTTGGGTGGGCTATGGTGAGTCATTTAAAAAAGGCTGGTATGGGTGGGTTATGAGCTGTAACACAAGCTTCATCATATTCACCTTTCTTCCAAACTTCCCTACTTCTTTTTTTCTTTTAAAAGTTCTTTTCTTTTTAAATTTGTATTTAGTATTTTATTTTCCCCCAGTTACATGTAAAACCATTTTTAAACATTCATTTCTAAAATTTTTCAAACTTCCCTCTTTCTCTTGAGGGCACTACCATCCTCCCAATCCCCCAGCCTCACAAGCCCAGTGCCATCTTTGATACTTTCCTCTTCCTCACCCTCTGTATCCAATCAGTTTTAACCTCCATACTCTCTCCCTCCCCTGTATGCACCCTTCTTTCCCCTTACAGCCACCACCCTAGTACAGACCCTCGTCTCTTGCCTGGACTATACAAAGAGCTTCCTAATTTGTTTCTCTGACTCAAGTCTACCCCCATTGAATCCACTCATCTACCAAAGTGATTTTCTCAAACACAGGACTGACCATGTCATCCCCCACTGCTCAATAAACTCCAGTGGCTTCAGAATCAACTGCTTGGTCATCTTTGTCTCCTCCTTTAAAAAAAATTATTTTCTAAGTTTTATAATGTTCATAATCATTAGTATATGTATGCAGTTTATATAATAAAGAAACATATTGGGAGTATGAGCTCAAAACTTTTTACTGAGAGGGTTGCAAAATCAAAAAAGTTTTGGGGAGGCTAGGTGGTACAGTGAATATAGCACCGGCCCTGGAGTGAGGAGGACCTGAGTTCAAATCAGACCTCAGATACTTAACACTTACTAGCCATGTGACCTTGGGCAAGTCACTTAACCCCAATTGCCCTGCCTTCCCCCCTCCAAAAAATAAAAAATAAAATAAGTTTGGAGACTGGTATAGAAAAGGGAAAATTTCTACCTTTTGGCTGAAATGATCACGAAAAATGTGTGGGTCAAGAACTTTTCTGCACCTACTATGTGAGTCTCCTCTTCTTCCTGCAATCTCCAGGCCAATTCTTCATCTTGTTGGAGCTGCTCCTGGCTCTGGAGTTCCAGCTCAGCCATCTGCCAGTTTATGGGGTCCGTGTCATCATTTTGGGGGAGGGTCATATCTAAGCAAGAGGAAGCCATCACAATCATCAACTTCAACAAAGATCGAAGAAAGGATTTCTAGAGCAGAAGTGTCCAACACACAGCCCAGGGGACCTCTGAGTGCTGCCTGATCCAAATGAAAATGTAATTGGGAAATATGTAACAGAATAAGTAAAAACACAATAAAACATAGATAATGTTACATTTTAAAACTAAGTTGATATGCAGCCCACAGAGATCCTTATGCCCAATTTAGTGGTCTCTCCTTTGACTCACCTGGGCATCCTGTTCTTATTTTTTTGGGGGGGAAAGGCGAGGAAAGGAAAGGCAATTGGGGTTAAGGGACTTGCCCAAGGTCACATAGCTAGTAAGTATGTCAAGTGTCTGAGGCCAGATTTGAACTCAGGTCCTCCTGACTCTGTGTTCTATTTACTGCTCCACCTAACTGTTCCCTGTTCTGATTTCTTTATCTGAAGAGGGGAGCTCTTAAGATAATTAAAAAATATATATATATTAATTTATTACATAAGTTTTAAATTTTCTCACCGTCCCTCCCCCCTCCCTCCTGAAGATGGCATGCAATATGTTATGGCTCTACATATACATTCCTCTTAAACACATTAAGAATTATAAAGAATGGGAGAAATCACAAGAAAGAAAAAACAAAACAAAAAACAAAAAAGAAAACAGCCTTTGGACTCCACAGTTCTTTCTCTGAATGTGGCTGGCATTTACCATCATGAGTCCTTTGGAATTGTTTTAGGTCCTTGCATTGCTGAGAAGGGCTAAGTTTATCAAACTCAGTCATTGCACACTGGGGCTGTTACTGCATACAGTGCTCTCCTGGTTCTGCTTCCCTCACTCTGCATCAGTTCATATAAGTCTTTCCAGGATCTTCTGAAATCTGCTTGCTCATCATTTTTTATAGCACAATAGTATTCCATTACATTTATATACCACAACCTCTTCAGTCATTCTCCAATAGATGGGCATCCCCTTAATTTCCAGTTCTTGGCCGTCACAAAAAGAACTGCAATAAATATTTTTGTACGCATGGGTCCTTTTCCCACTTTTATGATCTCTTTGGGATACCGACCTAGAAGTGGTATTTCTGGGTCAAAGGGTATGCACATTTTTTAGCCCTTTGGGCATAGCTCCAAATTGCTCTCCAGAATGGTTGGATCAGCTCATAACTCCACCAACAATGAATCAGTGTTCCAACTTTTTCACATCCTTTTCAACATTTATCATTTTCCTGTTTTGTTATGCTAACCATTCTGGCAGGTGTGATGTAGTACCTCAGGGTTGCTTTGATTTGCATCTCTCTAATCAACAGTGATTTAAAGCATTTTTTCATATGACTATAGACAGCTTTAATTTCTTCCTCTGAAAACTCCCTGTTCACATCCTTTGACCATTTGTCAATTGGAGAATGACTTGCATTCTTGTAAATTTGACTCAGTTCTCTACATATTTTAGAAATGAAGCCTTTATCAGAGACACTAACTGTAAAAATTGTTTCCCAGTTTTCTGCTTCCCTGCTAATCTTGGTTGCATTGGCTTTGTCTGAAAACTTTTCAATTTAATGTAATCAAAATTATCCATTTTGCATTTCATAATGTTCTCTATTTCTTGTTTGGTCATAAATTCTTCATTTTCCATAAATCTGACAGATAAACTATTCCTTGCTCCCCTAATTTGTTTATAGTATCAGCTTTTTTAAGCTAATAAAAAGTATCTATGCTTTGGGGTGTAGAAGACCTAGGTTCTAGTCCTATCTCCTATCTCTGATCCAGACAAGCCATATGCCAGTCAGCCACATGCTCTGCACTCTTTGATCTGCAGAAGATCTCATCTTCCTTCAATCCTGTGGGATTTGAGTGCCATAAAGAAATGATCTCCAACCAAGAGAGATGAAGTCCTTGATGTTGGTCAAATCCCATATGAGGAATTGACCTATACCAGCAGAGGAAGCTCTCTTACTAGGAATTCCCTATATTCATTAGATCTCAGGTCCAGTCCTTCAATCTGCCACTTCCTCCCTCTTCTCAAACCATATAAACTTAAGAGAGTTTGAGAGTAAAGGTACAGTTCTCTTCAGTTTAATACAGGATGGTGGAAACAGGTGTGTCTTTGGAGTCAGAGGACCCAGGTCCCATTCTGATGCCATCTTTCCCCTAGGTGACTTTGGGCAAGGTGTCATACCTCTGGGCTTCAATTTCTTCTTCTGTAAAGCCAGAAGGAACCCTAAGGTTGGTTCCTTCTGCCTCTAGACCTATGATCTATGGTCTAATTATTAGGAAATTCTTTCTTACAATAGGACTAAATTGGTCTCTCTTCAGCTTCCCCCTATTGTTCCTAATTCTGTCCTCTGGGACCAAAGAGAAAAAAAAAAAAAGTCAAATCTTTGTCCATGGGCAGTTAGTTCAGTGGCGCCATAGTATACAGAGTGCCTGGCCTGCAGTCGGGAAGACTCATCTTCCTGAGTTCAAATCTGGCCTCAGACACTTCCTAGCTGGGTGACCCTGGGCAAGTCACTTCACCCTGTTTGCCTCGGTTTCCTTATCTGTAAAATGAGAAGGAAATGGCCAACCATCAGTATCTCTGCCAGGAAAATCCCAAATGGGGTTATGAAGAGTCGGACACAACAGAAAAATGACTGAACAATGACAACCTTTCTCCTCTTCCAGGTGAGAATCCTTTAGGTATCTGAAGACAGTGGTCATGCTCAAGCTCCCACTCCCCCAGCCTTCTCTTCTCTAGGCTCAGCATCCCTGCTTCCTTTCACCTGTTCTCACAGAGCATGAACTTGTGGCCCTTTGCTGTCCTGACCGTCTCCTTTGGAGGATTTATCGATGCTCTCCCGGACATGCGGCGCCCCAACTGAGCACAGTACTCCAGAGTGCAACATTCCACCTAAATGCTCTGGAGGTTGAAATACAAACCTTTCCTCTTTAATTCCTTTTTGTAAAAAACAAATATAATCTTTACAAAAATACCATCTCCACTTTTATCTCATTTATTTCTTGATTGGAAAGACAAGGCACTATTGTTTTTCTTATTTCTGGGAGGGGGGGGAGGAAGAGGCAATTGGCATTTAAGTGACTTGTCCAGGATCACACAGCTAGTAAGTATCTGAGGCTGGATTTGAACTCGGGTCTTCCTGACTTCAGGGCTGCTGCTCTATACACTGTGCCACTTAGCTGTTCCAATACACTGCTATTTTTGTGGGAGATTAGAGTGAACAGACAGTGTGGTAAATTTGTTGTTCAGTCACGTCTGACTCTCCGTGACCCCATTTGGGGTTTTCTTGGCAAAGATACTGGAGTGGTTTGCCCTTTCCTTCTCCAGCTTATTTGACAAATGGGATTAATTGACTTGCCCAGGGTCACACAGCTAGCAAGACTAAGGCTGAATTTGAACTCAGGACTTGCTGACTGCAGGCCTGGCACTCTATCCACTGTACAACCTGGCTGCCTCGTGTGGTAAATACTGACATAGTATTATCAGGGCTAACAGAAGGGAAGGCTAAGGGAATAAGCATTTATATAGTTCCTATTATGGTCCAGGCCCTATGCTAAGTGCATTACAAATACTTTATCTGATCCTCACAGCAGTCCTGCAAGGTAGGTGCTAGCATTATCTCAGTTTTACAGTAGGAGGTAGGTGCTATTAAAACCCCATTTTATAGGTGAGAAGACTGAGGCAAACAGGTTAATTAACTCGTCCCGGGTCGCACAGCTGGTGTCTGGGTCCCAGTTGGAGCTCTGGGCTTCCCAGCTCCAGGCCCAGAGCTCTCTGCCCACTGTGCCATCAGCTGTACTACTCAGAATGCTTGAAATACATACGATTTTAGATGCCATTCAGCTTCCTATCTTTTGGCATCTTTGCCATTTTTCTGGGTATGAGGTAAAGGCTCAGGGTTATTACATTTCTCTTCTTATTGTTTATCTGGGACGATTTTTCACATGAATGCTTCAGAATGTGATGACTTTGTTTGAATCTTAATAAGAGATATGAGAAGACATCCCTGGGGTGGGTGGTGCAGTGACTAGAGCACCAGCCCTGGAGTCAGGAGGACTTTGAGTTCAAATCCAGCCGCAGACGCTTAACACTTATTAGCCATGTGACCTTAGGCAAGTCACTTAACCCCAATTGCCCAGCCTTCCCTCCTCCAAAAAGAAAAAAAAAAAGGAGACCTCCCCCTGCCCTTCTATAGCTCCCATTTCTTTGAAGAGGTGGGGGACTATGGGTGTGGACACTGAAGAATGCTGGTCTTTTTCAAAATTTTGGCTAATTTTTCAAAAAATCTTTTTTTCTTTTTTTGTTATAAGGGATAAATTATGTTTGGAAATGTCAGTGATGGAAAAGACAGAGATAGCAATAAAAATTGATCATGAAAAAATAAACCACCATAGGCAGGGAATGGATGCATTTCTGCTGGGCCCGCCAGGTTCACTACCTCTCATGCTGCGGGAGCGCGGAAGGGAAGATGCCTCTTCTTCTAGCTCTTGCAATTTCTTGGCTATTTCCTGTGACAGAAGAAAAACAAAGACCTCTCAAATAAGCAGGAAAAGTAATAAACCCAAACACTCAGCAAATAGCCCTCAGGAGCCCTCTTATGAATCTGAAGCAGTCTGGTGAAACCTAGCCACATCCACTGACTGCTCTGTATATACCATGAGACTCTAAAAAGTTGGGTATTCCTGCCTCCTGACAGAGAGGCCACAGACACAACAAATAGTATAGCTATTACAAGGTTTTTACTCTCCCTCCCTTCCTCCCTCCTTCCCTTCCTCCCTCCTTCCTTCCCTCTCTCCCTTTCTTTCTTTCTTTCTTTCTTTCTTCCTTCCTCCCTCCCTTCCTTCTTTCTTTTCTTCCTTCCTTCCTTCTTTCCTTCTTTCTTTTCTTCCTTCCTTCTTTCCCTCCTTCTTTCTTTCTTTTCTTCCTTTTTTCCTTCCTCCTTTCCTTTCCTTCCTTCCTTCCTTCCTTCCTTCCTTCCTTCCTTCCTTCTTTCCTTTTTTCCATGATGGGGTGGGGGGAGGATGAAAAGAAAAGAACAGAGAAAGGATGGCCAAAAAAAGAAATGAAAGAAAATAGGTTCATGGGAACATTTTTAAATGTGCTGAAAAGAACAGAAGGAAACACAGATGAACACAACACCTTTGAAAGCTGCATTCTGTGCTATGTACTTAAAAGGAAAAGTAAGTTGACCATAACCGAGGTTGGCAGTTTCCTATACATCCTATTTATCTGCTCTCCAGTACATGGAAATGAGCACTTTATGTGGTGTTTGCTCAGTTCGGAATAAAGAAATAGAAATCTCTAAAATAAATAAAAATGAAAAGTTAGTTATTAAGCTCCTTCTCTCTCTTTCTCCCCAGCTATATTAACCCATTTATGTTGAGATACAATTTTTCCATTGGTTTTTATTGTCACTTAAAAGAAACACTTGCATGAAAACATTTTAGTCTTTAAGAATTTTGCTCAACCCTGGGGACTAAATTTTAGGACAGCATCATGGCTTTTGAGTTGGAAGGGTCCTCTAGGCCAGCCCCCTCATTTTATAGACCAGGAGACTGAGACTCAGAGAGATTCAGCATCTTGTTCAAGGTCACACAGATAAGTAAGTGACTGAGTCAGGATTTGAACCCAGATCCTTTGACTCCAGATCAGGAACTTTTCTCAACTTTAATAAGGAAGACACTGATGAGCCAGATCCTATCCAAAGGAAAGTAAATAGGCCAGCAAGAAGATCTAAGAACCTGCTATCTGGCTCCTAGCACAAAACTCCCCAGGGAAGCTGAACCAAATGAAAAGGTAATCAGAAAATATTTAACAGAATAATTAAAAATACAACACAGCACAGATAATGTTAACTTGTGGTTTTCCAAAGCAATATGCTCTCATCATATTCGTTTTTGGACATGGTATACTTTAGCAACAAGAGACTTGCAGTTATATGAGAAATTTGTGGTCTGGTGCTATCTAGCTGTGTACCTAGGTAATCTGTGAATCCTCAAGAATTATGCTGGGTCCTTGGGAGATAGGGTGATATAATGGTTGTTACTAAACATGAGGTCAGGAAGTCTTGGGTTGAAAGCCTGTCTCAGATACTTGTGTGACCTTGAATAAGTCACTTTTGACCTCTGTAGATCCCCGTTTCCTTGTTTGTAAGATGAAGGAGGTTTGCCTCCTTCCAGCTCAAAATCTAAGATATTTCTAAGTGAGAATCTGAGATGTCATGTTTAGAGATCACAGAGCTGTAATATCCCCTCTTGGGACGGTTAGATTTTGCTGGTCTCCAGTCTACAGGGAACAACACTCAGGCAGAGCTCTGAAGGACGACTCAGCTACGGGAACAATAGGATCCCATGGAATGTATTTTTTCTACAGTCTCAATTTGGGGTGACAGTCCTAGAAAAGAAGAGAATTCAGTTCCTCACCAGTCCACAGGCTCAGGTGGTCAGCTCCTCCCAGAGGTGATGGACTCTTTGTCTAGCTAGCACTCATGCAGTTCTGTAAGACTGCAAAGTGCTTTATAAACACTATCTCCAGGCATCCTCACAACAGCCCTGGAAGGTAGGTTCTATTATTATCCCCATTTTTGTTTGTTTGTTTGTTTTTGCTTTTTGGAGGGGGGAAGGCAGGGCAATTGGGATTAAGTGACTTGTCCAAAGTCACACGGCTAGTAAGTGTTAAGTATCTGAGGCTGGATTTGAACTCAGGTCCTCCTGACTCCAGGGCTGGTGCTCTATTCACTGAGCCACCTAGACATCTCTATTATCCCCATTTTACAGATGAGAACACTGAGGCAGACAGGGGTTAAGTGGTTTTTCTCGGGGTCAGAGAGTAAGTGTCCGAAGAAGGATTCGAATTCAGGTCCTCCTGTCTCCAGGCTCCACCCACAGGGCCACCAGGGAAGGGGGCAAAATCACATGTTGTAAGAGATCCAGATTCTTGCCATCTCCAGGCTCGAAGGTCCTAAAATCCTTCTGTACGAATTCACTAAGGAAGGATTTGAGAAACATCCATCAATAACCATTTATCAAGCACCTACTATGTGCTAGGCAGTTCTTGAGCTGAAGACAGGAGACCTGAGTTCAAATTCCACCCCTGCCACTTAAGGACCTGGATGACTTTGGATAAATCCTTTTACTCTCTTGGCCTTAAGTTTTCTCTTGTCTATAATGGCAATGGTTCCAATCCCAAATTCCAGACCTTTTCAAATTTCTTTATCAAAGAAAAAAAGAGAGGAATTTGAAGGAAAAGAGGGCTCTAAAGAACCTTCACCACAAGGGGGCAGTGAAGACCAACTACCAGTAGGTCTCTCATTCCCAAAGTTCACCATGTCCTAAAATAAACATGGTGATTCATACAATGAAATCCGAGGTACAGGATAATGGTTTATTATTTTTATTTTTTTGATTTATCACTGTAACTCATGAGGGGAAAGGAAATGCAGGATCAGAGAGGTATAATCAAAATCCCTCTTAATTCTCATGGATTCCATCTTTAATTATTCTCTATACTGTATATAACTTGGTATATCTATCTATCTATCTATCTATCTATCATCTATCATCCATCTATTTATCTATCATCCATCTATCTATCAATCTATCATCCATCTATCTATCATCTATCTCTGTCTGTCTGTCTGTATATGTGTGTGTATGCATATATAAAAAATACATGTGTGTATGTATAAATATATGTATACATGTGTATGTGTGATATATGTATATAAAGGTGTGTATAAATATATGTGGATATGTATGGGTGGATATGTGTGTGCATATATACATATATATTTGTTTGCATGATGTCTTCCCCATTAGACTGTAAGCTCCTTGAGGGCAGGCACTATCTTTTGCCTCTTTTTGCATCCCCAATGCTTCACACAGTGCCTGGCATACAGTAGGTGCTTAATAAATGTTTATTGAACTGAATGAAATAGAATGACAGGTGTAGAACCAGAAGGGATCTGGAAGGCAAGGCCGTCTAGTCCAACAACCCTCATTTTACAGAGGAGGAAACTGAGGCCCAGAAAGATCGAATGACTTTCCTAAAGTCACCCAGGTGGCAAACATAAAAAATGAGAATGAAACCCAGGACCCCTTATGCCTCTCTGCCCTCCTACCCCCAAGTCCATTTTAGAGATAAGGAAATAGAGATCCAGAAATTATTTCAGTAAAGGCATCCCCAGAGGCTGGATGTCCTTGTGAACAGAGCGCTAGACTTTTGAATCAAGAAGAACTAGGTTTGGGGGGGCTAGATGGCACAGTGAATAGGGCACTGGCCCTGGAGTCAGGAGGACCTGATTTCAAATCTGGCCTCGGATACTTAACACTTACTAGCCATGTGACCTAGGGCAAGTCACTTAACTTCAATTGCCCTGCCCTCCCCCATAAAAAAAAGCAAAAAAAAAAGAACTGGGTTCAAATCCAGCCTTAGACATGTACCAGCTGGGCAAGTCACTTTACCTCTATCTACCTCTGTTTCTGCAATTGTAAAATGGGAATCATAACAGCATCTCCTTCCCAAGGTTTTTGTGAGGATCGAATGAGATCGCATTGATGAAGTGCTCAGCATGGCATTTAGAAGATAATGGGCACTTAATAAACACTTGTCTCCTTCCTTCCTAAGATCCTCTCAGTCATGTAAGCCCCCTAAGCCTCAGTTTCCTCATCTGTAAAACCAGGATGATGATCTTGTAACACTCGTCTCACAGTGTCGTTGTGAGGCTCGAATGCCATCATATATTTAAAAGCATTCTGCAAATGCTGAAGCATCATATAAATTGTCATTATTCATAATAATTCAGAAGAGTCATGACTTTTCAGTTTGTTAAAATCATAGACCTCTTCCATCCAAAAGCATTTGTTAAATCCTTTCTATGTCAGGGGTTTAGATTTAGAAATAAGAGGAATCTTAGAGTCAGTCAGTCAGCGAGCATTTATTAAGCCCCTACTATGTACTGGGCAGTGTGCTGAGCAATGGGAATATAAAGAAAGGCAAAAACCAGGTCCTTCCCTCAAGGAGCTTACAATCTGAGTCTCAGAGGGCCGTGAGTTTGATACATTCATTTTACAGATGAGGAAACTGAGACCTAGGAAAGGGAGCACAAGGGGTTCCTGACTGGCTAGGCACTGCACTGGTAGTCCATAAATTCAACATACATAAAGGGAGGCTCCCAGAGCCCTGGATGGACCCTCTGTGGCAGATTTATGGGAGGGTATGGACAAGCTGCCCATGAGGGGCTGTAGTCTCCACCAGGAAAGAGAGGACCTTCCTCAAGGACATCAAGGCTGAACTTGACACTGAAATGGGTCTTTGAGAAATGACTGAGGCGTAAATACTTTGACCACATAAAGAGAAGACAAGATTCAATGGAAAAGACCCTGATGTTGGGAAATACTGAAGGCAAAAGGAGAAGGGGATGGCAGAGGATGAGATGGAGAGATGGCATCATGGAAGCAGCGAGCATGAGCGCAGGCAGACTTTGGGAGATGGGGGAAGAGAGGAGGGCCTGGTGTGCTGTGGTCCATGGGGCCCGAAGAGTCGCACATGACTGAGTGACTGAACAACAAAGGACACGGTCACTCTGTCTAGCAGGAAATGAGAATCAGAAGTCTGAATGTTATGTCCTGGGTTTCTGGGCATCTCTGATAAGACGCTTGCCAGCTTATTGATGTCCTCCTGAAACTATGGTGCCTCTGTGGGAGCCCAACGTCTCCCGTCTGAGCAGGGCAGACTGGGGCCATCTTGTCCCATACCTGGTCGTCTTCCTCTCTCTGCCGACACTCCTCCGCTTTCCTGTGAATTTCTTCCTGGATTGATCGAGCCAGTTCAGAGTCACTCTCTTCCCTAAGTATCAGTGAGAAGAGTGGGTAAGAGGGGGACAAACCAGGTAAAACCCATTTTATTGTAGGTTCAATTTTCAACCTTGGTGTGTAAGAACAGGGAACACTTCCAGGCAGAAAATGATCCTGCTGGCCCCAAAGGAAAAACCCAACTTCCAGATCTACTTCTAACCATTAACAAACATTTATTAAGCAAACTACTAAGCGCCAGGCAGGGTAGCTAGGTGGAATAGTAAATAGAGTGCTGGGCTTGGAGTTAGAAAGGCCAGAGTTCAAATCCCACCTCAGATACTTACTAGCTGTGTGATCCTGGGCAAGTCACTGTAAAATGAGCTGGAGAAGGAAATAGCAAACTGTTCTCATATCTTTGCCAAGAAAATCCCAAATGGGGTCATGGGGAGTCAGACACCACTGAAATGGCTCAACTATGACATGGGCCAGGCACTGTGTGCTAGGCCCTGGAGATACAGGTGAGGAAACTGAGGACAGGAAGGCTAACTGACTGACTCTTTGTGCAGAGGAGGACAAGGAGAATATTTCATTTTTGTCATTAACCAGATCACAGGATCATTGATGTAGATATAGGAGGGGCGTTGGATGTTATTAGTCCAAATCCCCCATTTAACAGAGAAACTGAGGCCTAGAGAGAAGGGACTTGCTCAAGGTCACACAGCTGGCAAAAGGATTTAAACCCAGGTCCTGTGATTACCGGCAGCTAGGTGGCGCCATAGCGGATATGCCGATTCATCTTTTCGGGTTCAAATTTGGCCTCAGACACTTCCTAGCTGTGAGACCCTGGGCAAGTCACTTCACCCTATTTCCTCATCTATAAAAGCTGGAAAAGGAAATGGCAAACCACTACGGTATCCTTGCCAAAAAAACCTCAAATGGGATCAAGAAGAGTCAGACACAAGTGAAATGAGCAAATCACAAAAAATCTCTCCTGACAAATCCTGTCCTCTTCCCATGTCCCCAGGCCTTCCCCCCTAGCAGGAGTTACAGAAACAAAAACGGGTGGGGGAATTTCAAAGAGTTTGTGGAACAGAAAATTTAGGGGTGAAGGATGAAGGCTCGTATTCCCATACATTTTTTTCTGTTGGTGAGATTTTCCTGGTGTGCTCCCCTGGTTTTCCACATCTTGTAGCTTTCGGGCTATCCGAATGTCCCTCTGGACAAGCTGACTTTTCTGCACATTGGAGGCATAATGTTGTTCGACTGTACAGGAAAAAAAGAGTGTGGAACAGCCTGATTAGACACTCCATTTGCAACAAAATGCATCTGTGCAGTCTTCAACCTGCCTACTGCTTTAGTTGTTCAAGAAATATCCTGATCAGATCTTTGGCTAAAATAAAATAAAACTGGTTAAAATAACCAGTTTTGGGGAAAATTGTCACAAGATCAGAGATGAGGGGGGTGGGGAGGACCTCAGAGGTCCAATACCCTCATTGTGCTAAGTGCCAGGGCTGTAAAGATGGCAAAAGACAGTGCCTGCCCTCAGGGAGCTCACAAACAAGCCATAGATAGGATAAAATGTGATATCTAAGACAGGAGAAGCATTAGACAGAGAGAGAGTATTGTAGGTGAGGGGGACAGTCAGTGAAAACGTCTGGGGTCGGGAGACGAACATCATTTACAAGGAGACTTCAAAGGAAATCCAGAAAGACTGATGTAGAGTGGTTTGTTGGAGCAATTCCACTGGACAGATCCTTATTAAATCCCCAAGGAAAGGAAGGTACCAGACAAACCCTGTGCTGCGTAAAGCTGGGGGAACAAATCCTCTTTGTTTTGCAATTCATCCTGGCAGCATTTAAACTGCAGAAGGGGGCAGGTGAACTGTAGGGCAACACAGATGATGCTGATGAGGAGAGATCTCAGAAGTGCACAGAGGGGATGCTTAACTGTGGATTTAGCAGAAGGGGGAAAAAAGCCTGGGGTTCCTCAAAGACTGGGAACGCCCTCTGGTGGCGGCTGGAGCTACAGACACAGACTGGGACTGAGAAAGTGGAGGGACTGAGAGCGCCCACCCAGGGAACAGGACTGTCAGAAAGTGATTAGAAATAATAGTACCTCCCTCCAGGGTGGTTGTGAGGATCAGATGGGATAGTATGTGTAAGGGGCTTAGCACAGCACCTGGAACATAGGTGTTATATAAAACTATTATTATTATTATTATTATTCTAGATCTAATAACCGACTTTTTAATGTGTGAAGACTAGTAATAGTAGTAGTAGTAGTAGTAGTAGTAGTAGTAGTAGTAGTAGTAGTGGTAGTAGTAGTAGCCATGGTAGTGGTAGTAGTAGTAGTGTTGGTAGTGGTAGCGGTAGTGGTGGTGGTGGTAGTAGTAGTGGTAGTAGTAGTAATGGTGGTGGTAGTGGTAGTAGTAGTAGTAGTAGTAGTAGTAGTAATAGTAGTAGTAGTGGTAGTAGTAGTAGTAGTGGTGGTGGTGGTAGTAGTAGTGGTGGTGGTGGTGGTGGTGGTGGTAGTAGTAGTGGTGGTAGTAGTAGTGGTGGTGGTGGTGGTGGTAGTAGTAGTAGTAAAAATAATTATGTATGTTTACTGAGAGCACTAAAGTCCACAGAGCACTTTCCACACATGATTTCATTTGAGCCTCACAACCAACCCTCTGTAGTACAGTATTATGCCCATTTTACAGATGAAGGAAAGGGGGCACCAAGAGATAAATGATCTGGTCCATGGCCGCACAGCTTCAAGGTGTCAGAAGTGGGATGTGAAAGCAGCTCTTGTGACTCCAAGGCCAGGACTCCAAGTCAATGACACTGTGACGTCAATTCTCTCTGATCTCCAAAGATCTGATCAGTATTGAGTTTTTGAGTCATGGTTTTATAGCAAAACTTGTAACATCACCATGAATCACATTTTCATAAAGCTTTTACAGCTTTCAGAGCAACATGACCTAGTGGACAGAACTGGCTTTAGAGGCAGGGAGACCTGGGTTCAAGCCCTACCTCTGACACTTACTGGTTTAGTGACCCTAGGCAAGTCACTTAAACTTTCAGTGTCCCAGGGCACGTTCTAAATAAAGATTCTTAACCTGGGGTCTGTGAATTTTAAATTTTTTAATTTATTTTTTGATAACTCTTTAATATGATTGGTTTCCTTTGCAATGCTTTGTATTTCATTTTATGCATCTAAAGACATAATTTTGAGAAGTCCATAGGCTTTCCCAAACTGACTGTCAAAGGGGTGCAGGACACAAAAAAGGTTCAGAATCTCCTGATCTAAGACTATCACATTACGGAGAAGCCTTCCTTACTCCCTCTCTCCCTTAATTCTATCCCACCTTCTGTCCTCCTTCCCTCCTCCTTCCCTTCTCTCCCTCTTTCCCTTCCCTCCCTTCTTCCTTCCTTCTCTTCCCTCATTCCTCCCTCTCTTTTCCTTTCATCCTCCCTCCATTCCTTCTTCTTTCTTTTTCCCTCCACTCTTTCCCTCCTTCCTTCCTTCTCTACTTTTCCCCTCCCTTCTCTCCTTCTTTTCATTCTTCCTTCATCCCCGCTTCTCTTTTCCTCCTTTCCTTTCTTCTTCCCTCCATCCCTCCCTCCTTCCCCTCTATCCCTTCCCTCCTTCCTTCCACTCTTCCTTTATCCCTCCTTTCCTTCCTTTTTTCTTCCCTCCCTCCTCTTCCCTATTTCCTCCCATTCTTCCTTCTTCCCTCCCTCCCTTTCTTTTTCCTCCCCTTCCTTCCTATTTAGAGATAGAAGGGCTCTAGGAGGTCATATAGTCCAATCTTCCCTTTTTTAGATGAAGATACTGAGGCTGGGATAGAGAAGGTGATTTGCTCCAATTACAGGGGATCAAGGAAAGGTCCCCTGTCCCAGGAGGACGTCTCCATCCCATTCCTTTAATGTACCTTCTCTATAAAATCTTTGTGTCAGCTTGCTTTCCATTAAGTACTCAAATGGGAGCCATTAAAAGAACAATGCCCATTAAAATAATAATAAAAAATTCCACTGGAGAAGTGAGTGGAAAAGTGAAACGATTAGACATTTGGATAATGAGGTACCACACTGATATCCATTTTCGGTCTTTAAGTAGGGGGCAAACATCCCAATATCCATCTTGAGACCTCTTTAGTTGATTAATGGTGCCTAGATAAAGCTTGAAAAATGAAGGATTTTTTTTAAGTGCCAAAAGGACTGTGTTTGAAGTCAGGAAGATCCAAATGAATGAAAAAACATATATTAAGGCTTACTGTATGTGAGACATTGCAGCTGGGTGGTGCAGTAGATAGAGAACTGAGCCCTGGAGTCAGGAAAACCCGAATTCAAATCCAGCCTCAGACTTTTACTAACTGTGACTTTGGGCAAGTCACTTAATTTCTGTTTGGTTAGGTGGTTTAGTGGATAGAACTCTGGACTTGGAGTCAGGAAGACCTGAGTTCAAATTCGTCCTCAGAAGCTTTCTAGCAAAACCACAGCTCTTAACCCTCAGGAAGCTTCTATTCTAAAGAGGAGAATAACATACACATAATTATGGACATATTGGCTACCTACAAAGTAGATGGAAGGTAATCTCAGAAGGTGGCTAGGTGGTGCCATAATGCATAGAGTACCAAGCCTGGAGTCAGGAAGACTCATCTTCATGAGTTCAAATCCAGCTTCAGACACTCCTAGCTGGGTGACCCTGCACTTAACTCTGTTTGCCTCAGTTTCCTCATTTGTCAAATGAGCTGGAGAAGGAAATGGCAAACCGCTCCAGAATCTTTGCCAAGAAAACCCCAAATGGAGTCAGCAAAAGTCAGACACGACTGAACAATGACAAATATGTCAGAGACTGTGCAAAAGCACTGGGAACATAGATTTTAAAAGGGAGATGGTTCTTGCCCTCAAGGAACTTATTTTCTAATAGGAACAGGCAACAGGCGCTGGGGATTCATGGCTAGGGAGGGGTATTTCCTGCTGGGAAGTCCCAGGAGTGTTGAGTGGGAACAACGGGGAGGTGACTAACGCATCTTTCTCTGGGCAATGATAGCTTGATCTCATTGTGGCTGTGGAGCTGGAAAGGGGAAGTGTGGGCAGTGCTTTGGGTTCAACTCTGACATTTCTGAGCTCTGTGACCACAGGCAAGGCTTCTCCCTTCTCTGGGTCAGTTTCTTCATCTGTAAAGTGAAAATAGTAATACTGAGTTGTTGTATGAAGCTCAGAGGGATTGATGATATGAAGTTCTTGGCAAATTTTAATGCCCTGTATAATGCCCTGTCTGTTATTATTGCTCCCGTTGCTGATTTCTCAGCATATTTTTAAAATGCAAAAGCTGACTAATTATTTTTTAAACCACCCCCCAAAATGATATTGCAATTATCCTGCTTGTGTTGACCGACAACTTGATGATTGAAATTTGTCATTCAGTTGTTTCAAACTCTTTGTGTCCCCATTTGGGGTCTTCTTGACAGAAATACTAGAGTGGTTTGCTATTTCCTTCTGTAGCTCATTTTACAGATAAGGAAACCAAGGCAAACAGGGTGAAGTGACTTACCTAGGGTCACACAGCTAGTAAGTGTCTGAGGGTGGATTTGAACTCTTGAAGATGAAGCTTCCTGACTCCAGACCCAGCTCTCTGTGCACTACAGCGCCCCTTAGCCACCCTCTGAGATTACTTTCCATCTACTCTGTAGGTAGCCTACATGCCCATAATTATGCGTATGTTATTTTCCTCATTAGAACAGAAGCTTCCTGAGGGCAAGAACTGTGCTTTTGCTAGGAAGTGTTTGAAGCTGGATTTGAACTCAGGTCTTCTTGACTCCAGGAGTGGTGCTCTATCCACTGCGTTGCCTACCTGCCCATATGATTGAAATACCCTGGATGAACGACTAGCAAAGTATTTCACTGAGCAGGGAGACATACTATAGGGAGGTCAGGGAGGAGCTACAAAAGCCCTGCTTGGTCTGAAAGACAAACAGAGTTATTTATTCATTCATGTATTCATTTATTTGTTTGTTTGTTTTCACTGATTTATTTATTTTCATCCTGGTTTTTATCTTTCTTTTACTTATGTATTTTTTAATGTTTATCTATTTCTTTTTGTAATTTGAAATATTGAATTTACAAGTGCAAATAACATTCAAATGAGCAACAATTAAAGGTGGGTAGAAGCCAAGGACCAGTCTGACAAAACCCCAGCCCAGGAAGCAGGTTGGGTGTTGATTCTTAACCTTACCACCCTTTGTGATCGGTGGAGGGGAGGAAAGCCTCAGCTCCACAAAATTTAATCAATTACAAAAGATCAGGAAAGAATTCTTGTGTCTTACTCAGAGATCCCAGTCCTGAGTATAGAAAGGAAGGAAGGAAACAAACATTTATACATTTAAACAAGTAGTGGGTCTCTGAGGAAACAAAAGACATGAATAAAAATGTATTTTTAAACAGAGACGGAGCCAAGGGAAGAGCATGTGCAATGATTCCTATAACATAAAAATAGCAATAATAATGAAAAGGCAGCAGAACTCAGATAAAATGTAATGACCAATCTTGGCTCGGGAGGACAAGTAATTAAATACTTCTCCTCCCCTTCATACAGATGTTGGCCGTCACTGTGTGGTTGGCTCACGTGTGCTTCCTTGTAAAATAAAGACATCTATTGTGTCTTTGGACGGGGAGGTGGGGAGAATACAGATGGTGGGAAATATTTGTGATGTCAAAAACAAGACTCTTCAATGAGTCTTTTTCTTTTTAAATGCCGTTGCTAGGATAATTTTGGCTTCTAAAGACTTACTTTCTTGTTTCTGCAAACAATGTGCCAGTGCTCCATCTTCAAGGATGGCAAAGTCTTGACGAACTGTCAAAAAAACCCCAAAACAGACCAACAAAATGTAAGATAACAATTGACTGGTAGAAATAATGCTTCCTTTTGATATTGTCCAGGTATTGGAAATCTTTAATCACATGAGATTTCTGGACAATCACAGAAATCAAGTTGTCTCAACCGGTTATTATTTATGGAATGCACTCTAAGTGCAAAAGATCTTGGATGATACAGAAGCAACCATATGCCATGATTCTCGCCCTCAAAGACTTTATATTCTGGTTGGAATAGAGGCCACACATGATATGGAGAGGCTCTGAGCTGGAAGGGCCTCTTACCTGTGTGACCAGATTACCTTAATCTGTCTTGGTCTCAGTTTCCTTGACTGTGAAAGGAGGGGGTTGACTGGGCCACAGATTCTCTAAGGTTCCTTAGGTTCAGATCTGGTAACGTCATTTGGAGGTCTTTTGGTTTAACTTCCAATCTCCCCACCCCTGCCCCCCAAAACAATCATCCAGCAGCTGGTTAACCATTCTCAGTGACATATAGATCACCACTTTGTAAAACTGTTTGTCCCATTTGGGGATATTTCTCATCACTGGAAAGTTCCATCTTACATTAAGATACCATCTTTTACCTACAACTACCACCCGCTGCTCCTAATTTCAGCCCACCTGGGATCAAACAGAAAAGGTCTGAACCTTTTTTGTGTGCCAACGCTCCCTCTTGCATTCTAGTAAAACTAATGCTAGATGGCACTGTGGATAGACTCATCTTGCTGAGTTCACATCTGGCCTCAGACACTTACTAGCTGGGTGACCCTGGGCAAGTCACTTCACCCTGTTTGCCTCAGTTTCCTCATCTGTAAAATGAGCCAGAGAAGGAAATGGCAAACCACTCCAGGATCTATGCCAAGAAAACCCCAAAGGGGAACTTGGAGAGTCAGGCATGGCTGAAGTGACTGAACAATGCTGATGGACCCCTTTATCTGAATCATGTTTTTAAATGCATAAAACAAAATACAGAGGAGCAAAAGGGAAATAAATTCTATTGAAATACAGTCATCAAAAAAAAGATTTTCAAACCCAAGTTCACAGATTGTAGGTTAAGAACCTCTGGCTTCATCTCTCTTCCATTGGACATCTCTTCACATAACTGAAGGCAGTGGTCACGTCCCCCTCTTCCCCTGGTCTTCTCCTCTTTGGGCTAAACCTCACTAGTTCCATCACGTATGCACAAAATTCTCAATATCCTCATCATCCTCCTACGGAATATTTGTTTGTCAATGTTTCTCTTAAAACCTGGGCCCTGGGATCAAACACAAAACTCCCTGTGTAGCAGTGGGCTCATTACTTCCACTGATTTGGACAAGTGGTTTCCTGTGGCTTCTAGGATGAAACACAAAACCCTCAGCCTGATACATGAAGCCCCCTACAATATAGCTGGCAGATGGGTGTGCTGGTCAATGTTTAACAACCAGGTCTTGGTGGGGGGAGGGGAGTATAGGAAATAGCAGGGAGGAATGTATCCATAAGACATTTTAGAGCTTAAGGTGCATTATCACCGTTTTCTCCACCATTTTCTTTAATCTAGACAACAGCAATAAATCAGGCCCTGATTTGCAGCATTTGCAAATTTCCGAGATCCCTAGTGAAAATTTAATTGGACAATTAAAGAAAGCAAATTGTCTCAATCAGTCTCGGTCAGTACTATCATTCTATTTCTCTCCTCCCTTTTGTGGCTAAACTGGAAGAGACTGTCTACACAGGTGCCTCCATTTCCTCTCCTTCCACTGTCTTCCAAGCTACCTGCTGTTAGGTTTTCGGTCTCATCATCTGACTGAAACTGCTCTCTCCAAAGTTACTCACAGTCTCTTCACTGCCAAATCTGGTGGCCTTCTCCCAATCCTCATTGTCCTTGACCTCTCTTCAGCCTTGATGCTCTTCCCTTGAGGTTTCCATGACACTGCCCGTTCTTGGTCTTCCTCCTACCTACCTGACCACTCTTTCTCAGTCTCCTTTGCTGAATCTTCATCCACATCACACTCTCTAACTGTGAGTGTTCTGGGTTCTCTTCTCTTCTCCCTCTATTCTATTTCACTTGGTGATCTCATCAGTTCACTTAATGACCATCTCTATGCTGTTGATTCCTGCCCCCAACTCTGCTGAACTCCAGGCTCCAATTGCCTTTTGGACATCTCGAACTGTGGACATCTTAAACTCAACATGTCCCAAACGGAACTCATTATTTTCCCCCCAAATCCTCCCCATTTCCAAACTTTCCCATTACTGTTGAGGGCACCACCATCGTTCCAGTTCCACAGGCTCAGAACCCGGTGTCATACACAATCCCTTCCCAACTCTTAGCCTTCATACCCAAGCTGTTACCAAGGCCTGGTCTTTCTACCTGCATAATATATCTTGTATATTCCCCATTCTCTCCTCTGATACTGTCATTACCCTGGTGCAGACCCTTATCACTTCACACCTGGACTGCTGTAATAGCTGCTGGTTGGTCTCTCCTCTAGTCTCTCTCTCTACCCCAATCCAGCCTCCACTCAGTTGTCAAAGCGATCTTTTTCCAGCACAGGTCTGATTGTGTCACTCTCTATCCTTCAACACCCTCGGTCATTATTTAGCTGTGGTTACATGGCATGACCTCAATAAAATATAAGACCCTTGAGGGTAGGTATTTTTAGTCTTTGTCCTTGTATCTTCAGCACCTAGAACAGAACTTGGCACAAAATAAGCACTTAAATGTTTGGTGAATTAAATTGAATTGGAAAAAATATTTTTATTAGTGTATCTAAGTACTGAAAATAGCATTTTTGGCCACCAATTTATCACCTGGCACATTCTTAGCCTATTATAGACTAAATCCCCCATCCAGTACTTGGTACAATTAATTTTCCGAACCTAAATTGAGGACTTTATATTTCCCATGTAACATTTCACTGGTTAAGGGCATTAACTTTTGGCTCAAATCTGATCTTGAAACTTACTTACCTATGTGACCTGAGGCAAATCATTTAACATTCCTAGATCTCAGTGTTCTCATTTGTAAAATGGAGGGGTTGATCTAGGTCAACTCAGACCCCTTCCAGTTTCTAGAAGAGGCCTGGAGAAATTAGCTCGCTTGTCTAGGAGGTAAACGCCAGAGCCAAGAAACGACCCCAGATCTCCTGACTCCCAATCCAGTACTCTCTCTCCTGGACCACGCTGTCTGAGGATATACAATTATGAAAAGCCCTGAAAGTCAGGCAGGCAGACCTTCCCCAATGGGTAATGATCCAAGGATATGAACAAGCACTTCTGAAAAAAAAAATTTCCAAACTATTAAGAGCTTTATGAAAGAATGTTCCAGATCACTATTAGTTGAAGAAATGCAAACAACTCAGGGGGTTCTCACTCCTAACAAATGGGCAAAGCTGTCAAAAAATGGGAATAGTCAGTGACGGAGGGCCTGTGGAAAGAAAGGTATATTAATGTACTATTGATGCAGCTGTGAATTGGTCCTGCCATTTTGTAACTGCAAATTGGAATTATGCTTAAAAAGTAATGAAAATATTTCATGCCCTTTGACCCAGAGATTTCACTGCCAGGCGTGTGTGTGTGTGTGTGTGTGTGTGTGTGTATACACACACACATATACCTCAAGGAAGTCAAAGAGGTATGTCCCCATGGAGAGCCAATTGTTAAATTTTCAGCATGAACTTTTACACTGCAGAAAAGCCACAAATCATGGTTTGATTTATTATTTTGTTTAATGTCTAGACTTAAGAAAGTGATGGAAAAACTGTTAATAATGTAGACAAAACTGAAAAATGTTTCAGGTACACCTTTTTTGGCGAGCCAGATATTAAACATGTACCATGCTCCTTATATCCCAACATATTCATGGCATAAAACTGAAAATAAACTAGATGTCCTTTAATTGGGGAATAGCTAAATAAGATGTGGTACATGAACATAATGGAATATTATTGTGCTCTAAGAAACAAATACAAAGAATGCAGAGAAACGTGGAAAGATTTAAATTAACTGATGCACAGTGAAATATGCAGATCCAGGAAAACAATAAAGCCACTACAATAATTTAAATGGGAAAAAACAAAAACCCAAACTGAATCATGCATAATTATGATGATCCAGAAGAAATGAGAAAATGTACCTGCTTCCATTGTTGGGGACTATGGGTGGAAAACACACAGACTCATTTGATGTTTTGGTAAGTTTTACTGAATTACTCCCCTCTTCCCCCCTCCCCCAACCCCAATTTAAAAAAAATTCTTTGTTACAAGGATTGGAAAGGATAGAAATACATTAGGAAATGAGGATGATGTGAAAACAAAGGGTCATTGATAATTTGCTAAAAATCATGCAAAAAACAACAGTGGAAAATAGTATTGAATATTTTTCAGTAGGAAGGAAAGAGAATGATAAAAATTCAGCTTATTTTAATCAGGCAATGGTGGGAAATTCTGATTAGAGAATGTAGACACTAGGCAAAGAGATTACCAAGAAAGCTGCTAAAGAAATCCAGGCAGTGATAAAAAGCTTTGATCTCAGAGGGTGGTGGCAATGAGCCCAGATGAGAAGGGATGAATGAGTAATATTTCACAGGAAAAACTGAGTAGCTACAGAGGAGGGTGGGGATAGGATGAAGAAGAGAGATAAATTGGAGTGGAAAACAAGGTGGTGAGTCTGGTTGACTGGGAGACTGATTACACACTGACAGAGGCAGTCAATAGGGGAAGGAAAACCGGGGGAAGGTGACTGGTTTAATTTTAGACTTGAGTTTGAAGTGACAAGAGGAGTATGGGGGAAGTGTGTAAACAGTTGGAAATACAGGACTGGAATGTGGGTGTGAGAACAAGAAATATTATTTGGGAGTCATAAGCATAAAAGTGAACTTTGCTGAGCCACAGCAATGAGTGAATGAATGAATGAATGAACAGCATTCATTAAACAGTTACTGTGAACCTGACATGCATTATACTAAGCTGGGGACATACACACACTCGCACATATACACATATGCATACACATACATACTATGAAAGGCAATCCCTTCCCTCAAGGGGCTTATATTCTAATAAGGGGAGGCAGCACATATAAGGGAGTGATAGATGGGGAAGGGAATTCTGGTCTGGGGAGTCTCAAGGATCCATAGTGTTTCTGTCGTTCAGGTGTTTCGCTTGTGTCTGACTCTTCGTGACCTCATTTGGGATTTTCGTGGCAAAGATACTGGAATGGTTTGCCATTTCTTTCTCCAGCTCATTTGTACAGGTGAGGAAACTGAGGCAGAGTCAAGTGACTTGTGCAGGGTCACACAGGTAGGAAGTGTCTGAGGCCGGATTTGAACTCATGAAGACTAGTCTTCCTGATTCCAAGACCTAACTGCCCATTCATAGTGTAGGTCAACAAAATAAACTCAGGAATTGATTCAGCAGCTAGGGTTTTAGTCTTTCCGGTTAATGGAAACGTCTAAAAATTGTTAGCAAAGAAATTACCAGTTCATCACACAATATATACATTTAATCATTTCCCCTATAATAATAATAATAATACTGACAGTAGTTGACATTTATACAGATAGTACTTTAAGGTTTTCAGAGAGCTTTACATATATTTTCTCTACTATTGAAATTGCTTCCTGATTGGTTTCCCTACTTCTAGTTTCCAAAATTGTAATCCTAAAACACAGACTACTCCCTTCCTCAAAAATCCTCCATGGTTCCCTATTGTCTCTAGAACAACCACTCAGCCTGGCATTGAAAGCCCTTCTCTGTGTGGTGGCAGCTGCTTCTCTAGTCTCCTTTCGTCAGGCCCTATCATGCTTCTGCTGTTGGGATTGCTAGCTGGTCCCATCACTCAACATTCCTTCTTTGCCTGTACCTTTACAAGGATGGTCTCCCATAGCCAGAATATACTCTCTCCTCACCTTCCCCTCTTGGAACCCTTCAAAACAGAAGCTCAGGTGCCATCTCCCACCCCTTTCTCTCTTGAAATTGTTTTGTGTAACTTCATATATGATTTAGTTTGGCTAACACCATTGTGTCGATTGAATTCTCTCTCCCCATCCCCATAAGTAGAATGTAAGCTCTCTGAAGGCAAGGTCTATTCAGTTTCTGGCTTTGAATTCCCAATGCCTAAGCTTGGTGCCTGAAACAAGCAAGCATTAAGTGTCTGTTCAATTGACTCCCTGTGGGAGAATCTCCAAAGTAATCTAGCCTTTCCTTTGAAAGGGAGGCATTTTTTTTCCCACAGAGAAAGACAATATTGCTCCATAGATTTGGTCTGGGAGTCTTATACAGTTGTGGCTCTTTGAACCTGGCAGAAATTCAGTCCCATAAAAATGTAATTAAATTATTTAATCTAAATTAATTTAATTTCAATTATTGAAATTTTATATCATATATATATATATACATATACATATATATACATACAAAGTGGCATTCAAATTCATTCTATAACTCAATACACACCTGCCTGGGCAGGGACTTTCTCACTTTTGTATTTACCATTCATTGGGAGTTCCCCCTTCTCACCTCCTCCTCATCTCCCATCACTTAGATGTCTTTTTTCAACCATTTTCTCTACCCTTGACTCGTGTGAAAGAATCTGGCTATTTTCCTTTCCAAAGCAATAATTTCTACCTACAGCACAGTTCCAGGCACATAGTAGGCCCTTAAGAAATGTTTTTTGATTGATCTGTATATTTACATTTGGATTCTGGTCTCTCTCTGGACCATGCTTTTATGCCTACAGCTAAAGGCATCATGGTGCTTTGGAAGACCTACTGAATTTGAAGCTGGAGGACCTCCAAGCTTTGCCACCAGATAGCTGTGAGACTTTGGGCTGATCACTTAACCTCTGGGTTAAGAAACTCAGTTCTTTATTTGTAAAATGAGGGAATTGGATCTTCAATGTTCTTTCAGGCTCTGACTCTAATCCCATCTCATCTAAAATTTACAAACCTCTGCCCAGTCAAGGGCCTTAAGGTTATTCACTGATGATCTGTTTCTGTTTCCCTGATCAACTCTTTTAAACTATATTAAGAGGTGATGGAAAGGTGTATCCAGCTGCAAGTTGGACAGTCCACACTGCCTCCTGGGGAATGAGGGAAACAACAGAGTGTTGTCCAAAGAAACCTAGTGAGGGGGGAGGAGGGGAGACCCCAAATGAAAAAGACTGTGGGCTCAGCAGCTTTGCCTCTCAATGGAAATTCTTAATGAGAGGGACAGGGATGGGAAGGAGGAGAACAAATGACGGCCAGTGATGCCCATCTGCGCCATGGAATAATACTGGAGGGGAACGGACCATGAAATACTTGGCAGAAGGAAAACAGTGACATCACAGATAGGAACAAGTCCCAGCTGATGACCAAAGGGAAGGCACCGTCTGATTTCCCTTCATCAATCTTCTCTAGCACAGATTTCAATGGTCCCCAAAGGTCATGTCTCAGTGGGCTGCAGGATTTACAAGAAGAAAGGAAGTTCACTATGGAACCAGAGGATGAAAGCCTTCTATAACCCAGCCCCGGCACAGGTGGTACAGAAAAAACGGCATCAGACCTGGAGTCGTTTGAAATAGGGCTCAGTCATTTACTAGCCCATTAGTCTTATTTCGGGTGTTGAGCCTCAAAGGCTTACTAACTTACTATCTAACATGACCTTGGGGGGAATCATTTAGAACTCTCTGGGCTTCAGATTCCTAATCTGTAACACAAGGGGTTTGAACTAGATGGTCTCTATGAACCTCAGGGCAACAAGGTGGTGCCACAGTGCACAGAGCGCTGGGCCTGGAGTCAGGGAGACTCATCTCCTTGAGTTCAAATCCCGCCTCAGACACTTCCTAGCTGTCTGCCTCAGTTTCCTCATCTGTAAAAGGAGCTGCAGAAGGAAATGGCAAACCCCTCCAGTGTCTCTGCCAAGAAAACCCCAAGTGGGGTCATGAAGAGTTGGACACAACTGAACAGCAACAAATGAACCTTTCCGTTTTGGGTCTTGCTGTTTTCGTTCAGTTGTGTCCCGACTCTTCCATGATCCCATTTGGTATTTTCTTGGCAGAGACATTGGAGTGGTTTGCCATTTCCTTCTGCAGCACATTTTCTAGGTGAGGAACTGAGGCAAACAGGGTAAAGTGACTTATCCAGGGTTACACAGCTAGTATGTGCCTGAGGCCACATTTGAAGTCAGGGAGATGAGTCTTCCTGAATCCAAGCTCAGTGCTCTATCCACTATGGCGCCACCTAGCTGCCCAGGTCTGGGTCTATGATCCTATAAAGGATGAAATCATAGACTCTATTAAGTATTAGAGTATTTAAATGTATTTGGATGACCTTTAGTCACATGTTTGGAGACAGATGACTCTATTCTGGAAGGGATGTTCCACAGCCCCCACCTTCAATTAATGTATTGACCAAAGCAGAGACATTTCCTATTGAGGTAAAGGTATAAAATAGGTGTGAACAAGTCCTGGATACCTCTATTGATTTCAAAGCAGAGGTATGCACTAGGTATGGACAAGTCCTTAATTAATTGGGAAAGAAGTGAAGTATTTTTTCAGTCCTTGAATGAAATCAGAAGAGGATGCACCAAATGTACTGCATCTGGCTGAAAGTATTAGCCATGTCTTTGGTCTATCAGAGAAGGGATTTTAGAGGGGAAAGGTAGTCAGTCTTCTGGAACACTGGAAGAAAGCAGGTCCTTGTAAGTCTATACCAGAAGGAAGCGCAGGGCAGGGAGGAATGAGGAGTATGGATTACACTCCTTCCCCCAACACACACCTCTGATTGATCCAGGCATGACCTTGTGAATTTTGGACTCCCCACTGGCATCATATCAGTGGCCCTAAAAGGGCAGTGCTTGATGGTGTTACCTTCATTAGGACTGGGGCACACCAAGGACAAATTAGACACTCCAAAGAAAGGTAGCTTCAGGATTGACTCTAAGGGCTGAGCAGAGAGGGAAGGATTCAGAAGGAGGGTGGGAAAGGAAACTCTAGTAACCAGAAACTCTGAGTTATCCTAAGGCCATATGTTTCTTAAGTTTGAACCCACTCTTGCTAGTAACCTGGTATGTGAGACAGTATGCCCCCTGGCCTGGGAAGAATGCTTTATACTAAGGGTTCTTGCTGTAACACCTCAATATAGAATCCTCTGTAAAAGCTAACTGATATCAGCTGGTTAATTGATATTGGGAAACACTTTGGATGGGAGGTAGTGAGCAACAATGCTAGAAAAACCCGAGTCCCTCAGGGTCACTGCTGGAACCCTGAGGGGAGAAGTAGTCAGCTACAATCTGGAGACCTAGAAACAGTTTGGGTGGGGTTTGGGAGATAGCCCAGAAGAGGGCCAGAATTCCATGACTCAGTTGCACATCATCACCGAAAGGGAATTAGAGCACTTAAATCTACTAGTCTTAGTTTAAGCATTGAGACCAACACAGATCTCAAAGGAGATCTGATTTTTCTCCATTTCAGGCACAGAGTTGGATGTAGCTAGTGGCTTCTCTTCTCACTAAAAATGTGTGTCTGTCAAAGTCATGAACAGCTACTGTTATAGATAGGGAGAGAAACAAATATGAGTCCTTAGGCAGTGTGTAGTACAGCCCTGGGCTCAGACCCTCTCTCTGGCATCTACTCTGTGACCATGAACCAGTCACTGACATGTAACCTGTTTCCTCACCTCTAAAGTGGAGGTGATAGCTGGGGGAGGTTACTAGTGTAAATGTTAATTTAGACCAAATACTTCAGGGAATCCAATTAAATATAAACTCTTGAGGACAGGCTTCTCTCCTCTCCCTCTTTTCCTTCTTTCCTTCCTTCCTTCCTTTCTTCATATTTTTCTTTCTTTCTTCCTTCCTTCCTTCCTTCATATCTTTCTTCCTTCCTTCCTTCCTGATTCTATCTCTCCTGTGAGGGAGATGCAATCTTACCAGTTGGTTTGAGAGCAGAGACCTCTCAATCAATTTCAGTGAGTATTAGATCATCTTCCTGATCAAAATCAAAGGTGGAAATCCAAACATAGCATTAAATGGAAATGAAATTGTACACAGACTTGATCCTAACATATACTTTTATTTATACTTTTAAAGCAACCTAACGAACACTGAAACATTTTTCAAGAAAACGCATGGGTTTCAAAGAGAGGATTAGCTTCAGGATACACTGGTTTTTCCCCCCTCTCCTTTCTTTCCTCTTTTTTCTTTCTTTCCTTTCCCTTTTCTTGTAATTTCCTTTCCCTTCTCTCTTTTTCCCTCCCCCTCTTCTCTTCTTTCTTCTCTCTCCTCCTTTCTTTTCTTTTCCTTTCTCTCTCTTTTCCCTCCCTTTCTTCCATTCCCCTTCTCTTTCATTCTCCTTGCGACCAAGTCCCCCTAAACCACTTAAGCTGGAGATACAGCGGCAACTCATGGACTGGTTTCCAACTACTGATCAGCAAAGGAGTTTTGACCTGGGAAGGGAATAAGCATTTATTAAGCACCGACTACATACCGGGTAATGTGCTAAGAGCTTTAGAACTATCATCTCATTTGATTCTCCCAACAACCTCGAGAGGCAGGTGCTTTCATTATTCCCATTTTACTGTTAAGGAAATGGAGACAAACAGAGGTTAAGTGACTTGCCCAGGCTCTCACAGCTAGTAAGTATCTTAGGGTAGGTTTGCCCCTTCTTAGGCAACCTGGTGCCCTCGAACTTCTGGGTGTTCACCATATTGGTGCCATGCAGCTCAACTCTCCCTGAGTTTATAGTAGCCTCAGCCTCCCTGGCAACACAGATTACAGGTGAATTATTTTTTTTTTCCTAAAGAGTAATCAAAACTTTAAAACTTTAAGAGATCAACTACACTTAATCTCCATTAACATCCCGGTATAATTTAATCCAACAAGGATTTATTATGTGCTTATTATATACATGGCGCTATGCTAGGCACTGGGGGGGGAGTTTACAAAAACAAAAATGAAACAGTCCCTGCCCTCAAGAAGCTTACATACTACTGAGGGAAAACCAACATAAGTTTATATAAGTAAATATGAAATACCAGACCAGGCCCATAATTTCACTGAAATAAGGAATGAAGAACTATACCAACTCTATAATTTATAGTTTTAGATGGTTGCCTGGGGCACAGTGATTTGGCCAGGTTCACAAAGCCAGTATGAATCAGAGGCCAGCCTTGAGCAGAGGTCTTTGTTGAACACCCAGCTCTCTATCCACTAGGCTGCCCCCCAAATTGGTGACATATTTGCAAAATAAACAGTTCTGCTATAATGTTTGCTTTGAAAAAAGTCAATTTGTTCCAATGACAGTGATATATTAGGGAACAATTTGAGCATAATTAGAATTTCCCATTCGCTTATGAGTGATTTTGTTCCCAAGAACGTGAGTAATGAGATGGGGGACAGTGGAGCTAGCAACTGGAAAGAGTAGGATAAGAAAAATGTCAGAGGCAGCATCTGAGAAAGGCTTGGAAAGAACAAAACAAAACGGTTCCTGTCCTCAGGCAGCTTCCTCTCAATAGGTGCAACAGAACAAGTATATATGTATGTCAATAGCTCTGGGAATCAAGAATGAGACCTTCTGCAGGAGAAGGAAGAACCTGACCCAGCCTTGACGTGAAGGAAGCTAAGGTTTCTCAGAGGCCAAGGGGAGGGAGGAGGTCAGGAATTGGCTGGAATTTAAGAATTCACAAGAAAAGAATAATGTGAAATCAGGCTGGTGCTCAGGGGTAAGATGGTGAAGTGTTTAAAATGTCAAACCAAGTGGTTCGTATTTTATAATGATAACGATCGACCAGATTGAGCTAGCATTTACATAGCACTTTCGGATTTACAAAGCACTTTACAGATATAATCTGATTTTATTCTCATAACCACCCTGGGAGGTAGGTGCGATTATTATCCCCACTTTGCCCAAGAGAGGCTACAGTGAATTGTCCCAATACAGTAGACAGTTAGGAAGTGTCTGACGCCATATTTGAATTTGGATCTTCTAATGACGTGCCTAGAGCTCTATCCACTGTGTTACTCGGCTGGGTTTTTCTTAATCCCTGGAAGACTTCAAACAAAGGCTAGATAATGGGTATGTTGGGCAGCTAGGTGGCACAGTGAATAGAGCACGGGCCTTGGAGTCAGGAGGACCGGAATTCAAATCAGGCCTCAGACACTTGACACACTTACTAGCTGTGTGACCTTGGGCAAGTCACTTAACCCCAATTGCCCTCCAAAAAGCAAAAAAAAAAAAAGTATTCACCTGATAATGAGTATGTTATCATGGGAATTCTTTTTCAAGCGTGGTTTGAGCCAGTTGGCCACTGAAGTCTCTCCCTACTCTGAAATTCTGGGACGTACTTGCAAATGTGTGACAAACTTTTAAAATGACATTGTTGACGATGGTTCTATTCAAAGACGTTAGCAGATACTGGTAATAATAGCCACTGAAATTTATATATCATTTTAAAGTTTGTAAAACACTTCCCATACATTCTCTCATTTGGTTCTCATGAGAGCCTAGTGGGGTAAGTGCTACAGATATGCTTATTCCCATTCTACAGATGGGGAAACTGAGGCTCATAAAGGTTATGTGACTTAGATGGCTACTGAGGTCTTTCCCAGCCCAGAAATGCTCTGATTGTCTATCAGCCAACAAGTTTGAATGAAAAGCTTACTATGGGGCCAGGCAAAGTGGATAGAGCACCAGGCCTGGAGTCTGGAAGACCTGAGTTCAAATTTGGACTCAGATACTTACTAGCTGTGTGACCCTGGGCAAGTCACTTAACCCTGTTTGCCTCAGTTTCCTTATTTGTCAAATGGAGCTAGAGAAAGAAATTGCAAGCCACTCCAGTATCTCTGCCAAGAAAACTCCAAATGGGGTCGTGAATAGTTGGACACAACTGAAAAGTGACTCAACAACAAAAGAAATGCTAGTTTTTTTTTAATGTTGTTACTATTATTTCTTCTTATTCCCTCAGAAACAACAATGAGATGGGGCCAGGCAGAGTGCTAAGTGCCAGAGATTCAAAAGAAAGGCAACAACACATTGCCTCTCCTCAAGGAATTCACATTCTCATTTGGGAGAGAATATGTGGAAAAACTGTATGTACAAGCTACGTAATGCAGTATAAATGTAAGGTAATTTTAAATTAGGGGTTTTTAACCTGGGGTCTGTGAACTTGACTTTTTGTTCTTTAAAAAATACTTTGATAACTGTCATAATTGATTTTCTTTGAAATCCTATCAGGGTGGGGAACCTGCAACCACAAGGTCATGTGACCCTTTGACTGAATCCAAATTTGAATCACATATGTCCCTTTGAATCCAAAAGGGCTGCACCTGAGGACCTACGGGGCCACACAGAACCTTGAGGCCACAGGTTCCCTAGCCCTGTTAAAGATGGCAAAATGGAAAAAGCACTGGACCTGGAGTCAGGAAGCCCTGAGTTTGAATGTGGCCTCAAACATTTCCTACCCATGTGACCCTGGGCAAGTCACTTACCTCTATTTGCCCCAGTTTCCTCATCTGTAAAACACAGAAAATAACAGCTTCTACCTCCCAGGTGTTGTGAGGATCAAATGGATTACTAGCTGTAAAGCACTTTGCAACCCTGAGTCTTCTCCTCCTCTCGCTCTATCCTACTTGGCTAGGTCATCTCATCCGCTCTCACGGATTTAATGACCATCTCAATGCTGGTGATTCTCAAAGCTACTTTTCCTGCCCCAGTCTTTCTTCTGACCTCCAATGTCCCATCATCTCCAACCGCCTTTCAGACAACTCAAGCTCTATGTCCAGTATGTCTTATATTCAGCACGTCCAAAACCAAACTTACGATCCTCTCAACCCTCCCCACCTCCCGAACCTTCCCTATTCGTGTGGAGGACAACACCATGGTCCCAGTGGCCCAGGAATCATCCCAGACGCCTCCCTCTCTCTCACTTCCCACCTCTGATCTGTTGCCAAGGCCTATCCATTCCTCTCAAATAGCTCTGATCCTCCTCTCTCCTCTGACCCCACAATCACTCTGATGCAAGTCCTCAGTCCCCTCACAAGTGGGTATTTCTCTAACGTGCAGGTCCAATCACGTCACCCTCCCCTACACAGTAAACTGCAGCGTCTCCTATCGCCTCCCGCACCTCCGGGAATAAAGACAAAACGTTCTGTTGGGCATTCAGAGCCTTTCCTAGCTCAGCCCCCTCCTATCTTTTCAGTCTTCTTACACCTCCCTTCCTGAATTATACGTACTATTGGCTCCAATGACACTGGCCTCCGTAAGACATAAGACCCTCCACCTCTGGGCTCTGGCCGTGGTTGTCCCCCACACTTGGAAACGTCTGGCTTCTCATCTCCATCTGCTCACCAACCTGGCTTCCTCCGTGTCCCAGCTAAGATCCTGCCTTCTGCTTGAAGCCGCCCCGGACCCCGCCGAGTTCTAATGCTTGCCTCTGTTAAACTGTTTCCTGTCTTGCACGTAGCTTGCTTTGTATATATTTGTTTACATATAATTCATATATTTGTGTATATATGTTTATATATAACTTATATGTTTGTTTATATATTTGTATATACAATTTATATATTTGTGTATGTATTTGTTTATATATAATCTATATATGCT
>CM053588.1:42227445-42256683 GCA_028646515.1 Pseudochirops corinnae | reverse complement strand
CAATTCGGGTTAAAAGACTTGCCCTGCCCTCCCCCCTCCAAAAAACAAAAAAAGAAAGAAAGAAAGAAAGAAAGAAAGAAAGAAAGAAAGAAAGAAAGAAAGAAAGAAAGAAAGAAAGAAAGAAAAGGAAAAGAAAAATTCATGCCAGATGACAATTAGAAAGACAGAATCAGGATGATACCCATCCCCTCCCTCCTTTTTACCTTTTCTCTCTCTAGTAGATGACGAGGATGCAAAGCCAATCTTGGAAGACCTGGAAAGAGCTTCTCTCTTGCAAATGCTGCCAGAGATTGTTGGTGCAGAAAGAGATAAAGAGTCCAGGAAAGCTGGTAAATAAATAGACTTTGTATTGACTAGCAGATTAATGTTATTAGTAGCGAATATGGTCCCTTGAATTTACCAGTTAGTTCCATGTACTTGATGGGATGAGGTGATTTGTAGAAGAAAGCTTAGGCAGCCAACATGCCTTCATGAGAATTCCTCTGCCTGCCTTGATGGCTCTCTCTGCCATATTCTACTCTGTCCTAGACCTGACCACTAGATCCTGCTCTGATTCATCTGTAAACGTCACCTTTGTCTTTCTACCTTACCCTCTCTTTCTTTTTCTTCATTCTAAAAACAGTTTTTTTAAATGAAAGATAAGGGAGTTTGATGGTTATAGTTTAAAAAAATAATTTGGTGGCCAGATGGAACTTGTGCTTTCTTACAAGAAAGATGCTATAGATAGGAAATCATGGGTTTCACATAAAACATTTTAATTATGCTATTAGTAGGGGGGCAGCTAGGTGGTGAAGTAGATACAGTACTGGGCTTGGAATCAGGGAGACTCAACTTCGTGAGTTCAAATTTGGTTTCAGACACTTATTAGCTGTGTGACCCTGAGCAAGTCACTTAACCCTGTTTATTTCAGTTTCCTCATCTGTACAAATGAGCTGGAGAAGGAAATGGGAAACCACTCCAGTTTCTTTGCCAAGAAAACCCCAAATGGGGTCACAAAGAGTCAAACATGACTGAATAATTGGTTGGGGAAAAATAATAATATTAAAAATTTGAAAAAAATTCAATTTCAGAGAAATGTAAACTGTTGGAGCTCTCCACTGGGAGGTCATGTATCTAATCCCTTTACATGACAGATGGGACAACTGAGACCCAGAGACAAGAAGTGAATTGGTCAAAACCATGTAGACTAGACCCTCAAATGGTCCAATTTCCCTGACTCCTACTTTAATTATTTCTTTCCTTTCCAAAAATAAATGTTTTGATTTTTTTTCTTTTACATTGCTTTCTTACTTCCCTCCTTCCCACATGGACTTTCACTTTGGAGTTCTGATGCCACATATAAGGATGGCCTTCATATATTAATTAGAGATGGGGAAGACAAAATGATTCTTGAATTTCTCCCTCTAAACACTGACTAAAGATGAATAAATGTTCAGAATCTTTGAAATTCGGGAGCCATTTTAATAACAGAAATATTTTATGGGAAAATGAATACGATTCAATTTCTTTTAATACAAAGACCTTTGTGGCTACTGCTCACTAAGGAAGATAATATTAATAATAAAAATAGCTAGCATTTATTTAGAGATTTAAAGCTTGTGAAATAATTCACGTGAATTTCTTTTTATCCTAACAACAACCCTGGGAGATAGGAAGGAGGATGATGATGATGGTGATGATGATGATGATGGTGATGATGATGGTGATAATGATGATGATGATGGTGATGGTGATGATGATGATGGTGATGATGATGATGGTGATGGTGATGATAATGATGATGATGATGGCGATGATGATGATGGTGATGATGATGGTGATAATGATGATGGTGATGGTGATGATGATGATGATGATGATGGCGATGATGATGGTAATGATGATGATGATAATGATGGTGATGATGATGATGGTGGTGATGATGATGATGATATCCATTTTTCAGATAAGGAAACTGAGGTAGACAGTGGTAGATTTTTTTGTTATTCTTTTTTTTTTTTAAATCTTTATCTTTTTAAAAAAATTATTTACTTACTTTTAGTTTACAACATTCAATTCCACAATCCCTTGAGTTCCAAATTTTCTCCCTTTCCCTCTCTTTCTCCCTCCCTCCCCCCATGGCAACATACAATCTGATATAGGTTCTACAAATACCTTCACATTAAATATTGGTCAAGTTGTAAAGAAGAATTATAACCAATGCAATGAATAACGAGGAAGAAGAAACACAATAAAATGAAAAAGAGAGAGAGAGCAAGTAGTTTGCTTCAACCTGCATTCAGACTCTGTAGTTCTTTCTCTGGATGTGGACAGTCTCTTCCATCATGAGTCCTTTGGAGCTGTCTTACAACCTTGCATTGCTGAGAGGAGCCACCCAGTCTATCCAAGTCAGTCATCACAGATACGATGTCTATAATTGCTGTGTACAAAGTTCTCCTGGTTCTGCTCTCCTCAGCAGTGGCAGATTTTGATGCCAGTTGTGGAGGTGCTCTGTGATAGCTAGTATGTCTTCAGCGCTTTAAGATTTGCAAAGAGTTTTGCAAAAAAATTATCTCACATGATCCTCATGATAACCCTCTGTGAAAGATACTAATACTGACCCCATTTTACAGATGAAGAAACTGAGTCTGGCAGAGGTCGAATGACTTGCTTAGGGTCATGCCACCAGTAAATGTTGAAGGCAACATTTGAACTCAGGACTTCGTGCCCAGAAGTCTCTTGAACTCTCTACTAAGCTACTTAGTTTAGAACCTAAAAAAGTAACACCAGTGACAAGAGGAGGCATTAGCACACACAGAAGGAACCAGATCTAAGGCAGGAGGTAAAGACTCAGGACCCAGCAATGAATAATTCACTTACCTAGTCCCTTTTCAGTGTTTTGAGTTTTGTTCTTGTCTTTACTCTTAAAAGAGATCAGTAAGAAAGAAGCTTAAGATATCCACTGCCATTTGAGGACTCATCTCCTAAATACATTGTTTTTCAGATCTTAGTGCCAACATTTTTGATCCAAGAGAAAATGGGAAAAAGGTAAGTGGCTCTGTTTGAGAAGCATTTATTAAGCACCTACTGTGTGTCACTGTGCTAAATGCTGGGGGGTGGGGGAACAAAAGCGAAGGACTATCCCTGCCCTCAAGGAGTTGTTCAGTCATGGCTGACTCTTTGGGACCCTATCTGGGGTTTTCTTGTCAAAAACACTGCAATGGTTTGCCATTTCCTTCTCCAGCCCACTTCACAGAAGAGGAAACTGAGGCAAATAGTTAAGTGACTTGCCCAGAGTCATACATTTAGTAACTGTCTGAGGCCAGATTTGAACTCAGGAAGATGAGTCTTCTGACTCCAGGCTCAGCACTCTCTCTACTGTATCATTTAGCTGCCCCTAAATTGAATACTAGCAGGTAACAAGTAGGATGTAGGAGTCATAATATGAGAGGATTATGAAGCAAAGTTGGAGAATTATAGGCATGGGGCCCTTGAATTCTGAGGAATGTGATTCATCAAAGAGGCAAAACTTTTGGGAAATCTTCTAAGACCAGTGACTCAGTAGGAAGTTAAATATGGCCCCTGGAGACCAGCACACAGTGCTTCCGTTGTCTTCAATTCAAGAAACAACAGAAAGGGGAAAAATCAGGAGAATGGTCCCTGAAATGAACCAAGGGATGAAGTAACTTCTGAGGAAGATTAGGCTTGAGATGAATAGAAATTAATTGTTTGGAAAAAAAAATTAGGGATGAGATTTAAATGAGGTGTGTGGATTCATGAAGAGTATAGAATGGATATGGGAATGAGGGGCTACCACTTGAGGGAGGTTAAGTTTAGGACAAATGAAAGGAAGAGTTCTTTTATACAGTGGGTGGAAACTGAGGGAACGTGTTACCCTAGGGGCAGCTAGATGGTGATCTGAGTTTAAATTTGGCCTCGGATACTCAGTAACTGTGTGATCCTGGTCTCTGTTTACCTCAGTTTCTTCATCCGTCAAATATGAATAATAATAACCCCTGCCTTAGAGGGCTGTTGTAAGGATCAAATGAGATGATAATTATAAAGTGTTTGGCATAATGCCTAGCACACAGTAGGTGATATATAAATGTTAGCTATAATAATTATAGCTGTTATTACCTTATAGGCTAAAATAGAAACTGATTTAAGAAGAGTTTAATCATAGAGAGATTCATGGCATGGTTTAACAGCCAAGTTAAAGACACTTGGATGCATATCTAAAATTTAGGGTGAGGAACTACATGATTCTCCCACCCACCCCCACTCCACAAACCATTCTTTGGCAGCATTAGTTTGATTCTATTCAATTGATGCAATTCCAAATAAAGCTGTAGGAATGAAAGTAGCACTAAGATAAGGTAGATAGTCCCTTGGAGCACGACACATTAGGAATAGAGAAAAGGAATATTTCAAATAGTAAAAAAAAAAATTAAATGTATCCTATGCCATTCCAGGCCATTCTGCTCTCCAAGTCATTAGCAGTGGGATCACCGGGGCATAATTCCAAATTGTTTTTCCAAAATGACTGGATCGATTCATAGCCTGCCAACAATGAGTATCAGTCAGTCACTAAACATTTATTAAGCTCCTACTTATGTTGCATGTACTATATTAAGAGCTGGGGATGCAAAGAAAGGCAGAAGAATCCCCACTTTCGAAGAGTTCACAGTTGAAAGGACAATTAGGCAAGCACTATAGGTAATATTTTGTATAGGATAAATAGGAAATAAGCAATGGAGGGAAGGAATTCACATTAATGGGGATTGGGAAAGGGCTTCCTAAAGAAGGTAGCATTTTAGCTGGGACTTGAAGGAAGCCGGGGATTGAAACGTCCCCTTTTTCTTGCAGCCTCTCCAATATTTGTCATTTGCCTTTTGGGGTCATCTTTGCTAATTGGATGGGTGTGAGTTAGAATCTGGGGGTTGTTTTAATTTACATTTTTCTAAGCATTAGTGATTTGAAACATTTTTTTTCATATGGCTATTGATAACTTGGATTTCTTCTTTTGAAAACATCCCGTTCATGTTTTTTGACCATTTATCAATTGGGACATGGCTCTTAATCTTTCTTCTAAAGAAACTGCATGTTGAACAAACAATTGAAAATTTAGGTTGTTTTTTTTTTCCCTTTGGTCTGTAATTTCTTTTACAACATGACTAATATGGAAACAAGTTTTGCATGACTACATATGTATAACCTATATAAAATTGTTTGCCTTCTCAATGAGGGGGCCGGGGAGGGAGGGAGAGAATTTAGAACTCAAAATTTTAAAAACAAATGTTGAAAATTGTTTTTATGTGTAGTTGGGGAAAAATAAAATATTAAATAAATAACTTTTTTTTAAAAGAAAATTTAGGTTTTAATGGAGTTCTGGGAGGAAAAGTAGACTTACCTGAATACTAATAATGGCTAGCATTTATATAGGGTTTTGAGGTTTTCAAAGTGCTTTACATGGTTTTTACTCATTTGATCCTCAGAATAACCATGTGAGGGTAGGTACTATTATTATCTTCATTTTACAGATAAGGCAACTGAGCCACAGAGAGGTTAAGTGACTTGCGATGGGTTGTAGAGGTAGTAAGTATCTGGGGCAGGAGTCCAAAGTCAGGTGTTGCTGACGCCAAATTTCACATTCTATCCAGTGTACCATCTAGTCACTTAATAATAATGTACCTTATTTTTTAATCTCAGGTTTTTTATGGAAAAGATCCCAAAATCTCACTCCTGAGCCATCTTCTGGCCAGAAGCAGGAAACAATTCAAGAAACGTGGGACCCCTTCCGAATGTTTCTGGAAGTATTGCGTGTAAAATGAGATTTAGTCTTCTTCCCTTGTTGCTTTATTATATTTATAACCCTCTTGGAAAATGTAAATAAAGTTGTTTGATTTAAAGGTAATGGTTTAAAAAAAAAGCTAAGCAGATCACATTCATTATTGTTTAAAAATAAATCCTCTATGTTTTGCAAGTAACTATGTGAGTATCTTTCCTTTAAATACAGTCTACGTGTAATTTCCTTTATAAAATACTTGCGTCCCCTCCACTAAAGTCCTACTTATAATGATGTCTCCTGGAGGTTTAAAGGTGACCTTGGGTCCTCAAGGTCTAAGTCAGCAAATTTCAAGCTCTAATAGGTTTGATCCCTGGGTTAGAAAGGCTTAGAGTTTGGGTTTAGCAATGTACTATATGTCTCTTATCCAAGGACCAGAGACTCATTTCCAGAAAACTGACTACAGAAACTTGTTAAGATGGTTTATCAAGGTGTGGAAGGGCTGCAACCCTTTTAGGAAAAAATATCACATTAAACAGCATAGAGTGATGAAAATAAGTATTTCCTACGATGCTTTCTCCCCTCCCCTCTCCTCTTCTACCATTTGTCAGTTTTTCAAAAACGCATTTCACTTAAAGGTTGACAGGAACAACTTTGAACAAAAATAAAAGCCAAGAAAGTGGGGGCAAGGGGGAAACTGACAATCCAGTTTTTCATAGTTAATAATGGCAAGGGTATCAATATGGCTCATTTAAGCCAAAGAATATATTGCCACATTTCCTGTGGATGAGTTAAATAGAGTAGATTACAAAAATGAACATGTGGCTCCATTAGACAGAATCAGGAATCTACCCAGGATCCCACAGTTCTTAGATTCTAACCACACAGTATTGGAGAACATTCACCAGCTGGGAGAATGCCAAATACTATTTATGTTCACTGTCCCAGCCTAGGTGACCAGAGGGGAGATCATGAGTGGGGAATTTTCATCTAATAAGCACTATGAATTGACCCTAAATACATCAATCAGGTCATAGCACCAGAGGACAGGAAAACCGGGACCCTCAGGCACTGTAGAATGACCGATCCCAACAGAAAAAATCCAGTCTAATGCTTGAATTGGCGTAGCTAGGTGGCACAGTGGATAGAGCATTGGGCTTGTAATCATGAAGACTCATTGAGTTCAAATTCAGCTTCAGACACCTACTAGCTGCATGATACTGGACAAGTCACTTAACCCTGTTTGCCTCAGTTTCCTCATCTGTAAAAACTAAGGAAATGGGAAATCACACCAGTATCTCTGCCCAGAAAACCCCAAAATGGCATCATGGAGAGTCGGACATGACTGTAACTGAATAACAACAAATGGACAGATAAAGTGATAAAGGTGAATAAGACCTTAAAAACAATCAATCATATTTATGACCCCTTTGGGGAATTTTTTTGGTGGGAGTTCTTTAGGTTCTTGTTTTGCTATATATTCCTGTTCAGTGCAAGGAGCCCTGTAACAAGTAGACAATCCTTTTCTCTGGCTAAGGTCACTAGGAAATTAGATTTTAATCTAAAAAAGGATAGCATAGTAGGTGCCAAAACCCAAGACTAGTATTCAAGGGTCTATATTTGAGATATATTCTCTGTGTGTTTAAACATACATATATATGTATAAACACACATATATATAACATACTTGGAATAAATTTTTACCAAGGATCATAAGAAATTGAAGAGTAAAGATTTTTGCACCATATCAAAGGGTTCTGTCATCCCCCCTCCAACTGATGATAATTAAGTTTTAAGTCAATAAAGAACCAGTTAATGTAAATGTTGTCCTTCTCCCAAAGGCACACAATTCTTAGCCATGAAACATTACTAAGCAAATTGAATTGACCAGTCCTCGTTAGGTCTTTTGAACTGCTACAGGCAGTTGCAAGAGAAAAGCCATTATGAAATAAAAGTATATCCAAGAAAAATTTGGTTAAATGGAGTTTCCTTATTGGTAAAGTGATAAGGTCAGACTCCATCTAGTCCCTTTTAGCTTCGAAATCCCATGATTCTACAAGAGCTGAAGCACAAAGATTGAAATGAAATAGATGCCTTAGCTAAGCAGGTCTCTCAACACATGGAAAATCACAATGGAAGTCTGCATTTGTTTTCCATTGGAGTTTTTGCTGGGACAAAAATCATTAAAGGTCCACTTTTGACACAAGGCAGAAGATCTGGGAAGTCTAGGGATTGGAGAGCTAAAAGGTTCTGAGGGAAGGGAGATTATGGAAATAGAGCTGTTTCCCCCTTAGCTCATAGGTCCCAAGCACCTGAACACTCTCAACTGGCAGCAATCTATGAAAACAAAATCCTTGCTATCTCAGGCCCAGGGATCTCCCTGATGGTAGTTCACTTGAGCACTTTGGGCCCTAAAACTTCTTTAATCTATGGAGTCTTGACTCCATTGTTGCTGGTTTATAGTGCAAGACTGGGGACTGGTCTTAACCTTATAAAATGCTGGTCATAGAGGAAAGCCGACAATGTGAGCTGCCAACAAGAGCTGTATCCAGTAAAACTCCATGGATAAATGGGCTTTTGAAATGGGCAAGAGGCTGGGATATGTAAGTCATATTGATTTTGGCAATGAACACCATAAATCTGTTACGGGATAGATGGAGGGGTGATAAATCTTAACATTCTTCTCATGTATGTAACAATTCTGGAACAAATCTACAGCAATGAAAAATGATTCAAACTCAAGAGCTTGGATGGATGCTAGGGAAAATGCTGCCCCTCAAACTCCCATAATTACAGGTAATTACACATTTCCCAGGGCTTATATCAATGTTCAATGCTACAAAACTCTCTCTACTCTTTTTCTTCTTCTTGTCTCCTTTTCTTTCTCTTCTACTCTTTTTTATTTTTTATTTATTTGCTTTTTGGAGGAGGGAAGGCAGGGAAATTGGAGTTAAGTGACTTGCCCAAGGTCACATGGCTAGTGTTGTGTCTGAGGCCAGATTTGAACTCAGGTCCTCCTGACTATACTGTCTGTGATCTATTCACTGTGCCACCTAGCTACCCCTCCTTGACAATTTCTTGAAAGATGTCTAGATTCTTCTTTTTGATCATGGCCTTCAAGTAATGCAATAATTTTTAGATTATCTCTCCTGGATCTATTTTCTAGGTCAGTTATTTTTCCAAAGAGATATTTTTACATTTATCTTCTATTTTTCATTCTTTTGGTTTTGTTTTATAAATTTCTTGATTTCTCATAGAGTCATTAGTTTCCATTTGCTCCATTCTAGTTTTTAAGGAATTGTTTTCTTCGGTGAGCTTCTGGGCTTCCTTTTCCATTCGGGCAATTCTACTTTATAAGACATTCTTCTCACTGGCTTTGGACCTCTTTTGCCATTTAGTCATCTATTTTTTAAGGTGTTATTTTCTTCAGTTTTTAAAAAAGCCTATCTTTTACCAAGTTGTTGACTCATTTTTCAGGATTTTCTTGCATCCCTCTCATTTCTCTTCCCAATTTTCCCTCCACTTCTCTTACTTGATTTTCAGAATCCTTTTAGAGCTCTTTCATGGCCTGAGATCAATTTATATTTTTCTTGGAGGCTTTGGATGTAGGAGTTTTGACTTTGCTGTCTTCTTCTGAGCATACATTTTGATCTTCCTTGTCACCAAAGTAAGTTTCTATGAGTTTTTCCCCCATTGTTTGCTCATTTCCTGGCCTATTACTTGAGTTTTAAAACATTTTTTAAAGTAAGGCTCTACTTCCAGTGTGGAGGGTGTACCATCCCAAACTTCAGGGTTTTTGTGCAGCTATTTTCAGAAATACTTCTTAAGACCTGTAAGTTTTCAGTTCTTCCAAGGTGGTATGATCTAAGGAGAGGTGTTTATTCTTCTCCTGACCTGTGTTATGGTCAGTGAGTGACCACAAGTACTCTTTTCTACCTTGGAACTGTGAGGAGGGTTCTCTCTCCACTGCTGCCACAAGCTCTGCTATGCCAGTGTTCCTCACCCTAGGACTGCCACCCAGATCCAAGTATGGGCAAAGCAACAGACTCCTGCTTCAGTGCCAGCAAAGAGATCCCTGTAATCTCCTTCTGACCAGTTGTTCAATCCCCTTACTGTCTTTGGACTGAGAGTTCTGGAAGTAACCACAGCCACAGCTACTGCCACTGCCACCGCCACCACTGCTAATTCAGTCACTCCTAAGGCCTGCTCCTGGTTTGCTGGGGACAAGGCTGGACTGTACTCCTCTCTCACCCAAGGCCAATAGACTTTTCCTATTGACCTTCTAAGCTATCTTTGGCATTTGTGGGTTGAGAAGTCTGGAAACTGCCCCCCACAGCTGCCAGTGATTCAGTTCCCTGAGGCCTGCTGTAGGTTTGCTGGGGCCCAGTGTATGCTGGTGTGGCCTGTGCTCCTCTCTCAGCCTGTTGCAACAGACATTTCACATCAGCCTTCCAGGGTGTCTCAGGGCTGGAAATTTGTTTCACTCTTTTTGTGGGCTCTGCTCTAGAATTTTGTTTAGTCTTTTTTCACAGGTATTTGCAGGGGTTTGGGGGAGAGTTCAGGTGCATCGTTGCCCTCACCCTGCCATCTTGGCTCCTTCCCCCAGCCCCCATTGACAGAAACACTCCTTTCTGAGGAGCCCAATGCTTTTGTTATACAAATCAAGTGACTATACCCAAAGTTCTGTGTCTCATATTTGGTACCATGGAACTAGATTTCCATCTAGGACACCACAAATCGGGGCCTGACTCTAGACTCCAGATCCCTCCCTTGGAGTCATTAGTTTGGGTATCATTCTTTCCCCAAAGATCTTAACCTTGGGGAGAGCTGGAAGCCATACTTGGCAAAGCTCTTCCCATTCTGGAATTTCACTTTTAGTAGTTCAAATTGAGGCACTGTCAGATTACTGACCAAATTATGCAAAATTCTAATAAATATAAATATACTAGGTTAATAAACTTGACAGGCTATTATGTAGATACCAAAAAGACACAAAACCAATTCCTTAAGGCCTAAGCTATATTTTAAGAAAGGATTAAATACTTGTATAATTTTTACAAATAATCATACCATGTAAGTTTCATTGTTTAACGATGTACTCAGTGTCTGTGAAAGAAATTTTCTTAAGTCTTAAAACAGGTTCACTGCTGGTTTTATTTTTACTTAAAAAAAAAAAATCCAAGACACCTAGTCAGGATATTCATATACAGTAAAAACAAGTAAATTCACACAGTTAATTAAAAATTTGGTTGAAAAATAAAAAAAACACAACTCAGATTCTGATTTGCCTTGCGATTTATAACCAAGCATCATCTTAACCCTAGATTCACCTCGTGTACATAGCATTCTTTTTTTTCTTTTTTAAAAGAAATTCTCACAACATATCTGAGAAAAACAACTGCTGGGAGCAGCAACATTTGTGTAAACATTGAAAGAAACAATATGTACTTTTTTTCCAGACATGAATATCCATAGGTGAGAATGTAACAATTTCATAAAAACATCAACCAAAAGCTTTAGATTGGGTGTGGCCCCCTTGGGGGGCAGGCAGTAACCACATCACTACTGAACCAACACATCACTCACTTCCAGCAGTAGTAATTTCACAGAGATAAAAAAAATCTAAAAATACTATCTAGCCTACCACTGAAGTTATCAAAATGTGATCATTTATAAATGGCTGTAAATATATATATGTATATGTATATGTATATATATATATATATATATATATATATATATATATATATATATATGTATACATATATATGCTCTTACATCTGATGCTATACTTCTTTCAAAATCTCTCTCTCTCACAGGCACACATACATACACACACATCCAGAGTTCTCAGTGAACTGTGTCCTAAGGCAAATAAACTAGCAAAATTTAGACAAAAGAGATGCAGGAAAATAGTAAAAAAGGGAGAGATTCCTACCATTCTTAGAGTAAGATAATTGGCTTTTTCTTTTTAAAAATCAAATTTTGAGGAATGAGCATTTGACAGTGCTCAAAAAAGTGTGTTCACTGTCACAAAGAAATCCTGTGGCGATGGACATTTCCCAGACTGATTTTTTTTTAATGTGAAAAAGTTTATGTAATTTTACAAATGGAATGTATGTTTCAGAAACCATCCATCCAGTTCCAGGGCACTGTGGAACATAAAAGTTCTCTGCTAATAACAGATTTAAATGGCATGTCTTTGATTTACTCACAGAGAAAAAAGAGCTCATTTTATATAGCAATTGCTCAGTAAAAATGCAAAACTTCTAAGGGGGATGAATTCCTCTCCTAAAGGCCAGGGCCTGGTGTCTTCCAGGTGCCATGCTCTTTGTGCTGCTGGAGGTCACACACATGTAAAATCAGAGAAGGAATCACTCTACGGAGCACCAGAGAATAAGTAAGCATGAGAAGGAACAACATTTAAGAGAGGAGCAAAAAGTGACCTAGGCATCGTTTTCCTCTAACCTGCATCCCTTGGCTTCCCTGGTGCTGCCCTAACGCTCTAGGCAAAGCACAGCCCAGGGGACTCTGGTGCTCAGGGCAGGGTGCAGAGGCTGTGCAGATAGATTCATCTAAAGTCAGGGAATGCTAAACACCAAGAGGATCTAGAAATGCTGATGTTCAAATTCCTGCAAGGACAGAAAGGCCCATCTCTGCCTACTGAGGCTTACGAATGTTCATTCACTGGACTTTTTTATTCCTTAATGAACAAGGCAAAATTGGAGTGCAAACGTCTTGCTTGAGTGGAAGCACCTCTGTGGGCTTGAGGCAGAGTTCATCTAGCCCCCAGGTCAGCCAGAAGGGATGGGTCCAATACAGGGAAGGCTCCGGGCTCACTGGAGTCACCCTCCTGATAACATCCCACTTAGACAAGACTAACTTTGTGCTCTGCCATCCACTGCCGTGATCTAACCTCTTTGGAATTGTGCGGCTGAAATCGGAGCCAAATGCAACTGATGTTTCAAGATGCTGGGAACATATTTCAAATTTAAGAGTAAAAGATTCTATTGAGAAAGTCATCCTATCTGCAAAAATAAAAGTCTATTAAAATTGAGGAAGAAAACTTCTGGACAGCTCTAAGCATTCACTGATAACTGCAAAGTCACTGAAAAGGCAAGAAGATATGCAAGGCTTCAGAAGAGGGTCAAGTGTTCAAAACATCAAAGTTTTCTGTCTTGAAAAGGCTGTGCAGGTACATCTTCATGGTCAGTCACCCAACTGTCTTCTTCCAGACTCTTCTCATAAGGCAGAGCCCCAACACCCAGCAAACATTTGCTGTCACATGTGACACAGCCCTCCAGAAAGGAGAAAGAGCAGGGCTGTTAGGTGAGGTTATAGCCATTCTGGTCAGAATGTCAAACAGCAATGAGCTGAACCCTCCCCCACCAACTTGTTCCACTGTGACCTAAGACTATGAATCAATTTAATATTTATGTAAACAAATGGTGCTATTTTATGACTCAGTTTTACTGTCAAAAGCATTTAGAGGACTTTTAGCGAACCCAAAAAGTAAAAGGTCAGATTGACTCATTTCCAAACAGATCTATACCTAACAGCGTGCATCCACCCATTTTTTTTTAGAAAACAGAAGGCAATTAATTTTGGTGACTTTCCAACCTCAACCTCTCATGGTTGTCCTAAGGCAAATAAACTAGCAAATCCTGCTAGTTTCCTGCTTCCTGCTCACCTTACCTGTTCACTTACAAAGTCCCCCTGAGTAGCCAGGCTGGTACACATGGACAGCCTGTCCCAAGACAAGAATGGAGGCCCTCCTGGTTGTGTGAGGCTTCCACCTGCTCCTCCCCATCTCTGGCAGTCCTAGGAGGTCATGCCTCCTCCTCAGATTCCTGCCCACACAGGACTCAGCGCCACTTACATGGGTGTCTATTTCTCGAGGGACCATTTGGCTTTGAATCCAAGGGTGCACTTCCGCCAACTCCTCTTTCTGTCCATCTGTAAACTGAGGTTGATACTGCTTCATACTTTCCAGCTTCTCTAGGTCTTCTTTTAACACATCTTCTTTAACCCTTTAAGAAATTCCATCACCTTTAATCTGCACGTCTTTTGATAGGGAAGATTAAGCTATTCCAATAAGGCAGACAGTTTTAATTTAGGGAAGGTGGGACATACACATTAGGACTAGACCTGGAGGCCACATGTGGCCCTCTAGGTCCTCAAATGCAGCCCTCTGACTGAATCCAAATTTCACATCAGTCAAAGGGCCACATGTGGCCTCAAGGCTGCAGGTTCCCCAACCCTGGTCTCATCTTTTTAATGAGTGAAACCTTGATAATCCTTCCAACTCTATTACAATGTAAAGACTGACTCCTAAGGCAGAGAGAATTATTCTCCATAGGCCCAGGACATCATTTCTCCCCTTTCTTCCAAAGAATGCACTTGCTGCACTTTCTAAGAGTTATGATCTAAAATACCATAAAACCAATAAACACAAATGATGCTATAAAACGATTTCCTTCCATCCAAGGCTTATAGCCAGAAGTCCCTAAAACAAGAGAATCCTTTATCGCCTTACCTTTTGGGGACCTGATATGTCATCAGGACACACTCCGGGGTCTGCTCTATCATCCCCCAGATGGCGTCTCTACCTGATTTGTGGGGTGCTTCTTTTTCCTCCGATTTCTGCTCATTCTGGGAGGTTTCAGAGGAATAGTCGCTACTTGCAAAGTATTTGCTGCTATCACTGCTTCCTATTAAAAAAAAAGGAAACTGAAAGCACTTCTCCAGGTCCACTTTGGCTAAGCAGCCCAGGCAGGCTGGCCAATCGCCTTCTCTGGGACGGCAACTCTAAGTAATAGGAGTCGCTGCCCAACAATTTCAGCACAAAGTCTCCTTCTCGCTTTTCACTCTCCCCTTACTTACCTGTGCCACAACCAGATGTGTCGTGGGAGAGCGAGCCATTGGCATCGGAGCTCACAGAGCCGCTAACTGATGCCGCCAAATCAGCTCCAGCCGGAGAGTTCTTGTGAAGTAACAGGGTGAACAGGTCCTTGGCCACAGAATCACGGCTACTTTCATTACTGCCTGCCTGATGTGGCTGGGAAGAAAAGACACATGAAAATATAGTGTAACTACTGTATTTCCAACCGTGTGATGGCATCCTTCAATCTGACAACTGAATAACTTCATCTAAACAACAGGAAAAACTACAGAAATGAGAACGTTTCTCCCTATTTCTAGGAATATTGCAAAGGTTCCTTCTAACTGAATGTTTCTTGGAGGTCTCAGTCACAGAAGCTCACCTTTAGATGCTACTTGCATGTTTGCAAAGCACTCGTTTGGTCTGTGATCTCGTCTGGTCCTTACAATAAGCTCGTGAGGTAGGGAGGCAGTGCAAGGATTATTGTTCTCACTTTATAGATGAGGAAACTGAGTCTCTGAGAAGTGACGGGACTTGCCCAAGGTCACACAGGTATTGGTGAAGATGGGATTTGAACTCAGCTACGTCATGTGGTACTTTTGCTTTTAATGCCTGGATTACTTTTGTCAGATGAACTAAAACATTAGGATGCAAAAAAGATGTTCTTTTGGTTCTGATGAGATTTCATCAGTTAACATGGATGTATACCATAAACGTGGGGAAAAGCTAAATAACAATTCCTATAATGCTCACAATTCTCTGAGAACCTACAGCTGAGGAGTTCCTGCTGCTACAGCTCCCCGGATGCCAACGCTTCCTTTGCTCTGATGGCCCCTGGGCTCTCCAGGCCAGGGTGCTGACCGCCACCATCCTGCTTATGCCTGGTCACGCAAAAAGGAGGTGCGTGCTCCAACGTGGGCGCTGTGGCTCTGCCTGCTGCCAGCTGTCCACAACTCTTTCTGACTCATAAAGCCCCATACACACGAGCATATCTGGGAGTCCTTCCCAGGCACGCTCTCTAGGCATGCAGGCACATGACAGAGACACATTTTAATGTCCATTTCAATGTCTGATAACAGGTTATGTGACCAGAAGATACTTTACTCCAGTTGAGACAGAAAATAGTTGCCCGCCACACTGCTCCCTTTTCCCCCCCATGCCTGCCTGCTGGAGACACTGGCGGGCTCTATGCACAGTCAGTGTGGGGCTGAGGGCCTGTCTGGGAAGAGAGGCTACTACTTACATCCTTCACTCCTGTGCCTGCTTCCTGTCCTGTGTGTGGCAGGGGCTCAGGAGCCCCTGGCATTTCTTCCTGAAGCAGGTTCAGCTGCAGTGGGGAACTGCTCCTGGAATGACTAAATAAGGGGTGCTTCTGATCACTCTGGAGCACCCACTCCTCTTCAGCTGATCTCTGGCTGGAGGCTGGGGATGCTGGCTCTGGAAGGTCCTCCTGCTGCAGCACTGGTGATGAGGAGGGCATCGGTGGTGGGATGATTTCAGAGCAACCAGGCATACCCCAGAATGGACAGGGGGAAGAGAATGGCTGGCACATCTGGGGAGAGGAGGGAGGGTTGTGCAAAATAATGGTCATAAAAGCACCCACATAGGGAGAAGGGAATGCTGGCAGCGGCTGCATCCTGTAGGCAGGACTCGGCCCTGACTGAGGTCCCAGTCCAGGCATGGACGCTGTGCACTGTGCTCTCAGAGGGGACACTGGGGGCAGGCCAGGAAAGCCAGCAGTTAAGGAAGGGACCAAAGGAGGGCGTAGTGACCCACACGAGCCAGGAGGGGCCACGTCTGAAGGTGACCAGGATGGTCTGCCCGGAGATGGCGTTCCCAGCAGAGAAGGCAGGTTCTCACATGAGCCACTGCTGTGAGAGGACACCGGCAGCTTCAGGCGCTTGTGTTTTCCCTTTTTACAGCCACCTGACGGAGACTGCTTGGAATGAGCGTCTCCTAAACGATGACAACAAACATGGCAGTGGATGCCTGAGAAGTCCACCAGGCTGAGAGGAGCCCAATCCCAGGAATGTTTACAAAGAATGTAAGCAACAGGAGAAAGGCCAAGAGGAAAAGGAGCTGTACTGAAAGGTACTGGTGGCTCATGACTAGGACTATTTTTTTAAGGAACTCCCTCCCCCCATTAAAAAGATACTCAACTTCAACTAATAAAGAGATGGCCAGCAGGTGGCCCCTAGAAAAGGGCGCAGGATGGGCTCCAGAGCCTGTGTAGCCATGGTCCGATGCCTCCATTGGCACCAGCCCTGGGGACCACCTCCCCACCCCAGCATACAGGAGCACTCTGGACACATTGTGAGATCGTCATGTAACTAGGTATACAAAAAACAACCAATTTAGTACCTTGGATGAGGGGGTATCTCCTTCTGCTTCTGCCATCTGGCTGAAGGTAGGAGCAATATGGAGAAGACAGGATCTTTTCCCGAAATCTGTCCACATAGTTCTTCTCTTCCTTTTGTGTGTGAGCAGAGAGCACTGCCTTGGTGAGCCCTACCTGCCTGAAGCCCTCTGGGGCCACAGGGAAAGTCTGGAGGCTCAGGCTCCGGGCCTCTGCTGGCTCATTGCCTGCAGTAACATCATCTCCAGCAGTCACCTCTGCCAAGGGAAGGGAGAGGAGTTGTTGGTTTCAAGTGAATTCTTTACCAGCACTGTGACTCTAGAATGAGACTTACATGTACTCTTTCAGGGGCACAAAATATATTATACAGACTACTCTGATGCAACCATGAGGATATAAAACCAGGAAAACATTTCTAAAAAAGTGTCTATTTTTTAAAAATGTCATTTTTCTCACTGACACTGTCTATGGTTGAGCTCTTTAGTCCATGAATACTAACCTTACAAAATACATATTTACAAACATTTTGAATACTGCCAAGACATGTATATATATATATATATATATATATATATATATGTATATGTATATATACACACACACATATACATATATATATATATATATATATATATGTATATGTATATATACACACACACATATATACATACATATGCCATTAGAAATGTGGCAACATTTTGTGATAATATCAGTAAGGGGTTAATTATATGCCCTAAATATTAAATGTGCTATAGGTAAAAATCCTATCTCACATTCAAATCATTTAAATGTTAGGGAAAATATTACTAAGGTTCAAAAACACTGGGAGTAGGTATTCAAAACCAAAACATCAATCCATCTAACTTCTTTGAGATGACCTACTGAGCTGGAAACTGGGCCAAGAGCAAAGTGCAAGTGCATGCTCAGCTGTGCCAGCAGAGGGGACCAGAAGCTGCTGGTGAGCCTGCCTTTCCTTGGAGGGGGGTAAGGCTTTCTCAGCCTCTCCTAATTGTGCTCTAAGTGAGCATCACCACAGTACCCACTCCCTTTTGGACAGTGCTGCCAGCACCTAGATGAGATGAAGCTGGTCTGCATTTCATTCCACCAGCCTACGCAAGGTACCCTCGACCACTAGATAACAACCGTGGTCTCTGGACAATCTGACTATCTCTTCCCATACCCATCCCCTCTCCATCCTCGTTAGATGTTACCCAGGAAGCAGTGCACACATGCTATGCCAGCAGGGTCAGGAAAAAGAAAATTAAATGTACAGATGATTAAGAAACTTCATTTTAGCCTCTAGCCTCAACAGCCTCCCCAACCAAACCTTTTATTTCTTCCCATTTCTCAGACCATCCTCCAGCAAAAGTGAAAAGTAAAACAGCCCCAAAGGGATCCAGAATGATTTAGAAAATTGGTCCCCCAAATAAATACTCCTATTGTCAAAGAGGAGTGACTTGCTCATTTGTTTTATACACGACCACCAACATCCTACCGTCTGAACAAAATGCATTCTATGCAGTTTGGCAGCAACTCAAACCAGCCCCATCAATGTGAGGACTAAAAAACCGAAACTAAAATCAATGATCATGCTTCTTAAAAACCCTTAAAAGTCAAGGGGACAGGAAAGGGTCCTTATAATCCAGAGGAGTGTGAGAAGAAAACAAAGGAAGGTGGCAGTGATGCCAGCTTCATGGCTGGGGGCAGCCCCGAAGGGTCCGTACCTGATTCTGGGTGGGGAACATGCACCAGGGTGCTGCGGTAGCTGCACTGGCTTGTGGCAGAGAGCACACTCATGGCTTTGGGCGAGAGCCCCAGCACTGCGCTGTTGTCTTCAGTCCCTGAGGGGCTGTCCAGGACTGGAATCTGGGGAATGGCTAGTGAGATCAAAGAAATACCATGAACAGAATTTCAACCCTTCCCTTTCCTGGGCAACATTCTAATCAAATCAACAAACTGGCTGGTACTGAGGGACTGCCCTGGACAGGCCAGGATACAAGGAGAACAAGAAATAGGTCTGGCCTTCCACGGCGGGGTTAATGGGGTGGGGGGAGGAAATCCAGAAGGGCCTTACGCAGGAAGTGGTACTGGAGCTCAGCCTGGAAGGAAGAGAGTTTCTAGGATGTGAGGGGTCCACTATCTGTGTGGCAGTGAGTGGAGAGGAGACGATGCAGGAGGTGGGCCTGGCAATGGGGGGTGAGGCAGAGGGAGAGGGGCTGGGAAGGATGCTGATGCCACTGACAACAACAAGGAAGTCTGGTGCTGTTCTAGACGTGCTGACTCTGAGATGCTTCTGAGAAATTCCACTTGGGACAAGCAGCACGAGCTGCTGATGTGTGCCTGGTGCTCTGAAGACAGGTTATGGTTGTGCACAGAAAGGCAGTTTATCTGAATCATGGGAGCTACTGGGCTCCCAAAACAAGATGTGAAGCAGCAAGAACATTGGGGCACACCTGTATCTGGAGGGCATGACATCAATGATGATTGAGTGAGATCCAGAGATGAGAAAAAATAGTCAGCAAGCTAGGAGGAGAACCGAGAGAGACATCATGAAGAGAGACAGGAGAGGATACAGGGGAAGGCCGGGCAATAGTGTCGGAGCAAAGGCCACAGGACTCGCAATTAATAGATCGTTGCTAACTGGGAAAAATGCTTTCTGTTGAAGGAGGTCAGAAAATCAACCAATCAATATGCATTTAAGTGCCTACTACATGCCAGGCACCATGCTAAGCACTTAAGATATAAGAAGAGGCAAAAGACAGGCCCCGGCCTCCAATGGGGGAGACCACCAGGAAACAAACACATACACACAAGCTATGTGCAGAACAAGCAGGAGGAAGGCACTAGAATGAAGAGGGGCTGGGAAAAACCTCTTGCAGGAGATGGGACTTGGAGGAAGCCGGCAGGCAGAGCTTTCTAGGCATTGAGGACAAACAGAAATGCTCAAAACCTAGAGGTTACTGGTGGGACAGTCAGGAGGCCAGTGGTCCAGGATTAAAGAGTACATAGAGGATGGTGCAAGAAGACTGGAAGGGGAGGGAACAGGTTATGAAGGGCCTTGAATGCCAAAGTGAGCATTTTTTATTTGATTTTGGAGGACATTGGGAGCCACTGGAGTTTACTGAGTTAAGGGGATGATGTCGTCAGACCCGCGATTTAGGAAAATCACTGGTGGCTGACGGAGGATGAACTGGAGTGGAGAGAGACCTGAGGCTGGCACATCCCTGCAGCTATTGCAACAGTCCAGGCATGAAGTGATGAGAGTCTGCACCAGAGCTGGCACAGCGTCAGAACAGGAAGGGGCACGTGTGAGACATGTTGCAAAGGTAGCCGGCCTTGGCAACAGCTTAGATGGGGTGAGAGTGAGGAGCCCAGGACGACTCTGTGGCTGGAACCCTGGAGGACTGGAAGGAGGGTGATGCCCTCTACTGTCATAGGGAAGGGGGAGCGGGAAGGGTTTCAGGGAAAACACAGTAAGTTCGGTTTGGACATGTTGACTTTAAGATGTCTACTGAGCATCCAACTTGATATGTCCGAAAGGCAGCTGGAAATGCAAGATGGGAGGTCAGCAGAGAGTTTGGGGCAAGACAGGTGGATTTGCGAACCATTAGCATAGATGGTAAGCCAGAGTGCGAGGGAGTTCAGAAGTGAGTAAAAGAAAAAAAAAAGGTAGATTTAATATACAAAGAACTACAAAGAATCTGTGAGTTCTTCAGTGTGGGAAATTCTCCCTCCTCTCTGATTTAGTAGTTAAATCCTAAGGAAGATACTAAACAACTGCCTGAGGCCCAGGGTCATAAAGCTGGCCAAGGCATGATTAGGATTTACACCTCCCTCTTCTTGAGCCCAAGCCCAGTACTTCATTAATTATGCTGCATTATCTATATAAGGATGTATTAGGTACATCAAAATCTTAACTTATATTAGGAAAAAAAACCACCAAAAAAACCCTTCCCCAGGATGGTAACAGGAGCCATGTGAAACCAGGACTATTTTATGTACAATGAAATGTAAGAGAGTTAATCCTTTAAACTGAGTCACATTTCCTGTCACTTATGTTTCCAATCTTGAGGAAAATGGGTCTCCATTTACCACCCAATGCCTGGGCTCCCGCTGGTCTCTGACTGATGTGCTGGTCTTCTTCTTCAGAGGAGGAAGTCGTATTGGTGCAGGAGACGCACTTCCTCTTCAAGGCTGGGATGCTGTAGCTCTCCAGATACCTGGATCAGAAGCAGGCCACACACACCCCTTACTGCGTGCAGGTACACGCATCCAGCCACACACATGCATACACATACAGGCACATATCCATTATAATAATGTTTCAAAATTGAAACTGCAGAACCCTATGGATGTGACACAAACATGCTTTCTGCGCAGATCATCGATTATGCTCTAAATCTAATAGCTGTTTCTCTACAATAGCATAGCTAATGGTTCCCAAGAGAAACATCTATGAGATACAATAAGGTCACCTTTAAGGACCTTTTCCTAACATGAAAGAGGTGAAAAGTAAAGACGACCTAAGATATGGCAGAGGGCTACCAAGTGAGTCCACTAATCAAACGTGACCTCGTGTAACCTGTCCAGATACAAAGTCTATGACTCTGGGATAAATCGCCCTTTCTCCCAATCACATCTGTCCTTCTCCTCTGCACTGCTCAGCCTCCCATCGACCCTGTCTGCAAAGGCCTCCTGTCTCTCCCCAGAGGACTCACATGTTTTACAAGCCAGAGCAAGGTCCACGTTTTTCACCGTCTTCCCTGACTGCCACTAATCTAAGGTGGGCTCTAACCCTTCAGAGAATGGGGCAATAATCAATACAGCCCTGGACACGACCAGATATCCTGATATGACCAGATGCTCCCCAACTATGCCTCTTTTATTATTAGCTTGACCAATCACTTTAATTTTGGATTGTTCAGTATTCCACGTTTGTCTCATCTCCTCAAACTAGATTATAAATCAAGTGGAATCTTGTCTTAGGCTGCTTTAGATTGCTCTGGCATTGATCAGAGTCTTCAAAGTAAACAGATTGGTTTATAACTGACTGATAGTGAAATTTAAGGCAGAATGCATTTAGAGTGTATGGAGTCTACAATGATCACTTGTTTTTACTTTTTTCCACACCTGATAATACTGTCCACACAATTGATCTGCTGATAGGATGGAGTATGTTGATCTTTTCTCAAATCATCACAAGAATCAGTGCCCAAACTACTATTTCTCAGCTCCTGAAATGAAGGATGAGAAGACATCTTGTTGCCTAGAAAAGAAAAATAAGAAATTTCCAAAGCATACATTAGCATACTTCGATTTGGATGAGGCCACTGCTGCCAAAACAATCATATAATCAAGGCAGAAGCTTTGGCTCTCTCAAATGGCCTCACTGAGCCAGATGAATGGGAGCAGCCACATCCTGGTAAAGTGGCCAGCAGCTTGGACAGTGGGAGGGGGTCTGCTAGGCTGGCTAATAGCACAAGACCCTGAGTTATCTAGCTGAATGAGGAAATGTCCTTTAGATTCTAATGAACCATGGAATGAGGATGAGGCTATCAAGAAAGAGAAGAGCTAGTCTGAGGTTTGCAAAAAAGAGGAAGATGTGAGAACATTAATCAGGTTCAACAACATATTCCCCTAGGGCAGGGGTGAGGAACTTGCAGCCTCAAGGCCACATGTGACCCTCAAGGTCCTCAAGTGCAGCCCTCTGAGGATTTGACAGAGTGGAGTTAGAGCGCTGTACCTGAGGACCCAGAGGGCCACATGTGGCTTCGTGACTGTGGGTTCCCTGCCCTAGTACATAAGCTCCATGAGGGCAGAGAAGTGTCATAACTAATTTTGTCTTCTCTCTCCCCTCACACCTAGTCAAACATAGCATTCTGTTAATAACATGTGCTTAAGAAATTGAGTCAGTAAGAGTAAAGAGAAGCTAAATCTTGCAGGCGGGGAGAAACAGTTTATCATGAGAAATACAGGAGTCAGGCTAAATTGTGATTGCAGAGATGGGTCTGGGTGAAGACAGTTAATGGTCCTTGGTGAGAGCTGAGGCTGAGGAAGGGAGGCTAACGTGTACATGAAAAGGGAAACTCCTCAGTAACTCAGATCCAGAGAAGAGCTACAACTGAGAAATGCCTCATTGCCAATGGAGCCTGAGAGATTACAGGCAAGGAACTTGCCTAGTCATGACAGGATGTGGCCAGTTCTGCTGGACACATAAGGTGCAGTGACAAGAACTACAAAAAGTTTTCTATCCGCTGTGATGTCCTTGAGTCATTAAAAAACAGAATAAAAAACTCACCATCAAAAACAAATGGTCTACCATGGAGTGCTGAGCAGCTCATGCAAATAAATACAGCAGGAAGACAGTCCTTCTTGGGGAAGCAGTGATATTACTGTGCCCCCCTGGCAGAGGCAAAGCCTCTTAACCATGCCGCTATGCAGTCATTTTAGTCAGACTCTCTGTGACCCCATTTGGGGTTTTCTCAGCAGAGACACTGGAATGGTTTGCCATTTCCTCCTCCAGTTCATTGTACAGATGAGAAGGCTGGGGCAAACAGTGTGAAGTGACTTGCCCAGGGCCACATTTGACCTCAGGAAGAGGAGTCTTCCTGAGTCCTGGTCCAGCATTCCATCCACCTGGCTGCCCTTTTTTGACCATGTCAGGTCTTGATAAAGAAAGAGCTACTCTTGCTATGTGGGCTATCAGAACTGACTCAAAGATGAAATGAGTATAAAGAGCTTTATCAACCTTTGGGTACAATTCTTACTATTATTTTAATGGCAGTAAAAAGAATGGACTCTGTGCTCTTACAATTTCTAACATGAAAGTTTATGTACCATACAAATTAGGTACCAAAGTTAATATTTAGCGACAAGAACAACCCAATGGCCAGTGCTATTAACTCTTAAGTCAAATAGAGGGTTAGGGGAAGACAAGACCCTGGCAAACGGTGTGCAGATAGAGCTCCATATTTAAGGTTTTCTTCTACAGTGCCAGTGAGCTGCAAGAACTGTTCAGAAGAGGGGGGACTCCCAGAACTGCTTCACCTGGGCCGTGTTCACCTCACCTACCATCAACAGGATACATTTCTGTACAAGAAATGGCAGGGTTCCCACCCAAATGACAGTAAAGATACAGATTCTTTGTGGGAAAGGATTGCTTTATTCATTTTGCATTGAATATGCATCTTTTAAAACTGTATTAACTTATTATCTGAAGCATGATCTAAAAAAACTGGGATTCACACTTTGTAGTGGGTAAATTATCAGAAAAAATGTCCAGATTTGTTATACTATTCCTTGGCATTAGTCTAATTACTGGCATTAAGTTAATTAGTTAAGTTACTAAGATTACAAAGAAATATTATTAAGAAACAGGGCACTGGCCCTGGGGTAACGACGACCTGAGTTCAAATCCAGCCTCAGACACTTGACACTAGCTGTGGGACCCCAGGAAAGTCACTTAACCACAAATGCCTTGTCAAAAAAACAAACAAGAGCTTTTAGCCACACATTTTAAAAGATTCAGAAGTATATATGAAAATAGTCTGGGAAATGATACTGACTTACCTCCTTGTCGCTCTGTACCTGATCCTACAAACTGTTGGTTTGATAATTTGGTCCTTGATTCAATATACAGTTGCTGACCCAGGTTTTTGATTCTGTTGACAGTAGCACAGACCTGCTGCAATGTCATCTTAGGAGGGAAAGGGAAACAAAGGCAAAATGCATCAAAATATATGACAAAAGAAGATGTCATAAGGTTATAGTTTGATTTGGTGCTAGAAAGGTTCTGAGTCCAGCATCCTCATTCTATAGCTAGGTAAACTAAGGCAGAGTGAGGTACCTCGCCCAGGGCCACACAAACACCATTAAGCGTTTGAGGCTGGCTCTGAGCTCACACCTTCCTGTTCCCAGATCGGACATGGTCTCGCCTGGGTCTGGGCTGCCTGTCTATAACTCATGGCCCCACCAGCAGAGGGTCACACTGGCCCAAGCCAGCACTGAACCATCTAGTTGCAAACATGTCCATCTGTGGAAAGAATCCCAGCAAGCAGGTCAAACTGGTGCTGCACTGGGTTTTACAAGGACATTCCCAAGTTTAGTTTTGCCCATGGAGGTCACCAGCTCCACAGGGCATAGAGTTCGGGACCTGGAGTCAAGAAATCCAGCTCCACACACTGACTGGCCAGGTGACGCCAGACAAGTCACTTCCTCTCTGTCTGACTCACTTTCCTCCTCTGCAAGACAGGGATCATAATAGTCCTTACCTCCCAGAACTGTTACAACAGGACTCAATGAGATACCATTTGTAAAGCTCTCCACACAACACCTGGCATGTGGTAGGCACTTAAATTAATGTCAGTTATTATTATGAATTAATCCAGTCATTTCAGCAAGTGCTGAGGTCAGAATGAACACTTCATTCCAATGAAAGGTACAAAAGTAAAGAAAACTATACTAAAAAAAAAATACTGAACTAAGGAACTTACTGGCTCCTTCTGTACTTCTTCAACGTAGTTCCCGCTGGATTCACTAGATGACGCGATGCTAATGTAATGTTCCTGTGACCCATTGCTTCCCAGGCTGCCGTAGCCACTGGACCCACTGACATGGACTGGCTGTGAGAACAAGCATCTCTGAACTCTAAGAAGACACATCCAAGGAACTCCCAGCTAACAGAGCTCCCTGTGCTTCCCTCCCAATCTCAGTGCATAGCATGGGAAGCTTCCAACCCTGCTAGCTGGAGGCTAAGACCTGGCCTAGAATAACATCGGGGACTCAGAGAGAGGACACCAAAGAGCTCGACAAAAAGCTACAACCCAGAACACAACCACTCTCGTCAGCTCTTAGCACACTTTCTATCTGCCCAAACCAGAGTTTCAAGCCTTGTTCTCTTCTATGGCCTTGACTCAGCTGTCTTACATGCTGATGAAATACTTTTAAGGAATGTCTTTTTGACTTGTCAATTCTAAGGCCAAAAGAGTCTCCAGGCCTCTTCAAGAAAGCCCCTTTCAGCTGAACTGTTCTCAGGGCTGGGTTCCAGTCCATCGTCTTGCCTGATGAATGAGTAATCCTTAAAACAAGAGCCTTAGGCTCACAAGACTCTGTTCAGCCAAACCATTTAAGAAGAGAGTTGGCCAACAGAGGGATTTCTAAACACCTAGCTTATAGGAAACTTTTCATTACAAGGGCCCTTGACCCCTTGGGCTACATTCAGAGAGAATTGAGAAGTGAACAAATTAAAACATAAAATCTCAGCATCTCAGACAGAATTTTCAGACCTAGAAGGGATTGTAAAGATGATACCGCCTAACACCTTCATTTAACAAATAAGGAAATGGAAGTCTCAAGAAGGCAAGTGACTTGTTTCAAGTTACGCAAGTGGCAAAGCTGGGATTTGAATACAGGTCAGTCTTTCTGCTTCCAAACGCTCAGAAAGCCTCAGTCTCTGGGAAAGTCTGAGAATCACAGGGCTTACATAAGAGCTTATACTGTATAAATATTTACATCAGAATATACCCTATAGAAAAAACTTTGTATTTTGGGAAAGTACTGAAATGATTCTAGAAATAGCCACTTTTAATAATTCATTCCACAGCCTAATTTTACCTTCAACCTCTCAGTGGCTAGGGAGAATGTAAAATTCCATATTCCCAATGGATTTTTTTCTCTCAGAATCATTAAGATATACGTAAATAAAATCCAGAGACTGAATGCATTGTTATGTCTGGGAGAAAGAGAGAGAATTAAACAAAACCTCGAAGAAATACAGAGAATGAAAGGTCTACAGCTTACTATCCCCCAATGAGGCTGGAACATAATCCATTCTCACAAATAAAAAAAGGTTACCTGCATTGACCAAGAACAACGGTAAAAACCATTTACCCCCAACAAAAGGAGTAAGATGCAACATTTTCCTGAGATTAAGAGAGGAGGGTCACCTCTTTACTGTGCGTGTGGGCAGTGTGGGCATCTCATTGGTGCTGAGAAAGTCTGAGCTGTGGTGGGTTGTGCCGACTCAGTCTGCCCTAGGGCATGATGGGAGCCCCTGGGAGCAGAGGGTGAGCAGGCCTCCTGGGGAGGGGCAGCCAGAGCAGCCTGGGTCAAGGTGCCTGTACCTGCAGCAGCCACACAGTGGGGTTGTCTTGTGCATGCTGGGAGAACCTGTCTCCAGATAAAACAAACCCCACAGGGCCTGGGAAGAGGGCACATTTTTCGATTTTATTTTACCTGTAAGAGAAGTTTGTAAATTCGATCTTGTAATTCCATTATATCTTTGTCAATACAGCTCATCTTCTTGATTCTGGCAGCAAAAACATCTTCATTTAACGGGCTCCTGTGAAATGCCAAGTGAAATACAGTGTGCACCAAGTTGGATGGAAAGCTCACTTTAAAAAATACATATATATATATATTTTATGCAACAGATTACTCTTAAAATGTCCTACTTTAAAAAAAATTATTTATTATTTTTAGTTTATATCATTCATTTCCACAAGATTTTGAGTTACAAATTTTCTCCCCATCTTTCCCCTACTCATCACCCCAAAACAGCGATCCCACTGGATGCCCCCTTCTTCAATCTGCTCTCTCTTAAATATCCTCCCCCATCACCCTTATGACTTTCCAGTAGGGCAAGATGGATATCCCTACCCCGGTGCCTATATATCTTATTTCTCAGTTGCATGTAAATAATAATAATAATAATAATAATAATTATTATTATTATTATTATTATATGTATATATAAATTTTTTAAACATTTGATTTTAAAACTTTAAATTCCAGATTCTCTCCCTTCCTCCCACATCATCCACTCCCACTGGAAAGACACACAATTCAATACAGGCCCTATATGTGTAGTTATGCAAAGCATCTCCACAATGGATATATTGTGAAAGTCTGACTATATTTCCCTATCCTGCCCCCCACTTGTTCTACTCTCTATTTTGTCCCCATCCCTTTACAAAAGTATATGCTTCTAACAACCCTTCCCCCAACCTGCCCTCCCCTCTCATCCCATTCCCCCCTACTCTCCTATAGGGCAAGATACTCAATTTAGAGTGTATGTCATTCCCTCCCTAAGCCAAATTCAATGAGAGTAAGGCTGACGCATTTCCTTTTGCCTTCCTGTTCTTCATTGTAAGTTATCCCTTGCCTCTTCTATGAGATAATTAACCCCATTCTGTCTCTCCCTGTCTCCTCTTATTCTATTCCTCTCTCACCTCTCCATTTCACCTTTTAAATGTCATCCCTTCCTATTCAACTGATGCTGTGCCCTCTATATATACCTGTACACATATATTATGTATAGGTATGTACATACACATATACATACATATATATTCCCTTCAACTATCCTCATACTAAGTAAAGTTTCATAAGTTAAAATGATCATTGTTCCACGTAGGCATGTAAATAGGTCAACTTAGATAAGCTCCTTATGATTTCTCTCCTCATGCTTCTTGTACCTGAATGTCAAACTTTCTATTTAGCTCTGTTTTTTTCATCAAGAATGCTTGAAAGTCTTCTACCTAACTGAATGACCATATTTTCCCCTGGAACACTATACTCAATTTTGCTGGGTAGGTGATTCTTGGTTTCAATCCTAGCTCCTTTGATCTCTGGAATATCATATTCCAGGCCCTTCGATCCCTTAACGTAGAAGCTGCTAGATCCTATGTTATCCTGATTGTGTTTCCACAATATTCACATTGTTTCTTCTTGGCAGCTTGTAGTATTTTCTCCTTGATCTGGGAACTCTGGAACCTGGCTATAACATTCTTAGGAGTTTTATTTTTGGGATCTTTTTAAAGAGGTGATTTGTGAATTCTTTCAATTTCTATTTTGCCCTCTGGTTCTAAGATACCAGGGCAATTTTCCTCAAGAATTTCTTGAAGGATGTTTCTAGGTTCTTTTTTTGATCATGATTTTCAGGTAGTCCAATAATTTTTAAATTGTCTCTCCTGGATCTATTTTCCAGGTCACTGGTTTTTTCAATGAGACATTTCACATTGCCTTCTATTTTTTCATTTGTTTGAATCTGTTTAATAGTATCTTGATTTCTCATAATGTCACTCTAATTCTGAAGGAATTATTCTCTTTAGAAAGCTTTTAAGATTCTTTTTCTATCTGGCAAATTTGACTTTTTAAGGCATTCTTCTCATTAGCTTTTTAGGCCTCTTTTGCCATTTGAGTTAGTCTATTTTTTAAGGTGTTATTTTCTTCAGTCAG
>CM053588.1:42196771-42226945 GCA_028646515.1 Pseudochirops corinnae | reverse complement strand
AGTAGAACTCTTCTTCTAGAGGGGAGAGCTTTGTCCCAAATCTCTGGGGTTTTTGCAGCTGCTGGAGCTATTAGGAGGCCACCATCTCTACAGCCCCCACCAGCTTTGGCTCACTGGTCACACACCTCAGGACCATCACCCAAGGCTGCGATCCAGATCCAGGCAGGTTAAGGCAAGAGCACTTAGCCTCTGAATGGTTGCTTGGCCCCCCTGCAATCTGCAGGCCAGGAGCTCTGAAGCAGCCACTGGGGAGCGGCTACAGGGCCGCCACTTCTGCCACTTCTGGCTCTGGGGGCAGAGGGCCGGACCTGCTCCTCTGTTCCCCCCAAATCCAGCCGAGTTCCACTGACCTTTTACTTTGTCTTTGGCATTTATGGGTTGATAATTCTGGAAACCACCACAGCTGCTGGTGATCCACTCTCCCAAATGCTCCAGTCACAGCTGGTCCTATCTTCCCTGGAGCTACAACCACAGGTTCATGCAGGGCTGGCCTTGGCTCCCAGTGGGCTGCAATGCACCCTTCCTGTCTGCCTGCCAGGCTGCCTTCAGCGGAAGATTTGTTTTGCTGTCACTTTGTGGGTTCTGAAGCTTTAAAATTTGTTTAGAGTCATATTTTATAAGTATATGAGGTGGTCATGGGGGGAGCCATGGAGTTTTCCTGCTTCTAAGCTGCCATCTTAACTCTGCCCCCCTGACCTAGACACTTCTTCCAGAGGACTCTGTTCTTTGACTCCAAGAAAAATAAACAAGAAATACAAATTCCATATGAGGATGTCCACAAATACTAAGAAAAGCTACAGTTTTCTCACATTTCAGTGATTCATGAGGGCACCTGAAGCTGTGAGGTCTCACCTCCCAAATCAGAATTCTGGCTTTGCAGGCCTGACCCTGGTCCTTCTGGAGCAAGTCAGTGCATTTTCTTTTCTTTTTTTTTTTTTTGGTCTTTTTTGGAGGGGAAAAGGAAAGGCAATTGGGGTTAAGTGACTTGGCCAAGGTCAAACAGCTAGTGACTGTTAAGTGTCTGAGGTCATAGGTCCCTCTGACTCCAGGGCTGGTGCTCTATTCATTACGCCACCTAGCTGCTCCAAGTCTGTGCAATTCTAAAGGAGTCCAAGGCGCAAATATTCCTTGGGCTCCCTTAGTAATAACAACAGCCAGCATGTGTTTTACAAAGTGCTCATGGGACCCTCCAGTGAGGCAGGCCCCTGAAATTCCATTTTATGGACAAGGAAATTAAGACTAAGAGAGGCTTAGTGACTTTCCCAGGGGCACACAGCTCATAAGTAACTAAAGCAGGACCGGCAAATGGGTTCTTCTGCTGCCACAGCCCACACTCAGTGCTGGGTCAATGAACTGCCAACACTATGAGAAGGGTGTGAGAACTGGTGACCTGTTATACATGTGAAGTACAGATCACACTTTCATCTCCTCTGAGGCACGTATGGTAAATTAAATGCTTTACAATATTTTAAAAATAGAAATAATGGTTTTATTTCTGTTAGAAATTATTAGTCAACTATTCTAGTTAGCCATGACTCCACCGTAATGAAAAAAACTTTGGTCCTGAAAGGAAAAATGACAATCACTTCCTATGTCTAGTGTGGAGACACAGGAAAGTAAAGGAATGAGGACCAGTCCAGAGAACTGAGGAGCATAGTCTCATCATCCTGAAAAGTGGAATGACTCTTTTATGGAAAGCTGGTTGGAAGCCCAAATGGCCGAAAACTAGGCAGCCCTCACTGAACATCACCAGAGGCCCCAGGAAGGAAGTCTTAGCTGTGCACATGTCTCAGTGAAGAAAACACTACTCAGAAATCACGACATCTCCACTGACTTACGTTCGGACTTTGTGTCGGCCGATGATGAAGGAAACTTTCCGGCTCCACGGATTCACAAAGCTGGACCAGCTGGAATCCAATATGACATAATCTCCATTCTGAGTGCAAAATCTAACGGGCGAATGTTCAAAGGGAGGTTGGCCAGCATACTTCAGGACTACAAAATGCAGTAAAAGGGAAACATGCTTAGTGTAACATAAAAACATTGGCCAAGAAAAAGTATTTCTGGGTCCATTCTGAAGTTACTGATTTTCTTCTTTGGTTTTCTAGTAAACTGCTTTTAAAAGTATAACAAAAAAGGATTTAAAAATCTTTCTTTCTCTTATATAAGGTTTATTTATTGCTACTTTTAAAAAATTCCCTGGTGCTCAATAAACTCCCTAACATAAATTACCTAGGAAAGAGCTCTCAATTCGATAACAATTATTGGGAAAATTACAAAGCAGTCTAGCAGAAATTATGTTTAGATCAACATCTAATGCCATATACTATAACAAATTCAAAGTGGGTAGGTGACCTAAATATCAAAAATCACAGCATTAAATAATAATGATTAATAATCATATACCTGTGCAAGCTACAGCTGAAGGGTGAATTTGTAACCTAACAAAGGATAGAAGGGATTGCAAAAGATAAGACAGGTCATTTTCATCATGAAACTTAAAATAATAACAATAGCTAACATTTATATAGCGCAGACAATGTGCCAGGCACCGTGCTAAACACTTTACAAATATTACCTCATTTGAGCTCACAAAAATTCTGAGGTAGGGGTTATTTTTATTTCCATTTTACAGATGAAGAAACTAAGATAGTCACAAGCCAAGTGACTGGCCCAGAGTCACACAGAAGTATCTCATGAGATCTGAACTCAGATCTTCTTGACTCCAGGCTATACTATGCCACCTAACTGTCTTCCCAGCCCCAGTGAGGAGGGGGAAGCTTTTTTTTTTTTTTGCTTTTTGAAGGGCAACTGGGGTTAAGTGACTTGCCCAAAGTCACACGGCTAGTAAGTGTGTCAAGCGTCTGAGGCCGGATTTGAACTCAGGTCCTCCTGACTCCAGGGCCAGTGCTCTACTCACTGCGCCACGTAGCCACCCCTGGGGGAAGCTTTTATATGGATAAAATTATTGCAACTAAGTTAAGAAGGAAATGACTGTGAAAAAAAATCTTTGTATCAAACATGTACCAAGGAACTCCTATCCAAGACAAAGAAATACATAAAACCAAAACCTATTTCTTCAAAAATAAAAGGTCAAAGGATATCAACAAAAAACTCTTAAAAGGACTGCAAACAACCATATGAAACAACTCTCCAAATCATTAAATATAAAAGAAATGCAAAAATCAAAACAGCTCAGAAGTCACTCCTCATATTTGCAAAGGAGCAAAAATTACAGAAGATGGGAAGAGTCAATGTTGGGTAAAAATGCAAACTGCTCTTGCTGTTTTGGAAAACAATTTGGAATTATGTGAAGAAAGTGTTTAACAGGCTCCCATGCTCTGACCCAGGGGTTCCACTGCTGGGCATATGTCATGAGGAGATCAATGCAAAACAAAATCATCCCAAACCACCATATTCACTGCCCTGATTTTGATAGTCCCCAAGGATAGGAAACAAGTAACCAAGGAGTGAGGGATCAGTGCCACAAACTGTGGTACGAATGTAGGGGAAGACAGAGTGTGGGAGAGTAAAACACAGTGGATCAGAAGGCCCTGAGGATGCATGGGAAGACCTAGAGAAACTGGCGCCAAGTGAAGCAGCAGATGGAGGAAACTAATGGACAGGGTCACTACAACACTAGTGAGAAGGATCACCACCATGCAATCAATGCTGCGTGCAGATAAACGGGGATCCTGGCTGTCTCTTGGGGAGACAGGAGAAGGCCCCTTCCTTTTCCTCCCAGAGGTGGGAGGCCGAGGGTATGGAGCACCACATACAACATCAGCCTATTTTTATACTGGGGCTAATTTTGCTGAACTTTTCACCTTTGATATAAAGGATGATTCTCTGGGAAGGGAAGAAGGGAGGGATACAATGGGAAATGAAGATAATATAAAGACAAGAGATCGATAAAGACATTAAAAATTAGCAGCTGGCTAAAATTGTTGGACAGCTGGAATTCAGTACATTGCTCATCAGGCTGAAAGCCAAAGAACAATGATCAGAATTAGGAACTAGGGTAATGAAAACAGTAAAAGATATAGAACGTACATGAGAAAAGCCGTGTCTCCAAACAGAAACATTCACTTACTTTTTTGGTGCACAGCAAACATCAGAGGACGGTCTTCTGGATGCAGATACATCAAGATGGAGGTTCCAATCAGGTCCTGAGGGAGGTAGCCCAGCAAAGGCACAGCTCTGGGATTGACATACAGCCCCGCAGAGGAAAAATCCCAAAATGATAAGATTTGTGAACACTTTCTAACAAAATCTAATTTCTAGTATTTTCCCCTGAAAGGTAATTTCAAGTGGCAAAACTGGCACACAAAGCTCTGTCTAGAATAATGGCTAAGGTCTGGGGCTCTAAGGGAGCCTAAGAGGAAGGCTTTGGAAAAGCTAACTGTACAAAGGTTTCCTTCCTGTAGCTATAAAAAGAGAACGAGTTTACAATACAACCAGTTTCTGCCCCACTCAGCAGATCCCACTGCCAGGTGAAGAAGGTATCTTGCTATCTGTGTGATGGGGGCTACATTATATGGTAAACAAACCAAAACAAAGCCCAAGCCTCGGATCCAGGGCAGCCCAGTTTCAGCTTCTCTTTCAGATGGGAAGGCCTTTTCAGGTCAATCCTACTTGACTACCATTCTGAGTGGTTGTGAGGTCAGACATTTACAGCGTGGTCCAAACAGGATGAGCTGGAGCCTCATCCAACTATCCTACCTTGAGCTAGTCTCTCTCCTTTGCCAAGCATGGTTTTCTCAATTGCAAAGGAGAAAATCTCTGCTCTGCCTACCTGATGTGGCTACTATCAAAATCAAGTAAGACATACAGGGGAAGCTCCTCGTAAAGGTGAAAAGCAAAGCACTTTTTAGCTAAGATAGTCACTGGAACAAAATTTTTTAAAATGGTAAGATCTAGTCTATCAGACAAAAGAAAGATGTAAGACACAGTAAAGCCATGTGCTCCAACAATGTAAATCTCAATGTACTGAATGGGAAGCCACGGTCAGAAATGCATTTCTCACTTCTTACAGAAGTACCCACCTTTCATCCACTTCAAGAAACACACACCCTGGAGTATGGGTTGTTGTAAAGATCCTTTTATTCACGGGGATCCGGGGAGCTAGGAAAACACACACTTGAGATCTTTAAAATGCCAATAAATACTCATTAACAATATAGTAAACTATTTTGTGAATCTGTCATCTTTCTCAACAATGAGAACACACATATGGAGCACAAATTTCTCTTAAAATCAGTGACATAAATTTCACCAGCAAATATGATTTTACATGCTGACAATTTTCATTAAAATCCCATCAATATTTTAATCTACATGATTTTGAAATGGTGGGGGGGGGGGAAATGGTTAGGCACAGACCCTGTCTTCTAGCCACAAAGTATATAAACAGATATAAAAAGCAATTTAAATTCAAATTTTAGATGTAAAAAGTACAGTGATATTTAAGAATTGTAGAGATGTGAAATAGTATCTAAAAATCATTGGAAAAACTGGGAAAATTTAGAGAAATAAAAAATTTCTAAAAACCAAAGAACAACCTTCTGAAATGCATAGTAAATAAAATGTAACAATATGACAAAAGGCTTTTTTCTGTATTTGAATTTCCTGACTTGTGTGAATTAAACTGGCAATGTTAAACAACAGATACTTATGTGGGTTTAGACATACAACTTTGTCACTAAAAACCCACTTATACTTTAATCAGAGATCTTCTAAGTACTTTTAAAGTTAAGAAAACATTCCCATTCATACATTCTGTGATCTACCTCTGGGGAATCTCAATAGGCAATCTAAAGACCACAGGTGTTCTATGGCTGGAATCTTCATTAGATATCCTGTATATAATTACTGCTCCCAGATATAGGCTGTCCCTTAATATAAAATCACTTTGAAAGGAGAAAAAGATGTGGGTGTGTGCTCCACATACATACTTGGGGAGTAAGTACGGAGTATGATTTTATTTAAATCAAAATGGGGGTGGAAGGAGGAGAAGGAGAGAAAAGGTGGGATATGGGAGGGGGAATGCAAGGACTCTATTCTGCTCTTGTACCCAAATGCTATTTCATGTACAGCCTCCAACCCCCAAATTTTTGGGGTCACAGTGGACCGACATCTTGATGAACTTATTCCTCACAATAGAATGTAAGCCCCTGGATGGCAGACATTGATTTTTCTTTGGGATCCTCCAAATACAGCACATGGCAGGCCCTTAACAAGGGCCAGATGAATGAATTCATTTGACAAGTACTCCCCAGTGAAGTACAATTCCTTATTGGCATCGTTTTGCATGAGGAAGCAGAACAATTAAGTGTCTCCCAGCAGGCCTCCCCTGGCCCCCAACAAATTCCTAGCAGAGACAAGAGTAGAGCTCTAACTCTGTTGTCATATTATACTCCTGGTTCTTTCTACCACACTTCCCCTCAAAGGAAATGACTGAAGATTCTAGAAAATGCACAGAGACAGGTGTGGGCAGGACTCCTCGGGGCAGAGCCCAGCAAAGTGAAGCCAGGGCCCTTATACACCTGTGATACAGACACAGCATATACCACACACCCCTCTGCCTACTGGGCTGCTGTCTCTACAAGCTGAATGAACAAAGCACTGACTTGCCTTCATAACCGGAGTGGATCTTCTCAACCAGAGTGAGGCAGCAGGGTTCTGACTCTGTGTCAGCAGAACTGTATACATTGATCACATAGGGGGTTATCCGGAATGGATAATAATGGGCCTCTTGCTCTCGGTCTTTACCTCCCCTGAGGAAATTTCACATGATTAACTAATTGATGGTGCTATTTAGAACATGGCTGGACAAAATATTCAAACTTCTCACAGTGACTTCTCTGAACAGGAGAGTGTATAAATGTGTCTCTTTTCAAAAGCTGAAAAACATGATTAGTCTTGCTACTGTGCCCAAATGTGATTTCCTCTTTGCTACCGCAGAACCACAGATTCTGGGCTGCAAAGGACCTTAGCCATAATCAAGTCCAACCTCCTGACTTGAAAGATAAGGAAACTGAGGTAGCTAGTGCTGACAGCACTTATGAAAGTCTGAGGCCAGAGTGGAGCCTGGTCCTCATGCCTCCAGGTGCTCTGCCCATCCTGCTGCTAGATCACTCTACGATGGTAAGACAGACAAAACACCTCAGATCCCACCACCATAAGGGAGCTGCCTCACTTTGCCTCTCCATGTCCTTAGAATTCAAATTAGTGCCTTTGGTCCTTCTCACTTCTGGGGCCACTGATGCTGCTAAGAACCTACTGGAGGCCTCAGCCTACTTTCAGGATTCCATACACTTGGTACTTTATGCTCACAAGCATTTTACCACATTAAAAACGGGATCCTTAGTTAGCCATTTTTTTCTTCTCCTACTCCCTAACTCCTCTTGCTCTCCAAGGCCAACATCTCCTTGTCTTAAACTTCTTTCTTCATGATTGCTTCCCCTCACCCCGCTCCCAAAAGGAGTCTGTGTGGGGTCTGTGTGGGAGGGGTCCACCTGAAACTGCTGCACTTACCTGATCCTGCAGAAAAAGGGCTTCACTTGAGAATATTCATATTGGGAGGCTGCCAGAAACAAACACAAACAGATTGCAAATGACCATCTCAAACAGGAATGGCAAAAAAGTTTTTCCTTCTCCTCACCCCTTCAAAGCTATGGCCTTGCTCCTGTACTGTCAGTCAAGAGAACAAAATGACTTTCAGAAAAGTGCACCCATCCTTTAGATACTTCTGTATGTTATATTGTTACATATGCTATAGATGATACACCTGTACACCCTTCTCCCGTACTCTGGGGCCTAATCGACTCTGAGAAGAACTTACACAGAGCAGCACTATCTCCACTTAGTTAGGCAGTGATGGCTTCACATAGCAGCTTGTACATGAAGGATGATAAATTAGACACATTAAAAAGACACTGGAAATAGACTGAACACAAGAATTCTAAGATATTAGAACACCGTCTGCCATCCTAATCACTGCATTTCAGGCAAAGGGAAGATTTGGCAGAGGTCTAGAGAAAGGAAAATCAAGAATTCAAGGAGAAACAGAGAACTGTGAATAAGGAGACAAAAAAAGTTAGGCCTCTAGTTTGGAAAGGCAACTTATAAAATTATAAGCACGAATGATGAGCATATTCAGACTTGCTCACAGATCCCAACATACTAGAATTTGTAGCCATTCCTTAAAACTGGAACAAGGCAATAGAAAGATAACAAAGAAGAACTATGTTACAAAAGAGTGGCGTGGCTAAGAGATATAAAGAACTTGCCACCTCAGTACCCTGGACAAGCAGAAGATAAAGAGGTTACAAGAAGGCCTTTGATCATCAATCTATAAAATGTTATTCAAGAAAAACCAAGCACATCTGTGATACAACCTCTAACTTTTTTGAGGCAATGTTACAGAGAACAGCTATACAAAATATGGTGCCATGAATGACCACTGGTCTGACCTAATGTCAAAGTCCTACTAAATTTAAAATTTTACGTATTTATAGAATTCAGGTTTATTTATGCAAATGTAAATATACTGATTATCTACAATTGAGATTAGGAGATTTGAGGCCACTGGACCACACTAACATATAAATATCATTAAAAATAAACAACAACACTCCTTTATAATACAGATTTACAAATATGCCAAACTGGCCCCAGAATCACTACGATATATCACAAAGAACAGAAAATGAATCCTATTTTCCAATCCCAGAGCTATAAAGGCACTTCACTGCAGAACAAATTTTCCCAAGGAAGGGCCCCCGAGATCTCTTTAAGCCAGAAGCTTCGTTGCACAGATTGGGGGAGTGAGGTGTAGCTGATCGCAACGTCACACAGCTCATAAGCAATGGAGCTGGGCTTTGAAAGGCAAGTAAGTGCGAGACAGAGTGGGATTTCAAATCCAAGACCTTAATATGGTCATACTGGTAATATCTTAGGGGCTCTTGATTTTTTACTCTATAAAGTTATTTATACTTGTATGAAATCATGAAAAGGACTAAAGGACTTGTTTCCCAAGTCCCCAAACACTTGAATTGTTCAAACTTGAATGAGGGAGCAGAAGTTTAATGAAAAAATAATGGTTTTATATAAAGGCTGGTGTTAAATATAAGGACCTCACTCCATCAATTCGCTGTTTAGGCCAGAAGAAACCAGGAAACAAGGTCAAAGTCTAGAAATGATACAGAGTAAAGGAAGTAATATACATGAACATCCCTAGGGGAAGCACACAGAAGTACTCCAAAGCAGAAACTCAAATAGGGCAATATAAGGCAAAGACTTTCAGCCCATCAGAGCTTTGAGGATTAAATTCCATGAGGCAAAGGGGTAACAAATGGTAAAGAAAGGAAAATCAGAAAAACTGGGGCAGATCACTGAGGAGCAGATGTAGAAGAGAAACAGATTTGGGAAAGAACATGAAAACTATTTGAATCTTAAGCACCTCTATGAAATGTATCATGTTAGACATCAGAAGATACCAAGATAAATAAAGAATGACAGTCCCTGTCCTCAAGAACTTTTTATAAGTGACTGTGAAAGGACACCAGAAAATTACTGATGTTGAAAAAATGATTAAAAAAGAAGCAGGAAAAGAGTGAAAGAGTAATGAAATTTCACAGGGACACTTTAGAAGGATGGGAGAAGCTAAGAGGAAGAAGAGTCTTAGCCTATAAAGAAAAGGACAACTTTCAAACAATGATGCAATATTTGAAAAAAGGACTGGTTGAAATGTCTATAATTGGAAGAGCAAGTGTCCAACACCATTCGCTAGCTCAAGGAAGGCCACAGTACTGCTCAAAAAAAAGGAAACAGGAACTTAGGGAGAAAGAGAAGACAAGAAACCCCAAGTGTTTAAGAAGAGAAACCCTTTACAAAGACAACAGAAAAAAAAAAGACCTTTTGAGATGACACAGAAGGATTAAGCAATTATTAATATAAAGACATGAAAAAAGGCCAAAAGGAACTTTCTAGTTAGATTTCTAAAACAAGAAAATGGTACGAACTTAAAAAAAGTCAGATAAGTCCTTAGAAGTTTAGGGCCAAAAAAGAAAGGAAAAAGAGATTTCACACTGTGTTCAATCCGAATTTACATGGGCTTTAAAACCTATTTGAACAGAAACACTGTAGACAAAAAAGAAGAAAAATATTTCAACCGTACTAACCTAGATATATAAGGGCCAAATTTTATGTTAGTTATATTTACAACGTACATGTAGCTGTAAGCTGACATTTGTGGGGTGTATGTGTATAAACACACACACATATGTATGTAAAATAGAATTAATCTACAACAATCAGAACAAATTTACTATTAGATTTTTACCACATTTAAAAATCAATTATTTAAAATACTTGCTCATTCTAGCACCTCAGGTTCTCATGCTTGGGTATCGCTGTATTTTCTGCTAAACATGTTCAGTTCTAAACGAATTAAAGAGAAATGAAACCTTTTTCATTGGAATTAAGAGCCTTGTTCTTGTCACCTGTTTGGGTGTTGACATTCCAGAATGGAAGATGGGCCTGGGCCGTGTGTGCGTAGAACACCCTCACGTCTTGAGGGGCGAGCAGCTCGACAAATGGAGAGGATGCCAGAGAATTCTTCTTACAGTTCAGAATTATAGTGGCCTGCTCCGACACATGAACCAACTTTCCCGAAAGAAATGAAAAAACTGCCACAAAGGTATCCTATCAAAGACATTTTTAAAAGTACAAACATTTAACCTTTACAAGCAATAGCCATCATAAGGTAATTTTTCTTTAAGGGCTTTTCTTTTACAACTAATGATTAACAGCTACAAACTTAATTTTAGAATATTCTAAAACAGTATCATAGCATTTGGGTTATCTGACATCTCAATCCCCACAGCCAAACCATCTTTTTTTGTATGGACCTATGACTTCAACAGCGTACGGACTCAAGATTCAGAAGCTAATGTGCATCAGTAGCTCACCCATAAGCTGCTCCCCTGGAGAGTTCCTTTGGGCACTGAAAGGTGAAGTGACTTGCCCAGAGTCACACTGTATGCGTCAGAGGTAGGCCGGGTTCTGTCCCAGACCTGTATAAGGGTTGGTCCTCTATCTATCATGTAAAGCCAGCCAAACACTGTATCTAAATTTTAAAAATGATCTGTCTCTAAATGTTACATCCACATCCAGCTCCCTCCATGTGCCGGGCTTGCCTTCTCTCTACTTAATGCTTTGATGTTGGCTCAGAGTGCCAAGCAACTGTCCCTGATGGGCCCCCACATCTGGGCATTTCCATACTCCTGTTCTCTTCCCCCTCACAGAGTTCAGAGAGATTCCATCTTTCACTGTTACACCCTTCAGCCACCTCACATGTGCTTGCCTCCCTGGCCACTATTTCTATTCCTACAACACCCTGTTTAAAAGGCATATATTGGGTACCCAATAAATGCTTATTGAAGGACCTCTGGTATGTTAAGAGGGTAGTACAAAATCCATTACTTTTCTTTAAAGCTGAAACTGGGCTATGATTTCAAAACACCATGGCGGTATTCATTAATTTCCAGAACATCAAACAATGTAAAAGATAAGGGGAGGGTGACGTTTTTGTTTAACATGAAGAGATTCTCTATAAAGAAATACAGTCTCATCTGCTGTCTTTGAGGACATAGCAATAGCTAGACATTCTCCTGTTCTAGAAATCCAGTTTGTAAAAGCCTGAAGAATAAGGTAACTAAGGTAAATGACAAAAGAAACAACTCTAATAAGCATAAAACCAGATGTGACATGAAGACAATGGCCACCTGGCTAGAATGATTGTTCTCTATTTCACTTCAGGATGGACTTAGGCATAAATGCTATGGACACATGCACTACACTGTGATCAAAACAAAGTGCCCACTGCATGACACCCTGGTGTTCAGCCTCCCTCTGAGGCAATGGCAGAAGTCCCTTTACCTGGGCTTTCTCCAATTATCTATCTCAGGTCACAATTTTCAAAACACACAGTTCATTCTACTGCACAAACCTATTTGTAGATTAAGTCCTGGGAAGGTTGTAAAGAGGGATGGGGCAAATTCTGGACCACTTACTGTGTTTTTTGATGTGTGTTCTGAAGCGATAGTGGCCAGTTCCTTGAGGCTGTACTTAGTCACATTTGCCTGGCGTGCTCCATTTGGTCTGAGAATCTGGAAAAACTCATTGTTGGCTGAGAACAACAGAAAAATGTAAGTGGTATAATGAAGACGCTAATAGTTTCTGCGACTGATTCTTTGAGCTGTATTTTCTTTTGTAAGAAATTGACTTGTGGTTATAATGAGACCACACTATTGCATAATAAATTTGCTTTATATGCTGATTCATTAATTAGAAACCTATAAACCCAGTGATATTATGTGTTTAAAGCAAATGCACAAACCTAAACTTTGAGGGTTTCTTCAATAGAAAGATTTCTCAGGTCATACAAAGAACATGCCAGACACACATTTAGGTAGTAATCCCACAAATTTCCAAAAACAAACCCCAAAACAGGCAGTGTACATTGCTAAAAGGAAATCTATTACTTTTACTGCTGGAATTAGACAGCATACAGTCTCTGTAAAGATGCAAAAGTTAGAGGTATAGACTAGGGTGTGTACCTTAAGGATGTTTTGAGAAAGTAAGAAAGAATGGTACTGGCAGCTGATTTTCTAGATGATTACTAATTTACTGCAGTTCTATTTAAACAAAAGATTTTATACTTCATCGAATGTAAATTAAAAATCAGTATTTCTAAAAAAAAAAGGAACATATCAGTAAAAAAGTCCCTCATCTTTTGTCAGAGTATTTTAGACATAGCTAGATAATAGCTAAATAAATTTCAGATATATAGATAATCATCATCATGCAATGTGCTTAATGAATTCAATGCATTTGACTCATTCTGCACGTTCTGAACCCACAGCCACAGCTTTGGGGGAGCTGGGGCTTACAATGAGCTGGCCTAAGGATTCCCTTTCATCTCCAGTCAGCTCTACCTTGAACGCTGTGCACACAGCGAAGGGCATAGTTGAGGGCATCCAGAATACTTGGTTTATGATTTCTCTCGGAGGGGAAATACTTTTTCATTTCCCGGACCACCATCATGAGCTCTTCAGAAGTCTTATTTCGATCTTGCTGCTCACTGAAAGACAGTAAGAGGTAAAGTTCCATGTTTACAAGATGTTCCTTTTCCTTGACGCACTGACGTTTCATCACTGATACATGGTAGACTTATTTTCTTTTTCTCTCCCCGACCTCCTGGCTTCCAGGATTATGCCACTGATCACAGGCCTCCGTTTTCTACTACTGACTTTTCATATCTACTCCTCAGTAGCTTAATTTTCCCAGATCTTCACATTCCAAGAGACCATCTCAATCCCAGGTTTTTCTTCTCTAACAATAAAAACTCAGTCCCTTTTGCTCTGTCCTCTTGGATGAGGAAAGAAACGTGGTCAAAATAAAAGCGAACTCACCTGTTGCTGTCAGCATCAGCTTTGCCTTGCTGCTTGAAGCCTTCTTTCCACATCTCATCAGATTCTTTATCAAGGGAATCTGTCCCGCTGGACTCTGGTCCATTACGTTCATTTCCACTGGAGTCATTGCCATCAGACTTACTGCGCTGCATTTCTAGGCCTTTACAAAAGACACTCTTCTCTGCCTTCTAAACACTACTGACTCTAAGGGAATGTGTTCTCTATTTTGGAATCACCAAGGATGATGATCCTGTTCTCATTTTGGTCCAAGCCATCACCTAACACAAAATTTTCTGTCACAGCCAATTGATGAAATGTGACATGAGTACTTAATTGCTGCCATTCAATAAGGGAAATTTTTTTCCAGATTCACTGTTTTCCATAATAAGGAATTTCAATGTCTTATCATTCCCGTAAAGTGTAACAACTTCAATCTGAAAAAAAAAAATCAAAGAAAAGTCAGAAAGTAAAACATGTATTTAATATCTGAAACCAAGATGAAAATTTCAGCAGCTCCTCTCAGAGACACAGAGAAGCATTCAGTTTTGTTGGATCAGGAGATCTTGGAGCTAGGAGGACCTTAAAAGGCATTCAGTCCAATCTTACCACTTTATAGATGACGCCCCAAGAGATGCAACAACTTTCCCAAGGTCACCTAGCTAGTAAAGAGTAGGCCTGGGATTCAAACCCAGAGCCTGGGACCAAATCCAGTATCCTTTCCATTGTACCAGAATATCTTTTTCCAATTGTAGCCAGGGCTTGGACTCAGGTCACCTGGCTCCAAATTCAGTGTTTGTCACACTACCAATCCCATGCAGCCAGTGTCTACTAAGCACCTACTATGGCACTGTGCCAGAAGCTCGGGATGCAATGACAAAAAAGAAAAACTGCCCTTACTTTCAAGGGGGCTTGTGGGGCCGTAATAATTTCATGTGGCCAGATTAAGTATTTGGGGTCTGAACCTGTGATTTCACTGGCAGAGGCAATGCTAGAAGGTATATATCTAGTATTTGGTCATTGGTCAAGAGAGTTGCCTGGGGGCATTGCAAGGTTAAGTACCTCATAGGTCACACATACCTGTTGTTGTTAAGGAGTCATTTCATGTCTGACTCTCCTTGACCCTATTTGGGGTTTCTTTGACAGAGATACTGGAGTAGTTTGCCATTTCCTTCTCCAGCTCATTTTACAGATGAGGAAACTGTGGCCAACAAGGTGAAGTGACTTGCCCAGGGTCACACAGCTAGCAAGTGCCTGAGGCTATATCTGAACTCAGGAGGAAGATGAGACTTCCTGATTCCAAGGCCATTGTTCTATCTACTGCATCACTCGGCTGCCCCACACATTAGGTGACACAACCTCTATGTTCATAGGCAAAATTTGAACCCAGATCTTAGGATTACAGGATCAAAGATCTAGAAAGGGGGCCTCTGAGGTCATTTAATACAAGTCCTTCATCTTATGAATGAATAATAGCATTTATTAAGTATCTCCTCTGGCACTGTGCTAAATGATAGGATACAAACGTGCCCACAACAGCACAGAAGCTGAGATCCAGAGATGTTAAAAGTGAGTTGCCTAAGGTCACACAGGGAGCCAGTGTGTCACCTGGCTCCAGCAGTTCTCCATCCTCTCCTCCAGGCTTCCCCCAGGACACCGCTCCTGTCCAGCCCTCCTCCACACTCCCTGTTTCTGCTGAGGGCCCTATGGCCTTCTAGTAACCCAGATTTTCAATGTGCAGCCATGTCCTTCCTTTCCCAAACCCCATATCCTATTAGTGGCCAACTCTTGTCAATTCTAACTCCATATATCTCTTGCATCCACTCTCCTGATCACAAGAGCGTAGATTTAGAGGAACCTTGGAGGCCATCTGTAGGCAGCTGGGTGGCTCAGTGGAAGACCCGAGTTTGGATCTCGCCTCACACACTTACTAGCTGTGTGACCTGGGCAAGTCACTCAACCTCTGTTTGCCTTAATTTACTGGAGAAGAAAAAGGCAAACCGCTCCAGTATCTTTGCTAAGAAAAGCCCAGGGACAGCACTGGTGTGCTATAGTCCACGGGGTCACAAAGTGTCAGATTAGAGTGAACAACACCAGAGATGATCTAATCCAACACTCTCAGTTTAAAGATAAGGAAAGTACAGAACAGTTACTTGACTTTGCATCTGAAACCAGGTCTTCCTGTCTCCAAGTGCATCAGGCTCCATCTAGCCTTTTCACCAGACATCCTCCTCTCTCCTCATCCCCTACCTCCTGGTTTTCTTCAAATTCTGAGACTTTTCCTGGTCTTACTCTCCCCACTTCTTCCTTCTGAAATTACCTCCCATTTACACTGTCTACATGGTCTATGTACATAGTCGCAGCGGGAAACCTCCCTGATTTAGCCAGGGAGCCCCACAAAATAATGCCTCAGTGCCTGGCTCCTGGTGGGCAGGGGCCATCCGCTGTCCTGCTCTGTGTCCCTGGCATTGAGCATGGAGCCGGGCACACAGTGGGCACTCACTAATGCTCAGTGCCAGGAGCCAGGCACACAGTAGGCACTCACTAGTTCTCGGTGCCTGGCTCCTGGGGGGCACAAAAAGTGCTTAATAAGTGCTGGCTCGCGCCGCTGACAGCGATCACCAGATCGCTCCGACATCGGTCCACAAGTTAAGACCGCTACTTGTCTTCTAAGTACAAAGTGGCAGGAGACGGAGGCCCGGGACGGACGGAGCGCCACCAGGGAAGGCTGGATGCAAAAGTTGCCGGGGCCGAGGGGAAGGACACGACCCGCCCCCTCCCCCCCGGGGGGCTTCCCGCCTCGGACCCGCGCCACTCGCTTCCCCTCCACCCCAAGTTCAAGGGCAACTTGTTTCCCGCTGGGCTCCGGGGGGGCGGTTACGTAACGCGCCCCCCCCCCCCCGCCTCCAGGGGTTTCCCTGCCCAGTTCCCCGCCCGAAGCGATTTAAGGGGGGAGCGAAGCGCTTCGGAGAGGGCGTGACCGAACTGCGACCCCAGTGCCCGGACCCCAGCCCTCGCGCGGAGACGCTTGCTCACTCACCCGCCCGGCCGCCGCCACCGCCGCTGGGCCCCCGCGCGCCTCCGCCCTCCCTGGGCCCGGCTTTCTCGCGCCGGCCCCGCGCGCAGGTCTCGGGGCCAGCCGCGTGCCGCGGGGCCGCACCCCCCCCACCCCACGCGAACGCCCGCCTGCAACGTGACAGGGACCCACCTCTGCCGTGCCCTATTGGACGCCGCGCTCAGCGCCGGGCGCCCCCATTGGCCAGGAGGAGGAGCCTGCGGGGGGAGGCTCTGGTTACATAACCGGCCCGAGGCCCCCCAAACCCTATTACATAACCCGCTGGGAGGGGCAGGGCGAGAGGCTCCTCTCGGCCAATCCTGTTAAACCGGTGGGCGGGGCGTGGGCGGTAGAGTCCGCGAGGGAGGCGTGGTCCTGGTAGGCACGAGTCAGGTATCCTGCTGCCGCACGAGGCTGAGATGGTGATAGGCGGAGGTGCCGTGATAGGGCGGGGCAGCTGTTACTCTTAGGTGGAGGAGGGGGAGGGACAGGTGAGCCCTGGGGTCAGTGATGGGAGGAGACCTGGCCTGGATGCTCCACTCCCGAGAAAACGAGGAGAGGGTTTGATTTGCAGGCGGAGCAGCTTTCAAGTCGTCTTTTCTTGGACTGGGGCCAGAGGCGCTTGGGCTTTGGCTTTGTGGATGAGGCTTGGTTGCCTGAGAGGAAGATGGACGCATTGGGCGTGGGCGTTAGTGGCGTGGATGAGCCCCTTCCGCTACATATCTCCCTCAATTAAAAATGTTTTATTTTTCAATTAACAGACATTATTTCCTTGCTTCCCCTCGTTGAAAATGGAAAAAAAAAACCCAACCCCAAACAGACCCTTGAAACAAATATCCGTATTTGAGCAAAACAAATTCCCACGTTATTGTCCACGTCCAAAAATGTATCAATCACACCGGGAGATGGGAAACACGGTTCACCCTAAATTCTCCGGCATCCTCTATTCTTGATACCAGAGTGGGTTGGTTGCAGGCTACCTCATCCCAGGGGTCGCATCCTCCTGGAAGCTCTTTCCCGATTCTCACCTATTTATTAGAGTTCCTTCCCTCCTCAATCAACTTATTCACTTTTATCTGTATTCCCTTTCAGGTCCTAGATCTCGAGCAGGAAAGAATCTCAGATTTAGCCCAACTTCTTCATTAAGTGAGGAAACCAAGATCCAGCGAGAGTAAAAGCCTCGCCCAACACCACACACGCAAATGGGTAGGATTTGAAGTCAGAGCCAGGACTCTCACCTATGCCCCGTAGCCTCTGGCGCTCCTTCTCATTCTCTGCTCGGTCCTCCCCCCTCCTCCAGGCTCACTGCCTTCCAAGTATGGAAATCCTCCAGTTCTTTGCCACTGGCCACCTTCTCTTCACTCTCTATGCTTTCTCCCTTGGTGATCCCATCAGCTCCCTTGGATTCAATTATTATCAATTGTTATTTTTCAATTATTCTGTTATTATTCAAGCGACTCCCAAATCTATAATCCAGCTCAAATCTCTCTCCTGAACGCTAGCCCTGTGTCGTTCGTCATAGTCCCACCTCCCTCCCACGCCTGCTGGACAGCTCCACCTGAACATCACAAGCCCCTTAGAGTCAACATATCCAGAACAGAAATCATTCCCCTCCAAAAGCCATGCCTCCACCAAATCCCTCTTTTCAGGACTTCTCTGTTCTTCTCATTACCTAGATTTTTCAGCTTTGTACTCACGTTTCTTTTTCCTTTGTCCTTCAACCCCTATATTTACTCAGTTGCCTAGTTTTGTCAATCTCCATCACACTTCTTACATACGATTCTCTTCTTTTCATACACAGTCCCTATCCTAATTTAGACTTTCACTTCCTCTCTCTTGGTCTCCTGTAAGAGCCTCCTGTATGGCTTTCTTCTCTTCAGTCTCAATCCATTCTTCATTTAGCAGCCAAATGGATAGTCTTAAAGCACAGGTCTGACTGATTTATTTCCCTGTTCAAGAAGCTTCAGTGGTTCTAGGATAAAAAAACGAACAAGGAAAAGCACATAGCCTGGCGTTACAGCCCTCCATGATATAATCTCCACCTACCTTTCCAGTATATATACACATACACATATATATGTATATATATGTATGTATCTGTATATCTGTATATCTGTACATATCTGTATTTATGTATGTACATATGTATGTATATAGAGATGTGTATATACACACGTGTATATAGATGTGTGTATATACATATATGTATATAGATGTATATATACACATATACATGTATATAGATATGTACTTTCCTTTCAATGATCTCTCTTCCAGTCAAACTGACTTATTAGCCATTCTCTGAACATAGGATTGCAGAGCCCATCTTCATGCCTTTGGAAAAGAGATCCACTCATCTGGAATAGTGCTTCCTGCTCAATTCCACCTTGAGAATCCTGAGTTTGCTTTGAAGCATAGTTCAGGTACCACTTCCTCCACATGGTATCTCCTGATCCCCAGAATTCCTGGCACTCCTCTCTTGAAATGTCTCTAAAGTACTTTGTCTTTGGAGTACTTTGTTTTTACTTCCTTTTTAAAGTGTAGCTCCCCAGGAAAAGGGAAGTCCCTGAAGCCTTGGGCAGTTCCACTTTTGTCTTTGTAGCCTTAACATCTGTAATGGTAATGGTAATTTGAAGATCTTCCCTGCCCCCTAATAGGCCGGATATAATCACATGCAGCCTGTGGTGGGAGGAATTTGCTGAATGAGTGGAGCAGAAAGCTGGGAGTTAGAGCAGTTAGAGCTGGGGGAGAGAGAAGATGCAGACAAGGAGATAGCTAGGCTTGTGAGTGTTTGTTTGTGGTACTGCTTTGGTATGGTGTTGCTCTCTGCAGTGATAAGGTGTATTAACTTCTTTGTTGCTATGATGGGTTTGGTTTTCTGGTATTGGGATTTGGCTTTCTGGTGTCTGGATAAATGTTTTGCTTCTGTCTTCTGTCCAGAGAGTCTGTTATATTTTGTGATTCAGACCTTTGCTGGTATATTCATAGTCACCATTGGGTGCTGTGAATATTGCCTTGGTGATACAACATCTGGCATATAGTAGGTAGACCCTAGATCTCGAGCAGGAAGGGATCTCATATTTAGCTAAATTCCTTCATTAAGTGAGGAAACCAAGATCCAGGGAGACTAAAGGCCTCACCCAACACCACACAGGCAGGATTTGAAGTTAAGTTTCATTCTATTGTAACCACCAGTAGAATACAGAAAGGGAACAAGCATTTTTAAAGCACCTATTATGTATCAGACCCAGACACAGGATGATTCATTTCTGTGAGTTTAAATCTGGCCTCAGATACTTACTAGCTGTGTGACCCTGGGAGAGTCACTTAACTCTATTTACTTCAGTTTCCTCATCTGCAAAATGAGCTGGAGAAAGAAATGGCAAAACTACCCACTAACTTATACCCTTTACCCAACCAAAGCCCTCCCTTATAACCAATCTATGTCATTATTCTCTCTCTTTCTTCTCTCCCTTTCTCTCCCTCCCTCCTTCTCTCTCTCTCTCTCTCTCTCTCTCTCTCATCTCTCTGTCTCTGTCTATCTCTCTGTCTCTGTCTTTCTCCCTCTCTCCTCCCTCTTTCTCTCCCTCCCTCTTTCTCTCTCTCTCTCTCTCTCTCTCTCTCTCTCTCTCTCTGTCTCTCAATCTCTCTTTCCCTATCTCCCCATTGATGAAATGGCCGCACTTGAAATTGCTATCTCACTTTGTGCATCCATTCTCTGCCAGAAGATGGGTGAGGTGCTTCATCACCAGTCCTCTGAAATTGTAATTGGTCACTCCTTGGATCAGAGTTCTGAAGTCTTTTAAAATTAGTTCCTTTATAGGATTGTGTTCATTGTTCTCCTGGTGCTGTTCTTTCACTCTTTGTCAGTCCATGTTAACCTGAATTTATAATTTCTTACACTGCAATAATATTCCAGGACATTCACATAAGTTGTTCAGTCATTCCTCAGTTGGTGGGCAACCAATTTAGTTTCCCATTTCTTGCTACAACAAAAAAGTGCTGCTGTACATATTCTTGTACACATGGGTCCTTAGCCCTCTACCCTTGACCTCTGAGGGGGTAGAAGACTATTAGTGGAGTCATTGGGTCAGATGGCATGTACTTTTTAGTGACTTTGGCTATACTTCCAATTTGTTTTCCGGAATGGTCGGACCAATCCACAGCTCTACCTGATAGGTTAGCATTAGTGTACCAGTTCTCCTGTTTTCCCTTCAACAAACAATACTTTCCTCTTTTGTTATCTTTGCTAATTTAATGAGGCAGAACCACAGAGTTGTCCTAATTTGCATTTTTCTCTAAGTTGTAGCCATTTTTCATGTGGTTATTAATATCTTGTATTTTTGCCTTTTATCTGATATCCATTCAAATTCTTTGACCACTTATCCATTGAAGAATGGCTTTTTTTCTTATATAATTGCATCAATTCTTGATATATCTTGGGATATCAGACCTTGTTAGAAAAATTTGCTAGTTTCCCAAATTGTTTCCCTTATAATTCTTTTTGTTGCTGTTGTTTTGGCAAGGCAATAGGGGCTAAGTGGCTTACTCAGGGTCACACAGCTAGTGTCAAGTGTCTTAAGTCAAATTTGAACTCAGGTCCTTCTGACTCCAGGGCCGGTGCTCTATTCACTGCGCCACCTAGCCGCCCCGCTTATAATTCTAACTACATTTATTTTGCTTGTGCAAAAGTTTACACATTTTTACATAATCAGAATTGTACATGAGGCAGCAAGATAGGGTAGTCTGTAGAATGCTGGAACTGAAGTGGTGAAGATTTGAGTTCAAATCTCGCTTCAGACACTTCCTGGCTGTGCCACCCTGGACAAGTAATTTAACTCTTTTCTGCCTCAGTTTCTTCATCTGTAATAATAGCACCTACCTCCCAGGGTTGTTGTGAGGATAAAATGAGATATTTGTAAATCACTTTATAAACCTTAAAGCATTACATAAATGTAAGCTATTACTATTTTTTTTAATCATCACCTCTTTCTCTTGCTTCTTGTTGTTCATCCTTTGTTTTTAAAGAGACTATGATGTCTTCTTGACTTGTGCACGAACAGTGTGCTAAACACAAAATCTAAAGCAATTTCTGCCATTGAGGAGCCCATATTCTAAAGGAGACAGCAGGAAGCCTTATTTGGGCTCAAAAAATTACAGGAATGGTAATTGGAGCTATCAGGAAGTAGATTCATACACTCAGTCCAGTAGCATTAGCATTATTGATTTGATTGTGATTCCAGAATTGGAAAAAGGGGGTTGGAGGTATAGAGCAAAGGGAACAGAGGAAATATGTATAACAGTAATGTGGCTTTGGAGAAGACCATAAGGGAGCAAAATTGAAAAGGGTAGCTAGAGTTGGCCTATATATAATGGGAGGTGGGGGTGGGGTGAGAGGGCGGGAGGAGTGGAGAATGTCTACCCCAAGCATGTGAAGACTTGCCCCAGTTGAATTGATAGATGAGAACAATTTGTTCCAAAGGCCCTGCTCATAAGGGGCTCACAGTCTAGTTGGGGAGACAATATGTAAAAATGATGTACAAACAAGCTACAGGAAGGATAAAACAGAGATAATCAATAGAGAGAAGGCCCTAGAATATAAGGGGGCTGGGGAAAGGTGTCTTGTAGAAAGCAAGATTTTAGCCATGACTTGAACTCAGGGAAGCCAGGAGACAGATAAGGAGGGAGAGTATTCCAGGCATGAAGGACAGCCAGAGAAAATGCTCAGAGGTGGAAGGGGGAATTTGACTTCTTTCTTTTCTTTTTCTTTTTTTTTATGGCAAAGCAGTTGCCACATATTCATTTATTTATTTATTTTGAGATAGTAGTATGTATGTATTTTATTTATTTTTAGTTTTCAACATTCATTTCCACAAGATTTTGAGTTACAAATTTTGTCCCTGTCTTTCCCCTACACCCACCCCGAGACATTGAGCCTACTGAATACCACTTCCCTCAATCGGTTCTCTCTTATATCTCCCCCTCGCAGACCCCCACGCCGCAACTTTCTAGTAGGGCAGGATGGATTTCTATACCTCAGCGCCTGTATACTTTATTTCCTAGTTGCATGTAAAAAACAATTTTAAAAAAACCAAACATTTGTTTTTAAAACTTTGATTTCCAGATTTTTTTCCTTCTTCCCTCTTCACCTACGCCCACTGGGAAGACAAGCAATTCAATATAGGTTGTGTATGTGTAGTTACACAAAACATTTCTGTGGTAGTTATACTGTGAAAGACTAAAAATATTTCCCTCCATCCTATCCCACCCCCCACTTATTCTATTTTCTACTTTGACCTTGTCTCCTTTCAAAAGTGTTTGCTTCTAACTCCCTCTCCCCCAATCTGCCCTCTCTTCTATCCTCCCCCCTCTTCTCCCCTTTCCCCCACTTTCCTGTAGGGTAAGATACCCACTTGAATGTGGATGTTATTCCCTCCTTAAGCCAAATCCAAGGAGAGTAAGGTTGACCCGTTCCCTTTCACCTTCCTGCTCTTCCCCTCCATTGTAAGAGTTTTCTATTCCCTCTTTTATATGAGATAATTTGCCCTATTCTATCTCTCCCTTTCTCCTTCTCCCATTATATTCCTCTCTCACCTCTTATTTTTATTTTTTAGATATAATCCCTTCCTATTCAACTGATCCTGTGCCCTCTGTCTATGTATACATGTGCATATATATACACACACACTCACATATGTATTTATACACACATACACCCTCCTATATATACATATATACTCCCTTCAATTATCCTCATACTGAGAAAAGTCTCATGAGTTATAATTATCATTTTTTCATTTAGGAATATAAATAGTTCAACTTTAATAAGTTCCTTATGATTTCTTTTTCCTGTTTACCTTCTCATGCTTCTTGTATTTGAAAGTCAAATTTTCTGTTCAGTTCTGGTTTTTTCAACAAGAATGCTTAGAAATCCTCTATTTCCATGACCATATTTTCCCCTGAAGCATTATAGTCAGTGTTGTTGGGTAGGTGATTCTTGGTTTTAGTCTTAGCTCCTTTGACCTCTGGAATATCACATTCTAAGCCTTTCGATTCCTTAATGTTGAAGCTGCTAGATCTTGTGTTATCTGGATTGTGTTTCCACAATACTCAAATTGTTTCTTCCCGACAGCTTGTAATATTTTCTCCTTGACCTGGGAACTCTGGAATTTGGCTATGATATTCCTAGGAGTTTTCTTTTTGGGATCTTTTTTTAAAAAAACTAACTTTTGTTTATTTTTAGTTTACATCATTCATTTCCATGAGATTTTGAGTTACAAATTTTCTCCCCATCTTTCCCGTACCCACCACCCCAAAACAGTGATCCCACTGTATACCCCCTCCCCCAATCTGCTATCGCCTATATCGGGATCTTTTTTAAGAGGCCATCTGTGAATTCTTTCAATTTCTATTTTGTCCTCTGGTTCTAGAATATCAGGACAATTCTTCTTGAGAATTTCTTGAAGGATGATTTCTAGGCTCTTTTTTTTAATCATGGCTTTCAGGTAGTCCAATCATTTTAAAATTCTCTCTCCTGGACTCCTGGATCTATTTTCCAGGTCAGTGATTTTTCCAATGAGATATTTCACATTGCCTTCTATTTTTTCATTTGTTTGGATCTCTTTTATAGTATCTTGATTTCTCATAAAGTCATTGGCTTCCATTTGCTCCAATATAATTTTGAAGGAATTATTCTCTTCATTGAGTTTTTGCAATTTGTTTTCCATCTGGACAATTTGCCTTTTAAAGGCATTCTTCTCCTCATTGGCTTTTTGGACCTCTTTTGCCATTTGAGTTAGTTTATTTTTTTAAGGTGTTATTTTCTTCAGTATTTTTTTGGATCTCCTTTAGCAGGCTATTGACTTGCTTTTCATGATTTTCTTGAATCATTCTCATTTCTCTTCCCAATTTTTCCTCTACTTTTCTTACTTGATTTTCAGAATTCTTCTTGAGCTCCTCAATGGCCTGTAACCAGTTCGTATTTTTCTTGGAAGCTTTTGATGCAGGAGTTTTGGCTTTGTTATCTTCTTCTGGTTCTATGTTTTGATCCTTCTTGTCCCCAAAAAAGGATTCTATGGTGTGATTGCACTTCCTCTGTTTGCTCATCTTGCCAGCCAATTATCTGACTTTTGAGCTCTTTGTCATAGAATTCTGCTTCCAGAGTAGAGAGAGCTGTGTCCCAAATCGCTGGGGTTTTCACAGTTGTCAGAAGTCTGAGGAAGACACCCTCTCTATAGCCACCACAAGCTCTGGCACACTGGCCACACACCCCAGGACCACCACCCAAGACTGTGACCCACATCCAAGCAGATCAAAGCAAGAGCAATTACCCTCTGAATGGTTGCTTGGTTCCCCTATGATCTGCAGCCAGGCAGCAGCAGCTGCATCACCCTGCCTCCACTACCTCTTGCCCCAGGGGCAGAGGCTGGACTGTGCTCTTCTCCACACAGTTCCAATAGAGTTCCTTACTGACCTTTTACTTTTTCTTTGGTGTTTATGTGTTGAGAAGTCTGGAAACCGCCACAGCTGCTGGTGATTCACTCTTCTAAAGTCTACTCTGGCCATTTTGTGACATTGGTCAGGATCGCCCCAGGTCTGGGCCCAGGTGGCTCATGTGGGACTGTGCTCAGTTCCCAGCTCGATGTGACAGACCCTTCCTGTTGGCCTGCCAGGCTGCCTTCAGTGGGAGATTTGTTTCTCTCTGTTACTTTGTGGGTTATGTAGCTCTAAAATTTGTTTAGAGTCATATTTTACAGGTATTGGAGGTGGTTTGTGCGGGAGCTTAAGCAAGTTCCTGCTTTTACTCTGCCCTCTTGGTTCTGCCACCTTGATTTCTTTCTGTTGTTCAGTCATGTCTGACTCTTCCTGCTCACGTTTAGGGTTTTCTTGGCAAAATACTGGAATGCTTTGCCATTTCCTTCTCCAGTTCATTTTACAGATGAGGAAACTGAGGAAAATAGTTAAGTGACTTGCCCAGGATCACACAATTAGGAAGTGTCTGAGGCTGGATTTGAACTCAGGAAGATGAGACTTCCTGACTCCAGGCACAGCACTGTAACTGTTGCGCCACTTAGCTGCCCCCTGCATTTGACACTTCCTGGCTTGAAACTTAGCATCTGCAATATCCTATTTCTTTCTACTGCCTTTTTTCTACTTATTTAGCAGGTTCCTCTTTCTCCTCTGGTGTGCTGAATAAATCTCAGGCCTGTCTGTCCCTCTCTGCTTTCTCTTTGTATATTTTCCCTCTCTTAGAAAACATTTATTTTGTCAGCTTCAATTACTACTTCTGTGTGGATGACTCTTAAATACATATTTCCTTGTTTATATCTCCAGATGCCCATTGCAGATTACGATTGGATATATTGTCAGCTAATTCACCTGTCAAAAATTGAGACTCATCTCCCCAAAGCAGGACTTTTTTTTTTTTTAACAGCTTCCCTCTTCTTCTTAATACATTCACTAGGCTCTCAATCAGATGTTTGGGAGAAGGGAGGGAATAGGTAAGAACATGGGAGCAAAATCATGGAGGTTGGAAGGAGTACGGCATCTTTGTGAGATAATACGTCTGACTTGAATGGGGCAGAATAGGATAGGAAGAGTTGGGCCACATTATGAAAGGCTTTGTAGGGCAACTTGTCCAACAGTTTACACAAATCATCACAATATCGTCAGGGAAAACATCTTTGAAAGACTGCCTAACTCTTGATGAATGCAGTGACCTCAGTGATGAATACAGATGAAAAATATGACTTTACCAGACTGAGAAAGAAGCATGCCTCCTGATGCTTGACAGAGAGCAGATGCTACATAGAGGTATAGAACATGAGATATCTTTTCATTTTGTTATTGTTCAGTCATTTCAGTCATGTTCAATTCTTTGTGACCCCATTTGGGGTTTTCTTGGCAGAGATAGTGGAGCAATTTGCCATTCCTTTCTCCCACTCATTTGACAGATGAGGAAAGCGAGGCAAACAGGGTTAAGTGACTTGCCCAGGGTCTATTAAATAGTCTGGGGCCAGATTTGAACTTAGGAAGATGAGTCTTCCTACTCCAGACCTAGCGCTCACCACCTAAATATCCTCTTTTCTTTTAGTCAAGGCCAATCTGTTGACTTCTTTTATTTGACTATCTGTTATGTTAAAGTGGGAAGAGTGGGAAGATTTTATTCAGAGAGAAGTGATTAGTGGGAGGAATAGTGATGCAAAAAAGAACATCAACAAAACAACAACAAAAATACATAGAAGAAAATAAACATTAACAAGAGGATGTAATCCAGGCAATTTTGTGACTACTTTGTTAAATATAATCTACATGCTTAGAAAAACCCCAAATTATGTGATGGAAGCTTATTAGTTTCTCTATGTTGCCTCTCTCCCTCTTTTGTTTTTTGATGATGGGGGTCTTATTTGATCATAGAATCATGAGGGTTTTGTGCAAAAGAGTAACAGATAAAACTATTCTTCAGGATGTAGGATGGATCCAAGAAAGCGCAGCTGAGGAGTCTCAAAGACAGGCTGTTGCAATAATCCATCGGTGAGGTGATGAAAACCTTTATTTAGGGTAGTAGCAGTGAGGATGGAGAGGAAGGAACAGATATGAGACGTATCAGATCTGAGCAATTGCACTTGGTGACTTAATAGATGAAGAAGGACCAAATGCCAAACACCAAGGTCTCCAGTCTGAGGGACTTCAGGCATATTAATGTATCAGAGACCAGGAAGATGCAGGAGACGTTTGGGGGCAGGAGAGAATGTATTTGGCCTGGGACATGTTGAGGTTGATGTGATGGTGGCACATCCAAAGAGAAATATACAATGGGTTGGTTGGGAGACAGAGGATTAGTGTTTGGGTGAAGTGTGATGGAGATGTATATTTGGAAAGCCTCAACATAGTGATTAACTTAAGCCCTGAGAAGGGATGGAGGAATAAGGAACAACCAGGGGTACAAAGATTACACACGATCATCAGGATTTCATTTTCCAAGGGAACTTGAGTAATATTTAGCACTTTTTTTGATGCTAAGGGAGATTACAGGGAATATAAGCAAATTTCTTGTACTAAATCTTTTATTGAATGACTTTAATACCCAGGGAGAGGCCTAGCTTTCAAGATTAAGGTGACAGATTCTCTGTATTCTGCCCTAAGATAGTGCATAGGGGCCAGAGTCAAGGAGACCTGAATTAAAATCTAACCTGAATACACTTAACTATCTATGCGATCCTAGGCAAGTCACTTAACCTGTTTGCCTGTTTTCTTAACTATAAAATGGGGATAACAGCACCTTTCAGGGATGCTGTGAGGATTAAATATTTGTAAAATGTGCTCAGCAAAGTGCATAGCACATAGTAGGTGTTTAATAAATGCTTATTCCTTATCCCCTACCCCTAGTGACACCTAACGTGGAGCATTATGTTCAGCTCTGAATGCCACAGTTGAGGAAGGGCATCAAGTTGGACTATGCCCAGAAAAGGGCAACCAGGTTGTCTCAAAGGGCCTGAGTTTGTACCATATAGAATCAGCTGAAGGAAGTGGTAATGCTTAGCAACGGTGGAGAAGCAATGACTCCTGTGGGATGTCAGCTGTGTCCAACTATGTGCCAGGCAATGTGGAAGAGGGACTGGCCAGAAGCAGGAGTGATAAGAAAGAATTTGCCAGGTGGCAAATTTAGCCCCATTTAAGGAAAGATTTCCTAACAACTGGAGCAATGCCAAAGTATCATGAGGGCCCTGTCATGGGAAGTCTTCAAACTGGGTGAAGAAGATTAGAGTCTGGGTGATCAGATATTAGACTTGCAGCAGGAATTCCTTTTCAGTTTATGGACTGACCAGCTGACTATGGAGGTTCCTTCTAACTTTAAAATGCTGATTCACTGAGTTTTTGTATGGGGATCACTTGGGTCTATAAACTTGAGCATGAAGAGGGAGAAATGCTGAGTTTCACAAGGCTCAGCGCAGAAACAGACAATGGGGAGGCAGGAGAATGGGGAGCAGAAAATGGCAAGGGAAAGGAAAGAGTGAATCCCAATTCTGGGATGAGCCCCTGGCACAAAAATTCCAGTTTACAATCTTGCAAAGAATACAAGGACAAACATTACATCCATAAACACTTTATTCAGCACATTACAGTAGGGGAGGGCCCTAGTTTAAACACATGGTCAGAGACAAGCAAAGCAATCTTGGTTTAAGGCAGTAACTGATGGGTTAAATGGGCTTAGATGCCAAGGCAAAGGAAAGAGCACCAAAGTATTCGAGTTACAACCAGACAGGGGAGTGTCTGCAAAGGTGGACACTTGGTAAACAGACAGCTGCTCTCTCGCTAGAGCTGTACAAAGCACAAGTTGTTTCTACATAAAGATAAAATATTTCAGTGACAGCAGAGGAACAGAAGTTAAGAAAACTGAACTCAACTCTCATTTGCCCTGTATGTCACACGTTTTGTTATATCATAGGCAACAAACTGAACTGCACTTTCAGAACAATGAATGACATTATGCCGAGATCTCAATTTTGCCCTAAGATCTCCTGTGGTTAATTTGTCTATCCATATAATCCTGTTCAGATCATGAGATCTGACACAGGAGACTTAGTGTATTTTAGAAGAGTAATGGATGAATGTGTGATGGGTGAAATCTGAAACAACTAATAAATAAATAAATAACACTAGCTATTGCCAAAGTGCCCTTTGGACACACAAATGGTTATGTGAAAAAATTCCAATTTCCTGTGCATCTCTCCCATGTAAAAAGTGCCACTGGTCACCTCAAAGGGCAACAAGAAGGCCTAATTTAGAAGTGTGATTTGGGAAATGGAGGGAGAACTGGGAATAACAACAAAACTGTACAACCAACTGTTAATGGGCTGGGAACTATCAGTCAAAGTCATTAACAGTCTGACTTGGTGCCGCCATGTTGTTTCACACCTAATTCTTAGCAACGTGCCAAAGGTGGTTGCTCATACTGCAGACTACCAGATAAAACAATGTAGATGGAGAACATGGCGGAGGTGCAGAGGAGCAGACAGCTTCCACTTCACTTTGGATTTGGCTTCACAGGGAAAAAAACAAGCAGAAACACAGTAACTAAAGTACTTTGAAATGGGAAAGGTTTTGTGAGGCAATACAAAGTTTGGATGGAAAATCAATATTCTAATTCTCCTGAAACTCTGACTTCCATTTGGCACTTTCTTAAGCTATGGCAAACAGGCCTTAACTGGAACAGGCTGAGAATCTTTACTGGCATTTCATGTTTTGGCAAAAACAGAAAATTTTGGTACTATCCACAGTACATTCTACACACCATCACCAATGACTCAGAAGGCCTCCTGCTAATGTTTTATTTATTCATATTTTATCCCTATCTGATGTAAAATACAATGAAAAACATTTAGTAGTGTTTAAAAAGGATAGTGGGCTATTTGATAAGGCATCAGAAAAATATCAGAATAAGGCACAGCCTGTTCAACGTGGCAGATTTGTGCTAAGCAGTAGTTTAGCTTTCTTTCAGGAAGGCACATATTGTACATCTGATTATTCATTGGTTTAAAATGTGGATTAGAAAATATGAAATTCATGTGAAGAGGAAAGTGGGCTTGAAAAAAATTTTTTAACCCTGTTTCTAGAAAGTCCATGGCAACATTACATCTAAGT
>CM053588.1:42156583-42196671 GCA_028646515.1 Pseudochirops corinnae | reverse complement strand
TATATATATATATATATATATATATATATATATATATATATATTAAAAAGGCAATTTCCTATAAATCGAACTTTACATTAACCAACAAAAATAATTTTGTTTTATATATAACAGTACATAAATTTGATAATACAGCAGGTTTTAGTCAAAAGACTTGATGACGTTTCTCAAACCACGGGCCTGAGCTTCATTGGCTGTTCACGAAGAAACACTCCACACTAATAAACAAGGAGAAGGGACAGAAGAAAGAAAAAAATTTTAGATGTGAATTTAAATGCATAATTTTTATCTAAAGTTAATATTTCAGTCTAAATAAATAAGTTTTTGGCAACAGGTCACGAAAATTCCATTTTGAGAATATCCTAACTGGTTTATCCAGACTTTAAGTAGAGCTGGGGATTTTCCAGAAGAAAAAAAAAATTTCCATTCATATTACCCTCTTTCTAAAGGAGGCACTCACTAACATCTGCAGAACAAATAGTCCCTGGGGGACATACTTCTCTAAACAATTTCCAACTACTGGGCTAAAAATGACAATGGACCATGTCAGTTAGAGGAAGGAGGTCAGCTTTAATGTAAACATTCAGAAGGAGGTAGTGCTCTGTTACAAACAGATAAAAGAGAATACCCACATTGAAGAGATCAGGGGTTGACTGAAGCCATGAAATAATATTTAGCTAAAAGAATAAATCAAATTTAATTATATAGTAATAGCACAATCACACATGATTAAACATTGCTGGAGGAAATGAACTGAGAGAGGAAAAAAGGAGAGGAGAGAAGAAAGAGAAGAGAGAGAGAAGAGGTAGGAGAAAAGAGAGAGGGGAGAGGGAAAAGTAGAGAGAGGAAAGATGGAAGAGGAAAGAGAAGAAAAGGAAGAGAAAGACTCTCATAAGCTTTAATAGCTTAAAACTGAATTAAGACTTTTGGGACACTATATCTAAAACTAAGAGTATTTTTTCATTTTGTTTATAGCACATGCACTCACCAATGATGATGATGATGATGACAATCACAACAGTAATTAGTATCGCCCACATCTGTAATAAAACATATTCCATTCCACATCTTCAAATGTGTAGATTATCCTGCTTACTGAAGAATACCATACAATAGTGAAATATCCTGATAAGAGACAAATTTAGATTGTTCTACTTGTTGGAAAAGAAATTAAGAAAGCTAATAACTCCATGAGACATCAAGAAACAACAAAATAAAGTCAAAAAATGAAAAATGAAATATGAAATATCTCACTGGGAAAACAACTGACCTGGAAAATAGATTAAGGAGAGAGAATTTAAAAATCACTGGACTATCTGAAAGCCATGATCAAAAATGGAACCTAGACATCATATTTCAAGAAATTATCAAAGAAAACTTCCCTGAAATCCCTGGAACTAGGGGGTATAATAGAAATTCAAAGAATCTACCAATCACCGCCTGAGATCCCAAAATAAAAAATCCCAGGAATATTACAGCCAGATTCCAGAGCTCCCAGATCAAAGAGAAAATATTGCAAGCAGCCAGGATGAAACAGTTCAAATATTCTGGAGTTAGTCAAGATAACACAAGATTTAGCAGCTTCCATATTAGAGGATCACAGGGCTTAGAGTATGATATTTGAGAAGACAAAGGAGTCAGGATTACAACCAAGAACCACCTATCCAGCAAAACTGAGTATAATTCTTCAAGGGCAAAAATGGCCTTTCAATGAAAAAGAAGACTTTCAAGGACTCCTGATAAATGGACTCTGGATTTCTAAGTTATTTGGGAGCTTGTTCTAGTCTACTCAATGCCCAAAGGGATACTCATATTCCTGGGATCTCCATGTGAGGAAAGGATTATTACTCCATCTGAATGAAAACTTTCCAAACACCAAGCAAACAGACAAACAGGACTCCCAAATCTTGTAAGGGCACATTTGGTAATTCTGTAAAAAATATCTTAAGTCTTCGTTGACCACTATCATTCTGTGGCTACTTCCTAATGTTCTGCCAAGCTTGCTGTGGGTCTGTTCTGCAGTAGATTGACCATTCCATCCCTGAAGTGGGCTACGTATCCTGTGCCCATAGTTCTGCCAGAGATTCCTTGAATTCTGTGCTTGGCTTTGTATACCCTGCTCTGCATAGCCTGTCATAGATTATGAGGAATTCTTGTTATGGAGGGGCAGAAAAAAACCAATGATGCTTAACATTTACGTAGTACTTTAAAATGTACAAAACACTGTAGGCTGAGAGGGAAAGTTCACAGTGCTATAAAACAAAGACGGAAGCAACATTACTTGCGATCTAATTCAACTCCTTCTCCCTTTTTAACAGATGAGGATGCTGAGGCTCAAAGGGGTTCAGTGAATTGTCTGTAGGTGTTCTGGAGTCAGGACTTAAGCCCACATCTTTGAGTCTTCCAGTCCTGTGCTAAATTACACTATCTGTCTTTAAACACTTTGAGGATCACAGGACTTCAAGCTAGAACAGACTTTAGTGATCCTCTATTCTAATCCCCTGATTTTACAAATGAGGAAAACAAGGTTCAGAAGGTCATTTTTCCAAGGTCCCTGGGGAATCCAGCAGGACCCTTTGACTCTAAACCCACTGTAATTTCCATGATCCATGTAGCCCATGAACTCATCTCTAGGACTGATAGGCACTCTATGAATGCTTTTGGCAGGGAGGCTATAGAAGTCTTCTTTTCTGGACTACCAGATTCACGACAGCCCCATGCCTGTAGAACTTTGTATTCATGAAGAACTTTCTAGGACTGATTTGCCCTGAGTGAAGGACAGGATCTGTGCAGAGAAAGTTGTCTAAGGGGTGTAACTTTACCTTGCAATTCTTCCACCAGTATTTCCTCTTCAATTTGGCTGCACTTGTCTCAAACTGGGAAGCCCCTGCTTGGAGGGCATCAGCACGGTCATCCAACTCAGAAAGTTTCTGATCTCGCTCCAGAACTTTGTCCACATTGACTCGCATAATGTCCACTACCTGAACCAAGAGGTTCACAAAAGTTAAATAAAGAGACTAAACAGAATTTCCCAATGACATCAACTATTGCATTTATCCTCCCATATTTTTTTTCTAGGAAAAATCTGTTACTTTTTGGCAAAAGCCCCAACTAAATTTCCTAAGCAATGAAAAATTACAATGTCATCATCAGAAGGGAATAGTGATAGAACAGAATTAGAAAGTGTTTCTGAGAATGAAACTACATGACTTTTCAGAATTAATTCCACAGAAGACCATCAAACCTTCACACCATGTTTACTGAGTTGTGTTTTACCAAACAGGTTTATCCAAGACTTTATAAAAGTAGTCATTATAGTAGAAATAAGTGAATAGGCTTAAAACTTGATCAGCTGAAGTTTATATATGCAACAGACGTGAGAAGGGAGCAGCTTACTTACCCATGAACCAAAAGCTACATATTCCTAGAGTTGCAGCGATTTGAACTGAATTGATGGGACCTTGAAATAATGTGTTATATTTTGCTTGTAAATAGCCACAAGATCTTGAAAAAATGCTATTTTCTAATCTGTATTGTAATATTCCCTCCTGCAGGTGCTTCACAGAAAATAATTCCCTCATGTAATTTATGCAGCAAGTAAGTTGTTTGATCTTGTCCTTTTTTCAGCATTCTTGGTCCTGCAACGGCCTGAAACCCTCCCTGCAGACAGCTCATAAAAAATAGCTATGATTCTAATTTCCCAATTCTAAATACAATATAAGGTTTGTTATTTTGATGGAATCAAATGTGCAAAATTGTGAAGACTTTAATAGTAGGTGTCTTCACTAGCACTTAAAAGAACTGCAAAAACACTTCACATCCAGGTCATGGGATCTCCACAAACCACCCTATTTTACAGATAAGCAAACTGAGGCTCCAAGAGGTGTAAGGACTTTCGTGTGGTCACAGAATGATTAATGCCTGAAGCAGGATTAAAAGCCAGATTTCTTTCCAATTTCACATCCAACATACTTCCCACCGTATCATGCTGCCTCTGTCAGTGTTGAGCAATAAGCAACTAGCTTTCCCAGAATTTTTCATGACTAGTTAGTATTATAACCCACCCTGGTCCCAGCCCCCTGGAACTTGTGATATTCAGTTCAAAATAAATACAAATGCAAATGCAAATAAATAAGTCCCACAGCTCAGTGGCTCCTCAGACGCACAATATTTTGCACAGACAAGTTCAATGTTGTCTACCTTTTAACATGGTCAAGAACAATGTGCAAACAATGTCAAAAAGACTTTTCAAAAACTTGGAACGGTAATACAGTTAAGCTAAAGGGAGAGCTATCTAATTTGACTATTCTATAACACTGGGAAAAAAATCTGTATTTTATGTATATTATTATATATAACCGTATTATATATCCTTGTCTATGTATATTTGTTTGCAGGTAGTCTCCCCCATTAGACTGCAGATTCCTTGAGGGCTCCTTTTGCCACTTTCTGTATCCTTAGCATCTGGCATAGTGTGTGGCACATAGGAGGCACTTAATAAATGTTTACTGACTGACTGACAGTGTGCACTTGAGAAGCAACTTGTGTGTCCGCAGAAATGGCAGAAGGTTCAAAGCGTCTGTGACATCAATCTTTACAGCACTCTAGTGGGCAGGGCACGGTGTCGCAGACAGTGCTTCATTTACGTCCATACAGGCATTCATGCTAATCAGGGAGTGTCTGACTTCTACCATGTCAGAGCTGTTATGGCCCAGGGAGGCAGACGTCTATCATCTTTCTGCAGTGCACTTCTCAATGCAAGTTCAGAGTGCTCACAGTTTATAGTTAATGACTAACCTTTCCCATCTCTGTAGTTAGAAGTTATAGGTTTACAAGGTCCCAAAGCCATACCTCATCTACTTGATTTTGTGCCTGCTGAAGACGCCGATTACTGCCAGAGGCAGCACCAGAAGCAGAAGGCCCACTTGTCGACCTGGAACATACAAAAGTATGACCATCAGCAAATTATAACACGTTTTCTAAAGAAATTTATATCTGAGAATATCTAATTTATGTCTGGGAATATAGCTTGATCCCAACTAGTACAAATAATGAATCCCCTGGAGTGGCTGTATATAGTTGAATTCATGATATTCAAAGTTATGATTAAGTAAAATAAATAATTGGTTCCAGTCCATGGAAATATACAGTGCAAAATCTAAATTGAAAAGATCTTCTGACCTCCTAGTACGATACAGCAAAGAGGAAGTACAATGGAACAATAACTTCTTTAATTTTTTCTTTCTTTCTGACAGTAATATGGTGAGCTTCTTCTAAATCTTTTACTTCCTTTGAAATTTCCCAACACTTCCTAGATACTGTGAATTAAATCCTCCAGTAGAGACAGACTACATTCAACATATTCTTCTCTGTACCATGATCTAATATGCACTGCTCTGAAGTTCCTGTTTTCAAGAGCTTGATCACTTCTCAAATATAATAGTAACTGACATTTAGATGGTACTTTGAGGTTTGCAAAGACTCTGCCATATGATCCTTATAACAACCCAGTGGAGTAAGTAGGTACTACCTAAAGGTATTCTCTTTTGGCAGATGAGGAAATTGGGCTTAGGAAAGGAAGTAACTCATCAGTAATCAGCTAGTGTCAGAGGCCAGGTACTCAGTCTTTTAAGTCATATCAATAAGCACTTATTAAGCACCTTCTGGGGCCAGGCACTGTGCTAAGTGCTAGGGATACAAAGAAAGGCAAAAGCAGCATCTTCCCTCAAGGAGCTCATAATGGGAGGAGACAATAAGTGAACAATTGTATACAAATAAGATATTGACAGTGAAGGCACTGAGATTAAGGAGGACTGGTAAAGGATTCTTGCAGAGGGGAGGCTTTTAGCTGAGACTTGAAGTAAGCCAGAAAAGCCATAAGGTGGACATGAGGAAGGAAGAGTCTTGGGCATGGGGACTGGTCAGTGAAAAGGCACGGACTTGGGATATGGAGAGTCTTATTCAAGGAAGAACGAGGAAGTCAATGTCACTGGATTGTAGAGTATGTGGACATTAATAAGGTACACAAAGGCTGGAAAGTAAGAAGGAGCTAGGTTATGAAGAGCTTTAAGAGTCATACAGAGGATTTCATATTTGATCCTAGAGGCAACAGGGAACCACTAGAGTTTATTGAAGAGAAGTGACATAGTCAGATTTGTGCTTTAGGAAGATCACTGAGGGTGGAGGGGAGGATAGTCTGGAAGTGAGAGATGTGAGCCTGAGAAGTCAACCAGAAGGCTATTGTGTAGGCGTGAGGTAATGAGGGCCTGTACCACAGCAGTAGCAGTGTCATAGGAGAGAAGGCGGCATGTTCAGAGAGAAGTTGTAAAGATAAAATCACCAGAACATGGCATAGGAAAAAATAATGAGTTTAGTTTTGAACAAGGAAATTAATTCTTATCAGTTCAGGGTATTTTCATAGTCAAGCCTAAGAGCTGTAGACTATATCTTTGCCTCATCCGCAGTAAGTAAATATTTGAGTTCATCTGCTGTAATTCTTCTTTCTTGTTGCTTCTGAATCTAATCTTAAGGAATGAGCATTATTAAACTCACACTACCACTAAATTAGCACGTAAACCAAAAAATAATTGGGGCAGTGCTCATTAGCTTTGAATTTACCTATCCTTCAAGCCAAGCTCAAATCTTATTTTTCTCATGAATTCAATTCACCAAGAGTTTATTTAGCCCCTAATTTGTGTGTGTAAAGCACCTGAGCTAAGGCCCTCCCTTCGGCTACAAAACCCAAGAAAAATTTAACAGTACCTACCCTCAATAAGCTTCGGTTCTTTTGGAGGCAAAGAGCCATCACACACACAAATAAACACAAAATATATGTAAGGTAATACAAAATAATTGCAAAAAGAGGAGACTGCCAATAATGGGGAGGAGACTGCCAATAATGGGGAGGAATCAGAAAAGTTTTCTATTAAAGGGAGACATTCGAGTGCTGCTTTGAAGGAAATGGTATTCCTTGACTATTCCAACCTAGATACTTTTTATTAGTTAGTTAATACTCAAACAGTGACAAGTATGGTTATTTTCACAATGTTTTCCCAACTGGAATTTAAATTCTTTGAAAGTGGAGACTGTCTTGTAACTCTTCGTATCATCCATAATACTTAACATTAATTTGAACATATTGGTGAGCAGGTGGGTGGTGCAATGGATAGAGCCATGCCTAGAGTTAGGAAAACCTGAGTTCAAATCTGACCTCAGAAACCTACTAGCTGTGTGACCTTGGGCAAGTCACTTCACCTCGTTCGTCTCAGTTTCCTCATTTGTCAAATGAGCTGGAGAAGGAAATAACAAACCACTCCAGTATCTTTACCAAGAAAATGCCAAATGGGGTCATGAGGAGTCAGACATGACTCAACAACAACTTATAGTACTTATTTTGGGGCAGCTAAGGTGGCAAAGTGGATAGAGTGTTGGGCCTGGAGATAGGAAGACCTAAGTTCAAATCCAGCCTTAGATACTCACTAGCTGTTGGACCTTGGCTGCCTCCATTTCCTCAACTGTAAAATGGGACTAATAATAGCATTTACTCCTCAGGGTTGTGGTAAGAATCAAATGAGACAATATTTGCAAAATGCCTGGTACATAGTAGATCCTGTATAAATGCTAGCTGCTATTATTATTCTATTTTGGTGGAAAACATTTTCTTTCCCGAGAGGCAAGTAGACTACTCCAATTCTAGCTCCCTACAGACAACTGCCTCCTTTCGTTCCACAAACTTTAGCCTTTCAGGTTGCTAGATGTGATTCTTCATAAAATCTTGGGTAAGCTCAGGAAATGTGCATCTAGAAGCTCACATTTTAAAATGCAATCACAAAAGGTACCTTAAAATCCTAAGCCAAATTCCTTCAAGGAGAAAAAGTGAACACTCCCAAAGCCATACATACACTCTGGTGACAAATATCTGCCGGTAGCGAGAAATGTTACACAAATGCTAAACAAGAAAGCAATTCAAATACCCTGGGAAGCTTGGCTACTATACAATAATGTTTCCGACTGGACTTCTCCCTAAAGCAGTCTACAATGACTGCACTGGAGGCAGGGACCCCAGCTCATATTTCTTCAGGCACATTTCTTTATACACTTACACTGAGCACGGCTCCAACTTGGAATCAGGGCAACCTGGGGCCAAACTCTCATGCCCTTCCATCCTTAATAGTGGCCATCCGAGCCCTGACAAACCACTTCACCTTTCTGAACCTCAGTAAATGGGCATATACAATAACATCTCCAGTTCCCACCCCACACAGGGTCGTTGAGGCTCAAAGTGGCTCAGGCATATAAAGCGCTCTGAAGACACTACATAAACGTCAGCTACTTTTTAATCGCCGTCATCACTATTATTGCTGCCCTGCACACAACAGAGACCAACATCAATCCCGATCCTTCCAAAACGGAAAGGGTGGAGGGGGGCCCGGGAGGAAAGAGGGGGAGCCAGGAGAGTCCTCCTCCGGCAGAACTCGGGGCTCCTACGGGTAGGGATGCACACACACCCCTTCCCTCCCTCGGCAGGCTGGGTGGGCATCTGACCAGGGGAACCACCTCCCCTCAAGGCCCGATTAAACTCCGCCTCCTCCAGGAAGTCTTCCCCAGCCCCCAGTCGCTCTAGGGCCTTCCTCATCTCCCATGTAGCGCGTCTACCGCGGCTCTGGACGCAGCGGTTTCCCCTATTAGGTGGAAGCTCCTCTAGGGCAGGGCCTGTCTCTATAGGCATCCCAGAGAGGAACAATGAAAGCTTAGCGGCCGCGGCCAGGGCCAGGGCGTCCCCGGCACCCTCCGGTGGGGGCCAGGGGCCACACACAGGGGACACGCCCCGGCTCGGGGCGGGGGCCGGGCCCGGCCGCAGACGCGGAGCTCCGCCACACCCCACCCGACCGTTGGCTCGATCCAGCCCCACGGCGCGTCACTCACATCTCGGCGGCTGGCCCCGGCGTCGGGACAGGAATCGCTTCGGCGGGCTCAGCGGGGCCTCGGGGCGCGGACGGTGAAGGAAGGAGCGGCTCGCAGCCTCTCGAATTCCGTCTGCCTGCTTCCCTGACTGACTGGCAGGCGGGGCGCGGCTGGTGACGCACGGGCTGGGGGGCAGGCCTGGAGGCGAGGCCTACGTTCCCACGCGCGCACGCACGCACGCACGCACGCACGTCTGTACGCCTGCACGGGAGAGGAAGCGGGCTTGGGCGCGCGCGCGCGCGCACACACAGCTCTCCCTTTGGAAGTCGGGAAGGGCGGAGCCTGGGGCGCACGCTGGTGCGCGTGTGCACCCAGACTAACAGACCCAACGGACGGTGCCCCTGCTCGAGGGGCTGTGACTGACTGAGGAGAGGGAGAGGGTTGACGACCGCTGTACGTACCTACCCTCCCGCTTCCCTCAGTCTGCCCCGCGGAGAACTCTCTCTCTGGGCTTTCTTTTTTCCCCTCCTCAGGTTGAGTTTCTTTGGACACTAGTAGGAAGTCGCAGGGATGGGCGTGCCCGGCCCTAGGCCCAGCGAGGGGAAAGAAGTGGCCCGGGTAAGTGAGGGTGGTGGCGGTGCCCTAGTCGACCTCTCTGCGCTGACCCCTGTGTCCCCAGGTGGGGGGGCGGGGAGGAAAGGAGAAGCAGGTACAGCCGCGGGGCGTGTGCTCCCGCCTCTCGGGTGAGGTCGGCAGCACCCGCTCTGTCCAATGCATAACCATACGGGGGTGGGGGTCCTTACCCCAGCAAGCCAGGCAGCGTAGACCTACGTTAAAGTTGGGTGAAAGATAGGAGGTATTTATCGAAACTACAAGTGCTACCGACGGATAAAATGAGTTTGGCAGCCCCCCTCCATATATATTAACCTTACTAGAATGTGAGCTCCCTGAGAGCAGGCACAGGCTGCTTTTTCAAAGCATAGAACGTGCTCAATAAATACGTGCTTCCCTCCCCAACCCCCAGTAATTCCTAAATAAATGCACAAGTCGGAGCTGAGTTTAAGTTTTAAATATTTGCCTTTCTGTTGAATCATAAATAAGAGTACAAGTTGGAGCTGAGCTTCACTCATCAATCAAAACTTAAGTCGCACAGGATGGTGGGTTTTCTCCTAAAAGATTTGGGATGGGACACTGGCTCTCTTAGTTACTCCTTTGATGATTGGGCAAGCAATAGTTCCCATCTGAATCTGAATTTTCTCATAAAAAGGAGTCTAGACTAGGAGTCTAGAACCTACAGGCTTTCCTGAGGCTCTTCAGCCAAGAATAGATTTTACATTTTTAAATAAAAGTTTTGTTGTATTTAAAAATGTAAAAACCATTCTTAGCTCCTTTGGCAGGTGGAATTTGGCCCTCTGGCCATAGTTTACTGACGTTTTGCTCTAGTCTAGATGATTCCTTAAAGCTCAGAATGCTGAGTTCTTTGGCTCAAGTTAACAGGTTGCACAAGTCGATCAGCCTTGATCTTGCCCATGGCTGGGATATGCATGCTGGGCTGATCACTGGAGCACCTTGGCCAGCCTATGGGAGGAAGAATAGAGATACAAGAGATGTGCTCAGGCTATACAGAGTAATTGGAGACCTGACTGACAGCTGTGCAGCTTCAGTAAGAAAACAAGTGTGAGGCTGGGTCCTGAAATAGATTGATTCGGTATCTTTTAATTGATCCTATTTTGTGGTTAATTGATTTTGTAACTACCTAAATCTTGGTTCTTATCTCTAAACTTAGTTTAGAAATTCAGCTGTCCTGCAATGAATCAAGTTTAAAAATCCAGTTCTCTTGCTAGTCACTGTTCTATTCTTGCTTCAAAGAAGTCTGCTTTCCTTGGGGGATACAGGTGGACACTAGGGAGTCTGGTCTACTCTTTTTACACCACCAAGCTATCCTTCAAGGATATCTGATTTGCTATCCAAAGAAATCTAGTCCACTCTTAATCTTGCAGGTAGACTCAAACACAATGAACATTCCTTAGTCACAGGCAGGGAAAGACGCAGGAGGAGAAAGATGGGGTTGTTGCTAGCCCCTTATCCCCAATTTCCAACCATTCATATTGTCCCTCATGCCTCAGCTCTGTAACCATTCATATTGATTTCTCCATTCATGATGCTGAGCTCTTATAACCAATCATAATTTGTTCCCCACCAATGAAGTCTGTTCTTTGCTCTGTACTTCCCCAGAAAGTATAAAAGAGAACTGTCCTCCTGCATTGGGGTGGGGTGGTGTCTTAGCTTTGCTGAGGAAGCTGAGATTGTGTTTATTGGTAAATTCACACTTTACTAATAGATCATGCTCAGAAATTTGTGCCTCAGTGTACCTTATTTTAACTCTTAAAAGTACCTCAAAAGCAAAAGGAAGAAAAGAAAATCAGCTTTGATTACTCTGTGAGCAAGAGTAGTCAAAGAAGGGTACGTTGGCAAGATGGGATCTGTAGTGGAACTTGAACTTTGGGTATGGATAAGCAAAGGGGAGTAAAAGTATTTAGAACCTTTTGAGCAAAGGTAGAGAGGCAAGAACAATGGCCAAAGAATAGTGAAGACATTTGGTAGGAACAGAGGGTTTGTATAGGGGTAATAGTTAAATTGGCAATAGGGAACCAATATAGGTTTGTGAATAGGGGACTAACTTAATAAATAGCAGTTTTTAAGGAAGGTCTTCCACTAAGTCCTTGTGTCTTGGTTGTAAATTCCTGAAGGCTATGTAAGCAAAACTTAGGTTTTGGGAGGACCTCTGAGACCAGAAAGGCTCTGAATCCTGGGTGCCAGTTCTTAGGGTACCAGTCCTGCAAAGTTCAGAGAGCCTTATTACCAGATTGGTTAAAGATAGAGGTGTGCTGGAGCCTGGTTATGGAGCCAGTTGTTAAAATGTCAGTGTGAATATTTATACTTTAACTTGATTGTTGATTACCTGGACTTAAGAAAGTAATGAAGAAAATGTTTTTAATTCAGACTAAACTTAAAAGTATGTCCGGAGTACCATTACACCTCCCCCTCCCCTTCAACAAAAACAAAAACAACAAAGGGTTGTTAAACATTTAGTAGCATACACTACAACTGGGTCAAATGATGGGGCTGGACTAAATGACCTTTAAGGTTCCTTCCAGCATTAGGTCTATATAGGATCCTATGAAGGGTGATAATTTTTTTTTTTCCATAACCACTCTTAGAAGCAGTACAGTTGTGCTCTGCGTTTGTGGAAGGGCCCTGTAAGATAGTAATGAAATTCTAGGTTGGAGTAGAATGGATTTAAAGTGCGAAGAGGCTCTTGAGGGATAGGATATTGTTGCAATAATCCATGTGGGAAAGGTGAAAAGAGCCTAGGCTAGGATACTGGCAGTGGCAATGGGAGGGGAGCCCTGTAGAACTTTAAACAGCTTGGAAGATTGTCACTGGTGACTCAGAAAGCTTCATAGTTGCATGTTTTTCATTGTCTGGTATTTTAAATGCAAGGATTTTAAAATCATTTCTTTCTAATTTAACCCCTTTAAATAATTTTATGATTTGCAAATTGAGTAGAACTTTCCTGCGATGTGTGAATCATGTTTATTAAAGACAGATTCTGGACCCAAACTTTGTTTTTTGAAATGGATATGCTTGAAACGACATGAAGTTAAGCAAGAATGTACCCTGGTTTTAAATGACCGAGAAATTTAGATTAAGAACAAAACACACCCACACTAAATATGGGGAAATTTTCTTCATTTTTAATTTACAGCAGAAAGAATATAAAGCATTCAGAAAACATTTTCCATATTTTAAGGGCAATTCAAAACATTTTGCATGGTTCCAGCAGCTGAGTTCTTCAACAGATCCATTGATTCAGTGATGCTTTACATGCACAATTACAAAAATAAAACTTACAAAAAGGAGACATCTAGACTAGTTTTACATGCAAGTCTTGGGGACCCCCCGTTGGGCGCCAACTACTGTGTGGAACTGCCATAAGCGACCGTGCAACCATAGAGGGGGTTCATGTTATAGTCTTTATTTCGTTCACACAGTACAGCTGATTTCAAATGTGTAATAATAGCAATTAAATTTTCAGGAGACAGAATAATATTAGCTATTAATTTTTATAATGAAATCCTACTCCTGGCACTTGGGAATTCAGATTATCCAAGAAAGCTGCGCTTACCTATCATCTTATACTCAAAACTATGATCCACAACCAAGAAAAGGGCGATCAGAAATGCATTATTTCAGTGGAAGTGCATTTTTAATTAACTCGGTGGTCGATGGTGGGTTATTCAGTAGGCATTAAACCTACTTTCTCCTCCCTCCATAAAGACCCTCTGAGTTGGAAGAGTAACATTAAGTATTTCTATATCTTACTGAGTCTTCTATCTTGCCCATCTAATAAATGTATGTGAAACTTTTTTTTGTAGAAATGTGAGGGTTAAAACAAATCCACTGAGGTCATTACTCTTGTTAAAAAGATCCATTCTTTTCATTGTAACAAATGGAATAAACATGTCTAAATTCAGTTTTAATACAGGACATTTCAAAAGATCTGGCCTTCACATTCTATTCCCATATGTGTGTGCAATTATGTATATGTGTGTATGAGTGTATAATACTCAGTGTTCTCCTACAGGCCCAATTTTGTAAAATAATAGATATTTTGGGACTGCAACAGCTGCAGCATGAGCCACACATTTAAAAAAAATTGAGTTAGGTCAGTTTACAAATGTACAGGTGGCTGTTGTGGTGGGACTGTCACTGTTGTCAGAGCTGATCACGAGCAGTAAGACATATACTGTACAGTAATTCAAGGTTGGCAGTGAAAGGAAGTAATTAAAAAACAAGTACAATTATAGAAAAGGCACCAAGAGCACTGACCCCAGTTTTTACCCCAATCCTTTTGTATATACCTTCCTTCCAAAGACACCAGTTTAAAAGCTTCTTATTTGTGAATATTTTTAGGCTTCACAACAAGCCTTGCATTTTAACATACAGTTGATGGCCAAAATCAAGTAAGAACAAAACTAATTGTCATAAACCTTACACCAACTGATCTTCAGACTTAGCTTGGAAATTTTAAACTGGTATCAGCATATACTAACTTACCCTCTCTTAATTTAACATTAGTAGTTTCTATTTTTTTTTTTAAAGTATCTGATTTCTTTGGCTCCTCATTATGTGGAAATAGTAATATACCATGACACCCCTACAAGACCAGTTTGCATCATTTTAATTTTTAGTTTTTAATTTTTTTTGTGCAATTTTTATTACATTTTCTGACTTCCAGCAGGAGATATGAAAATGTGAAACATATTTTTCTACTTTCAGACTATTTCTTTTTTTTTTTTTTTCAGTTTATGTTCATTCTAAGTGTTCTTTATTGGAGTGAGTGGATGGTGTTAAGCTATATACTGGTTTTTCTTATGATTATCTGCTTTGCAAAATTAACTTAATTTTCTTAAGCAATATTAGCATTCACATTACTTGGCACCATTGGCAAAAAAAGTTAAAATAAAATAAAATAAACTCCTGGTAGCCAAAATTAAATGTAAACATATCCTTTTTTTTTTTTTTTAGTAATGTTACTCTGCCTTTTTTTCCTAAGTCTAAATACAATAGCTCTTTTTTTTTGCAGTTTAGTCATGCTTTAGCAAAATGTTCTTCTAAAGAACATTTAAAATAAAGTACTCTTATAGTGAAATAAAGTTTTGTTTCATTTTACAGACCATAGCCACTAATGCTTTGCTTTTTTTCATTTCTTTTTTTCTTGAATTCATGCACATATCTCTGTTTTAATATATACAATATGTACAAACAATACATCCACACTTTTCTCGCTCATTCAGACAAAACTATACAAATAATAATTTTATCTTGCCATGTTATTGACCCTTTGTGAATAAAATATTTAGTAATTAATCAATATAATCCCTTTCAAATAGTATTTCTCATTTTCCATTTCTACCTTCTATATATACAGAAACTGCTCAGTTTTGATGAAATATCGCCAAAATATGGAATTTACTGGCCAGAACGCAGCACCACACTGATCTCTTAAGTGGCATAATGTCCAGGCAATGTTTATGGTTCCTCAGAATGACTAAGAATTTCCAAGGTTACTAAAAAAAAAAAGCTACATGCTTTACTAATTATCCTACATAACTTTCTTCTCCCATGAAAGTAAGGCAAAAAATAAAGTGCTGGACATGAGAAAAAGGACGTGATGACTGATATACTTTGCAGGTTTAGGAAAAAACCACACACACAAAAGAAACTTTCAGACTTTCCTTAAGCTGTACTTCCTTATTTCCCATGCATTACCCGTTTGCTTTACACATCCACCCCTCTGCAAATTTCCACAAGACATTAAAAACCTGCAGATTTAAAAAGTTGCATTAAGTGTGCTGTAGAGAGATAAAAAAAAAAAATAGAAGAGCAAAGGAAATGAGAACACACGGACCCAATAAAGATTTGTACGATCTAAGCCCTCCACCGAGAATCCCAAAGATTCAGCTTCTTGGAAATGATTGACAGGTGCAGGAATAGCATTTTCTCTGTTGCTCGTGCATTCCCACCTTTTCTTAACTATATTTTTGGTATAATATTTGTCCAGTTCCACACGATGTTTGAATACAGCCCTAGATGAGGATAACCGTTTCTTTCTGAGAGAAGGAAGCCTCTCACAGATTCCTCCTGGTGTCTTGTTCTCCCATGATCCAACAGAAGATTGAGTTCCAAGATGTCTTGCTGAACAAATTAAAAGTTGTCCATGAAAGTGCAAATGCAATGACCAAAACATTACTGTTAAAATCCTGCAGTTGAGCTTCTGAAAACTGCAGTGGGTTTTGTTTGTTTTGTTTTGTTGCATGTCTCTGCTAAAAACAGAAAATGAAAACAGTCTGAAAAGCAATGTCACATTGCTACGGGCTGCTGCTGCTGCTGCGGGTCTTCAAGTTCCTTGGCCTTTTTCAATTCTTTCACTCTGAAAAAACAAGAGACTGCTTTGTAGTGTCACCACTTCCAAAGGAAGAAAGACTCTCCTAACCATCCCTTCTACTATGAAGCACACCCCAAGGCATGGCAGAGAGTCAATGGCAAAAAAAGAAAAGAAAAGAAAAGAAAAAGCGTTTGTTAGAGACTTGGGAGACGCAGGGGACCTCTGAACTGCTAGAAAATAAGAAAAAGACACCGAGAAGGAAGAAGTGTTTACAGGCTAATTAATGATTCTGTGGTTATGAATACTCTTCCTTTCAGTAAATGCTGCATTGCTTTCACAGTCTAGGAACACAACCAAACCAGATTCCATTATTCTATTAGATAGGAGGGTAATGTTTTAAAACTGGAAAAACAGAACCAGCAGCTCTTCCAACTGGTTTGGTTGACTAACATCAATGCCTCAAAATCCTATGAAATTGTCCTACATAGTTACCTAAGTTGGGGAGTTGAATAGACACAATATATTCAGCTTTTGTGTACCTAGATACTGAACTAATCTTCACTGATGGAATTCTTCAGATTTTGTTAAAATCTTGAACCTGGTCACATCATTGCATGATCTTATTTTTTTGGTGTTTATTATAGATGGCACAGTGTCTTGCATATATCAGGGCTTTAATAAATTGAATGGAATTGAATTTGTGTTTTGATTTAAGTGTATATAACCTTAAATGCTATTTTACCTCTTAACAGATGGATTCTCAAAGTTCTCACAAAAACAATTATTTTTTTTCAGATGAAATATTTTAAATAAATGAGTGTTATTGAAAGAAATTGAATAATGAATCTTTTTTAAAGGTAAAGATTCCTTTTGAAATTTGCATTGTTAATTTATTACTTTGCAATTTTACCTCTCTGGACCTCAAATTTCCTCATCTATAAAATGGAGTTGGATCAGATGATTTCTAAGGCCCTTTCCAGCTCTAATCTTTGATTCTAAATTTGGATTTTTGTGATATGGTTTTCTTGAAGTAGGGACATACCTATATGTTACAGAAGGAGAAACTGAGATTTTGCTAATTAGTAGGAACTTTTCCTTGATCTATTAACCTTTATTATTCTGTTTCTCATACTTAAAGATACCTTAGTCATTTCTCCCAAAACTTAAAGATAGATAACAACAAATAGTAAAGAACGGTATCAGAGTAACTGTCTTCAAGTAACATGTTTCTTAAAAGTATGTTAACTGAATTTTAAATTTTAGAAATAGAATAATTTAAAATACACAGGGAAGCTCACCATTTAAAATCCTATAATTAACCCTTTACAATCATGTAATTTGCCAGTTTTATAAATCTTTTTTTTTAATACTAGGTTTGCTTAGAGAAAAACTGTACAGAGATGACTTATCAGAAATATACTAGGATTTCAAATTAATGTTTTATATTTGTTTCTTTATAACTTAAATGGCATAGAAGTAGCTCTTTCAGACCTGTGGTTAATCAAAGAAGAAAAAAAAGGTAGAAAAGAAAGAAAATGCTAGCAATATGATCCTGTAATCTGCAGTGGGACTATGTGTATGGTTCTATTTGAATGCCAGGTTTTTCCAAGAGAAAATACTATTTAGCAACACATACCTAAATCTGTCAGTTAAAATCCTATTCCTAGTGTAGGCTCTTAAAAGGGTATATATCAGCAGAGCACCAAATCTGACAGGTGCCACCAAACCAGAGAGGCTTTGAGTAATAGCAGCAGACTGATCATGTCTCATTAGTTGACCAGTTTAGCTAAGGTAGAAGTTTGTGACTCCAGATGCTTGGCCCCCAAAGACCCTCTGGTAAGATGTAGCAGGACTGTGGTCTGCATCAGTGGACAAAGTATCCACATTGATTAGATTGTAGATCCATAAGTATAGTTAAATCAATAAATGGAAGATTTGTTTTTGCTTAGTATGAGAGCATACTACAGATCCTGTTCAAATTTTGAAACTAGTGGTTACTAAATTCTTCAGAAATCATAGGATATTTAATTTCAGTTTGTGGCTTGTCATTTCACATTTGTATAACTCTTAAAGCGGTATAGAATTCTTTATTTGTAACAGCCCTGGGAGGTAGTGCATATATTGATTCCATTATTACAGATGAAGAAACCAAGGCTTAGGGCGGATGACTTGCTCGAAGTCACACATTGAATAAATGGTCCCAACCAGAATTCAAACCCAGGTCTCCTGGTTCCAAGTGAAGTGGCCTTTCCACCTTGCCACACTCCTTTCCCAACAGAGGGGCAGATGGCATAGGGAACTACAAAGAAAAAACATGAACATTTACAACAGGGCCATGATATTTTAGCTTCCCTCACAGACCTCTAACGTGGCTATTGTGGGAATCTTCTCTATGTGACTTTGGAAGGTGGATTGTTAGAACAGGTGTTGTAGAATGGAAAAATAGGGCAAACCAGTCCTTTTTTAATCATATATATATATATATATATAAATTATATCTATATATCTATATATTTGCATTTTGGAGGAGGGAAGGCAGGGCAGTTGGAGTTAAGTGACTTGCCCACAGTCACATGGCTAGTAAGTGTTAAGTGACTGAGGCCACATTTGAACTCGGGTCCTGACTCCAGGACCAGTGCTCTATTCACTGTGCCACCTAGCTGCCTCCCCCCCATATTTTTTTCTAAAATATTTTGAGTTATATTCTAAAAATAACAGAGTAGCTTTTTTGAATTATCTTTAAAAACTATTCAAACTCATTCTTAAAGTAGTTTTGAACATTTGATCCTCAGCCTGCATCTAAATTCCACGGAGGAGATATTCTGGTTGTAAGTGAAGCTAACATAGGTTTCAAGGGAGGTTAGGGAAACTAACTTAACATAGGGTATTGATTATTAATTTACTGAACTCTCCTTAGATTTCCAATAGGTATTTATAACTCAAAATGCATTTTCTTAAAGAGCTCACTAAACAGGAGCTTAATTTTGGTATAAATTTTTACACACTGCTGTTTTTGCTTTTCTCTAGTGATGTGCCCATATGACACCAAAACAGCCAGCTAGTTCAGTGGGGGACGTTTCAGTCAAAGTGTACCAATAGACAAAAACAAAGTTTTGCTTAGATTTTTCTGTGTTGTAACTGATCATCTAAAGGTTCCAGCAGGGAATTATCACAATAAATAGTCTTGTTATGGGCCAGTGCCCATCATGAGAGACTTATTAACAAGCCCCATATCCCAGTTCATTTACAGAAATAGAGCCCATTGTCATTGCTTTCACCACTGCATTCCAGCAGACATTGTCGAAACAGAACCAATGGTACTCCTGGGTCATGTGGCCTTCCTCAAGATCTTGAACATTTTAAGAGAATAGTCTTTGTGGCAACATGGGTTACTTTTCTGAACTGTATTACTACTGGCAAACCACAGGACAGCCGAACCAGGCAAGAGCCTCCCCTTTGTAGGCTTTTTGGCCCTTGCCCTGACATGCCAGCTTTGAGTTGGGGTGCTGGCTTAGGATAGCAAGACTTTTGGAGCTGTAACCATTTTCTCAAACTTCCCAAGTGTTCTAAACTGAAAATGATAACACAGTTGAGATTTTGTCACAGTCTTATCCGACAATGTTGCATCATAATGTATTGAGGTGATGTAGTAAGCAACAGCACTGAAAGCCAGCAAAAAGCCCACGTGGTGTTACTTTGGTCAGACGTCCAATGATACTTATGAAAGAATGGAGAAGGCCTAGGTAAGAAACTTGGAGCAAACGATGGCTTCATGGTTTAAGCATAAGGCAAAGCTGCTTCATTATATCTACTCAGTAATGCTCAGCCAGAGAAATGTTTAATGAGTCAGTGAGTTTCAGCAGATAGGTTCTCGCAATGCTGGACGTCAGTATATGTAGGGCAGCCATACATGGCTTTCTAGTCAGTTACCTGTTGCTCTTAGAGCTGAAATGGCTTGTGGGAAATTTAGGAAAAGGGAGATCTTGCCATTTTCCAGAAATCTCATTTGGGTTGCAAAAAAAAGACAGAAAGGCCCAATAAGAATGACACCCCAGAGCATGCTGTCTGCAATTTAACACACACCTCTGTGTTCCAAAAATATTCAGTCCCTGCAAGAGGTAAGCGAAACAAAATTACTTTGGAGATCTTAATTGCACCCATGATGACACATCCCACATTCAGTCCTTGCTCTTTATTTAGTAAGTTGGGCCATTGAGAATCTTAATATGCCTCTTGTTATATCCCAAATGTAACTATGGGAAGAATGGTGATAAAACTGATATGTTAGCGTAGAATACTGTTTACTCATCTCATTATGTATTTTTACAGGTATTGTTAAAGAATTGTCACAGAAAGAAATGGATGCATAAGTTAGAGGATTAATCCGCTGAGTTTGGGGAATGACCTCGTGAGGATGTTTCAGATGGCTTCGCTGACTGGTTGAGTGCAGAAATAAATACTTACCGTAGTGGATGGCAGCATCTGGTATAGATAGATACATTTTCAGAACCAAGGTCAAACATAGGGAAAACTGATGTTTTTAAAACCATGATCAAAATGCATTTCAATTCCCACCCACCCCTGCTGCAACCTGTTGCTGGTACTTGCTGCATATGGTCCTTTTGGACTTTTGGACCCACCTTTGTTGAAAATCCATCAGGAAAACTAGGCTAACAGTTCACAGGGTTGGTTCAAATTATCCTGTAATCCCTGCTGCTAAAATATTAAGGGAAGACAGGAATTGGTTTGGTAATTGCTTTTCAGAGAAAGTGGTCTTTAAGATTGTTTCCCTAGGAGTACTTCCTAATACCAGAGAAAGTTCTGAAGGTATATGTTTTGGAGGGAAAAGGAATAAGGGAAATGATTTCTCTCTCTAGAAAAGGAGAGGTATTTTTCAGGCCAACTGCAGCCTCAATAACGTTCAGGATAAAGATGGCTGTGTAAAGTAGATTATTTACTCTTATTTCCCCCACTAGAGGGGGAATAATTGTTTTTTCTTGCTATGGGTCTCTGAATTAGTGACTATAAAAATTAGAGTAAGGTGCCTAAACTCTAACTGGAAAGTGGTCTCATAGACATCTGTAATCCTTTTAGGTAACTCTTGCTCCAACCCTACACTTCCTGCTTAAAATAATTTACTGAATTTATAATAATTTCTAAGATAAGTTATTTTTTAAAAAAACTAACAATAAAGTTCAATTCTTAATATACCTGTTTAGCCTCTATATCAGATACTAATTAAAAAAAACTTTCCGTATTAGAAACATAATTTTGAGTCACTGGTTAATTAAATTGGAAACTGAACCACTGAAAGGAAGGGCCAGACTAAAAAATATTTGGTGTGTTTGTTTAACCTTCCCATCTGAGAACTAAAAACTTAGGATGAAAATAGGATTCTTTTCTGGAGGTTCCATGCTTTTGAAGTTAGCCTTCTTGGAGTTATTGTGGTGGCATTCTGATGGTCAGGGACTATCTTTTATAGGCAGCCTCTGTCAACAGCACAATCTGAAGTGGTCTATCAACCAGATACCCTGACATTACATTCTTTCATATTGTTTTTCAGTACATCAAAATTATATTTTTAATAATAGGCAGATTTTACAAACTATATTTTAAGATGAAAACTCCAGAGATACGAATCCTTCACACCCAATGCCCTGCTTCCAAATGTAGTTCTGACCTGGGAACTGTTAGCAAGACCATCTAGCCTGCTGTGATCAAGGAGAGAGGAGATCTCAGTGGTAACCAATCCAAGCTCTGAATGTAAATTATTCCTCAAGTTGAGTGCTTAGGCAAAGATGACTATTCTAGTAGGTATCTTAGTACTAAGATCTCCTCTGCTCCTATCTCTTAAACTACCTAGGGATTCCAAGTCATGATGCTATGAAACTCCAAATTACCATGCATGAGTGTTTCTGGAACTCACAACAGAATGCAGCAGGCACTAAAGAAACTAAGGAAGGATCTTTCATTGATGTTGATAACCATATCTAGAATATTCATTCTTAAATAGAGTTGACATACCAGAGACCAGCAAGCTTCAAAAATGCATAAGCAATCACCATATTAAGATGCTGACTCCTCACAGCAGGCTATTTTCATTGCATGTACCATGCAAGATACAAGTTCTTGTTGGTTTTAATTCAGTTGAATGCTGTAACATGCACATGTTCTTTTGGAATCTTTTTAAATAATGTCTTTGTATTTGTAGGATAGGACAACATGAGGGAGGGAGGAAGAAATATCACTTTCGTTTTTCTTCTCTTTTTAATATTTAGTAAGTCAGCTTTCCTACACATAACCTGAAACATCCCAGTTCTGAACCGAGCCAAAATAGTCAACATGAGAGTTAATTAGTGTGATTATAAATATAAATATAATTCATATTTCTGAAAACTAATTTCTTACATCTCAGTTATTCTGAATATCTGAGGATTTAAAACTTTTGGGTGTGGAGGGGGATGAAATAATTGCTTAACAGAACTGATCAGTTGTAAATTAGTTTCACAAAAGCTGTAGCATGGGACTTCACTTCTCAAGAAACCCCAGAATTTATATGATGACATTACCATTCCACTTCTAGAAATTAAAATTTGACATTAACATCAAATTAACATTACGTGGGCAGTTTATTTATTTGCCTGAAGTCCAGGTAAATATGCTAGTAAAGACTTTGGATTAAGTTTTAGTTTCTAGCATCTCAGTATGCATAATGTATCTGAATCTTAGAATTTCATGAACTAAGGAATTAAAACTACGGATTTAAAAATCTAGGCCATATTTGCGTGTGATGGCACATAGCTAAAATCCCTGCACTGGGAGAAGCGGAGGCTGGTAGATGATGAATTCAGGAGTTCTGAGCTGCAGGAGAGCTAAATGCCTAGCGAGTAGTATGGTGAGCCATCCCCCCTGAGAGGGGAGAGCCCCCAGGCTGCCCAAGGATAGGGCACTGGCCCAGGTAGAAAAAATGGTGCAGGTAAAAGCTTCCCTACCAATCAAAATTGGGCTGTATATGTCCAGCCTGGGTGAGATAGAGCTAGTCTCAATTTTTTTTTTTAAAATTAGGAAATAAATAATAATAAACTTTCTCCATAGATATGAGCAATCTTGAGATTTCAAGTATTAGCCCTTCCCCAGAAATATCATTAAATTTATAAATGAGTAGATGGCTTAATTTGAGAAAAGAGAATATAGCCACTTGATAGAATTCCACTTTGATATTTTAAAAATCCATCCATTTCTCTGCAGGTAATAGGCAAGAAAAATTTCATTTATCAAATTAATTATAGACTCCTATCCCTAGGTCTGAAAGTGACCTCATAGGTGACCTACTCTAGCCCTCTTCCTTTATAGAATAGGTAACTGAGGCCCAGATAGGAAAGATGACTTGTCCAAAGAGTAAAGCCAGTATTCTATTATTAGGGAAGGAAATTCTCCACAGCTTAAAATGACTTTTTATTGACTGCTGTTAAGTATTTAATAAAAATCACATTATATTCATTTCTTTTACTGAGCACTCAAAAACTGCATTGCCATCCAGCATTTCAGGAACATTGGTGATAGTGACTTTAAAACAATTACCCTTTCTCTCTATAGCTAATTCCTGTCTATTACATAGTTCATTAAAACTAGATTGATGTTTATCCTCCTTGGTGTAATGTAGGACATTCAGTTATGTGAGGCATGATTATTCAGCTTTTCTATCTGTAACATTCATATAATTCAGTTTTTTTAAAAATTTAAATGCTGGAGGTTTAGTTTGTTTATGACTTTGTAACTAGAATCCCAATTATTAGGAAGTTGGATTTTAAAGGGTAGTTAAGCTAGGTGTATTGATTCACTTCAAATGGCAGAGAAAGGGAGACATTTAGGAAATGAAACTTGAGAAACCAGCTAATGGGGAGGACTTATTTTGGCTAGAATAATTCTGAATAAGTCAACAGAAAAATGATCTAGCTGCCCCTAAGTAATTTCTTTCTTTAGAGCTTCCTAAGAAATTACTAGGTTACTAAATACATTCAGGTGGCAATTAAAGTTATTAAAACAAAATATTACTCTTAGTGCTTTTTATTTTCTTTTAGTGCAGACCCATTCAAGTTCCAAACTTGTAACATCAGCCATTTTTATACTGAAGGTTCCTCCCACCACTTTCTAAGCATGCCCAGCGGTGGCTTCAGAAAGAAAGTCCTACATATGTATTCATGCATTTATAATTATCTACTGCATGTGATTTTTTTTCCTGTTGTATAAAACAGCAGTGTTAGTAATTGCAGTAGGGTTAGTTTTTATTTGATCTCATTTCATATAATTAATTGATGTGAAACTTACTAGCATACCTAGGCTGCAGCCCCATGCAAGCAAGCAGAAAGCAAAGTATTTAAAATGGAAGAGAGAAACTGGCTAGCAGGCAGCTAAACTCACCCTTTTGTACAGCCTATGGTCCGCCAGAGGGCTTTAGACAGTAAAACAATACCAAACAGCTATTAGCATACAAATGTCATAACAGAAACCTTAGAAATAGCTTTAGTTAGACAAAAAGAAGACCAAGTGGCTTTGTTTTCTGGGGAGGAAAAAAAGGGAAGTGGTGGTAGGAATGAGAATGAGATGGAAATCCATCCTGAAAGTGCTTTTAAAAAAAAGTCTGGGTGAACTATGTTTTGGACTTTATATTTTACTCAGTGTACATTAGGGTTAAAGCAAAATGGAGCTAACAGAATTCAATGGAAATACGAAAGGACTACTACTTTTTAAGTTAATGAAAGTATTTCAAGCCCTTCTGCCTTTTTCTTTTATAGTGTCAGGTTGTTCTCTATTTTAGGAAGAATTTTTACCAACTATTGACAAGTGATAAATACAGCAATTTCTCTAAAATATACGAAATGACTTTGTAATCAAGGGGGAACAAACATTTAAAATTAGACTTCCAAGAATGAATTTAGATAGATGTTGGAGATTTCTCCAGATTTCAAGTCATCATGAATGGGGCATGAGTATTGATTTTATATGTATTTCATGGGTTAAATCTGATTCCAAATTTTCTTAGCTCTAAATAGGTAATATCTGAACCATTTAAAGAGTGGCTCAAAATAAATTCCAGGAGTAGTATTAAATATGGCAAACAACAAAGGTTTTGGGATTATTGAGACTATTTCCTCTTGTCCTACTCTAAGCAGAGAAAAGAAGTTTAGAACCTAGAGCAGCTTATATTTCCTTTCTGATGATAATTAGATTTCCTATGACATTATTATAAGTTAAGGTCTGAACACAAAGGAAATAAAAATACTATGGAACTCTTTCTCATTTGTATACAGACAAGAATAGGGACTGAATCTGTGATTTCTTTGGTTTAGTCCTAGAGGCTGAGGAAACTCCTTCTGCTAATAAACAATAGTGCCTTCTCTTCAACTTACAGTTTTAGAGTTACCAGGGTGAGTGCTGAGAGGGTAAGTCACTTAGTCAGCATCACACCCAGTATGTGTCAGAAGTGGGATTTTTGCCCAGCTCTTCCTAGATCTAAGACAGGCTCTCTAAAAGATGTAAGACAGACTTTCTAACAGAAAGATAATTCTAAAGGCAGAGAAAGAGAGAGAGGGGAGTGTGAGGAGCCCATTTTTCCTACAACTTTGGATGTAGCCTTGACATTTTTAAAGCCACTTAAAGGTTCATAGGACCATAAAATGATTGATTAAAAGCTGGAAGGGGACTTCACAGGCCCTAAAATCCAGCCCCTTCATTTTACAGATGAGGAAACTGAGATTGAGGAAGGTTAAGTGCCTTGCCCTGGCAGGGTCACACAGCTGTATTAAGTGACTGGTTTAGGAGTTCAGCTCGGATCTTCCTGAATCCAAGCCCAGAACTCTTATTCACTGTACCATTTAACTTGTGTTCTGACATCAGAGTCATTCAACTTACCAAGGCCCAGGTAGAGGGGGTAGGTTTTGTAGAATGGAACCTGAATGAGGGACATGATTAAATCTTGATTTGTGATCTTTAATGAAGAAGGATCAACCATGCTGATTTTTAAGAAATAAAGTTGGATTAAATGAAGGGAAAGAACAAATTTAGAACATGAAAATTCTGATTGTTGTGTTAAGGTTATTTTTTTAAAAATGCATCTGTCTTGGATATTTACTAATCACATGTGAGAAGGGAGCATATAATTCTAAGATGCTTAATGCCTGTGGATTTCTCCCCCTCCCCCAGGTAGATTTGCTACTTTACAGGTGGGAAAAGGAAAAGAAGGGGGCTTTAGCAGCTGTAAGGGGCCCAAACATGGAAGACCCTGGCATTTTCACTAAACAAAGAACATACGTTGCCCTGTTTGGGTACGAATATTATAATGAATGCTATATGTATGGTATAATTATGAACTAATGAGATTTTTTATGTGTATGGAGTGTAACTGAAGTTTCTATCTGGTCATACTTGGCCTTAAGATATGATTTCTGGATGTTCTTGCATTTCAGAGGATTTGTCATTGGTGCCTTGTTAATTCTATTATTCTTTCATTTGACTGTCATTACTCAACACAATGAGAGAAAAGATCCACGGTTATCACAGCTGTGATCCATAGAAAACAATAGGAAAAGACCCAACCATTGAATGACAGAGAACAAATTCTGCATTAATGTATGTTAAGAAGAGACCTAAGTGCCTTCCAGAAAGATTTGCTTCATAAACCACAGTAAAACCAAGATTCTGATACTTCTGTGTGAGAAAAGTCAAATAAATATGCACCCATGCCTAACACAGAGCCACTGACCTACCAGTCTCTGATAAACTAGTGTCTGTTAGGAAGAACAAAAGTAATCTTAAAGGAAATAAAATGAAGCATCTCTTCCAGGTACAAACCAAATACATATCCCTAGTCCTCAAAGAAAGCTCTAGATTTGGAGAAATAAAGAGAAACTGCAATAGAAGATGAGTTATTGAGTCTCCCTGGTTTGTTGGGGGCACAATAGCCCAGTTTTCCTCCCAGTGGTTAAGAACATCCCAATAATCTAAGCTGTGTGTCTTACCTGCCTGTTTGGTTTTGATGTTATTTCTCCCAAACCCATCAGAAAATCAATTTTGACCAAGAGCAAATCAGACATTCTCTCCAGCAGAGGGCAATAGTACATCAACTATTTCACAAATCTTTAATGGAATCATTTCCTTGGAGGCGAGAAATCCACTTGTTTTCTACTTTGATGCATGGTTCAGAGAGTAAAATTAGTTTAGGTGTGAATGGAGGACATGAATAGTATAGAACAAAGGGTTAAATGAAAACTCTGACTTAAGTTAGTTTGGCTCAAGCAGAAAGCTCCTTGTACCCAACATAAGCAGCAAAAGGCTATATATGACAAGTTCATTTTATTTTCCTACCTTTCAGTAGTTAACCACATTTCACTTATTGCTCCCTGCTTTGGATGGTTCTGCTATTTCAGTCTTTTGGAAGACATTTGTCTTAGTAATTTACTGGGATAATTAGCCTTGTGTTGATGCTGAAAGCTTGTTTGATAAAGACATTTTTGATAGGTAATAGGTATATATATATAAACATATATATATATGGGGACTAATGTACCTGTGGCGACAGCGGCGTAGAAACCTCATTATCTTGCGAGCAGCTTGATCCTGCTTCTTGGTTAGCAGACTGCTCCTGGAAAAAAAATTAGCCCATATTACTGTCATAGAAAGCATAGTGTCAAATTATAAGGCTTCTTTAAAATAGGCCAGCATTAGTGCAAGATTTAAAATGAAATACCTCATCTAGGGAGCTTAAGAGTACAGGCATGCAGTTTATGTGATAAGGTATGAATTAATCTACAAGTAGGACAAAAGGAACTAATATGTAAACCCTGAATATAAGAGAGATTGTAAAAGATTTAAAGATGAAGATGATTCTTAAAGATCCTTAGCTGACTTCCTTGCAAGTTGATTTTGATGAAAGAACTGATGTTTTCTTCCAACATTTTAAGCATACTTCTTTTAAAAATGATTTATGATAAATTTAATATTAAACATTAAGACAACTAGTTCAACTTGCTTTATAACTATTTACATTTAAATAAATAAGTTTATTAAAAATGTAGTAACTTCTAATTTAATCCCTATAAGTCTCTGTTGTGATTCTCTATCCCTTCACTTATCTTTGCATGTGCTTATGTCCTGATTTTTCAACATAGAGAGTTTGATGGGGGTGCGGGGTGGGTAGGGAGGAAAATTCATCATTCATGTACACCCTATTCTCCTGGCTCTACTTATTTTGATTTGCATCATCAAGTTCCTTAGAGAGACTTCTTTAAATTTCTTATACTTTTCAGACTGAATTTCATTAAAGTGTTCCAATACATTAATATACCCCAATTTATCTTGAGCTCAGTCATTCTCCTCCTATTTAATATCAACATGTATTCATTGGATCCTTTATTTCAGGCACTTTGGGACTACAAAGATAAAAGGGAAGGGGAAGGAAAACAAACATTTATTAACACTGATTGTGTGCCAGGTACTGCACTAAGCACTTTATAGCTAGATGGTTTAATGTAGTGGTTCTCAACCTGTGGGTTGCAACCCCTTTGGGGGTCAAAGGTCAAAATTAGGAAGGTTGAGAACCACTGGTTTAATGGATAGTGCTAAACCTGAGTCCAAAAGACTCGTCTTCCTAAGTTCAAATCTGGCCTCAGACACTTTATAGCTGTGTGACCCTGGGCAAGTTACTTAACCTCTGTTTGCCTCGGTTTTCTCATCTGTAAAATGGGGGTCAATACAGCACCTTCATCTCAGGATTCTTGTGAGGATCAAATGGGTTACTAATTGAAAAGTGCTTCAGACACTGCCTGGCACATAGTGATTGATCCATAAATGTTAGCTATTATTATTATAACCTCATTGTAACAGAGGAGATAATTTCTTCTCTACAGTTAAAATCTCTACATTATTCCATTTTCTTCCATTTTAAGTGGTTGATATAAAACTGCATTTTAAATAGTTGGTTTTAAAATGTTGTAGGCTGTCATGTAACTGGACTTTGCTGAGATATGGTTTCTTAGGTTAAAAATGGATTTCCCAGAGTTTGGAATTCCTTTGTTTCTTTCTGATTCTTTAAAAAGTTAATTTGTCTTTTAGAAAATAGCCACAGTTTCTGAAGTCATCACTGGTCTAACCAGTAGTTGGTCTGTACCAAGTATTTTGCCAAAGTCTCAAACCCTAGAACAGTGATTCTCAACCTTCCTAATGTTGCGACCCTTTAATACTTATGTGTGGGCGTTTCTGCATGTGGGTGGACCTACCTGGAGACTGATGGAGGAGCGGTGTCTCGGTTCCTAAGACCATCAGAAATATGTGTTTTCCGATGGTCTTAGGCAACCCCGTTTGACCTCCAAAGGGGTCGTGACCCACAGGTTGAGAACTGCTGCTCTAAAAGATGATATTCAATACTCCTATCTTTTTGGGCACAAACTTTTCTTGTCTTTCAAGTCCAGCTCTGGAATCACAATATTGAGCCAACTAGATAATTTTAGAGACTTCACATGCAGACCTACAGTCCCCCTCAACACCTGAATGTAGACCCCGAGGAATGCTGGGTCTAGCCCAGGCCTGCATCCCCTTGGCCTTAGCACTTTCTCCAACCCACCTGAGCTTCTGTTGTACAATGGCAGCTGCTCGGCGACTTTGCTTTCTTTTGCCACATTCCTTGTAGCTCCGGTAGTACTGTTGGATCAGCATAGCAGCACGTCTGCTCTGCTGGAATTTTTTCTGCTCATAATAGCTTCGGAATTTGCTCTGGATAAGGATGGCAGCCTGTGTCATCTTTTTATAAAGTGCATACTGTAGAGGAGACAAGAACAAGCTAAGTAGTAACAACAGGAGAAAGACCAGTCTTCCCATACTGATAGAGGAGCCTGGTTTCCTTGGAACATGCTCTCAGTGAAAGGAGAAGCTCTCTTTTCATACTGTCAGGTAGTCTGTTGGTAGCTAATCATCACCAAGGCCTACTAGGAAGCTTTTCACCTACCTTTCCCAAATGCACAAGGTAACAAAAATTCCAGCTCAGGTAGCAGCAAACTGCTCTAAATGTGTTCTCCCTCCACAAGTACCAAGATATTCATTCATAGTTTTTAGAAAAGTATTTTAACATAGCAGCAGGCTTAAATATTATGTATTTTTAAAAAATGTATGACACTTTGAAAAATTCTGGATGTTGGATGAGAATAGTTATAAATCACTTTTGCAGAATTTAAACTAACTTTTCCCATGTGCCTCCCATCTCACAAAACACATAATCCACTTTGTAATCAACACCTTATTTTGAATTCTCTATCCATACGGAACTTTATTGGCTGAGTCACAATTTCCCAGACATAAGGATTATCATGAAACGCTGACACCTTTAATAAAGCTGTTTCCACCTGCAATGATTGACACCCCAAATAGCAAGATGATGGTGAAGCAGTAAGGCAGGACAGCCTGGGAGATAATCACCGAGGATGGGGCCATAGGAATCCAGCATAGGAGCCAAACACTGGCTTTTTTCCCACCCTGCCTACTATGTGTCCTCAAAAGAAAAGCCTGGGACATCCCAGGACTGGGGTTTTCTTCTCTTGAATGTCCAGCTCCGGATGTTCCAGAGGTCCCAGTCTTTCAAGAAACCCACATCCAAATATCTGTTTTGCCAAAAAGGGCCTCTGCAGAAAGGTCATGATAATGCCCTCTTCCTACCAGAATACACTTTGCCACTGAAAGGAAAATAAATTTTTACCCTGCAGTTAAGACTCCTTCTGGAATTATGAGGTGAAATGGAAGAAGGAAACTTTTTTTTAAAGTAATGTTAGAGAACTATTTCAAGAGGATCTTTTCCAACTCTAGCTATAACCTGTGGTCTACTTTCCTTGTTCCAGCCTCTTTTAGTGAAGACCACTTTATATTCTAGAGTTTATGTTATTCATGCCACACTTTGCCCTGTATATTTTGGATTTTCAGAACCATAAGGGCCCATTAGGGTAGTTATCTAACGAACTGACGAGGTAAGCCCTTAGTGGCTCACCTGGTAGATAGTAATGGTCTTTCGTGTTCTGAGACTGGCTCATAAAACCTCCCTCCACCCCTCTCAAAACAAAAATAAGTCTAACACGGTGAACACTAAGCAAGGTTGTTCACTGTGGTTAGGAGTCCCTGACATGAGGTGGTGTGACCACACTCTATGGTCCTCACTGGCATTGGATGCTGCTATCTTAGTTCATCTAAGGAACTGCTTTGTCTGTAGCTGATAATGAGTGTGAAGTTTTTGACTCTGGTGGAATGGTTGGAAGCATTATTTGTGTTTATTCGTTACCTTCAAGGCTATCCATGTCAGCTTGGGGGAGAAACAGAAAATACAAGATTAATGTTAGACTGGTGAATTATAAAGAAAAAAACAGAACCAATAAAGCCACCAACAAAAATTAATTTAACCTGACCATATTAATGTCTAAGGTTGTAAACAGATTTTTCAAAGCATCTTTTTTTGGGGGGCGGGGGTGAGGAGGGTATCTAAAAAAGCTTATATTTTAAAATAAATGTTTTTGATATTATTCCAGATGTCCAGCTTTGGTTTGTGAGTGTCAGCTGCTCTATGCTGGGGAACCCACCTGCAACACAAGAAAGAATGCAGCTTCCATGCTGCTGAACTATAGGTACTGTGGTGTCAGCGTTTACACAATAAGCCTTCATTTCCTGGGATCATGAACTCAGCTGGATGTTGCCTGTAGGGATTTTTTTCTCCTCCTAATAAAGTCTCGGCCCTAGGACATGAGGCTAAATAGCCCCTGTTGGAAAGTGAAGCCATGATTCATAACAAGAGAGCATAAAACCAAGAGTTTCTATGTAGATTTGTTATAAAACTTAGAATTTTCTTTTGCTAGAAATAAAGGAAAAACCTGCTTAAAACAGAGACCTATAAAATACTCTTCTGTCCACTAAATATACTGAATTTCACAAGGACTTGGAATCATAACTCAGAAATGTTTTTGTGTTTTAAACTACCAAGCTAATCATTAAAGGTCTGATGTTTATGCAATTCAGCAGATACTTATTGAGTGTTATCTATGTGCTTCAAGGTCACAGAGTAGTTTAAAAGGCAAATTTAAAATAAAAAAAGCACTAAGTTTGTAGCTAAAAAAATTTGGTATGGACTTCAGATAATCCAGGCTCTTGTATCATTTCTCAGGGACAAGTTAAAAATAAATTATGGCTCATGTGATCTAGAGTTAACTGGCTTCTTTTCGTATAATAGATTCTTTAACATTTTAAAGAACTCTAATTGATTATACAGGGAGGGTATCTTTTCTGTTTGGGAAAGGAGTTACTAAGTATGGCTAAATATACTGTCTTTTAGGAATGGTGCAGAAAATTGAAAAAGGAACACTGTTTTTGTGAGCAAAAGCTGATATATTTCCTAGCTGTCTATTTTCAGATCTTCAGGTATTTGGTAATGGAAATTACCTGATCTCAGTGACACAAGGGTTGAGTGGCTATAGTAACCACTTTCCTTGACTAGAATACATTATCTCAGGCTGAGCTGAAACATTCATTTTGGATGACTGTGTTTGTATTTTGGGATATGAAGAAGATCTTCACCCAGATAGGTTTTGTTTATCTTACAGGAAGAGTGGTAAGAAACAAGTTACTAGAAAGGATCCAAAGGTTTATGGATAAGATGATAGTGGCTATGATCCATAATGTTATTAAATATAGCATGTGTATTATATTACATATAGTATTCAATTATTTATAGTATTACATATGTTATGTATGGTATTCCATGTATAATATTATTATGAATGGCATTCGGTCTTAACCATCATTTGATTCATTTGAGGAACTCAATCTAACCCAGCAGATCATCAAATGAAGTAACAAAGCATTTAGAGCTCGTACACTTTCTTGTGGCTATTTCTTAGGCAAAAGGTCCTTGACAATAGAAATTTGAGTGCTTTGGAATAAGGATGGTTTGACCGACTTGAAGAAGCTAAAGCTGGATTTTGTATTCAGTTTAACCTAGGGTGGCTTTTTTTTTTTTTTTTTGTGGGAAGGCATGAGTTTAAAGGGTGTTTTACTTTGGAAGGATGCTTCATAATAACAGGATCATTACTCTACATGGCTTGGAAGCTGAATATTTAAAATCCGTATTATTTAATATTCATTTTGCATCTTTTATCTAAGGAAATAAATGAAGATAATTTAAGATTTATTTTTTGTCATCAGTCTGCTCTTCTTGTGGAGCTGTTATAACACAGCAGACATTATTAACTTCTATATTTAATGGAGACACTGAGGATGCATTTTTTTAACATATAAATCAGAGCTCAGAATTGTTTGTACTATTAGAATTTTTTGCTTTGTGTAGCGTTGTATAGAATTATTTTATTAATGTGAGTTTATAAGCAAAATTAAAATATAAGTACTTTTGCTTCAAATGAAATTATACAATTTTTTAGTTACAAGATTATGTGTCAAGGAGGTGATTTTATTTTAAAAGTATGATAAATTTGGACTAATATCCTTTTGAGACATAAGAGTATGTCTAGATATGGGTCGTTTTTATTTCTTTCAGCTGTTTCTCCCTTGCTATCTCTCAAGACAATCCAAATAAAATCTGTTTTATAAGCCTTGGAAATAGTACTGACTTGCCAAGTCACACATGAGTCCTTAGGAACCTGGTGTGTTATTTCCTTTTATGAAGCAAAGCTTCTTTACCTGTTTGTATTTTCTGTAACAACGTTGAATGACAGCAGCAGCAACTTCCTGCTGTTCCTGTAAGGGACGACCCTAAAACATAAGGAGAAGAGAAGGAAATAGCAATGACTTCGTTCACTTAAATAGAAAAAAATGTGTCTAGAAATGTCAGCTTCACAGTCTCCTGTGTAAGGAAAATGATGTAAGACTGATACTCAAATTAATTAAACCTCAGTATAAATTTAGATCCCGGGTTACTGAATATTTAGAGAATTCATTCTAAACATAAATAAGCCTAAATCTGCCCCTTTGTAACTTCTGTTCATCCTTCTGGGGATGAGTTATAAGCAACAAGTCTAATCCTTCCACACGACAGATCTTAAAATCTCTGAAGGCAGGGAATGTGCCCCAGAGTCTGAGAGCTGGAAGATACCTCAGTGGGCATCTGTTCCTATCCACACATGAAATGAAACTTTACCACAGCACACCTGACAGCCATCATTGTTTAAAGACCTCCATGAAAGGAGAATCCACTACCATTTGAGGTGCCCCATTCTACATTTGGACAGCACTAACTACTAGGAAACCTTTTCTGACTTCAAGCCCAAATATGTGTCTTTGCAACTCCCATCCATTGCTTTTGGTTCTGCTTCCTCAGGCCAAACAGCACAAATCTAATCCCTCTTTCACAAGGCAGTTGTTCAAATACCTGAAGACAACTGTGATGTCGCTCTTGTGTCTCCTTTTCCCCAGTCTAAAAATATTCCCAGTTCCTTCAACCTATTCTCTTATGATGTAGATTCAAGACTTTTCAACTTGCTGATTGTCTTCCTTTGTTCTCCTCTCCAGATTATCAATGACTCATACTGTGGTGCCCCAAATCCAATACTCCAGATGTGGTCTGACTAAGGCATAGTACAGAGAGGTTACCAACTCCTTCCTGAAAGCTACACTTCTAATGTAGCCCTAGACTGAATTAACTTTCTTTGGGTGTCATATTAAATGCTGACTCATATTGAGTTGCAGTCTACTAAAAGTCCTGTATCTTTTCCAGATAAATTGCTCTATAACCATGCCTCCCACATTCTGTCCTTGTGGGGTTAACTTTTTGAACACAAGTGTAGGACTTTATACTTATTCTTATGGAATGTCATTAGATTCAGCCTAATGGTTTAGACTATCTTTTTGTATCATGACTGTCATTCAGCTAACAAGCTATGTCATTCAGTTTTACCTCACCTGCAGCTCTGATGAGTATGCTATCTGTGTCTTTATCACATTCTTGATAGAGGCATAGTTAAATAATACAGGGCCACGTACAGATCCCTGAGGCATTCCACTAGAAACCTCGGGGTATTTAATCATCGGTAATCACACTTTGAGGCTTGCCGCTTTACCAGTTCTGAATTCAATTGTCTACTATTGTTCGGTCCACAACTCTCCAACTTCTCCAGAATAGTAGCATTAGTTGTTGTTGTTCAGTTGTGTCTAACCCTTTGTGACCCTGTGGGGGTTTACTTGGCAAAGATAATGGGGTGGTTTGCTATTTCTTTCTCCAATGGATTAAGGCAAACAGAGATTAAGTGACTTGCTTAGGGTCACACAGTTAATGAGTGTCTGAGGCCAGATTTGAACTCAGGTCTTCCTGACTACAGGCCTAGCACTCTATCTACTGAACCACCTAGCTGCATGAGATACTTTGTCAAATGTCCCCCATAAATCTTCTCTTCTCTAGGCTAAACAGCCTTTGTTTTTTCAGTTAATTCTCATTTGGTGTCTGGTGACCCCCTTTCTCCAAGCTTTGGAGTATTTAATTATTTATATATAGCACATTATCATCAGTTAGTATGTGTCTATTATATTGTTAACAGCAAACAAAACAATGGGGTTGCTGTGGCAACTTTCCCTGTGATTAAGGTCAATGACATTTAAAGATTTTCATACCATAGGCCTAAAATATGATTTTCTAAGAGTTAGAGAAGAGAAAAAAAATGCAATATTTCTTTTATTGGAGAAAGGATGCACAGAAGTAAATGCTTGTTTTGATTGCTTTTGACCTTGACCTTAAGGAATTAATCTTTTTCTTTTTAGTCTAGCAATTAGTTTTCATGCATAGACATCAGCAAAACATGACACAAAAGTCACTGAATGACTAGAAATGAGTTGATCACACAGAAGGCCATGGAGAGGTGCACTGTTGGCATGAACAGGCTGCAACATAATGCCAATGAAAAATAGGAGTAAAGCACATCATGAAGGAATTGTATAACAAGAGAATATGGGCTGATCATGTGAAGAGATGAAGGATGACAGGTGGACAGCCAGGGGGCTGCACTGGTACCCTTTCAATGTTAGAAGAAATCAAGGAAGATCACTCACGCAGTAGGTGGCTCCCTTCTGCCAAATTTATGGGAGGAAATGAACAAGAGTCACAGAGGATGGGTAGGGATGTTAGGGGTCATTAATTCCCTTGTTGGAGGGAACGTCTGGACTGATGATATCAGCTGACTGAAGACTCTTACCTTGTATTTTCTGAAAGCTGTCTGGACAAGCTTGGCAGCTTCATAGAGTTCCCTTTGTTCGTGATCAGACAGAGTTAACTGAGCAAACTCATTTTCTACCTTTTCACTGGTGGATGCACTCAGGAATTCAGACCAGTCTGCTGCTGAGGGAAGGCTTGGTTTCTCAAATGCCATTTCACTGTTTGGTGAGCCTACAGGGCTCAAGCTGGTGTTAGAAGAAGGGGTCAAGGGCTCATTATATAGAGTTCTGAAAAAAATATAGACAGCCAGAATAGCAGATTAATATAATGACTTGGGGGAGTTATTTGTGACCTGGTTAACTAAGTTTTAATGGCAAAGATAGTATTTGAAGGAAATAAATTTATTTCTCCAAACTACATAAAGAGTGTAAAAATATTGCAGACTTAAAAAATATGCTTAACTTTCTGCAGTAGGATAGTTTAGTAGATAGTAGCAGTTTAATGGCTAAGAACATACCTGGTTTTTTATCTGTCTTGCAATTGGACTCAACCAATATTTACTGAGCATGGATTATGTGCTGGCCTCTGTGTAAGGTGTGTGGTAGATACACATAAGTATAAAACATTGCCTTTACCCTCAAGAAGCTTACAGTTGAGTTGGGGGGAAAGATATACACATGAAGAAGATCAAGTGTCAAAACTAATTATATAGTATTATTGGGTCTTGAGGGTGGGGGCCCAACCTGTAATTTCATGAGTGCAGGGAACTCCCAGTGTGGAAACTTACTCTATCACTATAGTTAGGCCATTTGTCTGTAACTTAAAAAGCATAGCCTGGGCACATGGAATTAAGTGACTTGCCTATGGTCACACAGGGGCAGGACTTCTGGGTTCATAGACTGGTTCTCTTTGAACTATACTGTATCTTATGTGAAGGGAATGATCTATTTGAGATGGAATATTTGGGCAGCACTTCTTTCAGGAAGTGGGTGGGACTGGACCTGAGCCTTGAAGAAGGGTCCCTAACATTTTAAAAGCTCTCTGTATTTGTTCCAATGTCATTTTTTTGCCCTCTCGTGCCCCCCCCCCCCCAGTTTGTAGAATCAAGACAGCAGATCAAAGCTGCCCGAACAAACCATCCCATTATCATTTAAATATATGAATTTTTTGAATGTTAATTATCTGGAGAGTTTCACTAACCTGATCTGTGCAGCACTTGGTAGATGATCGACATCAGCAAGGTAACTGGCCAGCCAGCTCATTGTGCTGCTAATGGCTGCAGCATCTGTCCTCTCCACTGCTGTGGGCTCCAAGGGCACAAAATTCTCTCGCTTGATCCTGTCAGGTGTTGCCTCAATAATGTGTTCTGCCAAGGTCATCATATTTACCTTGGAAGAAGAAAAGAAGGGTCTGACATCTCAATTCAATGGATTGGTACACCTTTTCCTTCCTTCTAGTCCTATGATTATATAATCATTTTACAAGGATGATACAGCATTATTTTGAATGTGCAGAGACCCTGGGACTTCAGTTCAAGATTATAGTCTCAGTTCTAAATCTCTAATTATATTCCTCTCTCAGTTTCTATCTTTGAGACAAGGTCTTTCTCTAAGAACTCTTGCTCTTCTCTCCTCAGAATCAACCAATAAGGGCTTAATAACATGGGCAAACCTATGCTGTAAAGTTCCTTAATCTGAATCAGATTGGGGCATGTTAAAAAATACCTGCTAGTAATATTAATCTAGGGGCTTGACTCAAAAAAAAAGAAATTTTCAGTATCTATCACTACTTTCTTTCCTTTGCTCAGGAAGCTACAATTAGGAACTTTTCAATTTATAGTTGTTAACTACTATACTTGTTTCATAACTACCAAAAAAGTTAATCCTCAGTTTCTTGCAGGCTGATGAATGTTTTGTTAAACACAAAATGAAATTTCTAGAAGATGCCAATGATTCTTCAGTCATCTCTGAGGATGCTATTTTTGTCTAATTTACAAAAAATATCAATCTAAGAAAGTGGCACAGTGGGATATTGGAAAGAATGTGGAACTTGGAGTCATGGAACACTTAAGTTAAAATCCTCCCGCCAGCACATATGATGTGTGTGAGTGTGGGCAAATCACTCAACTTCCTCAGCCTTTGGCAACTTCCTGAGGCTCAATTATGGGTGAGTTTGAAGGAAATCCTACAGGAGTAAGACCACAGGGCCTTGATATATTGACTTAACAAAATGAGAACCTCTGAAAAAGAATGAACACCCTGATAGCCAAGTAAATGACTATATCTGGGGATGTAAAGTTCCTAATCTCTTGTGACACTGTTTCATAGGAAAGAAACTAGCATTTATTCAGTGTTTACTATGTGTTACCCCTGTCCTAAGCACTTTATAAGGATCTCATTTGATCCTCAGAACAGTCCTGGGAAGTAAGTGTTATTATTGGAAACTGATGCAAATGGAGTTTAAGTGACTTGCCTTTGGTTATCCATCAAGTTAGTGTCTGAAGCTAGATTTGAACTAGATCTTCCTGACTCTAGGCCCAGTGCTTTATTCACTGTTTTGTCTAGCTGCCTAACAGATTATGGGAGCAGCTAGGTGGCCAAGTGGATCTTCTTGAGTTCAAATCCAGCCTCAGACACTTACTGTGTGATCCTGGGAAGTCACTTACCTCGTTTGCCTCCGTAAAATCTATAAAATGAGCTGGAGAAGGAAATGGCAAACTACCCCAAGAAAACTAAGAAAGTGCCCAGAAAACCCCAGATGCAATTATGAAGAGTCGAACACAACTAAACAACCACAACAAACAATAATAGATTATGGTACTTTCTCTAATCCCATTGAATCATCAACTGTGAAAGGTAATACAATTTAAATGATTTCATTGATTCATTTAGATAGTTGATTATAGCATATTTACTATCTCAAGGCACCCTGTTGGGTACTGAGGATGAAACAAAGGTGAGTAAGATATGGTCTTATCTTTCAGGCAGTTTAACATCCAATAGAAATGTCATTTACACAAGAAACTGTAACACAAGGTTGAATCTAGTAAGTGACATAAGAGGTACCAACAAAGAGCTATGTGAGTGTGGAGGAAGGAGCCATTTCTTCTCATTGAGGGCATCAGGGACTACATATTGGCAAGGTGGTATGAATCTGGGACATTCAAGGATAGGTAACATCTAAACATGCAGAAACGAGGGAGTGGAAGGGAATTCACGCTATGCAGAGAGAAGAGTGTAAATAAAGGCACAGAGAAAGCAAAATGTGGAGCATGTTCCAAACATAGTCTAACTTGGCTGGAATGCATGAAGAACAATAGAACAAAAATGCTATAAAGATTTGTTGAAGCCAGATTGAACAAAAACTGTTTTGTGAAGAGGTCCTAATTAAAAAAAAACAACAACAATATTCTTCCAGTGTTCCAACAAAATTTTCCAACCTTATTTTATTCATATGACACAAGAATAAGAAGTTTTCTCCTGAAGTTCATATGCTGTTAAATTTTTCCACAAAATGTAGTTCTCTAATGGTTCTGAAGATTTGTCGTGAAACTGCTTATGAAAGTCAGAAAGGATATATATAACATCCATTTCTTCAGGTTGTTAAGTGTTTGCCTTCAGAACATTCAGAGATACGGTTCAGAAATTCTTGATCATCTGCACGTAAACTTTGTGTATTTTATAAATGCCAACACATTCTTTTGGTTTATTAAGATTGTTCAGATAGACCAGCACAACGTTTCTCTCTTATTTCCACTGAGCTGCACGTCTGCACTGGTTTGGCTGCTGTTTTCTTTTGCTCTTCAAAGCGTCCTTGGACTTAAAAAACATAAAAGGTCACAGAGCTTATTAGCAGTTTAATGGTTTTAGTCCTCAGACTATTAATGTTTTCTTTTTTTTTTCTTAATATTTTAAAATTTTTATTATAGTTTGCATTATTCATTTCCACAAGATTTTGAGTTACATATTTTCTCCCCCTCTTTCCCCCACCCACCACCCCAAAACAGCCATCCCAGTGTGTCCCCCCTCCCCCAGTCTATTCTCTCCTATGTCA
>CM053588.1:42076062-42156083 GCA_028646515.1 Pseudochirops corinnae | reverse complement strand
CCCCCCCCCCCCCATTAATGTTTTCTTGTCTTAACTGGTGTCCCTACAGTCTCTCAGTACCCTTTGGATTCCTCAGGCATTTTGAGTCTTTTTACTACCCCTCTAAGGATGGACGGAAATCTGATAAAATTTGATAAATTAGAATTGAAGTTCTAATTCATTTGTCATGATTTTTAGTAATAGTCTAGTGAAAATCAGTTCAAAATATTCTAGACTTGTCAGATGAATAGAAAAAATGTTGTAAACATTAAAAAATGTTAAAAAAAAATAAAAATTCTTCTCTCCAATTGCCACTGTATATTATCACTCAGAAGTCATGCACCATGAGAATGTAGGCTCAAACTACTTTGACTGGGGACAAGAAGAGGGAAAGAAGTATCATTCTATGCTGAATGAATGATCCAGAATTTAAGAGATGTTTCTGAAATAAACTTTTCCATAAGCAGAAAATCCACAACTTTGTATTTCAATGTATTTTTCAGTACAAGCAAAAAAATATAAAATGTAGCATTATAATGAGGTGTAGTGTAACAAGAGTAAGATAATGACATCCTCTAGCTATGGAGGCTTTATTTAATAGCCTCATATCACATTACCTCCAGCCTGAAAATATACTCCCTGGGACTAACAACAACAGCATGATAATACTATGAATTTATGTAACACCTCTCACCCAAAGAGGCCAAGGCACTTGGCAAATCATATAACCATTAACTTCTAGGTAGAGAACATCATTCTTCCTAACATACACACAGGAGACTATAAGGCTGCTATTAAGAGGAAAAAATAACTTTGCCAGCAAAAGAAGTCCGAAATGTTGAGTGGATTTTAGTGAAGTGACTAATGTTTTATAGAGCACAATAGGATACAAGCCTCCCATGTGACCTCACCAAAAAGCTTTGTTAACTTTGAATTGTGGTTGTTTTACTCACCTTACTTAAAGTACCTTTCAACAACATTAGAGTTAAAATCTAAAATGCACTGAAATTTGGAAAACCTTAGAAAATTATCTATCAATATTGTTTCTCTTAGACACTGTGCTTTAAGAAGTTGAAAATCTATTTAGGTAGCCCAACTGTGGGCTACCGAATTTCAGTTCACACTCCATGATAAGAGCAAATTTTATATACCAAAAGGATAGTGATTTGGTGTCAAGGAAAGAGTCACCACTGGGGCCGTAGTTTTGTATTTTAGCCTTGACAGTCTGGGGCCAGTATTCTTCCAGTATGTAACCAGACCTTCCTCCTTTTACAGTGGCTAGAAATGATGTCTGTGCCAGGAAGCTAATTCAAACATATAAGGCCTTTTATACAAATGAAAGCTTCCTGATTTAGATATATATCTTGGGCCCATGACAATAAAGTAACTAATGCTTTCCATTGTGAAATCAGCCATGGTGGATGTTTCTTTGAATAAAAAGGGACCTACCTGGGACAGGAATAAGGTAGAAGATAGCTATATACTCATGAAGGGTATTGTGTTTATTCAAAGAGAGAGGGATATCTCTGAGATCCATATTAGTGGCAGTTGGACGCTGTTCACAATGTTTGACTCACTGAAATACATGTAGGATCCAATCAACAAAATGAGATCTGTTTTATGAACCAAGACAGATGCTAGAAGAATGTGCTTGTACACACAGATCAGTCAGACGTCCTAGCACTTCACTGGCTTAAAAATCCCATGACCTTTGGAAATTGATGTTCCATCAAGGAAAGCTTGAGTGTTTGGGATTTAGAGTCAGAGTTCAAATTCCAGGGCTGCCACATGCTACCAGTGATCTTGGGGAAACCATCTAACCTGTTGGGCCTCAGCTCTAAAATGATGGGGTTGGGATAAAAATGGCCTAATAGGGAGGTGATAGTTCAACTGTATTTTGACCTTGTCAGACATCATCTGGAGTACTGTGTTCAATTCTGGGCACTGTGGTTTAAGAAGGACCAATAAGCTGGAGAGGAAGGCAGTCAGGATGGTAAAGGCTGCACATGTCATCTGAGGATTGGCTGAGGAACTGGGAATGTTTTGCCTGGAGAAGAAAAGACTTGGGGGTGGGGGACAAGGTGGCTGCCTTCCAAGTGGGAGAAGAAGTTAGGTTTGTTCTATTTGGCTGTAGAGAACAGGACTAGGGACAATGATTGAAAGTCACCAAGTGGCCAATCTTAGGCTCAATGTCAGGAAAAAAAACCCCAAACCTTGCTGACAATTAGAGCTATTCAAAAGTGAAATAGGCTGCCTGAGAGGTAGGTGGAGGCCCGCTCCTGGCCAGCCACTTAGGTATCTGATTTCTTTTATGGATGAGTGAGACTGGATGGCTGCCAAGGACCCTTCCACCTCTCCAGTTCTGGGATTCCCTTCCAGCCTACGAACCTGTGTCCTTGCCTCACGTCTCTGTCAGAATTACTGACCTGTAAATCATCCATGTGTTGTAAGCAAGCCTCATTCTCGACATTTTCTCGATATGACAACAACTCAGCATCTACCATCTCTCTGTCTGCCATCATTAGGACACTCATTTGTTCTCGTGGGCGAAGACGGGGTGGTGGTGCTGGGTCCTTGCTTAGGCTGGCTCCCTTCTGGTTTCCTGTTACCTGCACTGCAGACACACCAATGTAAAGGTCTTTGGAGTTCCACTTCACTCCAGGCTGAGCTCCAGAGCCTCGGAATCCTGCAGCCTCTGGAGTGTGAGGGGAGACTTCCCGGCTATAATCCCTTATTCCTTCAGTGGGGCTGATTGTCTCAGAGACACATTGCTTGGAACTGGGGCTCTGCTTTCTGATACTTGGTTGTTCTAGACTCAGTGCAGTGGAGAGCAGTTTCTCCTGTCTTGGCTGGAAGTACTCAGGGTTCAATTTATGCTTTTTGGGAGCAGGATAATCTTTGTGGCTCTCACTGCTATAGTAATTAGAGGGCTCAGACCTAGGTCTTCTTAGCTCTGTAAGGAAAGCAGAAAGGGCAGTCAGGAGCAGTAATGGAACGAGAACTCCCATAGAGTAAGCACTTGGGAGACAAAGCTCAAAGTCAGTACTCAGAATCTCACCCCAAGTATTTAAATATTTTAAACTACATACTCTATATAGAAAATTCTCCTCTGGGAAATTTTAATTTCCTGCAGGTGCATAGACTTCCTGTTATCTTTTGTACATTTTGTGGGGGGAGTAAGAGAGCAGCTGGTGCTCCTAGAGCTAAAGGGATGAGCAGTCAGCAAAGGAAGTGGATGTACATGAAGGACATGCATTGTTTTTTCAAGTAAATTTCAAGATAGAATAAAAACCATAGTAAAATCTGACAATTAATAATAGAATCCTGAAGATGTGATTATTTCAGTTTTTTTTTTTTTTTACCTGGATTTGTACTTGCAATAACAGTGATTCCCTTTTGTGGTTCTGAAGAGGTGATGGTTTCACCATGCCATTGGGCTATCCAGGTGTCTGTATTGGATTCTCCACTCGGAGGGCAATGGATTCTGGGGTTCTGTCCGAGCTGAACCTGCTCATCTCTCTGCAGCTGCTCCAGACATTCTGCCAATTTCACGTGACCCCGGGACCGGGCAATTGACAGAGGCAGCCTTCCCAGTGAGTCAGGAATAGAAATAGCTCTGCGGTCCCATTTGTATAGCACAACGGCAGCATCCAAATGTCCCAGGGCACATGCCCACATCTAAAAAGTAAAGTGACAAGAAGATTACCTTTTCAGAAAGCTTTCCAAAACTTGTTTTACTTTTAGCCATTAGGTTGGCCAGGTGCCCCTCATTGGCTCCAAAATGCTCTCAAATTTCTGAGAATTGTTCCTCCCCTTAACCTTCTCCCCCCCCCCCAGCTTAATGGGATTATGTAAAATATTAGAATCAAAATAATTCTAATAAATATCACATATGAATGAAATGTAATAGTATGGAACTAGGCAGTTCGTACTTCCAAATTAAGAAAATTACATTATTAAGAGATTCATGAAGCTTTTTTCCTTACCAGGGGAGTGCACGAGAAATGATCCACATTCAAAGGGTCAACCTCCAGTTCCAAATCAATGCTATCAGCATGCTTAGTTCTGTAAGGAAGTAATAGTAATAACTCAACAAATTACATAATTTGTTCAGTACAGGCAAAATCAAAACTTTTCATGACAATGAAAACGCGTCCAACATCCTGGAAATAAAGAAGAGACCTGGCATTCCGTTGGTTTGGTGATTTGGGCAATTTGCATATAGCTAATGACCTACAGGAAATCAAGGGGGTCAGCCTTAGGATAGGTTCTCTAGTTCAATGTTTCCAGAGAAGAATTCACTCAAAGTCTCTCCAAAAGAGAGTCTGTAGGGTGAGTTTTCTCTAACACTGTAAAATTAAAGGAATGACGAGATGAAGGTTTCTATTTGCTACTGGAACTTCTAGAACAGCAGTTCGCAACCTGTGGGTTGTGTTCAATTTGTAACAATGAAAATACAGCCTGCATATCAGATATTTACATTATGATTCATAACAGTAGCAAAATTACAGTTATGAAGTAGCAATGAAAATAATTTTTTGGTTGGGGGTCACCACAACATGAGGAACTGTATTAAAGGTTCAGGGCATTAGGAAGGTTGAGAACCACTGTTCTAGAAGGAAGCTATATGCCAAGTTTCATGAGCTCCTCCCTTTCCCCATCCCTAACATATTCCATGGGAACCACACACAGCCTTACCGCCATTTGATGAGAGTTTGGATCAGAGTGGCATAGCCCTGGGCTGCAGCCAGGTGCAAGAGGGTCATTCCTCGGAAAGTCTTCGAATGGATGAGGTGCTTGGACTTTGCCCAGCAGGCACGACTCATCATCTTTTCACACACTACAACCACTCGGCTCTCAAAGCAGCTCCCCATGGTTCCAGTCCCAGATGCACACTACAATGACCAAACACAAATTACAACCTGATCTTTCATTGCATGTAGGGAGTAGAGATTCTAGACCTAGGCAGTCCTCTGCCGAACTGCATTTAAGTGCAAAGAAGCAAATGTTTTAATGAATGGAAAGGACTGCAACAAAACAGTGAAAATGAAAAAGTAGAGATAAAAGCAATGTAGTAAGCTATAGAATAGACTTGCCAGGCTTCAGATGAGTGGTATTTTTCTGCAGTACTGGTGCAAAGTAATTTTCCATAAAAACCAAGTTTGTTGGACTAGATTATAGCTGACACTGTGAATATGTGTCATATGATTAGTGTCCATTTATCTGGAGGTCCACTGATAGTGAAAAGAGGTTGTTGTAGGTGGAGTATACACTGCAGTGGACAATTCTGAGAGCAAAGCTCAGCTGCTGTCCTCATGTTTCATTGCCTCTTACACCACCTTGTTCTCTTCCCTCTCAGCAAAGGAGGCCACCTCAGACTTTACTTGGGAATAGAGAATATCAGTTCCATTGCCTCCCAACTCATTCCTGTGCTTTTTTTTTTCAGCAGAAGACCCTTCATCAGACTTCATTGAAAAAATAGAAGCCATTGCTCTGAGCTCCCTCTCCCCTTCTCTGAACCTCTTGACATCATCCCCTATTCTCTCCTTCTGTATTTCAGTCTTTGATGAAGAGGTGGCCCTTCTCCTTAGGGTCAGTTCCTCTATTTGCATCCTTAGTCCCACCTCCTCCCATCTGCTTTGGCAATCCATCCTTCACTCACCTGCCAAAGTGATCTTCCTAAAGTGCAGGTCTAACCATTTCTATCACTTCTAGGAGCAAACATAAAATGCTTTGTTTGGTGTTCCACTTTTCTAGTCTTCTTGTACCTTACACCTTCTCACCATACTCTGTTATGCAGTAATACTGGCCTCCTTGCTATTCCCAGAACAGGGCATTCCATCTCCTAACTCCCGCCATTTTCACGGGCACTGTCCGGAATGCTCTCCTTCCTCATCTCTCCCTCCTAGTTCCTCTGGCTTCCTTCAAGTTCTAACTAAAATTCCACCTTTGATAGGAAGCCTTTTTTGATCTCCCTGAATTCTACTGCTTTTCCTATGCTGACTATCTATAACTTGTCCTGTATGTAGCTTTTTGGTATGTGGTTTAAATATCATTTCCTCCATTAGCTTCTTGAGAACAAGGACTGTCCTCTGCCTTTTTCACTCCCAGTAGAGTAGATGCTTTGTAAATATCTGTTGATTATTGATCCCAAAATCTTCAGTCTCTTCCTTTCTACCAGCATCTTTCCTGCTCCCTACAAACATGTCTAGGTTTTCCCCATCCTTAAAACAAATAAACAACTCACTTTTTGTCATCCTGGATTTTTCTTTTCTTTCACAGCAAAACTAGAAAAAGCTGTCTATATTTGTGGCTTCTACTTTCTTTCTCTCACTTCTCAACTCCTTATTGCCTCCTAATTCCTTATAATCTGACTTTTAATCTCATCAGTGACTGAAACTGCTTTCTTCAGAATTACTAATGATTTATTAATTGCCCAAACCAACAGCTTTTTCTCAGTCTTGACCCTTCTTGACCTCTCTTGCGTTGATCACTTTCTCCTTCTGAATACTTTTTCATCTGAGTTTTCATGGTATTTCTCTTTCTTGGTTCTCTTTTTACATGTCTTACCAATCCTCAGTCTCCTTTGTTGGATCATCATTTCTCTACTCCTGTGTGTAGGTGTACCTGAGGACTTCGTCCTGAGCCTTCTCTTTTTTTCTATACTCCCTCTCTAGGTAACTTCATCAGCTCCCATAGGAGAGCTATCCTAGGAGAACTATCATCTCTGAGCAGATGATTCTCAGGTCTATTATATCCAACCTTAATCTCTTTCCTGAGTTCTAGTCCTGTCTTACCTGTTTCCTGTTGGATATTTCCAACTGGATGTCCCATACACATCTCAAAACTTAGCACGTCCAGAAGAGAATGCACTATCTTTTCCTACCAGGCCCACTACTCATAATACTTTCAAATCCCTGTCAAGAACACCACAATCCCTCTAGTTGCCCTGATTCTCAATCTTGAAATCATCCTTTACTTTGCACTATCTTTTTTTTTTCTTTTTGAGGCGGGAAAGTAAGATAATCAGGGTTAAGTGACTTGTCCAGAGTCACACAGATAGTAAAGTGTGTTAAGTGTATGAGGTCAAATTTGAACTCAGGTCCTCCTGACTCCAGGGCTAGTGCTCTATTCACTGTGCCACCTAGCTGCCCCCTTTTGCACTCTCTCTTACTCCCCCCATCCAAGCAATTACCAAACTTTGTGGATTTTTACCTCCACAACGTCTCTTATATCTGTTTCACCTTTCTACTCATATGGCTCTCTTTCGGGTTCAGGCTCTCATTGCCTTTTACCTGGACTAGTGCAGCAACTTTCTAATTGGTCTCTCTGCTTCTTCAGTGTCTCCTCTTTCCAGTTACAGGTCTGACCATGTCACTCTCTTTCTCAAAAAGCTTCCCTGGTTCCCTATTGCCTTTTAAGGTAAAATACAGACTCCACTATTGGGCACTATTTAAAACCTTTCATAATTTGGACCCTGACCACCTTTCCAAACTTATTACACATTATTCCTCTCTGTGAGTGCAAACTGTTCCCCACTCCTGGTATTTCATCTCCATGATTTTTCACAAGCCAGTCTCTTTACTTACAATGAACCCCCTTTTCACCTCCTTCTCAAATCCTTAGAATCCTTCAGAGTTCAGTTCAAAAGTACTGTTTTCCATAGGAGGTCTTTCCTGATCCCCCTTGCCCAAATTACTTTGTATTTATCTGTAAGTGTACATACTGCTTCTCCTGATAGACTACAAGCCTCTTGAAAGCAGGGACTGTTTTATTTCTTTATTTTTATCCTCAGCACTCAGCATGGAGATGTGCATATATTGGACTACCTCCTTTTAGGAGAATTCTTCACAGAAACACTAGGAAGACTATAACACCAAATTCATCTGATGTAAAAAAGGGGAAAGCATCAGGAACTTTGAGTGCTGCTGCTACTGATGCTACTACGACTATAATAAAAATAAATGATGATGATGACAAAAGGAATATAGGAAAGAATAATTCAGGAACTTTAAATAATTTTTCCCCTGAATCAACTGAAAAGTCAGAATCAAAATGAGTACCTGAGAGGCTCAGCAGCAGCTTTGGGGAATCAGTGTTACACACAGTGCTTACAAATTACTCAGTTTCCCAGCCCAGCACTCCCATCTCAGTTGTTTTAGAAAACATTTTTTCAGGGGATGAACTTTATAAAATGCAATTACTGTTAGGCTATTGCCTCTTTATACACCCTTTAATGAATCCTCTATTATATTTGAAAAGAATTTGTTGGGAAGGTGGGGATCAGATAATGGATACAAAGCTGTCTCCATTAGAGCCATCAAACTTTCATTAAGAAGCACAGCAAGGGGTCCCTGATGCACTGCATCAGTTTAGGAGGCTAAGGCAGAAATAATTCTGGATACACAAAAATGTTTGCTCTCATGAATAAAAATTAGTCACCTCAGTGGAGGATAGAGAAGGAAGTCCCTGATTTTTCCTTTTTTTTTTTTTTAAAGTGTTATCTTCATCACATGGAGCAGATGCCCATTGACTATCCTAATCACCTTTTAATGGTTAGAAGCTTATTTAAGTTATGAAAAGTAACAGGGTATCAGGCTAGTACTATTGTTGTAGCTTGTCGGGTGATGTAGGCTTTCCAGCCCTGGTGATTACATTGCACCCATATGTCCGTCCCTCCCACACAATCTGGTAGTTTGGAATGAGAGGGGAACCTGTTTATCTGCAGTTCATTGGGATCCTCATGATGTCAAGGGGCTGGACCTCCTGGGGCAAACAGGGGCCCTGGACACAAATCACACAGGATAGGCAGGTGGGGACAGGGTGTGAGCTTCAGAGCTGGACGGATGAGGTCACAGATTGACTGGAGGATCTTAACCTTTGTGTGAAAAGCATTTTAGTCCTAGTGCTCTCCTTCTCACTCCATTTCTGAAGACGGAAAGGGACAATGTGAACACAACACTTCATGGGAAGGGAAGGTAAAGTGCAGGATCCTTTGTTTTAATTTGGGTCCAAGTATTACTTGTTGTTAGCTCCCTAAGTAGCATTCTCCATGAGGAGTTTCCTTAGTAGTCTAAAGGCTCTTCAGAAATCTGCTAATTCGTGCTTAGCTTCCAAGAATGGACTATGATTTGGACCTCTTATAGTTATGGGGCTCCTGAAGCAATTATGGGATTCTGTTTATTTGACACTGGAGTTCCTATTAACATTTAGGAAACATATATGTATATGTATATGTATATGTATATGTATATGTATGTGTATGTGTATGTGTATGTGTATATGTATGTGTATATGTATATGTACATGTACATGTATATGTATATGTATGAAAATGAATCCTGGGATGTAAGATACAATCCCATGTAAAATAATTAATGAAATGTTTTTCTGAAGGAAATTTTTACACTGAGCATTTGGATCTTTGTCAAAGCTAATAAATTGTTTAACTTAACCATGTTTTATATTTGTACTTGAAAAAGATAAAGGAATTCATATATTGGAAAGGTCGTAGTTTAACATTCATTAACATTGTTTTCTATTTTCATAGTCAGAGGTCAGTTGAATGAAATCTTAGGTGAATCAGCATGATCCAGAAACCATTGACAGAGCTCTATACAACTGAAAAATTACCCTCTGATAGTGCTAGTGAGATTCATTGGCCCTAAGGTACTATGTCTGGTCTCTCTGCCTCCTTAGTCCAAGAGCAATGTTCATCTCAGCAGAATGATGTTAGTCTCTAGGGAGGTATTTGTGATATTATCTCATCAAGTGGACACACAGACTCATTATCTCTAGGTCTCATACTTGTGCCTGGCTTCCTCCATTCCCGCTTCCATTGCTGCCTCCGCTGCTTCCACCTCCAACACCCTGTTTGTGCTGCTGGGATCCCGTCATCTCAGCCATCCTCCTTTCCATCTGCTCCAGCCTTTCCAGGATGGACATCCTGAACTGGTTATCTAGGACAAAACAAGATAAAGTATGAGGTTATGGCCCTGAAGAATAGATAATACCAAGTGACCCTATTCATGAACATTAAGGTTTTACGAGAGATTGCCCTCAAAAAACTCTAAAAATTTGCTCTGTGTTTTCCCCTTCTCCCATGCTGTGGTCAGATTTCCTATCCATATGTTGTTGTCCATAGACCCCAGAACAGTTCTTAGCTAACAGGGAGCTCACTGCCATGAATTGTCCTAGGTAAGAATTCTGGTCAGTTCATTTTCAGGTTGTTTAATCACTCCCAGAGCTGTATCCATTGAAGACTGAGGTGTTCAGAATGACCTGGCAAATGAGCCTTTGGCAGATGAGAAGAAAGCTAATATAATGTAACACATCTAGAAGACGAGGTAATAATCCTGACAAGAAGTAGCAGAGACTGAAGTGTCATTTTTATCAGAACAAAAGAGCTTTGTCAAAGGCCATTCATCCTTTCCCCATGGCTCTGACTCCAATGCTGGGCCATCTGAGGAGATGGATGACAAAGCAAAATACTTTCATAGAGACTGGAGAATCAACTGCATAAGCCTCTTGAGTTCTTCTAGTACATAACCTGGCTCTTATGGAGACAAGTTTTGCTTTTTATCTAAGAAACCAGCAGAGCATCCTCATTTTATGAGGTAGGACTTTGGGCCTCTGACGTGTGTGTGTGTGTGTGTGTGTGTGTGTGTGTGTCTGTGAATGTTAAGTACCAAAAGCAGCCTTGCCCAAGAGAAGCACTTGTTTAACTCATTTATTAAAGGCATTAGCATTTACATGTAGTAAATTATACTGAATTTGACCCTTAGAAGTATGTTCACATTTCTTTCTTTCTTTTTAAAAAATCTCTGTAATTTCATTGGTGTAGGAACTCCTAGATGAGGAAACTCCCTCTACTAATGCAGATTGACAACTTGAGTGCTCAAGAATTGCTTGGTAACAGGGAAAGGTTAATTGACTTGCTACAGACAATATGTCAGAAGTGTAACTTAACCCTTGGCCTTCTGGGCTTCAAGGTGCTCCTTTTACATTCTGCCCGTTGCTTTTCTCATATTTCATAGCAGAGGCACAGAGCTTCAGTCAACACTATAATAATAATAATAATAGTAATGAAAATAATGATTGCTGGATTTACATAGTACTTTTAAGATTGATAAAACATTTTACAAATATCTAATTTTATATTCACAGCAACCCTGGGAAGTAGGCAATATTATTTTCCTATTTTTCAGATGAGGAAACTGAGGCAGACAGGGGTGAAGTGACTTGCCCAAGGTCACACCACTAATAAGTTTCTGAGGCTAGAGGCCAGAGTATTAAAGGAATAACAACGACTAAGTTTCCCTCCATTGAAGAATCGAAAAAAGCCCATTATTCATGAGTATGTTAATATGTCTCCCAGCTTGGTCATAAGCCTGGCTTCTTTAAACCATTTCTAATATGGCTGTAATTTGGTTGGGGCTATATTGGAGGATTTTTATCCTCTTCAGACAAATGGTCTAGGGACATTTTTTTTTAAAGAACAGATTTTTCTCCAAACTGTTGTGACTTGTCTTGTTTAGTTGGAATAATCAAGCTGTCCCTGCCAGGCATCTGACCTCTTCCCTAAGCTCTTAGCTTGGCCTCATCTGCACCTACCTGCCACCCGGTTACGCTGCCAACAGGTCAGATCCAGCGTGTCTAAAACACAAACCTATCCATTTCCTTCTGAAACTGATTTCTGCTCCCATTTTCCCCATTTCTTTTTATGGCACTGCTGTTCTCCCATTCACCCAGGCTCGCCACCTCAGACTCACTCTTGACTCTTTCCTCTCACCCAGCCCAGGACAGTCCATCAATTGCCATTTTCTGCCTCCATGCATTAGTATATGCTGCTGCTAGGTGCTGGAATGAACTCCCTCCCTCATGTCCTCCTGTTGGCATATTGCTCCTATTAAAAATAACGGATATATGTGTATATACATATAAACATAGCTTGAAGTTCTGCAAAGTTTTTTTTTTTAATACATTATCCCATCTGATCCTCATAATAACCCTGTGATGTAGGTACTATAGGTACTATCCCTGTTTTTTGGTTTTTGGCCTTTTTGGAGGGGGGAGGGCAGGACAATTGGGGTTAAGCGACTTGCCCAAGGTCACATGGCTAGTGTTAAGTGTCTGAGGTCAGATCTGAACTCAGGTCCTCCTGACTCCAGGGTCGGTGCTCTATTCACTGTGCCACCTAGCTGTCTCACTATCCCTGTTTTACAACTAAGAAAACTGAGGCTCCAAGTGGTGAACTTATTTCTCGATGTTCACAGACCAACTAAGTATAAAAGGAGGGATTTGAACCCAACTCCCCTTGGATCCAAGTCTATCCCAAGCTGCCTATTATCATTCTATCTAAAATACCTTAGGTGCCACCTCTTCCGTGAAGTCATCTTTGATCCTCCTCAGTTAGAGAGGATCCCTTCTGCTTCCCACCTTTCAGGCCATTCTGTTTAGCCTCTTCTATGCTCTCAATCATTATTTATGTTCTATTTTGTAAATTCTTTGAGGGTGTGAATGATGCCAGTTTGCATGGTAGTATCCCTGCTATCTAGGACAGGGCCCTGTATACAGTAGGTGCTTCATAAATGTGTTGGATCAGAAAGAACTTTGAGAAAGAAGAGCTTTATTAGCACCTTTACTTCCTCCATTTTTCTGTGGAGTCTGTCATGATTATAATACATTTTGAAACTAATGGATGACTAGTCAATATTGCTATTAGGTGTCCTCATGCTATTTCATATAATAATATCAGTTATTTCTGTAGTGCTTTAAGGTTTACAAAGTGTTTTTTTTTTTTTACACAATCCTGAGATGGTGAGAAAGGCAGTAGATAGTTCATTGTTTTCTCATCTCTTTGAAAAATGGTGCTGACAATACTTGCAGTGACTGCGCATTATGATGAGGAAGGACTGTATAATGATCGCTGTCATCATTGCGCAGCCCTTTCTGAGGCTCCGTGAGGCTGAGGGACTTGCCCAGGGTTACACTGTTGGACAATGTCAGAACCAGAATGGACCATGGCACCAAAAATGGGAGCAGCTGATTATGGATATATTATGGATAAGAAACAAAGACAGGTCTGGAATGTTCAAGCATTTCAAATCAATCACTCAGTAAGCAATTATTAAGTGCCTACTATGTGCCAGGCATTGTGCTAAGGACTAGGGATACAAAAAGAGGCAAAAGACAGACCCTGCCCTTGAGGAACTCCCAGTCTAAAGGAAGAAGATAACAAGCAAACACATGCATATGGACAAGCTATATCTTGGATAAATAGGAAATAATTAGAAGAGGAAAGGCACTAGAATTAAATGGGGTCAGGAAAGCTTCCTGCAGGAAGCCAGGGAAGAGGAGGAGGGAGAACATTCCAGACATGGGTCACAGCCAGAGAAAATGCCTGGAGCTCAGAGGCAGAGCGTCTTGTTTATGAACCAGACATTCGGGCAGCACCACTGGATCGGGGCGGACATGTCAGGGAGTAAGGAGCACGAACACGGGGAAGGGAGCAGGCGCTAGGTTAGGGAGGAGTTGGAGTGCCAAGCAGAGAATTTTGTATTTGATTCTGGAGGGGATGTGGAGCCACTGGAGTTTACTGAATGATGGTGTGACATGGTGGGATCTGGCTTTAGGAAGATCAGGTTAGTGGCTGGATGGAGAATGGATTGGAGTGAGGAGAGACTTGAGGCAGGCTGACACACTATCAGCTTATTGTAATAATCCAGGCATGACGGGATGAGGGCCAGTGTCAGGGCGGGGACAAGGTCAGAAGAGAGAAAGGGGCATGTTCAGGAGATGTTTCAAGGGTGAGATCAACAGGCCTTGGCAACAGATTAGCTATGGGTGTGTATGTGAGAGAGAGAGTGAGGAGGCAGGGATGACTTCTAGGTTGCGAGCCTGACAGACTGAGGATGCTGGTGCCCTCCATTGCAGTGGGAAGATGAGAGGCTTAGAGGGAAAGGTAAAGAATGCCACTCTGCACATGTTGCCTTAAAGATGTCCTCTGGGCATCCAGTTTGAGATGTCTGAAAAACATAAAGATCTAAGCAGAATCCAGAGAGCTCTAAGATGCTTAGACAGGAGGCAGCAAGCAGGTGTCAATCAAGTCAAACCACCACTAGCACTTTGACCACAATCTCCCCTCAGACCCTGAAGGGGAAAACTTAGGACCTTGAATCCAAGAACTCTGGAAATAGCTGTGCCCTCCAGTTCCCAGACTTGCCTCCAGCCCTGCCCCACAGCCATCTTTGAGGAGAAAAGTCATTGTGGAGAAGGGGCCCACCATCTCCATCAAGACTGGCAACAATTGCTGACCAAGTGCCACCAAGAGGCAGAGAGGCACAGGATCCCTGGAAGTGGCAGCACCCCCAGACCACCATTTCTACTTCCAGCCCAGTCCTTAAAGCCATCATATGGGGAACCAACCTCCCCCATCCAATCTTTTGGCAAGACCTAACAATTTTAACTTCTTAGTATCTCTCATATATGCCCTTTCCCCTGCTCTGATACTGCCACCACTCCGGTGCAGCTTTTATTATGGATTATTGCAGTGGCTTGCTGTTGTGTCTGCCACAAGTCTCTCCCCAGCCAATACATCCTCCAAAGGCGGAGACAACATACCAACAATTATACATAACAAGGTATGTACAGGGTAAGTTTGAGAGTCAGTGACTTGTTCAGGTTTACACAACAAATAAGCGTCCATTAGATTATAAGCTCCTTGAGAGCAGGGGCTGTCATACCTCTTTTTGTATCCCCAGCAATTAGCAAAGCAAAAGTATATAGTAGGTGCTTAATAAATGCCTACTGATTAATCGATTGATTGTATGAGGGGAGAGTCAAACTCAGGTTTTCCTGATTCCAAATCTAGCACTCAGGCTACTACACCAAGCTGTCTCTTTTTGTTATCAGTAGGACAGTGAATCAGCACAAAGATTGTACAGGAGAGTTTTAATTTTCCAACCAGGAATGGGAAAAACAATGCTCAGCTTGTCTGTGGCTTTTATGTATTTTCTATCAGAAACCATCTTGTTCTCACCAGAAAATTGAAAAATGAAGGATTCTTCCCATCTATCTTTGACCTCACCTTTCAGATGGATTTGGATTTAGTTTTGCTTCTCAGTTATCTCTTACAATAACTGTATAAACTCTGCCTTTTCCCAACAATGCTGAGTAAAGACCCATATTTACCTCTGCCCCTGCCCTGCACTTGCTCTCTCGGAATGACTTTGCTTTTAAGCTCATATAACCATCCACTTATTTCTTAGGCAAGCCTGCAAATCTCACATCTATACAATTAGAGTTTCAATAACTATTGCACTTGCTTCAGATCTCTCTGGACCCCCGCGGCTGAGAATTAATATTACATGAAATGAGAAGGAGAAAAAAACCCCAACAACAAAACACGTCTGAGCTGCGTGCCGCTCCCCAGCCCCGGCCGGCACAGACTGCCTTTTGCAGCCATGTTTTCCTCGCCAGCCTTTGTTCTAGCTGGGAGTGCTGCAGTTTGGTGCAGTGCAGAGCAGGTCCTCCCCCTCCCCGCCCCCTCCCCCTGCCCCATTGCCAAGCTGATCACGCACGCGGCAGAGACTGACAACTCCCGGCCCCTTCCCACTGCGCGCCAGTGTCAAAACACTACCATGTCGATAGCGTTCTCGTTATGAAAAGGAACCCCACATTTGCCGCAGAGGTTAATGGTTTTCCTGTCTGCATGTTTAACACCATTCCCCATTGCCATACAGTCAGCGCTTTCATATTATTAAGCTGCTCACAAGTAATTATTTGCCTCTTAACAAAATGATATCATGCTTAACAGCATCTCTGAGCCTCTCAATTCCAAAATGGGAAAGCAGTGACAATTAAAATGAGAAAACATTTATAAATACAAACGGAATGACTGAGTTGTCTCCTCAGAGCAGCCTGGAATGACTGGTCTGACGTTTTGTGTTGACCAGAAACCAGACCTATTCTTTCAAATTCCAGCTTTCTTCTCTGAAATACTCATTTATAGCAAGGTCAGGCACCTGCTTCCTTGCTAGTAAAAGGCTCAGTCATTTGGCTGAAAGGATTTTTCTCCCATTATTGAAAATTTAAGGCAGAGGAGACAACTTTATTTTGATATTAAGCCCTTTCACGATAATAAAACGTGATCGTTTGATAAATTCAGTTATGTTAGTTACCTGTGAAGATAATAGAAAAAAATCCAAATGCAGCAGTCTATACATAGTAATTACTCATCAATTGCAACAGAATTACAAAGTACATTTTAAAGATTTTTGCTGATGAATAGTCATTCTTGTCATTTTTGTCTCTTGAACATAGGATTAAATATGCTAGAACTTGAACCATAATATGTGGTTTGAGGAAGCTGATGGATTGGGCTTGGATCTTGCTCTTGTCTAAACAAAGGAAGCCCAGACTCAGCACTGGGAGATTCCAAGTCAAAGGATTCCAACATAGCCCCATGACAGTTTTGTTGGAATAGCCTAAATGGTCTTTTTTTTAGTGAGGGTATGAACAGGAACAAAGGTGAATGCAGCTAATGAGTTTCTGGAATCACACACAAGATCAAGGGGGAGCTAAAAGCTAAGACTCGATGAGTTTTTATGATTCTTAACAAAGAAAGTCAGTAGCTCTGCTTGGCTCATTCTGAACATGGAGTTCTTGGCTTTTGGAGCTTCCTGCAAATTTCTTCCTAAAAGCATCAAGATATCTCAAGTACTAAGCACTGTGCATGTAAAAACCAAAATTACAGCTTTATTGAAAAATGCTAAATTTGGATCTCTTTCTCTAGTTTTGTCCTGAGAAAGAGGTATAGAAAGTGGGCAAAAAGAATAGATAACGATGGTAGATTTTTGTCCTGCAACCTATGTTGATTTTATATAGATTTCTAATTGATAGTAAAAACAAATTCTCCCCCCAAAAAAAACCCCACCACCTGACTAGTCAATTTGCCTTAAAAAAAATAGAATCTCTGGCCATTTTTACAAAGATACATGTCTCCTACAAAAATCATATAGAAAGGATGCTTGTTCTACCACAAAATTGCTGATGCCAGCCTCAAAACGCAAAGTTCAAAGTTTATACCCAGGTTCCCATGGAAAAGCAAGGAGATTTGCATGTGGGAAAGACTATAGCAAAGAAAGGATTGCCATGACCAAGGGATTTGTTGTCAAGGGGCCAGCCTATATCAGGGAAAAGCCTCTCCCTACTAGTAAGGATGCAGATTTTAGAATGCCACCATTAGAATTAGAATTAGAATGCTTAGAATTCATGTTGCAGATCTCATGAAGGGCGGTGAGGAGACACATGACATGACTGAGTAGGCTGAAACGTGAACAAAAAAATTACACAGGAAAAGCAAGCAACATATAAAGCATATCGTCAGATAGATGAACACTGGGAAAAGGAGGTGGGCCAGTCACGAGGCAAGAGCAAGGGATCACTAAGAGACAGCCCCCATGCTCCAGCACAGCATTGTTGAAATCTAGAGCAAGCAAGGCAGATTCCTGTGAGGATTTCAGTTCCACCATATGGGAAGACATGGAGAGGGATAACACCACATCGGCAATGAGATCACAGATTCCTCAAAGAAACATATCTTAACTAAAGGCTACAAGTCTATATGCTTCACGTACTACAGGAGTTTCATCAGAACATCTGCATACAATTTTAGAGAGAGAAGAAACTTTCTGGTCTAACACTCAAACTTTAGACCTAAGGAAACTGAGGTCCAGGGAGAGTGATCTGCCTAAGGTCATATGGTGGCAGATCTATGGCAAGAACCCCATCTGCAAGGAATTTTTTAAAAATCTGTTTTGCTTTTCCTCATCTAAGTTAATTCCAATAACATTTAAATTGGCAATTTTTATTAGTACTCAGACCACAGGAGGCTTACACATCATTCTTTTCATAACCTCTTATGAGGTAGGTGGTGCCAATATCATCTTTCTACTTTAACCATCACTGCTTTCCTATGATATATCTATTTCCTTGCTTTCACATTTGTAATGTTACTTTATTAATTTCTTTGAAACATCATATCTGTTACAAGTCTACATTCACACACAGGTGTAATCATTTCTAAAACAAGTCCTATGATGTTTCAGCCTCAAAAACAAAATGTTTCATGTATATACTTTCCCCACCACCCTTATAAATCCTTATGGTCAGGAATGGTAGCAGTCCCAGGAATATATTGGACATTCAAAAAACACTTGCTAAAGAAAAGATGTTGGAAGAATAACCCTGTACCATTGGTTTGGTGCTTGGTGGATTCTAGACACCTCCTGGCCAAAATACATTCCTGCTGCTGAATGTAAAGCATAAAGCAAGAGTGGTTTCAGGAATCCTTTCACTTTCTCTGATTTGTCAAGATGTTAACACTTGATAGGTCTCTTGTGACCTGACCTACCCCTCATTCACTCACACCATACCTTGATGTGGGAATGTTTTGTGATTTATCTGTTCTCCCACATCTTTACCTGTTCCTTTCAGACATTTAGCTTTGATGGTGACCTTTGTTGACCCCTATCATCACCACTCTTCTGATTGCTTTTTCTACTTAATGAAGAATCACATTTCCTCCTCCCTGCTGTTACCCTATATTCCATTTAAAGAGCTAGTTGGCTTACTGGAGGAAAAACAGCATGCTATAGTTGAGATAGCATGGGATGCATCTGGAGTCAAAGTGCCAAGTTCAAATCTTAGCTCTGCTACTTGACACCTTAGCGGCCTTGGGCATGTCATTTCCCCTATTTAGTTTTCAGTTTCCTAACATTTCAAATGAGGGGGTAGGACTAGGTGAACTAAGGTTATTGATGGATCTAAATTTTAGGATTTCTCACACAATTGCACTAACATGGGAAACTCCCATAGACTCTCCACAAGATACATCATCACTATAGAAAATACTCCTAGACCACTCTAGTATCCTCCTTGGTTGTCCCTTCAAAAACCAGCCTGTGACTACTGTTTGCATCTAGTCCCGCTCCCAAGATTACACTCCAATATTTCTCTCACTTTCTCTTTCCCAACTGAAGGTGCCCCTGGATTTCTACTTTTGACCTCCTACTTTCCTGCCAAAGGAACACACCCATGTACATGATGGTACAGAAGTTAGGGATACCTCCAAGCATAAGCAGAATCAGCTTTTATAAATAAAACACAGAAATTCTCATGGGAATCTGCCCTGTTTGTTGGGGGGGCTTCTTCTTTCCATTTATCAGGCAACAAAAGTTTCAATGTACAGATAACTTGAAGAGTGCACATTTCTATAGAGCTTTAAGGTTTGCAAAGCACTTCACATAAACTTTCTAATTTGCTACTTACAACAACCCTATGAGGTGGGTGCTACTGTTATCCCCATTTATAGATAAGAAAATGGATTCAGAAAGGCCAAAGAGCCTGTCCAAAATCACACAAATAGAAGGCATGTGATTTGGGAATCAAATCCATGTTTTCTTCTTGGACTCCATGTCTCACCCTCTATTTGCTGTTACATGTTTTATACTTCTGACGTCCAAGGATACTGGTGACATTCTGGTACGCTCTCTCCTCAAAGCATGTGGATCTCTTCTCACTAATGCTAGGCCTTTCCAACTCTGACTTCTTTAGTGGGGGGTGGCATTCATAGAGTGAGGACCATGGAGTGAATGTATGGCCAAGGACCTCCTACTTTATCATATGGAACACTTTAAACATATGCAAACTAGTGATGAAAGTCATGCTATCTCATGCAAAAATAGTAAAATGGAAAAAAAAAAAAGGCAATCCCAATGCTTTCTTGAACTAAAACAGGAGGTTCCATGGGTCTATAAGACTTCCAGTGTCTCAAAATATAGGAAAAATAACTTAACATGCTGAAAAAAGAATCAGTGAGCACACTCTTGAGAGAGACACACAGTTCATCAGGGACATGAAAATACTGTACCAACCACAATGACAACAATGCAGGAAATTTCCACTAGGCAGTTAATTACAGACCTAAACAAGCACATATATATGTGCATATATATGTATATATATATATATATATATATATGAAACACCTACTCCAATAAGACAAGTAGCCTAACATTATATATATTAACATCAAATATTTGACATCAGCTTTTCTCCAGCTGTTCCCTAGAGGCCTCATGGCATTGGGATAAAAGCCTGAGGGAGATCTGGGATTGTATCTCAGCTTTTTTCTATTCATTCATTCATTCATTCAGCTAAATGACCACTTAACCTCTCAGCCTCAGTTTCTCCAGCTGTATGTAGTTGTAGATTTAACTGGAACATTTCCCATGGAGCTAGACAGGTACTTAGGCCCATTCCAGATGACAGGCTCCTAGTTATGCATTTCCTTTAGCAAGGAGGCAAAAGAAATATCTCACCAGAAGAGGCCCAAGTGCTTGTCTAGCTCTGTGGGAAGTACACCTGCCCAATTCTCCCTACAGTAAAATGGGGATGTTAATAATATTTACACAATCTATCTTAGAGGGTAGTTGTGACAGATAATTTGAATTACCTTCAAGTGCTATGAGTTTTATTATTGTTATTATAAAACTATGACCTACTATGGTCCAAATAATGGTACGAATGCACTTAAAGAACATGTTGACAGAGGAGAAAAGGAAACTTTAAACAAAACCCAGATTTTTAAAACTTATAGCCACAAGGAATTTTCTTGCAAGCTTCTGGGAAATTAACTCTAAAGAACAAAGGATGCTAGAGTAAAAGTATATAATTGAAAATGAAAAGTTGTGTTGTTGAAACAGAGTTAATGTGATCCAACAACACTTCAAGTAGTGCTCTTTATCAGCACTGTCAAAACCTGTCTCAAAGAACTTAAGGCTTTCCTGCAAGAATCCTAAATTTCACCAGCTGAATGGCTCTTTTGCTGCTAGGACGTTGGCAAATTCCAAAGAGTTTTGTACACTCTGTTTTCTATGAACTTAATTTCAGTGTTCTTAACCACTAAACTAACTTACAGCATCAGCTTTCTTTTGAGTATTATTATAAGTCAGCCAACATACAGCTAAAACTCAGAAAAAAACAGGACCAAATCTGTTTGTCCATTTTATGCTTTAGATATGCTCCACTTTGTGCCCTGAGTCCTCTCCCACCTTCTGCTTGGAAGGTTCATGTAAGGAGAAAAGATGGAGTGAATTTGTAGAAATGTCTTCTTCTCTACTCTTCTTTCTCCCAAGAAAAGAAATGAAACAAAGGGAGGGAATAGGTGGTTATGCACAACTCACGCTTGGGGAAGTAGAGACCCATGTCAATTATTAGCAGACCTGGGACATCTAAAAGAATTCCTCCATCATATATGATTTCTGACCCTAAGGGATAATGGAAATTGCCAAATTCTCAAAAATTAATTTTTATTGACCTCTTTAATTTCATTAAAATTTGTTTATATAGTTTGCTTTGGTACACCAGACACTTCACCTTCAGCACCTAAATACTTCAACCCACCCTCCTAGAAATGCCATTGCCTATAAATTTCTCCCTTTTTGTGGCATCACCTTTAATTTTTATAGTGCTTTCTATGTTATTTTAAATAAATGTTGTGCAGAATTTTTAGGATCATACATTTAGAATGGACTGGGACATATGAGGTCATCATTTTACACATGAGGAAACTGAGGTAGAGAGGTTAAATGACCTGCCCCAAATCACCTAGCACTAGGTGGCAGAGCTATTCTTTGACAACTGACTCCCAAACAATACTGTGATCACTTCACTGTGCTGTATTTCATGAAAGCAAAAGATAATGAGAATATGTACCAACTCTAAATAAATAAATAAATAAATAAGAGCTATAGATCCTGGGAACTACTGGAATTCATTAAGTAGGCAGGTGACATGGTCAGATTTGTGCTTTAAGGAAGATCACTTTAATAGCTTAGTAGTTTAGTAGCTAGACTGGAGTGGAGAGAGACTCAAGGCTGGGAGACTGACCAAAAGGCTATGGCAATAATATGAGAACCTGCACTAGGGTGGCAGCTACGTAAGTGGAGGAAAGGGTTACATACAAGATAGGATTGAGGTAAAGTTGACAGTACTTGACAACAGTAGAGAATAACATTGAAATTTTAAGCCTGAGTGACTGGGATAGTAGTATGGATAGTAATAGGAAAGTTCAGAAGAGGGGAGGATTTTTGGGGTAGAAGAGATTAAGTTCTATTTTGAACATATTTTCAAAGAGGCAGAGGAACTAGAGACCAAATTGCCAATATTTGCTGGATTATGGAGAAAGTAAGGGAGCTCCAAAAAAAACCCATGTATTTCTGCTTCATTGACTACATTAAGTATTTGACTGTGTGGATCACAACAAAACATAGCAAGTTCTACCAGATCATCTTACTTGTCTCCTGAGGAACCTGTATCTGGGCCAAGAAGCAACAGTTAGAACTGAACAGGGAACAGCTGGTTTAAGATCGGAAAAGGAGTATGACAAGGCTGTGTATATTGTCACCTTATTTATTTAACTTATATGCAGGGTACATTATGCAAAATGCCAGACTGGATGAATCAAAAGCCATAATTAAAGTTGCTGGGAGCAATATCAACAATCTCAGATATGCAGACGATACCACTCTGGTGGCAGAAAGTGAAGAGGAATTAAGAAGTCTTTTGATGAGGGTGAAAGAGGAGAGTGTAAAAGCTGCCTTGAAGCTTAACATAAAAAAAAAAACACCCAACTAAGATCTTGGCAACTGGTCTCATCACTTCCTGGCAAATAGGGGAAAAAAAGGAAGCAGTGTCAAATTTTATATTCTTGAGCTCAAAGATCACTGCAGATGGCAACTGCAGTCATGAAATTAAAAGATACTTGTTCCTTGGAATTAAAGTGATGGCAAATCTGGAGAGCATACTGAAAAACAGACACACCACCTTGCCAACAAAGGTCCATATAGTCAAAGCTGTTTTTTTCCAGTAGCAATTTATGAGAATTGGACTATAAGGTAAGCTGAGTGCCACAGAATCAACGTTTTTTAATTGTGGTGCTAGAGAAGACTTTTGATAGGCCATTGGACAGCAAGGAGATAAAATCAGTCAATACATAAAGAAATTAATTCAAGCTATCCATTGAAAGGTCAAGTACTGAAGCTGAAGCTTAAATACTTTGGTCACATAATGGAAAGAGAGGACTATTTGGGAAAGATTGAAGACAAAAGGAAAAGGGGGTGGCAGAAGAGATGGTCAGATAGTATCATCAAAATAATGAACATTAACTTGGACAGACTTTGAGAGATAGTGGAGGACAGAAAGGCCTGGAGTACTAGGGTCAGACACAACTGAATCACTGAAAGGCAACAGCAACGACAACATTTGGACGTGTTGATTTTGAGATGTCTATGGGACATCCATTTCAAAATGTCCAAGAGGCAATAATGCAACCCACCTTCTACAAAACATATTGCCTGAAAGTTTCTCCCTTTTTGTGATATTGCCTTTAATTTCTATAGTATGCATACATTTTTATTTTTATAGAATAGACAGTATTTTTATCATTTTATTATTATTTTACTTTTGTAGTACATTCTGCATGTATATAGTATTTTTATAGTACATATGGTATAGACATGAAAGTATAGACAAGGAAGTTAAAACTAAATAAATAAATCAAGAAGTTAAAACTAAATAAAGAGATCTTGGAATCATCTGCAAAGACATAATAATTGAACCTCTGGGATTTCAGAGACCATGAAGTGAGATCCTTTAGCCAACGAGTGCCTCTCAGCCCTTTCCCCTCTCCCCAAGGGTTAGTATCTAATTAATTCTCAAGGCTGCAGTGAGCAGTATCACAAATGACCATATCAAATAGAATCCTCTCCCAGAACTCTCTGCTACAAAACAGCTTATTTCATGAGGATATTGAACCTTAGTAGTTGCTGTAGTGAGCCAGAGGGATTTTAGTAATCTATAGTGGACTTTAGGTGGGTTATACACAATTAGCAATTAGATCACCTATTTTAATGGAGAAATAGAGTATTCAGAATGATCAAAATCCAATGGAACAGCCTTGAGAAGCACATGACAAAGCTCCAAGGGTTTTCCTGGGTGTGTTCCATTTCCTATCAGTCCAGGTACAAAATGTTGTAACTACAGTATATCTCTGCGGAAATATGGCAGAAGGACTCTGAGGAAAATTTGATTTCTCCACAGACACAAATTTGAATTTCACACTAATGTAATGAGACTTTTTTTCATCCACTGAGCATTACATGAAAAATACCAATTCACATTTTTGTCTTTTTTTTTCATTTCCCCCCTATCCTGCTGCTTATTTGGAATATACATGACAGACTCTACATCTTTATTAAAGGAATGTTTATTATTAGTGACAAAAATGTTTAACACCTCATTCGGTTGTGTTGTTTTGTGTTTTAAATGCTTTCGAAAAAATGTGCTGATAAAACTGTTCACTGGATCAGCAACAGTAAATGCATACAGAATTAGATAGTCAAAAATTAGTTGCTTTGTTTTGTTTGCCAAGGCATGGATCCCTGCCTCCTATCAAATAGCTGATGCCATCACAAATGACCTAAACTGATCTAATTCATGTCTTAGCAATGTCTTTATTGCCAGAGAATGAGGAAAATCTTGGCCTTGGCAGGTAAATGAATGAGGGAATGAGTGATCGTCAAATACCATCTGCTATTTTAAAACACGTTTATTTGTAGCTCAAGTGCATATGTGCCCTCCTGTTGCTATTTGGATTGGGAATGAGGGGCCATCTCTCATTCCATTTACAGCCCTTGGCTACACTGGCAGGAAGAGCTGATGCAGCAAAAAATGGCATGGTTCAAACTATTTCTGTTAGCAACTGTAATTGCTGCTCAGGACATTTCTTGACATTTTTAGGAAGTTCAGAGACAAAACCTGGTAAGTCACAATTCCCTCCTGGAACAGATGGAGCTGCTGGAGAACACATTAAGCCAATTAGAAAGCAGCCACTGCTTTTCTCCTTGAAGTCCTTCAGGATGTCTGAGTATAGGGCCAAGGGCAAGGGCCAGGCTGAGCTAAGGAACAAGCTGTACCACTCTGATCTTTCCAAAGCAATTGCTAAATTTAACTATAGAAAACTTGCCATACTCCAGTTTTTAAACTCCTCAACTCTTTGTGATAAAACTGTTTAACCACCAGAAATGAGTTCTTACAGTGTCTATAGCAGAAATGTGTGCTTTCCCTCTTCCTCCCCCCTTTAATCTATACATTTGTGTTCAGTCTTTGATAGATTTATCACGTATCTGGCATCTTGGATACCTCATTGCAAAGGAATAGGAAATACTTCAAGGAAAATTTTTGATGGTTGTTGAACTCTCAGAAGAGATTTCACACCTTCAATATGTACTGAATTTCAAGAAAGGTAATCTAGAGGGATCTGCCTCTCTAGTAACAACACAGTGGAAACAATGAGAACCTACAAATGTGTAACTCAACTAGTACATTCTAAATAATCCTTTAATTTGGTGGGGAGGAGTGTATATGGTGGTGTGAGGTTTGGAGGTAGGATTCCATCAGAATAGGGAATTCTGGGTAAAAAAACCAACTCCTTCTACCAATGCACATTAGAAACATAATAAACATTTCTTTAAGACTTTATAGTCTTAGAGAGTTGCCTGAGGCTAAATGAATTGCCTAGGGTCACACAGCCAGTATGTTTCAGGATTTGAACCAAGCTCTTCTCAACTCTAAAGCTCACTCTATAGCCATTATGCCACACTACTTCTAAAGGACACAATAATTTCAAAAAAGCTGATGGCTATAATTGGTGATAATGAGACAACACACACACACTAACAAATAAGGCATTAAAAAAAGAATTCTGCAAAAATGTATACATAAAACCTATATTAGAAAGAGTGAAGTGAAGATGAGGGTTTAAATAATATGGTACCCATAAGGGGAATGAAGAACAAAAATCTCATTAATGGAGAAGCAGTGAAACATTGGAAAGACTGCTACTATCATGAGAGAGGAACTAGAAGATCTGGAAAACTTGAAGATATTTATCATTAAACATTAACAGATATTCTGTAGGGTAATAAAGTCTTTGGTTAATATGTGAAATGAATTAAATCTTTTTTGGAGGGTCAAACTAGAATATTAATGTGATACTTTTTAGACTAGTTTTCTTAGCATCTAGTACAGTGTCTGCATATTACATAGATGCTTAGTAAATGTTGAACTGAAGATGTTAGTTCATATTGATTTTATACAGTAAAACAAAAGAACAATTTATCTGAAGAAAATAATGCCTTCTATAGAAGAATGGAAAAATACCAGGACCAATAAGGATGTGAGAGACAACTGGGGAGGGAGAAAGAAAGTTATATAGGACAAAATATATCCACTCTTATTTGTATGTTTATTTCCATTCTTGAGTTGTTGATAGCAGCTGCTTTTATGACCCAGATTTTATTGGGGGCGATATCTCATTCAGACTAGAACATAAGATAAGGAAATATTTGAGTTAGCAGAGAAATTCTCAACATATAAAATGCAGGACTGGCTAAAATGGGGAAAATGAGATTACTTTGAGGAATTTGTTACATTCAGAATCATGCTAACATTTAATAAAAATAGGGCTGTCTAGATTTTTCATCCACATATCTGTAGTTATAATCATGGAGGCTGTTTCCTATGTCAGAACTCCTTTGCCCAACTCTACCACAAGTATTCTCCTGATGACAAGACAAATACCATATACATTTCCCTCTTTGAATCAATTCAAATGAGAGTGTGGCTCAAGAGTTGTTCACTCTCCTCCAGTTTCCCTTCCATTATAAAAATTCCTTGTGTGCCTCTTTTATAATATAGAGATAATTTTCCACATTCTTCTTCCTCCTTCCCTTTTCTTCCAGTACATCCTTTTCTCATCCTTCCATTTTTCTTTTGAAATCATCCCAACATAATAGATTCTGTTTAAGCAGACTCCTAACTTCACTAAAGATTATAAAGTTCTTAGGGGTTACATGTATCATCTTCCCATTTAGGGATATAAACAGTTTAACCTTATTAAGTCCTTTATGATTTCTCCCTCCTGTTTACCTTTTTATGAATCTTTTGAGTCTTGTGTTTGAATGTCAAAATTTCTATTCAGCTCTGATCTTTTCATCAGAAATGGCTTCAAGTCCTCTAATTAAATTTCCATTTTTTACCCTGTAGGTTTATATTCAGTTTTGCTGGATAGGTGGTTCTTGGTTATAATCCTAGTTCTTTTGCCTTTTGGAACCTCATATTCCAAGCCCTCTGATCTTTCATAATAGTAGCTACTAAATCTTGTGTGATCTTAACTGTAGCTCCATGGTATCTGAATTATCCCCCCTCCCCCAGCTGTTTACAATAATTTCTTTTTGACCTGGGAGCTCTGGAATTTGGCCATAGTATTCCTGAAAGTTTTTATTTTGGGATCTCTTTCAGGAAGTGATCAATGGAGTCATTCAGTTTCTACTTTGCCCTCTAATTCTATATCTGGGAAGTTTTCCTTATTAATTTCTTGAAATATAATATCTAGGCTCTTTTTAAAAATCATGGCTTTTAGGAAATCCAATAATTCTTAAGTTATTTCTCCTTGACCTATTTTCCAAATCAGTTGTTTTTCCTGTGAGATATTTCACATTTTCTCCTGTATTTTTTCACCCTTGAATTTGTTTTATTGTTTCTTGATGTCTCATGGAATCATTAGCTTCCACTTGACCAATTGTAATTTTTAAAGAGTTATTTTCTTTAGAGAGATTGTGTGTCTCTTTTACTATTTGGCCAATTCTGTTTTATAAGGAGTTATTTTCTTCAATTTTTTTTTAATCAAGCTGTTAATTCACTTTTCATAATGTTCTTGCATTGTTCACATTTCTTTTTCCAATGTTTCCTATACCATTCTTTTTTGTTTTTTTAAAATATATTTTTTGTTCTTTTTAAAAAAAAAAAAACAAATTTTTTTTTTTTAGCTCTTCTAGGAATTCTTGTTCATCTTGTGTCCAATCTGCATTTTCCTTTGAGGCTTTACTTGTAGATGTTTTCAAGTCATCATCTTCTGAGTTTGTCTTGAGCTTCCCTGTCACCATAGTAGCTTTTTATGGTCAGATTCTTTTTTTTGTTTGCTCATTTTCCCGGCATATTTCTTGATTTTGAACTTTATGTTAGAGTTGGGATCTGCTCATCTCTGGAGGTGGGAGCAGCTAGGTAGCGCAGTAGATAGAGTGCCAGGCCTGAAGTCAGGAATATTCATCTTTGTGAATTAAAATCTTGCCTCAGACACTTACTAGCAGTGTGACCCTGTTTGCTTCAGTGTCCTCATCTGTGAAATGAGCTGGAGAAGGAAATAGCAAACCATTCCAATATTTTTTCCAAGAAAACTCCAAATGGGATCATAAAGAGTCAGATACAACTGAAATCCCTGAACAACAACAAATGCCTTGGTCTAATTCTGATTTTCTGACTTTTATGTCCTTGTGCTTTCACAACTAGTTCTGCAGGCTTGTAAATTTTCGGTGCCTCCATGATCTTGTCAGAGTTCAGTCACTACCTTCTTGGTCTGGGTTCTAGTTTTTACTCAGGTAGGGTCCTTATTTGCTTGTGGCTGCATCTGCCTCTCCCTGCTCCAGAACTATAATCCAGAAGGTGCCAAATGGCACTTACTCCTACACCCAGTATTAGCACAAGGATCCCCTAGAATCTTTCTGACTATTCAGTCTCCTTACCATCTTTGAGTGCTGGACACCAGGTGGTCCTAGTGCTGCCTCTGCTGCTGCCTCTACCTCCAAAGCCTATAGGTAATGCCACTTCTGCCTTGCTGGGCTCCTGGCCAGCCTTCACCCTACCGTCTGCAGACCTCTCTTTCTGTCCTGAGTTGCCCTGGGATAGAAAAATGACTAACTGTGTCTCGTTGTTGTTGTTTTTGCTCAGAATTCAGTTTGACATGCTTTTAAAAGTTTAGTAGAGGGGTGTGTTGGGATAGTTTAGCAAAAATGCTCACTTCACTCTGCTATCTTGATTTTGCCCCCATCTCCAAGCATTTGTCCTTTAAAGCATTTTTCTTGGAGGGATAATTTTGCTCTAAAGTCACTGCCATTTCTCAATACATTTTTCGATGTTTTCTTTTGGAAGAGTTACCAGAATTAGTCTGGGAGGTCAAAAAACAATCCCTTTACTTTAGAATCAATTTATTTCTGACTAAATAGTGTTTCCAAATTTGATCCTCTAATTTATTTACTGGTCTCATCTGCAAATGATTTTGGGTTGTTGCCAACAAATTATAGCCATTATTAAAGGATGAAGAGTTTTCACTATAAAAGATGTTTAAGAGTATGCTTCTGGCTCTGAAGTCAGTTGCTAACAAGAAACTTATATTAAAAAAAATTCTTTTGAAGCAAGGACAACATCTTTGAAAGAGGTTCATAGCACCCAAAGGTGACTGTGCTCTCATTTGGATACAAAGGTTTTGATACATTAGAGTCAATTCTGCTATATTTATTTAAAAAAAATAAGTCTTACTACCTTATAGTTACGCATCAGAAGACTATGGATCTATCAGAAGTGGTAGGGTAGAATATCATGTAGGCAGAGTGATTTTGAAACTGTTAACTGATGAAATACAGCTATATTTATGGCTTTAATTTAAACCAAAACATTCAGGTGCCCCAAGGCACAATGGAGAGTTGTATGGTGGCCATTAGCAAACTGTAGCATCCTCCCAGGGATGTCCGTTGTGTGAGAAGTGGAGTAAAAGATAGCATGGTAGATGTGTAAGACTGGAGAAGGAGATGGCTCAGGCATGTAGGGGAAAGAATTACAAAAGGTGGACAGTTTAGGGGTCAGGTTGGTACTTTAAAGATATTTAAGGAACACCAGAAAAAAGCCACTGGCATATCAGGGGGGCTGTCTAGGAAGAATTTATGGCAGGGCATGGATAAGAGTTTCAGGATGGCATGACGTGGAGGATTTTATCTTTACCAATGAAGGAAACCCCTTCTATTAAGATCACAGATCTATCCAAATAAATAATTTACTCCTTGCATACTTATTAAGATATTTTCTAAACCCATCATTGATTCTATTGGTTATTGTTCTCATTATTGCATATTTGGGGCCTCTTATACAAAATGCCTTTCTTAAGCAAAGAAGCTCACACACAGGCTATCAGAGAATCCCAGCATATTATGGTTGAGAAGGACCTCAAGAGATAAACTAATCTCCTGTATGTATATACATATGTATGTATGTATGTGTACATGTGTATGTATATGTGTACACACACACACCTATCTCTATGTGAACAGGAACCCCCTACAACATCTCTAAGAAATGGTCATCTACCTCTTGCTTGAATACTCCCTTCTGAAATGGCCTTGTCTACTTTTGGACAATGCTATTGGGAAAATTCCCCTCACATCAAGTTATGAAATCAATACTCTACAGATTCTATCCATTGCTCCCACTTCTGCCCTTTGTAGCTAAGCAGAACAAGCCCAATCCCTTCTCTCCATGATAGTCCTTTGAATATTTGAAGATGGTGTTCATCCCCTAACCCTCCTTGCCAATTTTCTCTAGGTTGTGTCCCAGTTCTTTTGATCACTTAAAAATGTTTTATTAGAAACCCTGTTACCAGTCTTCATGAACTCCAGTCCCTTCACTGCTATCATCACTCTCCTTCGTTAGTATTCTCTCTAAGGTGTGATGTGCAGAATAAAACACAGTCCTCTAGACGTGATCTGACCAGGGCAGCCCCTGCTTTGACCTGGGCTGCTATGGACTCACAATTTTTTTAGCACACAGTTTGCTAAAATTGTCAGATTTAGGACAGAAAATCTGCCGTTTTCCCACCGATGATATTTTTGCTCATCAATGAACAAACACTTATCAAATGCCTACTCTGTGCCATTCACCGTGCTTGGTGTTGGGGATACAAAGGCAAACACGAAACCTGCCTTTCCTTCAAGGAGCTTACATTCTAGGGAATTATGACATGGATTCATATAAACACATACAAAAATACATAGATATGCATATACATATATGATAGGCACCATTTTCTAAAGGAACTCTAGTCTATACTTCCCATTCTGTTAAATTTTGGTCCTACCCCATTGTCCATTTGAAGAAACAGTTCAAACTATATGTCGTCTCTGCAACTTCATATCAGAATTTAAACAATAGGTGTTCTTCCCTGATTTCCATTTTTCCTATATAGCTAATTAGGATGAATTCCTTTGAGTGATTTCTACAAGGATCTGGAACTTGATACAATCAGTACAATGTCACCTACAGACCGGAGAGATCATCTAGATCAGAGGGATCCAACATGAAGCCTCCTGGTGGCATGAGGCCCATGATCCTCCCAGTGACTGGGAATTATTTAACAAAATAAGTGAAAACACAATAGAGCAAAGATAGCTTTACTATGTAGCTTTCTGAGTCAACGTGCTGCCTGGGGGGAGCCTTCTGCGCGGTTTAGTGACCCCCTTTTTCTGTTTGAGTTTGTTTGACAACCCTTATCTAGAAGACCTTCTGTCCTTCTTCACTTTGGAATTTATGCCGGACCCCCTTCGTGACTGGCAAACAACTGTGGCAGACATAGGTTGGGTCTACTTCAGTATTAGGAAGCAGAAGTCATTAAAATTGTATACTGGTTTCTTACCAGTAATTCATATTAAATATAGGAGGATTATGAAAAATATTGCTTAGATACTAAGTATTAATATTAAAACAATAGGGTGGTGAGGTACAGACGGAGGGTATTTACGTTTCCTTCTTTTTGTCGTTTCTTCTTTGAGCACTATTAGAGCAAATGTGACATGGTTTTTGCCTGTTGTTACTATCACTATTCACTTCTTCATGCTGTTCTTGATCGTATTTGAGAACTAACATACCATGATGGGATAAAGATGAGAACATGATTTAAAGAGAAAAGTACTGGAGTTCCAAAAAAATCCCCATGAACATGTTCATTGATTAACCTGTGGTCTAACTCCACTTACAAAAAACCCTAAACAACCCATGCAAACATTGGATCTCATGGGACAAAGTTTAAAAAAGAAAGAAAAAGGAATAAACAAATCCTAAGCTACTTTAAAAGGAAGAGAAGAAGGCTATGTTGGAATTGGGATATTTGAGACATTCAAGGGAAGATGAAGCGATGTTATGTCACTTGAAAGTCTACCATAGCTTTTCAGTCATTTACTTTCTGAGTAAGATAAGGTTGGGGAAGGTTTTCAAATAAAGGTAGCAGGGTTTATGCACTTTGAGCTAGCTGATGATTTCCTCTGTACTTCCCATTTGCTATGTATGGAATCATCTGATTTATAATAATTCTCCATGGTAGCAATTGTTATGGTACCTTTCACATTAAATTCTGGCATGGAGAGGATAGCTATGCTATTTTAGTATAGGATTTGGAGTAAGAGGGCAGAGAGGACAGAGTAAGACTATCAGAAACAAAAACAATAAAAATGTCTTCTAATAAAATATTCCATTGTACCTTAGAAGGAAATGCAAAAATAATCCTGGTTGCTGTCCCTGCTGTAATTCCTATTCATAACAGATGCTCTTTGTGCCGGGGTCCTAGTGGATTTTATGGAGGCTCTGATTGACAAAGCCTGGGCTTGGGCTGCAAGCCCTTGATGAGAACATCTTCAATATGCTCCTTCCTCATCCATTATTTAGAGGGTTGTTTGGTGGCAGCACTATGATCTCGGAGCTAATTGTAGGGCCACCATCTGCAGAGAAGTTCCTGTTATTGCTAAATTGTGTGAGAGTCACAGTAGCATTTCTCTTCTCAAAAAGGAGTTTTGTACCTGGTCATTTTAGTTCTAGAACTGAATTTTCAACATTGAAATTGCTTCAGGATGGTGTGAAATTGTTTTCTCTTTAGAGCTAGAATCCAGGGGAATAAAAAAAGGGAGGTTCTTTCCAAATTATGAAAAGTCCATACTTCATGAAATTAAAAAATAAATGATTGTATTAATACTATAAAATTATACAAGTTAATATTAATAATTAAATTACTTAAATATATGATTCACAATGGGCTTTCATTACATACTAGACAGTAAATACTAGACTAACAAGTTATACCACTTATAAACCTTGCTCAGTTAAGAATCACATTTCTCCAAAGGTAGATTAAGAGCTATCATTTTAACTAACAATAGCTATAACTCCCTTACCACTTGGAATTTCGGGAAATGCTTTTGGTATTCTCGGTCTCCTAGAAGTAGCATGACTCGATCATGGTGGAATAAACTGTCTCCAACCCCCCACCATCCATTCCCAAATCTGGGAGTACCTCCTGAAGTACCCAGAGGCTTCCTTCCTTCCTTCCTTTTTTTTGGTTCTCTTTTCAGCTTTGAAAGGGGCTTGGGCTCAGGAGGACTCCAGACACCTGGAAGCACCAGTGGCCCTTATTTATTTATTTATTGAAGATCTCCCACCATCTACAGCAGCAGTTCTCAACCTGTGAGTTATGTTCAATTTGTAACAATGAAAATACATCCGGTATATCAGATATTTACATTATGATTCATAACAGTAGCAAAATTGCAGTTATGAAGTAGCAACGAAAATAATTTTATGGTTGGGGGGTCACCACAACATGCAGAACTGTATTAAAGGGTTGCGGCATTAGGAAGGTTGAGAACCACTGATCTACAGCAAAGTGATCTGGCAAAGAGCCTTTAATCTCTCTCAAAAAACTCTAGGCTGGAAGTCAGGAGAAATGTGACCCAGCTCAGATTCAGTTCTGATAAAAGACCATCAACCTCCAAAGTTTTTGCACTTATCTCTAAATACCCTTCAAAATCTCCATAGCAGTCTCCATTTACCTTCTTTTCCTCCTCTAGGTGGAGCTATCTTTCCTAAAGCATTAGAAATAAACTATTTCTTAATTAGCTTTGTTTTGCTCTCTTGGTCCATTACCAGCGGTTGTGGTATTTACTACTATTCTTCATTGAAGAGATACAGTATTTTGCTATAGGTTAAATCAATTTCTATGGGCTATCCCAACAATGTATCTACCATTAATGTTATTGTTTTTTGTTGGAAAACAAATTCTAGTTTCAAATAATTGGCTTATAGCCAAACTTTTGAAATATAACAGAGTATACTACGGACCTTCCAATATTTCATACCCATGGGCAGGACTTCCTGATAGAGAAAACTGTCAGGGCTATTGATCCTAGTCAGAGAGAAAGGAACTGTTAATCTCAACAGAAAAAATAAGAGGACATTTTCATGAATTCTTTATTCATCTAAAGTAAAGTTTTTACACTAAGAGTGTGAATCAGATTTTCTCAAACAAGCTCTGGGAATTTTGGCATCATCCAGTCCAGTATCTGGTGAAAGGAGTTGAAGACTGGCAGGTTCTGGTACCTTCTCCTTCCAAAGGCTCAGCTTTGGCAAGGATGATGTAGTACACAGCAGCACACTTAGAGACTTGAGGGGCTTTGGAAGACATGCTACTGGATTTATGGATCTAACAGACTTTTAAAGACCAAAAAACATCTCTTCAGATTCATGAAAAGTCCTCTAATGTGAAATGATCTGGTGAAGTCTAGAAACAGCTATGCTGAGACTATTCCAGAGAGTTCCCTCAATTCCCACATCATTCCGACATTTTCTCCTTCATTCTTGGATCCCATGAAGAGGTAGTCCTTGTCAAGGCAAACTCTTCTACACACATCCTTGATCTCATTTCTTCCTTTCTTCTCTAGGAGATTGCCCCAACTATCATCTCCACTCTCTTATTTTCAATTTCTCCCTGACTGCTGGCTCTTTTCCTATTGCTTACAAACATCCTCACATCTGCATCCTTAAAATCCCTCAGTTGATCTTATCACTCCCGAAACTTAACATCCTATTTATCTCTCCATTTTCATGGCTAAATTCCTTGAGGAAGCTAACTGGAATCCTCTACTTTGTCTCCTCCTACTCTTTTCTAAAACTTCTGTAGTCTGGCTTCCAACTTCATCATTCAGCTGAAACTTCCCTCTCCATAGTTAACCAAGTTTTTTTTTTTTAAATGCCAAATCTAATATGACCTCTTCTTAATCCTTAACCTTCTTGACATCCTACAGCTTTTGATACTGTTCATCACCTCACAGATACTCTTTGCTCTTTGTGGTATGACTCTCCTGATTCTCCCCTTTTCTGTCTGTCCCTTCTCAGTTTCTTCTGCTGGTTTTTCAACCATATCACCCTTACAATAGCTGTGGGCATACCCCTAGGCTCTGTCCTGAGCTGCTTTTCTGTTTCACTTGGTGATCTCATCAGTTCCCATAGGTTCAGTTATCATCTTTGTGCTGATGATTCCCAGATTTATATATCCAGCTCTAGTTTTTCCTGAGCTACAAGACCAAAGGCCTTTTGGATGTCTTAACCTGAATATTTAATAGATATCTCAAACTTAACATGCCTCAAACAGAACTTATTTTCTTCCTCTCAAACCCTACCCTCTTCTGAACTTCTCTTTTACCTTGGCTTACAGGCATCGTATTCACTTCCTTACTCTCAGCTCCTCTGCCAAATCTTGTCATTTTTATGTTCCCAACATTTTTTGGTATGTGTCCTCTTCTCTCTCCTCACACATCTACAACCCTAGATCTGGCCATCATCTCTTCTTGCCTGGAATACTGCAATAGTGTTCTAATGGTGCTCCCTGCCTCAACTTTCTTCCCACTTCAAGCCATCCTCTAATTAGCTGCCAAGTTGATTTCCTGAAGCATAGGTCTAACCACGTCCCCTCCACCTCCACCCCAGTGAGCTTCAGTGTCTCCCTATTACCTCAAAGATCAAACAGAAACTCTTTGGTTTGGCATTTAAAGCTCTTTGTAATCTTATCCCTCCCTACCTTTCTAGACTTAGACTTTACCCCATTTCATTCTTTCCATGATACAGCTATACTAGCCTACTTCCAGGTCCTCAAACACAATACTCCTCTCCTATCTCTGCTTCTTCACTAGCTGCCGCTTATTCCTGGAATGTTTTGACCCCCTTACTCTCCCCACTGCTTTTTAGTTTCCCAGGCTTTTTTTCAGACTCACTTCAAATTCCACCTACTTCCCATCAATTGGGGAATGGTTAAACAAGCTGTGATATATAATTGTAATGGAATGTTATTTACTATAAGAAAGGATGAGCAGGATGATTTCAGAAAAACCTGGGAAGACTTACATAAACTGATGCAAGGTGAAGTGAACAGAACCAGGTATACAGTAATATACAGAACTTTGTATACAGTAATAGCAATGTTATTTGATGAAGAATTGTGAATGACTTAGCTGTTCTCAGCAATACAATGATCCAAGACATTCCCAAAGGACTAATGATGAAGTATCCTATCCACTTCCTGAGAAAGAACAGATATTGGTTGAATACAGACTTTCTTTCCTTTTTTTCTCTTTTGTCCAAATCTTCCTGCACAAAATGACTAATATGGAAATGTTTTACACAATTGCACATGTATAACCTATATCTGCGTACCATCTCAGGGAGGGGAGAAGGGAGGAAGGGAGAGAATTTGGAACTCAAAACTTAAAAAAAGTCACCCTCATTAACTGTGGGCATACTCCAAGACTCTGTCCTGAAAAAAAAAATCCCACCTACTTGCTGGAGTCTTTTCTCAGTCCCCTCAGATTTCCTTCTATCTATGCTATTTGTACCTTTTATGGACCTAGTTATTTGCATGTTGTCTTCCCATTAAAATTGAAGCTCCTTGAGGGGGGGCAAGGAATGTAGTTTTGCTTTTCTTTGTATCCTCAGAGCTTAGCACAGAGCTTGGCATATAGCAAGGGCTTAAATGCTTGTTGACTGATTGTTGAGAGGTTCATTTTACAGATGAATAAACTTGATTAGCTTCCTTACAAATAAAGATTTAGATTTGGAAGGGCTCAACCCAATTATTTTACAGATCAGGAACTGGAGCACCAGAAAGATTATTCACCTTGCTAATCTCAAATGAGATAGAAGGCAGTGTAAAGGTAGACAGAGATAGCATTTACATTTTTATGCAGCTATAGTTTCTCTAGAGATGCCCTCGGTATAGTGGCTAAAGGGATGGTTTGGAGGACAGAATGATATGGGTTCGACTCATTCCCCCAATACATATTGATTGTATGACCATGGGCAAGTGCCGTGGTAATCTTCTAAGACCTTACATTGCATAGGAGTTGCTGAGCTACCTTGGCGGGCATCTCCATACAAGGAATTCTCTATATCAATGCAACCTGCAACCTCATCCCTGTAAGACCCCCAGTCCCTGCCATGGTACCTTGCACACTACAAGGACTCCACAAACATCTACTGGATAGAAAGGAATAAATGTATGTAAAGTGCTTTGTAAAGCTTAAAGTGTCACATGACAAGAAGCCACCATTATTACTGTCTTCCACATCATGAATAACAATGTCAACAAATCCAGTGGGAACTTAATTCAATTCTTACACAGTCCCTCTAACCAAAGAAACTCCAGGAACACTGCCCTCTATTTCACTTGGCCTATGAGTGAATATTCAAGCTACAGGACAATATCCTCTCACTCCCAACTCCAAAATGTTGGGCTGCGGCACTGTCTAAAGTTCTATCTCTGAAAATACTGTGAGATGGAGAAAACTTGAAATCAAACAAGGTTGTGTTAGCCTCATCTCTTTTGGGAAAAGCCCAGCCATCATTTTATTTCTTGTATGATTTCAATGTTTTATGTCAAGCACCTTTTCAGACACTTTTCTCCGTGCCAGGTTTTTTGGTATACACAAAATGACAATGGGCACTCCTTAGCCCCAGTAAGTCTAAAAGTCATTCTGAAGTGCCTACTATGTGCCAGCACTGTGCTAGGCATTTTGAGGGACAGAAATAAATAAGGCACGATTTCTTCCCCATTAAGAGCAATGGGCTTATAATCTACTTGAGGAAAAAAACAAGACTAACTGACATCAAGGAGACAGTTATCTCTTCCAGATGTTTTTGCAATGTCACTCTTAATGCAGGCATTGTGCCTGTCTGTGTCATCCAGTACACTTGGAAGCGCTTCCTTAAATGTAAATATGCCTAATTTTCATATGAAATCTTAGTTGTAATTCAGTGTATCTCAGCAGGGCTCCCTCTCCCATCAGCTTTCACGGAATTTCATTGATAGCTACTGCATAACCTTGAAATACAAAGAAATTCACCCCAAAGTAAATTTCACCACACATTTCTTATTCCACAGCTGCCAGTCAGAAGCAGATTTTGCACAGGCCACTTGGCATCTCTTAGGGCACTTCTGCTTTTGTAGAGATTCATGAAGCATAAATATTGGATGAATAACATTGACTCACCAGAGGAAGAGAGAACCATTTAAATGTAAGAATACAAGTAAGAGGCACAAAGAACAGAGAGAAGGGAAGTTTTTGCATATTGCAGAGAAATAATTATTTAGGATGAACAAAAGATTTCCAGAAAACCTATTACCAGCTGAAGTGTAGCTAGTTTGACAGAATCTCAAGATGGTCATTCTTGAGTTTCTCTGCAAAGTCTGAACAATACCTGAAAATGCTTGAATTTCCCCTCTTATTTTTTCTCATTTAAGAAAAAAATCACCAACACTCAGATAAAGTAAGGCCAATGAATTCACGCAGCTCAGCCTGTAGGGACAGTGTTACAACTTCAGAAGCCCACAGTGTGATCAAAACAACAACCACCCCCAAACACTACCATAACAACTCCAAAAGTGAGCATCTGGACACAAACCTTGACATTTGGGGGCTAAACTGAGAACAGCTTTAAAAAAACAACAAACATGCACTTATGCATAGACTAATAGAATCTTACAGCTGGAAGGGACCTTGGAGGCATTCGGAACATGCATTCCTTGTATGTAGATTACATAGAGATCAAATCTGCTACCACTCAGCCTAAATGTCCACTTTTACTCATTCCCTCCTTTCACTCTCCCGAAGTGCAGGCCAACATTCTTTTCATTATCTGTGACCTTTCAATGCTCTCATGATTTGCAAACTGAAGTACTGTGGTGGTGGGTATTAGAGACACACAAGCATAGTCTTGTACCAGCAAGTTAAAGAAAAACCTGCTAGGCATTTAAAATTACATATTTTGCTAGGAAAAAATAGTATAGAAAAACACAGTGTGCTAATTATTCACTAAGGGATTGCTTTTTATAAGTTGTTTTCTTAAAAATTAAGCAAGAGCAAATGAGATTAGGTTCTTTACTCTTAGGTCATGTTCTTTACAGCTTAATCAGTCATCAGTATTCATTATTGGCCATAAATTCATTGTTATTTATAAGTCCAGGGGACTTGTGCTTATTTTCACAAGTAAACTAAAGTTTTATTTACAAAACAAATGCTCAGGAAATAAATGCTGTGTCTAGAATATTAAACATTATCACTCCCCCCAAATCCAATACTAAATGAGAGATCAACTTAAACTTATTGCCCATAGTCCAATTCCAGCCCTAAAATAATAATAATTATCTTGAAAATGCTCACCATGAAACCATCTTTGCTACCAACACATGACTCAGATTCTCAGACTCTCTCTCTTGCTTGGGCTCTCTCCCCTGCTCCGTTTTTAACAAAGTTTTTATATGGGAACCTTTGGAATGACTCCATCAGACAGGAAGAATAAGGGGTTCATTTGATCAATAACCTTTACACTACTAAATTATAACATTTATCAAAAATCTGATTTTGTCGCTTCTGATGGCTAAGGAGGTAGGATGCATTCAACCAAGCAAAGACATGCAATTAAACTGATGATGCCTCACAGGTTAGAGTTTAGGAAGGCAGATACTCTAAATGCGGAAAGCAGAGGTCCTACCTACCTCGAACAATAGTGGGAGTAGTTACAAGTGGATTTATGACATTTCAGCATTCCTCGGTTAAGTGGTAATCAGCTGCGATGGTGATGCACAAGATCATCACCACTTTTAGAAAAAGAGTCTGGATTGCAGAGAAAGGAAAAATCCTCATATAATTGGATTCATCTACATATTTACTCTGTCCTGAGGAACTGGCTAAAGACAAAAGAACCGATCAGTGAGAGCGAAGGAAATTGATCAAGTCTGTCTTCTAAGTGCGTGAGGTCAAACCCCACAGCTTCTCTATTCTCGTGGGCTCCCAGACACCAAGCCCATAGTAAGTTCTTCCAAACCTTCATTCATTCTCGGAACTCGACTTTTCAGATCGTAGGCATTCTGAAGGCTCAAGTTTAAAAACATACTTCAGGTGCTTTTCAGCTCGACCGACATCCCGGGAAAGCCAGTCTTCGTCAACAGCCTTGCCCCGAGTCATTTCGTATGTAAGCTCTCAGCCACACTTACAGGCTAGGCCAGGCCAGGCGGCGGCGGTGTTGGTGCAGTGAGGGCTATGGCGCCGCGCCGGGGCCAGGAACCCGAGCCGGGCCGGAGCCGGAGCCGTCGCGCGCCGGGGCTGGGCTGGCGCACGACCGGGCGCAGTCCAGTGCTGGGGCTGTGCCGTGCCGTGCGTTGCGGTGCGGCGCGGTGTCGTACGGCCCAACCCAGTCCAACCCAGCACAGCCTAGCGGGGGAGTGAGCCCCCTCCCCCCAGCGCCCCTGGGGGCCCCCAGGACCAAGCTGAAGAGCTAGACGAGCCTGACTCCTGCCCCGCAGGGGTCAAGGCAGGGTACCTCAGGAGCGGAGCCGAGCGGAGCAGGCCGGGGACGGACGGGGAGCGAAGGGGTGGGGAGGAGAGCGGAGGGAGAGGAAGGCTCATTCAGAAAAGCCCGCCACAATCTCACTGCGCTTTCAAAACAAAAACAAGCACCCGTCAGCCGCACTCACGCCACCAGGCTGACACGCACACACACTCCCAGCGTTTACAGACTCTCGCTGACACCCCCTCCTACTGGCATCCTGCTTTTATCACACACAAACTGACTCCTGAACCCCTAAACAACCCGCTTACCCAAACACACCTACTTACACTCACATTATCCCAACACACTCCTTTATCTTGATTTCTCCCGAAAACACACAACGGTTACACCATTACTCCCCGCCGCCTCAGCCGAAGTCAAATACACCCCTACTTACATGGATCCCCAACACAACCTTATGCTGATACCCTCCAAACAAGGCACCCCCAAATATACACCCCTAACTCTGACACCCTTCAAATAATACAACTCTTACTCGGACTCCCAGCAAACTACTCACACTGATTACCTGAAACACACACCCTTTATGCTGACACCTAAAAAACACTTAGCATTCCCCAAACACATCTGTTATACTGACACCAAAACACACGCCTTCAGACTTCCCCCAAAATACACACAGCCTCTGCAGAAATCTCCCAAACCCTGCCCTTGTCACAACAGTACCCCATCAAACACACGCACACCCTTTCACTTGTACCCCAGCATACACACAGCCTCACCAAACATTCCCCCAAACACAGAGCCCGGTACACTTACCCTCCCTTTCTTAACAGTAAACACCTCGGAACCCACCTCCCGCCACCAATTCTACACCAATAACAATGACTTACGATGGCACCCTCTCAGAGACAGCCATCTCCTCACACTCGTTACACACTCGCGCCCTCGCCACGAGACACCAGCCACGGTGACATAATACTCACCCCCTCTCCCCCGCCCTTCGCACACCCCTGGCACGCTGCGCCCGTCCACAACACGCCCCTCGAACTCTCCCGGACACTCGAGACACCTTTTCCTCCCCCTGTCATAAGCACGCAAGCACACTGGCACGCGCGCACGCACACACACAAACACACACACACGCACACACTTTTTAAGCACAGCTGCAGGAATGTGCAGCCCTCCCCTCTTCCAAGCCCAGCCCAGTTCAGCCCCGAGCCCGCTCAGTTCCGCACGCCGCAGCCGGACCGACTCACAGGGCTACAGGCTTGGGGCAGCGTTGTCTCCCCGCCACAGCCGTGTGCGCTGCCCGGGCCAATGGTGAAGCGCAGCGGTGAGCTCACTCACCACAGCCCCGCCCCCTCAACTGTCTCGGCAAATCCGGAGGTGGGAGTGGTCATGACGTCACCAGGATCCGAGGAGAGGCAGGCGTCCGGGCGCCTGGAGCTTGAGCAGAGCCGGGACTGAGCAGGCAGTGCGCCCCCTGAGTCCGCAGGGTGCGAGCTCGGGGCTGTGCGCGCTGTAGGCGCCTCTACTCCCGCAGGGGAGGGGAGAACAAGGACTACAAGGCTTCTACGAGGACCCCTGCCCCACATTAACCCCTAGAACCGCTCTGGGCACATTCAGGATACCCGAGGCTCCAAACGGCCTCCTTTCCCCAGCCCAGGTCCAGCTCCCCTCGCCCTATCTGCTATCTTCCTTCCCCTCCTCAAGAGCCCATTCGTGGAAGAGCCACAGCCATGGGCACCATGCCGTCCCTTCACTGGAGCCCCACTTCTAAGACCCCATAGGGCTCACCTGAGCCCAGTCCCGCTTGGAGTCTCTGTTGGGCTCGGGACACAGGAACAGGAGGCTCCACGCTTACTCTTTTCTGCCACCGTCCCTCCCGGCCCCTCTTACGGACTTGCCCTCTTTCCTCATTCCCCTCTGCAGCTCAGTGGGGCGTTCCTCTCTCCTACCTGCCGCTCCGCTATCCTTCACTGTCCCCCATTTAGGTGGCCAGGACGGCCTCAGCCTGAGCTGTTGGGGACCCACCTACTGCTTCCCCAGCCCTCCTTGTTCTCTGCCCCTCCCGAAGATCTCCTTCCCTCCCCGGAGCTTCGCGGCTCGCCCCCAGGCACCCCCAAGAGTCGTGGTCACCTCACTCCCCTCCCCTGCTGCAGTCCCGTTCCCTCCCCGCACCTCTCCGCTGGGCGGGGGGGCCCTTTTGTTGGCCCTTCCTCCTTCCCTCCCATTCGGCGCCGCCTGCCCGCGGAGCCTGCAATGCAGCCGCGGGAGGAGCCCTGCTCTGCGGAGAGAGCGAGGGGGAGACAGATCTAGGAAGCGAGAGACAGTGAGAAATACAGAGACTAGGGGAGAGAATGTGTATATGTGTGTGACATACTGACGGAGATATGCAGGCGGCAGAGAAGAGGCTACAGCAGGGGAGAAGGGAGAAAGAGGGCAGAAGAGAAGGAGGCCCCTGAAGGGGAAAGAGCAGAGCAAGAGGGACTAGGCAAGAGGGAGCTGTCCCAGGACGCTTCAGAACTGAGGACAGCACCCCGAGGAGGCTGCGGCGGGTACTGTGGCCGGAGTTAAAAGCCCAAGCACACAGCAGAGAGTATGAGCTCAGGGGTGCAAGTCAGACCACCGAGGGGGAGGGGAAACATTTCTTGGTATGGGAGCTGGAGCCAGGTCCCATTAAAGATGGAACCTTCCATGGTTCCCCAATGAAAAGAAGTCTGAACCATTTAGCCTGGCATTCGAGGCCCTCTGCAAACTTTCCCCAACCTACTTTTCCAGACATCTCCCAATAGTATCCCTCTTGTCCTTCTGTCAGATTGGCCTGCTTACTATAAGCCAAACTAACCATGAGCTTCTTGCTTGTTTTCCTTCCCACCCCCACGGTTCTCTCTGCAACCCCCCAACCCTTTTCATACACCCATTTACCTATCCAAATCCTGTTGATTTCCAGGTCTTTGCTATCCAAATCATTTCCATCAAGTCTTTCCTGACCACTCTACTTGCTACAACAATCTTTTGCCTTATCCTAAGGTGAAATACTCCACAATGGTCCCCAGTGGCCTCATCTCTAAAATAGGAGGGTTGGACAAAGATGGCCTGCCAGGTCCCTTCCAACTCTAGACCTATGATGCTATGAATGCACAATCTCCTGCCTTATATTGTTAGTTTTTTTTACATGTAAAGAGGCAGCGTGGCTTAGAAGAAGCCTTGGGAGTCAGAAAGACCGAGTTTCAAGTCTTGTCCCCGACACATACTATAACTACACGACTCTCTAAGACTATGAAGTTACAGAGAACTGCTGATCAGCACCAGGGGAGTAAGTCTCCACACCAGAAGCTCCTGACAGTAATGAAACATTTTGCATTTATAGGTAACTCTTAGAATCTTAGTTAGTTACCAGGACCTTATGGCTTTAGGATTGGAAGAGACCTAAGGAATCGTCTAGTTCATCTCACCTAATTTCAGACTGGAGGGAACTGTGATCCAGAATTCTGAAATCACTTCTCCAAAGTCAGAGAGGTGATGCAGGATCGAGACTTCCAAATCAGGTCTTCCGACCTCAAATCCTTGGGTGTCATCAAGCAGAGGAGACTGGAGGATCCCTCTACCGGTATCTTCTGGTGGGGATTTCTCTGCATATGGGGTGGGCTAGATGGACTTTGAGGGCCCTTCGAACTGCCAGATGCTGCAATTCTGTAGCTCTTTCCTTGGCAATGATCAACAACTTCATTTTACAGACTATGGAACAAGCCTCTGGAGGTTTAGGCCACTGCCCACGATTACCGAAGATCACAGTCTGGGACTTGGAAAGCATCTCAGAGGCCATCTAGTCCAATCTCCTTATTTTACAGAGGAAGAAACTCTACTTTGGGTCACATGCAGGTATTAAGGATTCGAACCCAGGTCTTTGGACTCTAAATCTAACACTGTCTAAACTGAGTATTTTGTTGACACTAATTAGTATTGGGTCACTGTTTACCTCCAGCCTTCTGCTAGAAACCCAGTCCTGAATAGAAGTTGCTAGGACCAGCTCAGGGGGAAGGTTGACAAGAGTAGCTTCAAGGTGCCATCTGCCATTAGGAAGACTCAGTACCTTAGTGATTCTTGTTTTGCTGGCTGGCTGCTCAGAGAATTCAATGGAACCTCGAGCCAAACCCCTCCCCTTTCCAGGATTCCTGTATCCTTTTTCTGGTTACAGGTCACAGATTAAGAGCTGCAAGGGACTTACTTTAGAGATCCATTCCTGGTAATCTCACTATATCATCAGCATTCTGACCATCATATTCATTTCCCTATCTTCTCCCAGCACCGTCCATGAGAACCTGCTACTCTAGCCATCATCCTCATCTCTACCCCAATCCCACTCCTTTATAGCCCCCCTTATGTGATGTCTCCCCCCATTAGAATGTAAACTGCTTGAGAGCAGGAACTCTTTTGTTTGTATTTGTGTCCTTAGCACCTAATAAACCATCTATCTGTCTGTCTGTCTGCCTAATCTATCTGTCTCTGTTTCAAACCCCTCATTTCCTTATTTTATGGATGAGGAAGCTGAGACCCAGAGAAATGAAGAGATTTCCCCAACATCTCACAGGCAGTAAGTGACAGAGACAGGAAGTGAAGCTATATTATAGTTTATAGACCCAAGATCTGAACCCAATCTAGCATTTTTTCCAGATCTAGCACTACACCAAGATTCAAACCATGAGTACCAAGTTCTCGTTTGTTCTGAGTCTCCTAGTGGATGGTAGAATCAGTTTTGGTTCCACGACTAATAAACCTCTCCTCATCCCATGGTCCCTATCTGTGTTTATCAGAGAGCCTTAAGGAAGGGGAAAACCTTCTCATTGCATAGTTCAAGAAATCTAGCTCTGTGGGTGACAAGGAAAGTGGTGGTTTAGAGTTTCTGGATTCCCCTATTGTGGGAACCAGAGCCTATTTATTCATTTAATCTTTCTTCAGATGGATCACTCTTACCCCTCCAGTCTAGTCATTGGGGACTCAGGGTAAACAAGATTATTTCTGTGGGTTGGGGTAGGGAAGTAAGGAGATTAATGTAATGCACTGTCTTCTGTACCTGTCACTGCTGTGACACTAGGGACAATTTCTTTTGCCTCATTGCAAGGTCTCCCATGCTTTAGTTAGTCAGAGATCACAGGAAGGACTCACCAGATTTACTTTAAGTGGCGTAAATTACACCTAGTCTGGGAGCTCCTCTTGCTAACTCTGTACCAGACAGATTTGTCATGGAGCAGATTTTTCTTCTTTTAATTGTTCAAGTATGGTAGAGATTCAGCAATAAGTTTGTACTCTAATAATTAACTTGGACCACAGAAGTGCCTTTCAGTCATTTCTTAACCTGGAAGGAAGAAAGTTAACCTCTAAAGAAAATATCAATAACTTGTGAGAATTAAGGGTAACATAAGCTATTGGGGAAATTCTGGGAAACACTCCAGAAATTTACTTGGCCGGTCCTACAAACGTCCCATAAAAGGAGTGAACCTACACAAAGCCAGACTAGCACACTGATAGTATAATCCAAACCATGCTCTCTAATAAACTCGGACTCCTCAGTTTCACATGTTTATAAACTGTAATTGACGATGTCTCTATTATTCAGAGCCAAAACACTGAAACAAATTCAGTCGAGGAGGAGACGAACTCCAGAGGAGAGTCTACCTTTGCTAGGATAAGACCTGGAAGGATTTGGGAGACTGGGGACGGGGGAAGAATCTTAAGATAAGGGGACAGTGATCTTCCCATTGACCAGAGAAAGTGTGCATCTTCTTCCCCCTATTGGTGTCCTGGGGCAAAATGTCACACTAGAGATACAGATCTGCCATTTAAAATTTAATTTCTCTTCTTTTTCCGTTGCATTTTTATAGCTGGCATAAAATAATACCAGCACACTATGTCAATTTAGATATAATTTGTTTAAGAAACAAGTATAGAAAATTCTCTGATGAGAGAGAGCGAGAACGAGAGAGAGAGAGCGAGAGAGAGCGCTTGAATGATGGGCATTTACTATCTAGTAGAATGTGAACTCTGAGGTGAAGCCTTGTGACACTTCTGAATTTGTGTCCCCAGTGCCCAGCACATTTAACAAATTGGTTTTTTTGGTTTGATTTACTATCAATGACACATAGCAGAAAGTCGAAATAAGGTTACATCAACTCAGTTCACTTCCAATTCTGAAGACAAAGTTTGAGCTATTAGAAGAACAGAAATTACTGTTTGCAAGATAAACATGTTTGTGGGTTTCTGAAGATCTATAAACATCTGTTTCTCTATTTTAAATGGCCCCATGACAACAAGAAAGTCAACCTACTAACCTACTGATGGTAATTTGCTCCCTATCCAGGGACAAATCGGGAAAACAAATAGTATCTTTTTCAAGTTGTGTGACATAATTTAAAAACAGAGTGAAAGATACCACCTCACATGAACTCGCTAGAACAGTCAAAATAGCAAAAAATGACAAAATCTAATGTTTGTAAGTTTTTTTGGGAAAAGCTTTTTGCTTATCTGTCATCACTCAATAAGCATTTACTAAATGCCTACTATATGCAAAGTCTGTGCTAGGCTTTGGAGATACAAAATAAAAAATAAAACAACCCCCACCCTTTAGGGACTCACAATCCATGACGATGATAAAACTGATAAGGAAGGCAGTTTTCTCACATAGGAGAATATCTGAAACGAGTCTTGAAGGGAACTAGGGCTTGCTTCTAAGAGGGGGAGAGGAGGCTTGCTTAAGTCCAAAGCTAGCCATTGATGGATTTTGCCCACAGGGTTGGGGAACCTGTGGTCTCGAGGCCACATGTGGCCCTCTAGGTCCTCAAGTATGGCCCTTTCACTGAATTCAAACCTCACAGAACAAATCCCCTTAATAAAAGGATTTGTTCTGTAAAACTTGAACTCCTTCATGAGGCAGTACTCAAGGACCTAGAAGGCCACATGTGGCCTCGAGGTCATAGGTTCCCCACCTCTGGATTATGAAATTTGGGAGCTGGAAGGAACCACAGAAAAGGGTCTCCACTGTGTTTCAGCAGAACCAACAGAGGAAGGTCCACTGAGAGTTTGGATAAGATGATTAATAGCCTTATATGAGTGGGGATCCTAGAGAATGGCCGTACTGGGTAAGTATTGACTGCACAGACTTGGGAGAGGAAAAGTCCGATGAAACACTTCTCGACTGTGGACCCAGTAAAAGGTGGCTCAGAGAGCACCATTTCGGCCAGAACAAATGAAAGGCAATGCATCACCTAACCCTCCCACCAACTTCATCATCACAGTCTTTATTCTGGACCAGGTCTAACTTGGGCCAGTCTAGTGATTCAGGCTAAGAACATAAACATGCAATAATCACCCTGGTGGAAAATGGGTAGTGGTTGTTTCTGATCTATGCTAGTCCTCAGGGAGAAATGAAAAGTAGCAAAATATTAGCTAATCACAGAGTCACTTTTGGTTTTATAATGAGGTTAGGCCTTCTAGGTGTAGGGATATGGGTGGGAATCATGACCATCCTAATTATGTTTTGATCAGCATAATATTGACATGATTTTCCGTTCTCTGACTGGTGAGTGAAGAAAGGTCATAGTATCATGGAAATCTCAATAGTTGGAGGGGCCTTAACAATGCATCTAGTCCAACCCATATATGAATTCAATTCAATTTATTTCAACAAACAGTAAACTCCTATCGTATGCAATGTACTATGCTAGGTGCTGAGGATAGAAAAGGCAAAAATAAGAGAGTCTGTGGCTTCAAAGAGCTCATGCCCTATTTGAGGATAAACATGGACATATATGGAAATATCAGATCATTTGATGCAAGAAAGAATACCACCTCAACTACTGTCTCCCTTCAGACCCCGTTAGAGATGGCTCAGACCCTGAACCAAAGATCCTGAGAATAGCACCTTCCCTATGACTACTAGCTCTGCTTCTAGCCTGGGTTCCACAGTCATCATTTAGGGAAGAAATCACTGTGGAAAGAGCACCCACTTTCTTTGCTACTACCAACACCAAATGCTTCTAACTGTCCCCATTGGTCAGGCAAGTCCAAGAGCCCTGGCAGTGGCAATCACCAATCCTACATATAGCCCAGCACTTGAAGCTGTTATCCCAGGAAGCCCAATCCCTGTGGAGTTGGGACTTGGCAACATCTTATGCAGGCACCTGTGCCTCAGCCTCCTCAGCACCCAGAGCTATGGAAGAACCAGAAAATAAAATTCTTGCAATTCTTATGAGAAATTGGCACTATCAAATGGTGAATATCAGAAATGTCTAAGGTTATCTGAAGAAGTGACATTAAAGACGAAACAGATGACCATCTGCTTTGCTGTTGCACACAAAGGACTATGGGATCTTTTCATCTAACTTGAAGTTGAAACTACCAAATACATGTTGTCTCCCTCCCCTTAGAATGGGAGCTCCTTGAGTATAGTAAGTCTGACTTACTTTTTTTATTGGTATCTCTAGGGCTTTGCATGTAACACGAGTTTAATGAATGGCTCATCATTCATTCATTCCTTTTCCTACCTCTCCTCCACCTCCTCTACTGGGATCCATGGTGTCCATCAAAGCATACTGCCATGGGAAGCCTTTCTGGATCTGTCTAGTTGTCAATGCTCAGTCCCTCCTCAAATCATCAATTTCTCTCTATATAACCTATATCTATATCTCTGTACATGTTGTATCAGAATGCAAGCTTTTTGAGAATTTTTCATCTTATCATTTCATTTTATCTAGCTCATTTTATCTAGTGCTTTGAATATGCTTAATATTTTTTTGCTTGAATTAGATTGCAGAGTCAATTTGACCTGAAAACTATCAGGCCCATTTGCTTCCATAAAGCCCAGCTCCAGAGATCTCATTGTGCTTCAAGCTTAGCTTTGACTTTCCTTCACTCCATCTTTCTGGGTTTCCCTCTGCTCTTTGGTCCTTCTCCTTCCCTAAACACCAAAGAAACTTCTCTTGTCCTTTCTATTATGTTCTATACAAACCTGCTCTGGACCCAAGGCATCATGATGTAGTGAGTGTAATAGAAAGAACATTAGACTGTATGTCCCAAGATCCTGCATTCCAGGAGACTCAGAGCTTTTTGAGGGCAGAGGCTGGGTTGTTTGTTTGTTTGTTTTTATATCCTTTGTGCCTAGCACAATGCCTGGCACACAGCAGCTATTTAACAAATGTTAAAATGAATGGAATTATCCTTGACAAAGAAAATAAAGGCAGTGTACTAATGGAGGAAATAATATATGGGCAAAAACAATTGCATATTTCTTCCTGAAAGGTTGTCACAACTGGGTATGGCAGTGATGACATAAATGGGGGATGGGGGGGGGGAGGCGAGAAGAGGAGATATTCATACATGTGGTCTGCCTGTGTGAACCCTGGTAGCTAGATAGGAGTCTCTTTACTCATAAGGAGCCTGAGGCCCACAGAGGTCAAGGTCAAGAGATTTTCCCAAAGTCCCTCAGAAAGGCAATGGCCCAGAGTCTCTGATTCTAAATCCTGGTTAAAATGACTGAGCTCAAGGACCAAACAGCTTTATCCTCCAAAAACATTTCAGTAGGAATAACCACCAAATGTGTTCATCTATAGAAACTTGGACTGCACATAAAAAGGTCTCAGAGCATAGGCTGGTGTTCTTTTTATTGTCTGCTTAACACTCTTTTCCCTCCTCAACTGGCATCATTAGGTGAACAGCATTTGTTTTTCTCTGAGGGCACTGGGTGGTGGTAGAATAACCATAATAACAGAGAGGCAGCCTGGCACAGTATAGAGAGAGTGGGGAGTGAGCTGAGGGACAGTGGCAGAGTCAGAGAGATCTGGCTTCAGATCCAGCCTCTGACACATACTGCTTGTGTGACAAATCATTTATTCTCCCAGGTCCCCATCCAGCCCTTTAAAACTTGAGATTACAAAGAAGGTGATGATCTATATTGGTGAAGGGAGTTTCCTCACTGGGACTTCTTTATACCTGTAGCATGTGAAATTTAACCAAAAGGCAAACTGAAGCAATTCTCTAAGCACAATAATAGTTTATTAAGAGGGTGCTGAACCTATTAACAAAGGATAGGCCAAATGGCTCTCACTGCCTATGGCCAAAAGACCCTAAATTGAAGATGTGACTCATTTTTTATAAGCATAGAACAAAGGAAAGAACAAAAATAGCGTAATTGTCTGGTGTTATAGGGGTGAAGAATCATGACTGGTTACATTAAAGAAAGTAGGCATGGCATAAAGAACATGGGATGGAGACTACCTCTCTATCTTTAAGGAATGTTTTTGGTGATTTTGTGCTACATCCTGAGGTCACTGATAGGGACCCAGGTCCGTAGACAAACTGGGGTCTGGGGATTAGATAAGACTATCTTTTTAAACAGATGGGACAAGGTCAGTTAGTTCAATTATCCTTCTCAAGGACACAAACCTCGCAGGAAATGCTAATATGTTTTATAAGATTGTTGAGAACAGAGGTTTTCCTTTTACTACCAGTGATTATGAGAAAGCTTAAACCTTTGGTATCTAACTTCAGAGAGAGAAGAGACTGAACTTTTGTACACATGAGTTTCTTCATGCAGAAACAGAGAAAAGGCTTTAGGTTTGTTACATAGAATACAGAATATGGCCACATAAAAAATCACAGAGGCAAATCAAATATAAAATGCAAGATCCAGAATTAATTCTCTCACATCAGTGAAATCATAGGTCCAGAACAAAAAAACGAAACCTCTCAATTATAAAATGTTTTCAGGTTTGCAAAACACTTTATGTTCACCATCTCATTAGATCTGACCAAATTGCCCAAAGAAGTGGACTTTCCCTTTTCCAAGTACCAAGGGAGGCAGGGGTTGCATAGACATACATGAAAACCATTTCAAATCCACCCACTTGACAAATGCTGTCTGAAGGTCAAGTGCTGGCAGAGAGAACCACTTAAGAGTTCCCTTTCCAGGGAAGTGACTAGCCCCTGGAAATATGGAAGAGTAAAAGCTGTCACCATCAAGAATGGAATCATAGCTGTCATGTCACAGTCATTTCCAATGTTGCTGACATTTAAGGTGGCTAGCAAAAAGGAAGGCATTATTTTCATCCTTAAGTATATTTAGAAATGATAAACTTCCCAGGCTCTTTGGGAAAGGAGGAATTGACACGTAACTTGCAGCGAGCTTTTGTACATTCCAGGTGCTAAATGTATGAACGTTTTCAGGACTCAGAATCATCAGGGAAAGGCACAAAAGTCTCACAAAGATTTGTCTTGCCCCGGCTGCCCAGATGTCTTAGGGGGTCTCCCTCTCCCCTCGGCTGCCTCTCAGACTGCCTAGTTTTCTTTGAAGAACTCTGCTCAGGTGTTTTTCCTGATTCCCTACCCTTTCAGTCAGTTGTTTGGGCTCTCTCTTTTCTGAAATGATTTTTTATATTTTTGTAATTACTTTAACTTTATTTAATAAATACGAATTACTTTGTATTTACTTATCTGTGTACATGTTGTGTCTCCCAGGAGAATGGAAGCACCTTGAGGGCAATAGCCCCTGCTTCATTGTTGCCTTTGTATCTTCACTGTCTATGCCGATAAATGTATGACCTCACTGGCTTGGCTGTTCTCTCTTTTCATGCAGATCCAAAGTTATCCATTCTTGCCCATCCTGTATGACCCTTGCCCATGTCCTACTATAAATTCACTACAGATAACTGGGTTCTTTGTTCACCTCAAGGAACAATGGGCTGGATGGAGCCTTTCCTCCATTTCTCCTGACCCTGAGAGGATCTCAGTGGAACACTCTGACTATTCATTTGTCATCACTCATAAATAATGAATGAAAAAAGCATTTATTAAGTTCTTCCTATGTGCAAAGCACTGTGCTAAGCACTATGGATACAAATAGATATGGAAGTCAGTCCCTGTTCTCAAGGGGCTCACATTCCAATGATGGAGACGATACACTTGGAAGGTTTCAGCTCAAGTCCAGAGGGAAGGTCCCATGGTCCTTAGGGGGCAGCAAGAAAGCAGAGGTTAATGCCTCTTCTACAATGCCATCTCCAGTGATAAAATCTTGGTTTCTCATGTTGAACTAGTTGACAGTGATAAGGATTTCTTTCCTGGGTCTTCCTAGCTGAGGCTATAGAATTTCCTGGGTCTTCCTAGCTGAGGCTATAGAATTGCAGGAAGTTTCCTGGCTACACCTCCACAGGGATTGCTTCCCAGAGTGATGGCCACAGGTGCTGAACATATGACCATGCCATTTTCTCCTCCTACCACGCATTGCCCAGATAATCTATTTTACTCTTATTCTTCAAAATTCCTCAAGAATTTGAGTGTCCCAGCACCCAGAATTTTGTGGACACATAGTAGGCACTTTAGGGCATATGCAATGGATCTTATACTGACTCACTCCAGGGCCTGTTAAATAGTTTGTTTGGCTCTGCTATCTGTAGAGCGAAGAAGAGTTGTTCATTAGGACACGTGAACACCCACCAAATTATACTTGTCTCTAATGCTAAAGTGAGATGTTCCTCTGGAAGGAAAAGAACTTTCAATGACACCATTTGTTTTAAACTCACTTTCAAGTGGCTTGGAATAATGCCAGCATCTTCAACCAAATATAAATGGGCTCCCACTCACTTTCTCACCAGCAGTCAAAAAGCAAGAAAGCCAGGGGAAAGAATGATTTAAACAAATTTTAAAATGTATTTAAAAAGAGCAAGTTCTTTCTATACTCTCTGGTTTTCCTCTTCAAGTCCTATCTGTATCTCTCACCCCTCAACAAGAGCACCCTAAAGATACATCCTCTTAAGTCTTTGATTAGGCTGGGGTGAGTGGGCACTGGAGGTAGCTGAATGCTTTTGAGATCCTTAAAGCTTTTAAGATGGCCAGCTCCAGAGCACCATGGGAAGCCAGTAAGTGGGGCAGAAGCCTGTAATTACCACCACATGGGGCACTGCTGATGGATTTTTGCAGCATCTACCAAACCATCTTGAGTGGTCTGAAGCAGCCCCAATCAATGTTGCATCTCAGTCCCCGTTGAGAGTGGAGAATTCACTTCTGTTCCTGTTGTGGGGTCCCTGAGTTACCTAACTAGGCCTTCAGGTGCAGTAGCAACCATGATCTATTTTATAAAACTATAAAGTCCATGCATTTTTTATGCCCTAAGAATTACACTGAATTATTCACCTCTTACATGAAATGGCTGAAAGTTGTATCACTTCCATTTTTCATAACTTAAAAAATGTGAATTATTAAGCAGCACTGCTCTTTGCTCTTTGCTCTGCTCCCTTAGCCCCATTCCTGCGTTTAGTCACTTCTCAATTTATACAGTGGTTTCCGTTCCCATTAGGACAAGAGGGCAGAGAGGGGTATTTGTTCAGTGAGGAAGATCACGGTGGGATGTCCAGCTCAGCAGTTCCATCACCAGGTCCCTAGTCCCCAAAGCAGTGAAGACAGTAGCAAGGAGTTGAGGTCTGGGAGGCTCTGACATTTCAGTGCTGGAAATGGGACTGCCTCTGCCTCTGGTATGGCAACATGGACAATATCGAGAGAACACTTCTCTGTCTTTGGAAAAGAACATTGCTCGAGTCAGGGGTGCCATTTGTAAGATAGAGATAGGAGGCAGGTTGGTTTACAGAGCAGTGCAGGCAGGAGTGAGCGATTTAACAAGGTAATTGAAATAATATGTTAGCACAATCACCTAAGTAGATGAGTTCTTTTGGAATTTCTCATTTAATCTTACCTCTTGTTGAACTGAGCTGGAAGTCATTTCACATGGCTAGCTGGGAAGGCAGAGGGTAGCACAACGGCCTTCACGGAAGACAAAGTATTTACCAAGGCCACACCACCGCCCTTCCCCATTCCTGCTCCACTAATAGACATTCTTCTGTCTTAGAGAACTGCCGGGTATTTTATGAGCAAAATGCAGGGGCAAAGAAAAAACAAAACCTAACTTCAAAGCAACCGCATTGACCCTCATAGCCCCACAACTCATAAAAACAAGAAACAAAACCCAGCCTGGTTAAGGCCTGGGAGCAGGGACTAAAAAGGAGTACTCTTCACTTAATGATACATGCTAATCTGGATTCAAAGTCAGAGGACTTGAGTTCAAATGCTAGCCCTTGTAGCTGGAAAGAGTGACCTAGAGCAAGCCACTTAACTTCCCTGAGGCTCCCTTTACTCATCTGTAAAAAGGAGAAGGCTGAACTAGGTGAGCTAAGGTCACAAGGTAGTATGTGTCACAGGCAGGATTTGAATCTAGATCCTCTGACTCAAAGGGCAGTGTGGTCTAGTGGGAAGGGTGCTAGGTTTGGAGAAGGAAGACAGAGGTTTAAATTCTGGCTATGTCTCATTCAATCTAGATGACCTTGGGTACATCACTTAACCTTTCTGGCCTAGGTCTCCCTCTCTATAAAATAAGGGGTTGGGCTGGATGGCTCTTTCAGCACCAAATATATGAACTTTCCTCTCTCTAGCTGAGCACCTCCGCAACTGGATCGCCAGTTCCTTCCTGGAAGAACATGCTCTGGATGCCTGGTGTGCTGGGGAGGATCCCTGGGCCAAACATGAGAAACCAGTGCGATTGAGCTTTGGGGGGGATGGTCCTAGAGCCCAAGGCCAGCTGAAGTTCCCCTGGAAAAAGGTCAGTGTTCCTGTCTGTGTTCTGCAAAGGCCCTTCTTGGGACCCTTGCATTCTGGGAAGCTGCAGACCAGGATCAGAATGACGCAGGCTGGCTGCAGAGAGTCAAACGTAATTTACTTAGGAGCTAAGGCGTAATTACATAGAACAGGTTTTCCAGGCTGGGTTCCTGCCCTTCTGGACTCATCTCTTTTATCCTTTAGATTAGCAACCACTCATTAGTGAGCCCAGAAGCCCATCCCCCCCGAATCTGGCACTACCATGTCACTCTAGGATGAATCACAATATGTTCCAACTTTAGAAACATATTCCTGATATCTTCCCTCCTCCCAACCCCCCACGCGCCTGAGGGAAGGCATGTGGCAATACGTCTCCTGGACCGCATCTGGGCCTAGGGAGGAACGACCAGTCAGGGGGCGGGGCAAACAAGAGGCTCACGTCTCACCCGTCTGGCTTAACCTAGCCCAGATCACTGAAGTCTGAGAAATGGACACAGAAGTGCAGAATTTCAGTGGCCTCTGATCCAACCCATACCTGGATAAGAATTCCCTTCTATCACCCTGCCAAAAGGTGGCCATCCAACCTTGACTGACAACCTCCAGGGTGGAAGAAGGCACCACCTGCCCACGTGGCCTGTTCCTCTCTGGGGTAGCTTTAATGGCGCAAAAGCTGTTTCTGATCTTGAGCCTCCCTCTGCCTCTGCAATTTCTACCCATGTTTCTGGTTCCTCCCTCTAGGGCCAGTAGAACAATCCCATGACTTTAAATACTTGAAGACAGAGGTCATGATCTTCTCCCCATGTCTCTCATCCTTCTGTCTTCTCCCCATTTCCCACATCTGCTCCGCAGCATGCCCAAGAGCTCTGGCCTAGGGCAAAAGTGGCAGGCTTCCTGCTCCTGGCCTGGCCTGTCTCGAGCCCAGTGCCCCAAGTTCTGAACACTGGAACAGGAAGCTCTGGAGCCTGGGTTCTGCCTCTGATCTCCCATAGCGCTTGGATGATGGCGTCTGAATGAACCTTATCCCACATTTCCTAGCCCCTAAATATTTATAAGGTTCTCTGCCTACTGATCTCATTCATGCCTCATGATAACCCGGCAAGAGGGTACTACAGGCATTGTTGTCACTCTCATGTTATGTAGGAGGACACTGAGCCTCAGAAAAGCTACATGACTTTCCCAGGACCATGTAGCTAGGAAGCTGTACCCAGCTCTTCCTGACTCTAGGGACACCCTGGCTCTTAGACCTAAAGCAGGCCTTTAAGGCTCTGCCACTAGAGAATGTCGAATGATGAAAGGCATCAGCCATTCTCTGGCTTGATTTTGCTTTTCTTTCCAGGCAGTGTTGTTAGAGGGAGCTAGGTGGCATGGAGTAAGGAAGACTCGAGTTCAAATCTTATACTTACTAGCTGTCACTTACTAGTTAGGCAAATCACTTAACCCTGTTTGCCTCAGTGTCCTCATCTGTAAAATGAAGTGGAGAAGGAAACGGCAAACCACTCCAGTATCTTTGCCAAGAAAACCCCAAATGGGGTCACAGAGAATCAGACATGACTAACTACCAACAACGGTGAGTTAGGCAGTATGTTAGACTCTGGGAATACAAAAGCAAAAATGAAGCAATCTCTCCTTGGAAGGATTTGACGTCTGCTTGGGGAAACAACATATGCACCTCTAGATACACACAAAGTAAACACAAGAGAGCAGAGGTGATATTTAAACCCAGGCTTTCCAACTCCCCAGCCAGCCCCAGCCAGCCCCAGCCAGCCCCATTGAGCCGCCCCACTGGAGGAGCCTTCATGAGCTGCTAGCACTCATTAGGAGACACAAAACAGGTGCTATTAGCCCAGAGAGCTTCTGGAACAGTCATCAGAGTTTCCCCAAAGCAGGGAGCTTCCACGAGTCAGCCCAGACCCCCAGGCTCTGAAGCTGAGCTGCCTGGCCCCACCACCTCCATCCCACCTTGATTTCCACTCTCCTGCATCTCACACCCTTCACTCTGGTCAGGTCTACCTCGCTGTCCCATGTAAAGGACCAGTTCTTGCCTCTGTGCCTTTGCCTGGCTCATTAGTCCTCTCTCTGCTTCCCTGCCTGATCGCAACCATGGGGCAAATATGTGCTCATCATATCTTCTCCATCGAGCCTTCCTTGATCCCTGGCACCACCACTGACCATAGGCTCATGGGGTTTAGAGCAGGAGGAGACTGCGGAGGTTGTCTACTCCCATCCTTTTATTCAATTTACAGAGGGAGGGGAGGTCACGCAGGTATAAGTGGCCAAGTTGGGCTCAGAACCCAGCTCCTCAGGCTCCAAACCCAGGGCTCTTTCCACCACAATCTCCCTCACCTTTGAACTGCTCCCCCATTTACAATCTCTGCAACACCCATTTTCACTTAATTCCATATTGCCTCAAGCTGTCAATAGTCTCCTCCTATTGGAATCCCACCCATCCTCCAAGGCTTAGCCTAAGTCCCACCTTTTCCATACAGGTGTGCCTCCTAGACATGGTTTGCCCTGCTTTTTCACTTCTGGTGCCATTGTGTTGTTTATGCTACTGTGCTGGCACACCACATAAGCTGTCTTGTATCATATGGTCAGTCTTCATTTCCCAACTAGATAGAACCTATTGTAGGACGGGTCTTGTAGATCATCACAGACTCTGAGGGCTGAAAGGGTCCTCAGAGACTGTCAAGTTCAACATGTAGGTAAACAAGAATCTCTCCTTCTCCCCCCCCCCCAACATTTCTAAGAGGTCATTATCCACATCATCCAAATTCTTCTTGAATACTTCCAATGAGGAGCAACCCATTGGGCAGGTGGAGATGTTGATATCAAGCTGAAAGCTGTCTCCTTTCGACTTTTATCCAGCCTGTCTCATCCTGCCCTGGGGTCAAGCTGAACAAGGCTTTTCTCTCAGTTCTCCTGCCTCTGGCTCTCATTTCCTGACCTAATAGAGAGGAGGATGCATTCAAAACTGCAAACAACTTGGGATTCCCCAAGTAATGTCCAGTGGTACCTTTCTACAGGATCATTGATTTGAGAAGCCTGCTTGGGAATCATTTAGCTCAAACCTTTCATTGTATCAAAAATGGAGGCCCAGAGACAGAGAGGGTCTTTTCCCAAGGTTAGGATTTGAACCTAGATCTTCTGACTGTAAATTCATTTATCATGGCTAGAGAGAAGCTGCCATGTCCTAGGACTGCAATTTGATTTTATTGGTACAGAGAAATTCCAGGCAAGGAACTTTCCTCTACCAAGGCAGGTCAACATCTTTGCAATGTAGAGTCTTAAATAGATAGATACCTCTGGAATGTGTGTTTATGTAGATTCCAGAGTCAAACCCAGGGCTTCACAACTCCAAGACCAGCTCTCTATTATGCTATGCTGCCTTTTCATTGGTATAGACAATTGGGTAACATGGCACAGAGAGAAAGGGGGTTGAATCAATGAAATGGAATCCAACATGCATTTATAGAGTGCCTAGAATGTTCCAGCCACTGTGTCAGATGTTGAGAATACAAAAACGAAAATGAACACCAGTCTCAACCAGTTGCTCTCAACAAGCTTATGTTTTACTGAGTGATGGAACACGAAAACAGATAAACAAATGCAAGATAATTTAGAGGGAAAGCCTAATAAACAGGAGGTACAGGAAAAGTTTCCCATAGGAAGAAGCCTAAGAGCTGAGTCTGGAAGGAAGTGAAACATTTTGAGAAGTAGAGATAAGGAGAGAGAGAGAGAGAGAGAGAGAGAGAGAGAGAGAGAGAGAGAGAGAGACACACACAGAGACAGAGACAGAGAGAGAGAGACAGAGGGAGACAGAGACAGAGAGAGAGAGAGAGGGAGAGAGAGAGGCAGAGGCAGAGAGACAGAGACAGAGAGACAGAGACAGAGAGACAGAGACAGAGAGACAGAGAGAGAGAGAAGCTTAGGTAAAGGCATGAAGGCAAGAGATGTAATGCTGAGTTTAAGGAACTCCTTGTAGTCTAATTTGGCTGGAACATAGAGTGTCAGGGAAATTAATGGCAGTGGGTCTGGAAATACAGGCTGCAGCCAGATTGTGGAGGGTTTTAAAGATGAATTGACTGGGCAGGGACTTCACTGCAGACCTGGGGAGCTTCTCCTACTAGATTTCTGCCTCCCTATGAGACACTGATCTAATCTCTGTGCCCTGGGGTTGGCTGTCCTGATACCTCCTCAGGAGGTAAACTCTTGAGAAAAAAATTCCTCAGGACACACACCTCCTGATTAAGAAGGCTGCAGTAACTGGGGCCTCAGGGCTGAGTCTACACTTAAGTAGTCCCTACAGACTTCATGGAGACTCAGCTTTGATACACTTCTACCCTCATAGGCTCTCCAAGAAACACCTGAACCTCCCCTGAGCCATTTAGGAAATCAAACTGACAACAAACAAGACCAAGAAATGGTGGCCATGTCTCTAATCCACCCCCCATCCCCGCCATGATATAATGCATGTATTCCACCCCTTGAACTGGAACAGACTAGAGACAAAGGAGTCCAAGTATTTAGTATGCCATACCTTTGTAACATGACATTTCTCATTAATAACTGCAAGGTATATTAATTTAAGCAACTTCCCACTCTGTCTGGAATGGTAGTTATTTGTGACAACCTGTTTGGCCCCTTGGCTAAACTAATATAACTCTACTGTCCCCAACCTGATATGAGCAAAAGTTTCCTAACGTGTAGAGTTAGTGAGAGATAGAACGTGCCTCTGGAGAGGGGCTTTCTTGCCTTTGTACAGGTCGTCCCCCAGGCCTGGAATGCAGGCCCTTCTGGCCATTATTTTGGAGACATTCTAGCTTTCTTCAAGGATCTGCTTGATTACAGACTGGGTCTATCCTAATCTCAATTCCTAGTCATTTCTCACCCCAACCTGGGAAATTATTTTGTACTTATTTCATATTTATTTCTAAGTGTTCATGTTGTCTCCCACTCAGTCCCACTCCCCCACTAGAATGTAAGATTCTTGAGGGCAGGGACTTTATTTCTGTATCTGGATCCCCAACACTGGGTGGCAGCTGGGAAGAGACAGACAGACAGACAGACAGAGAGACAGAGAGAGAGAGAGAGAAAGGGAGGGAGAGGGAGAGAGAGACAGAGACAGAGACAGAGAGAGAGAGAGAGAGAGAGAGAGAGAGAGAGAGAGAACAGAGTGGAGTGCAGCAGAGTGGATAGAGCACAGGACCTGGAGTCAGGAAAAACTAAGTTCAAATCTGGCCTCAAACTCTTATTAGCTGTGTAACCCCAGGAAAATCACTTAACTCCGTTTGCCTCAGTTTCCTCATCTATAAAATGAGTTGGAAGAGGAAATGCCAAGAAAACCCCAAACGGGGTCAGGAAAAGTCAGACATGACTGAAACAACCGGACAGTCTGAGCACCTAACCTAGTGCCTGGCATGAGGTGCTTAATAAATGCCTAGTGAATGAGTGAATGATGCCCACAAAATCCATACCCAAATTCAAGTATAAGCAACTCTGATCCCAAGTCAAAGCTGCTTTCCTGCATCACCCAGAGGATCATTGTTTTAATGCTGTGTAAACACTAAAGAAACCTCAAACTACCAAGCTGACTCCCCCTCTCTTCCCTTTCTTCTTCCTACAGATCCTGCTACATTCATTCATTCATTCACTTATTCACTCACTCACTCACTCATTCATTCATTCAATAAACATTCTTTAAGTACTGACACATGCAAAGGCTCTACCTTAAGTGCTTGGGGTTACAAAGACAAAAATAAAGCAATATTTGTTCTTAAGAGGAATTTACATTCTAATGGAAAGACTACAATTGCACCAAGATAAACCAAGATGAAATACTACCAAGTCTTTTGAGGAAGAGGGGGCATTGGGAAAGGTACAGTGTCTCAGGGAGGAGGAGGTATTGGAGCTGCTCCATGGGAAGCTGGGCATTCGAAGAGGGAGCACATTCTGGACAGAGTCTAGTCCACAGGCTACTATCAGGAAGCTATTAGAAAAGATGAACTTTTTAGCAACCTGGGAAAGAGAAGGGAATAAGTTTTTATATATTGCTTACACCATGCCAGGCATTTCATTAAGTCATAGATTTAAAGCTGGAGGGATCATTAGAAACCATTGAACCCAATCCCTTCATTTTATATATGAGGAGCTGAGGCCCAGAGAGAGGAAGGGCTCTGCCCAAGGTCACCCACATAGTAAGGAAGTGGCAGACTGGGGATTCAAATCCAGTTTTTACTTCAGTGTTTTGTTGGTTGTATGGTCTTCTCCTTGTGGGCACCGCCTCTGACTGCACAGATCACAGTCATCCCATGTGATGTGTGTGCATATCCCTCCATCAGTCCTCTGGAGAAGATCCACGTGAGGGTCCTGAGGCCTTCTTCTGCTACTTTAATATTTCATGGAGACCAGTACCTCACGGGTGATAGCTAGGGAGTGACAGTTTCCCCACAGAATAGGTCTCACCCACCCTCTCTTCTCCATCTGAAGGCTCAAAAGATTCTCAAATATGATCTGACTGGTGTGGACATTCTTTCTAATAATGCACATGGCAATCTGTTTGTGCCTACCCAGCCTTTGTAATTCTCATCCATGTCCTCCCATAAGGTCAGAGGGAGTCTTGTTGTTCCAATCCATGAGTCAACGTGAAGGTATGAAGGGGAAACTGTGCCTGAAAACACTTTGGAATGTGACCCTGGGTGTATACACACACACACACACACACACACACACACACACGCACACACACACACACGCACACACACACACACACACACACGCACGCACACACACACACGCACGCACACACACACACACACGCACGCACACACACACACGCACGCACACACACACACACGCACACACACACGCACGCACACACACACACGCACACACACACGCACACACACACACACGCACGCACACACACACGCACACACACACACGCACGCACACACACACACGCACACACACACACACACGCACGCACACACACCTATTCAACTAGTAGAAAGCATCAGAATTGTACAATGGTGTAAGAGTGCTGCTAGCACCTTCATCATCAACCTTTATAAAACATTTTGCAGACGAGGTTCTTCTCCTAAGTCCATTTTCTGGGTGGTCAGTGAAGGGGATGGTCATTGACCCTTGGTATGGATTAAATGAAGTCATAGAACTACAAGCAGATGCCCTCAGAGACCAGCGGGTCCAACCCTCTTATGTTACAGATGAGGAGATTAAGGCCTGGGGAGGTTATGGGACTTGTCAAAGGTGTCAGAAGTAGAATTTGAACCCAAGTTCTTTGGCTCCAGGGTCAGCTCTTTTCTCATTGTGCCTAACTTGTGCAAAATGCTTTGTAAAGGTTGATGTTCTGGGCACCTTATCTTATCAATGTCTCACACAGTGCTTGAAGGTTTGCAGAATACCTTCTTCACAGCAACCTTATGTGGCAGACATCGAAGTATGATCAGCCCTGTTTTACCAATTGGCATACAGAGATGTTCCATGACTCGTGCAGGGGTCACTGTTCATAGGCATCAAAACCGGGCACATAACCCAGATCTCCAGTCTCCACGCCCAGCCCCACTTCTACTATACCATGTAGCCTTCAAGCCACACACCAGTGACAGGAGAACCCAATGGGGCAAGACCTAGCTCACAGACACCCCAAATTGTTACAGGGTTGTGGCTTTTATGAGGGGTACAGCTGAGGTCAGGGATGTCACCACATACTGACCCTTAGAAATGTGATATGACCAGTCCTCAAGATCTAGCTTAGCCTTTCTTTCAACCCATCTCTTTCAATTCAACAAATGGTTACAGGACATTTACAATGTGCCAAGGACTACACCCCGTACTATGTGCGTGTGGTTAGCACTAGGGCATATAAACCATTGCCACTTCCCTGAACAATTTTTCAGTAAAGGCACATGACAAACACAAATGACTCTGGTACAGATGAATACCACAAAGGGAAGGGGGTACAAATAATATTTATTTTGACAGACTGGTGATTTTATTGGCATTCAGAGCTTTTGGGGGTATAAAATCTCTTTACCAGTGTTGACTGGCATTTGCTCTGAAACTGGGTCCTGGAGGGTTGCATGGGGCCACTGAGGGGTTCCATGACTGGCCCAGGGCCACATGAGCCCAGCTTGGGCTCAAGTCTTCCCAAACCTAGGGCCTCTCTATGGAAATAATAGCAATAACAACTGCCATGTATGGAATGCCTTCATGTTGTGAAAGAACTTTATGTGGAATGCAGAGAGGAAAGAGATTTGTTCTGTTGGTGGAACGAAAGAAGGCTTCAAGGAGACAATGGTGCCGAGTATGCGTGATGTGCTCAATTGAGGAGACCCTTCTCTAGGAACATGCGGGATCTGGTCTCTGGGCCCTGGGCTAGGAACTTGGACAGAGACAGACATCTCGGGCCATTCTTATGGACTAGAAGGATGAGAGGAGAGGAGAGCCAGGTGACAAGTGCTATGGGTATTGCAGTTATGCTAGAAATATCCTGACCCCTCCTGGTCTTTTCCTTCTCTTCATTCCACTGGCTCGCCTCACACAATTTCTCCCCATCAATCATAGGTTTCTTCTACCCAAGAAACCCCAGCCTGACTCCTAGTAGCTGGCCCCCTGAAGAATACCAGTAGAGGTTCCATCATGAGCAGCTGTGGCTTGGTTCAGCTGCTGCAGGGGTGTCCCAGGAGCTTTTCCCAGGTGCAGGGAAAGGGGATGCCTTCACTCCATGTCCTTCAGCACCCTTTTCTCCCTACTAGACTACCTAGAAACCATTGCAAGTGGACCTTAAAAGAAGGGTAAGATTTTTGACAAGCAGTGAGGATGGTGGATAGACAAAAACAATGGAGGAAAGAATGCTTAAGACAAGAGAAAACTCCAAGTGGATGTATATGCTCAGCTCTGGAATAGGGACGGTGGGCACACTTACCAACAAATGCCTTATCCTTTGTCAATTAAACTATAGTCAATAACTAGGGTACGGGCTGTAAACAAGAGTGACAGCAAGGGCAGAGAGCTGGCCTCGAGTCAGAAGGACCTGGATTCAGCTTCTACATGTGACATACTGGCTGTAAGATCCTGGACAATTCAAGAAATCTATCAGCATCACCCCAGCTCAGTGGGACAATAAGTTTCAGAGGTGTTGACCTGCATTGGTATAGGGTGTTTACCCATCTAGGAGCCCCCCGTATCAATCAAATAACAGATCCAGTCCCTAGCCCTGGCTCATAAGCAGGGTAGATTAACTGGGATCTTGCTATATGGCAGGAATTTAGAAGATGCTGACAGCTCTGCCCCAGGACAGATTTCCTCTCCAGCCTAGTCTAGAACCCAGTCCCTTGACCCAATCTCCATCCCCATCCCCATCTCTCCATCAAGAGCCACAGCACCTGAGAGCCTCACCCCAAGAGCTTCTCCCCATGCCCACTTGCCCCAGGTACCCAACAGGTGGATCTCAGAATTAAACACTTCCTCTTGCTGTCTTTGTCATCAATGGGGTCAGCCCTAAAGAGAAGCAGCCCTGGGCTCTTTGTCCTCTCCCACGATTTCTTCAGGCAAAGGGATCAGCCCACAGTGGGACAACTGTTCTTCCCCCTTTAGTGAAGTGTGAGTCTGCTACCTTGGTGACAAAGCTTCACCTCCTTGGTTGGTCAGTGGCTAGTTCTCATTGTGTCACCAAAACTCTAGGAAAGTGACATTCCTACCTTGTCTCAGCCCTTGGCAGAATGAAGCTGTTGATCACAGACCTTTCTTTGATCCTGGCAGAGCTGAGCCCCAAAGAGCAATTAAAAATAGAGTAACAAAATGTAAGCTGCTTAGCAGAAGCTCTAGGAAGGGAGGCAAGCCACGAGAAGGGAGGGAAAGCAGGAGAGGGGAGCCTGGTCTTTCCTTTCTATGAGTCTGAATGAGATGGAGCATCCCAGACGGAGAGTTGGAAGGGATCTGGGGGGCATCTAGTCTATTTTCTTTATTTTACAGATAAGGAAACTGAGGCCCTGGGAAGTAAAAGTCACACAAAGGAAGGATTTGAACCCAGGTCTTCTGACTCCAGGCTCAGGACATTTTCCATGGTGCCATATTGCTTCTCCAAGAAATAATATGAAGGATGCCAGAGGTATTTTCCATTTGTGTTTGTTTGAAGGAGGGTTTGGGGCTCTGAAAGTTTCCTGTTGTCCTTCTCCAGCAGGAAAGCAGGGCATTAGACCTCCTAGCCTTGTTGGTGGGGAGGAATACCATGTAATAGCCATTTGTATGTTCTCTTTTGAAAGAAAGGCAGAGAGACAAAAAAAATGCCTAAACAGTTGGATCTCTAACCTCTGCAAAGCAGCCTGGTCGTGTATGCTTACAGCATTCATCTCAGGCCAAAGAGAATTTTCAGGTACAATTCTCCAATGCTCCCCAGCTGGGCATGGGCAGTCGAGATATGTCATTGCCCTCCAGGGTGTAATGCCCTCCTATGCCTACTGCCCCCCAACACCCACTGAAACAACCTCCTGCTCATTTTCGACATTTCTCATATACTTTGTAACGTTCATTGTTAGCTCCTGGAAGCCATAGATGGTTTCATTTTCACCTTTGTGTCTGTAGATCTATCAGTGCCTGGCACACAGCGGGCACTTAAGAAATGCTTGTTGATTGAGTGATTGGCAGTGGTGTTTAGAATCTTGAGAGGAATCAAGACCAAAGGTGACATCTTCAGGGATCCCCTACTGCAGAAAATACAGAAGTAAGATGGAACATGGAGAAAACAACCAGCTCTCTGCTCTTTCCTCTCTCCCCCAACAAAACAAAGCCAAGTTACCTGGACCTCTGTGTCTCTGCTTCTGGAAAAACAAAGAAACTGGAGGCTCTCTGGCAATATTCAAAGAAACACAATGCATGCTTTCCAAGAAAAAAAAAAGGAATGCTTTATGGATTGAAACTTGCTGACATTTGTGGTCAGCATGCTGGGCTTAGAGTCAAGAAGACAAATCTGGCTTCATAGCTGCAAGTTCACCTCTGCCTCAGTTTTCTACAGTTTCCTCTGTAAAATGGGGATAACAGCAGCACCTATCACAGGGTTACCATGAAAATCAGAAGGGTTGATATTTGTAAAGTGCTTAACACAATGCCTGACCCACAGGAGACACCATATAAATACTAACAATGACGGTGACCATGACGACGACAATGATGATGAAGAAGGACTGAGGACAGGCTAGACTCTTGCTCAGAGCAGCAACTAGAATAGGATGAACAGGAATCTGTTTCTAGCACCAGGTGACAAGTGAAAGGGCACATTTCTTCCATGGGGAGAAGGCATACTTCCCATGATAACACCACATATGACCTCAATGTCCTTCATCAGCCTGCTCAGTATAATCAATCCGCACTCTCTTTGAATCTGTCACTGTAATGCAGTGGTTCTCAACCTTCCTAATGCTGCAACCCTTTAATACAGTTCCTCATGTTGTGGTGACCCCCAACCATAAAATTATTTTCGTTGCTACTTCATAACTTTAATTTTACTACTGTTATGAATTTATCTGATATGCAGGATGTATTTTTATTGTTACAAATTGAACATAACCCATAGGTTGAGAACTGCTGCTGTAATGCCTATCTCAAGGAGCCCACTTCCTTTCTAGCCTCTTTGGGGATGAAAGGTAGCCTGGCTTCCTTTAATTCTCAACTTTTTCAAGAATAATTTTCCAACCCCTCTCAATTCTATTCCCTTCCCTCTGCTAATTATTTGTTAGTTATCCTGTATGCAGCTTGCCTTGTTCATATTTTTGTTGTCTCCCACCCCATTAGATTGCAAGCTCCCTGAGGGCAGGGACTGTCTTTTGCCTCTTTTTGTGTCCTCACCACTTAGTATAGTACTTGGCATGTAGTAGGTCTTAATAAATATTTTTTGATTGATTGGCCTCTCTCCTAGTGCAATCACACCCGAGATCAGACTCTGCTTCCTGCCGCAGTCCAGAGTATTCCTAGTTGTAGCTCTGACTCGGCTGCAGACCTACCTAAGGGAGGGGAGGAGGGATTAGGCTCATAGGTTCATTGGATCTAAAGCTGGGAGGAACCTTAGAGATCATCTACTCCAAACACCTTCATTTTGCAGACGGGGGAACCAAGTGGTCTGCTGATACCCAAAAGCACGTAGGTATTTAGTAAATTTTTCTTTGGCCTCTCTGAGCACCTACTGGTCAAGTGAGAGCACTGGGCTACATGAACAAAGACTGAACTACTACTGAGGGACTAGAAAAGAGGCTGTGTTTTTCCTCTCCCCATCTTCTTCTCTTCCTCTTCTCTTCCTCTGTACCTGAATTTTCCCTCCATGGGTGGCCTTCTGAACAACTGCTCCAAGAGGGGGGTTTTCAGGGAGTCACAATCTAAACCTAAGTCCCTGAGCTGCTAACAGGGAAGCCACTGTCATCCCTCCAGCAAGGCCTGGGAAGCAGGTGGCCCCCATCCTCAGAATGCGTTTCCTTCTTGGTGGCACCTTTTAGAATGCCCAGGGACAGCTTGAGGCCCAGGAGCCCTTTTCTGATCCCCTCCAACTTGGAAATTCAAAACATCAAAATGTGATTCATATATTCCCCAAACCTTCTGAGGTTTCCCATTTCTATTGTTAGCACCAGCATCTTTCCAGTCACTCAGCTTCTCAAACTGGAATCTTCATTAACTTTCCTCTCTCCTTCATGCCCTAAATCCAATCTGCTGTCAAGTCCGGTGGATTCTACCTCCATGACACCTTTCCCATCTGCTCTCATCTGTCTACTTAACAATCCTCTACTTGGGTCCAGGACCTTGTCACCTGTTGCTTGGATTATTGCGATAGGCTCTTAATTAGCTCTCCTGTCTTTATCTCTTTCCTCTTTCTATTCCCTCCTCCACAAGCTGCCAAAATGACATTCCTAACATACAGAGCTGATGAAGCCTTTCATCTCTCCCCATTGCCTCTAGGATAAAATGGGGCATCCTCAGCCCTCGCCCATCTGGCTCCACTTCCTCTGCAGTCTTATTTCAGATTACTTCCCCTTTCACATGTTCAGACTGGCTTGCTCCCTGCTCCCTCTATGCGACATCCATTCTCCCACCTGCGTCCCTTTGTTCAAGTGGTCTCGGAAGCCTGGAATGTGGTTCCTCCTTACCACGGCTTCCCTGAATCTCTCATTTCTCCCAGCATAGCTCAGGTATGCTCTTCCTCATGGAGCCTTTCCTGATGTCTCCAGTGATTATAAGCCTTTCTCCCCTGAAATTACTTTGTAATTCCTTAGCTGTTTAGATACTGTAACACTCCCTTGCCTTCTTAAGGGCAGGCTCATCTTGGTTTTGGTTTTGTATTCCCTGAAACTTAACACATTTAAAAAAAATTAATTTTTTGTTTTCAATGTTCACTTTATAGGATTTTGAGTTCTAAATGTTCCCCCTCCCCCATCCAAGATGGACTGCAATGTGATATAGGCTATACATGTACAATCATATTAAATATATCTCCACATTAGTCATTAACACATATTAGTTGAACTGAATGTTGGACATTTTACACCGAGGGTGACTGGATAGAACCAAAATGCAGAAGAAGCGACAGCCAGGATTCACGTGAGCAGGTCTGGGCCACACGTGACCCGAAGCCTTCCTGCACATTAATCCAAAAATGTCCATCAGAGGACAGCTTCTCAGCTCACTGGGTTCTCTAAAGCCTTGCTCCCCTTGGTCCCTGGGGGCAGAATCCAGGGGTTAGAGGAACGTGGTGGATGGAGAGAGCAGAGCCACATGCATTCAGACCTGATTTGGGAACATCTGGGTGGCTTTATTCTCCTTGGCTCTGGAAAGAGACACTGGCCCTTTAACTAAACGGGTGTTTTGCTGCAATCAGAGATGTGGGCATGAAGGCAGAGGCCTCTGTGAAGCCCTGCTTAGTACAATTATTCAATCTTTTCCCCTGAAGGGCCTCTGCATTGCAGCTGTCCTGTGTGTGTGTGTGTGTGTGTGTGTGTGTGTGTGTGTGTGTGTGTGTGTGCGCGTGCGCGTGCGCGTGTGTGTTAGTGTGTGCGTGCTGCTAGCAATGCCCTAGTTTATGAAGTACTGCAGTCCCCCAGCCCCTCCTCCCTCTCCCTCCCTCTCTCCCTCTCTCCCTCTCTCTGTCTCTGTCTCTGTCTCTGTCTCTGTCTCTGTCTCTGTCTCTCTCTCTCTCTCTCTTTCTCTCTCTCTCTCTCCCCCTTCTTCCTCTCCTCCTCTCTTTCCCTCCCTTCTTTTCTCTCTCTTAGTTTCTGTCTCTCTTCCTCCCTCCCTTTCTCTGTCTCTCTTTCCCCTCTCTCTCCCCATTACCACATCACACACATTCTACTTCATAGCGAGCTCTAATTAAGAATTTGCCCACTAAGCGTCAGCCTGGGCTGATAGAAGAGCCAAAGAAATGGGATGGGAGGGGGGCGTGTCCTCGCACTGCCAGGGCCAGGGCCATTGGCGGCATCTTCCTTGGGGACAAAGTTCATGGCCAGGCCAAGTGAGCCAGGCAGCCCTCCTCCTCCTCATTCGCTCCTTCCATCTGGCTGGCTGTAGCAGCCTCTTAGTAAAAAGTCTGCCCAGCTGGAAGCCATTGGTGAGGGGCAGAGCCATGGCCACTGTTGCATCTCTTGGTCCATAGGGAAATGGCCAATGGGCACGAGCTTCAGGCTTCTGCAGTGCTCCCATCAGAGTCAGCCCACAGACCCCATTGTGTGTGTGTGTGTATGGCTGCATGTGTGAGTGCATGTAAATGAAGGCGCACGTGATTGCAAGTGCATAGAAATGTATGATGACTGCCTCTGCATGTGACTGAGCACATGACTTGATGTGTGCAAGCATAGAGATGCACCATCTATTTCTAGGCAGACACATGTACAGTTGTGTGTGTATAATACACATTTGGCCTTATGTGTGCAATTCTGTGATGTGTGGTCATGTGCATGCATGTGTATAGGTATGCATGTTTAGTGTCTTTTCTACACACATGTGCACACATGCACGTACATGGTTAAATGTGCTGACACATTCCTATGTATATGTAAGCACGATTGGACAGAGTGTGATTGCATGACTGTAAATGACTATGTATGCAGGCACGGGCATTGGGCATATGTGTAGTAGACAGCCTAGGGGAGCGGGGAAAGAGTGGCTCTGGGAATTGGGAAGCCTTGGGCCGAGTCTCCCGTCTCCTAGACACTGGTCATGGGGCCTAGGCAGGGCCTTCAACTTCTCTATGCTCCAGGCAATTCTCTGATTAGAAGATGTAGAGAACCTGTCGATCTATCTCTATTATGGACAGAGGCTCCATACAGGGAGTGCTCTGAACATTGAAATCATGGATTATAATGGAGGTGGCTGCAGGCAGACATGTGTGTGCCTCTGTATGCAAAGCTATAGACATGGGATCAGCTATACCATGATTCTGTATATTCACATCGATCTGATTTGTGTCTGTATGAGACTGTACCAGTGTGAATTGTACAGAAGTATAATTATATGTATATAAATAATATATATAATTATATATAAGAAGATATACACACACATATATACACATATATGTGTGTGTGTGTATGTGTGTATGTATGTATGTGTGTATCTTCTTGAGTTCAAATCCAGCCTCAGACACCTACTTGCTTATGTGACCCTGGACAAATTCCTTAATCCTGTTTGCCTCAGTTTCCTCATCTGTAAAATTTGAGACTAATTATGCAGTGAATGTCTGTCAAATCATGACACTTTAGGAAAAAGAAACAGAGGACATGGCAAATCACTCCAGGGTCTTTCCCAAGAAAACCTCAAATGGGGTCACAAAGAGTCAGACATGACTAACTAACTAAGTTACAACATAGTACTAAGTATGTATGTGTGTATGGTTGCATGTGTGGGTATGTATGCATGTCTATGTTCAGAAGGAACTTTGGTACTAGGCCTCAGGAGCAAAATGAGCAAGCCTATTTATTAACACCAGGAAGATGGGTGAGCGAGGGAGGATGTGGAAGAGGAAGATATGGATTGAGGTCTTAGAAGGGGAAACCACAGAGAAGATGGTTCTACCTCTACAACCATTCATTCTATTTTCAAGATTTATGCCAAGGGATTTGCTCAGAGAAAGAATTCTCCCCCCTGCCCTCTCCCCAATTCACCTGCCATTCTTTCCTGCTTTGAGAGAGAATTGTACATCTCCCTCCTCACCGCTTTGCCCACAGAACACCAGTGAGAACCTGTCCCATTGATAAGCCCTTGGGAAACAATATATCAGTGACTGATGACACAGCTTTAAACCTGCTCCTGCTCCTCCCAAGTCTTCTCTGATCTCTCATTGTGTTCCTTCAGCCCCCAGAGACTCAGCACGCGCTGGACAGAACATGACTATACAGACATGTCCAGATATAGCTTAGGGAACAAGCGCATGTGTTGATATGTTGCTTTTGAAAGCTCTCTTAGGCATTAATGGCTCTGTACCTCAGTTTCCCCATCTGTAAAAGGAAACTGCCAGCTTGTATCCTCTCTGCGGTTCCTTCCAGTTCTAATAGTCTGTGAATCTTTGTCCTGTCTCCCTAAATGGATTATCATTAAGCTCTCTGAGGGCAGGAACCAGCACATTCTATTTCTTTAGACTATGAGTCCCTTGAGAGCAGACACTGGTTTTTATGGTTTTTACTTTGCCTTTCTTTGTATCAGCAGTGAAGTAGGCACTTAGCAAATGCCTGTTAATTTGATTTGACTTTAGGATCTCCCGACACTAACCAGCGTAGAGTTGGATACGCAGCACACTACAGAGTCCCATGTTTCTAGCTGGAAGGGCCTCTAGAGGCATTCTGGTGTAAAGCTCTCCATGTCATAGCCAGGAAACTGAGCTCCATAGAAGTTTGCCCAAGGTCACCCAGGTAATAGGTAGAAAAATTGGGCTTTGAACCCAGGTCCTCTGATCTCTAAGGCAGCTTGGTGATGCAGTGGATAGCACACTGGGCCTGGAATCAGGAAGACCTGAGTTCAAATGTGGCCTCAGACACTTTCTAGTTGTATGACCTTGGTTAAGTCACTTAACCCCATTTGCCTCAGCTTCCTTATCTGTAAAATGCACTGAAGAAGGAAATATCAAACCACTCTAGTACCTTCACCAAGAAAACCTCAAATGGGGTCACAAAGAGTTGGACACAACTGAACAACAACCACAACTTCTGATCTCTGATTTTCCTCAAGTGTGGATCTGACCAGGACATCACCCTCCTCAGTGAGCCCCAAAGGCGCCCTTTACCTTCTGGATCAAATGTTTTTGTGTTTTATTGACCTGGACCCTTCCTACCTTTCTGGTTGTCTGACACTTGACTCTTGTCCATGTACCGTGAGGTCCAGTGACACTGGCCTCCTTCTACATCTTCTCACAAGACGCTGAATCTCCAGACTCGGTGCTTTCTCTGCCTCTCTGTCCTCTGTGACTGGAATGCTCTTGCTCTTCCCCTCCCCCACCTGGCTTTCCTGGCTTCCTTCAAGATTCAGCTCAAATCTCACCTTTTCCTGCCCCCCCCCCCCAGAATGCCTTCCCCACCATCTTGTATGTACTTAGTGGCTTTTGTGCCATCTCCCCAGTTATAACGCGGACTCCCTGAGGATAGGACTCCCTAAGGATAAGGATTGTGCATTTGTATCCTCAGCACTTAATGTGGTGTTTGGCACAGAGAAAGTGTTTTAAAAAATGCTTGCTGATTATTAATTGATTGGGTCCAGAAGTGACACTCCCCTGTACGTGGAGCCTCATTCATCAGATCTGACTGTTTGACTTGTGGACTCTACGTGGGGGCTCCCTTCCAGAAGACCTCTCATGTTTTCCCTGGCTGATCTCCAAAGCCGTCTGTACCACCTTGACTCATCCTGGCCAACAGTGGTTCCCAGCAGGGATAGGAGCCATGGTTTACCAGCCTCCATATGCTCACTCCCTCTCTTTCTTTGAGGGTGTCCAGAAGACTGGGGGTGGGGAGATAAGATGTATAGGGTTACAAAGGAAGCTGATGATATTGAGATGAAGATGTAGTATTTTCCCCATCCAGCTTCATGGTTGGAAGGGACCTCAAAGGTCATATGTACAACCCCCTTCATTTTCTAGATGAGGAATCTGAGAGTTCAATAGTTGATTAAAACCAGCCTTAGGCTAAGTCCTACCCCTCCTCCCCAGTCTCATGTGTTTGTTTGACAAGACATCAGGATTTGAAATCCTGGAGTGGTGAGGGGAACTCGTATAACCCTTTCCCCATCAGCGCTGACCCCAGTCAAGCCCCTTCAAATGTCTTGTGGCTTCAAGTGAGCAGTTTCTCACTTGAAATATATATACGTATTAAATTCATGAAAAAAGGAAGAGAATATTTTGTTCATTTTAAGAGATGTCAAGGAGAAGGACACACCCTCAGCCATGGTCAGAAACTTCAGCAACTTGATGATGCCTTTAGGTTAAAATCTAAACTTCTTGGCTGGCTCCAGAGCAGCATTCTAGGCTAACTGTGGGTCATATTCCTTCCCACCCTCTACATTCCAGGCAAACTGCATTACCTGGTGTTTCCTGGACTGGGCACCTCATTTCCCATCTCACTGTGTTTGCATGGGTGTTGCTCTCCTGCCTGGAATGCGCTCCCTCCTCTCAGAACTCCTGGCTTCTTTAGGCTCAGCTCAAATATTGTGTCCTATGGGAAGCCTTTCCTGATCCCCTTTGTTGTAGCTGTTTGCTCCATTTTTAAATGAGCACATTCATATTTTTCTATTCACATGTTGTATCACTCCAGGAGAAAGATGATTCCTTGAGGGTAGGGAATTTTTTTGTTTTTAACTCTGTATTTCTGGTACCTGGCACAGTGCCTGGCATACAGTTGGCACTAAATGATTTCTTGCTGGTTTGGTCTCAACATAAAAACCCATCAATCAGTGAGTCAGCTGGAATTTATTAAGTCCCTAGTATGTCCCAGGCTCTGTGCTAAGCACTGAGGATATAAAGAAAGGTAAAAGACAGTCCCTGCCCTCGAGAAGCCCCAAGTCTAATGGAGGAGCTTGCCATCACAGACTAGGTCATAGAAGACACCCAGTGGTCATCATTGGAAGTGCATGGCCATTCCTAGCACATCCTTCATCCATGAACATGACATTCTTGACCCCTCCACTGGATGTTTGTAGGGTTGGTGTTATTTCCTTAGTGCTGAAGAAGGGCCCATGTTGGGCCATCTCTATGTTCTTTCCCTAGGATCAGGGGTGTGTCTGGGCATTAGCCTTCAGGATGTAGGCCCATATGGCTTCTTGGAGAAAGTTTCATTCTTAGGAAGTGGGTTGAGACCTTGGCATCATTAGCCTACATTTGAATTAACCAATACGACAAAATAATCTAGGTAGTTGAAGGATTGGGGCAAACTAACCCAGGGAGGGGACGCTGGAGTTCATTGAGAGCAGTACTAACAATTGGTCTTTGGAGTACACTTGCGCAAAGCACTCTACATGTGCCATGTCATTGGTGCCCCATAAATAATCTTGGCACATAGTAGGCTCAGAGATGCAGACCTGCCCAGGGTCAGACAGGGAGGAAACATCAGAAGGAGCACGTGGACTGAGGTTTTCTTGATGCCAAGGCCAGTGTTCTGGTCATACTTCTTCTCTATGAGAAGCATGATGCTACTTGACTTCCTAACAGTACCCATTTTTATCAGGTGCTAACCCATCTCCATGGCTGTTAGGTGGCACAGTGGTTAGAACACCAGACTTGGAGTCAGGAAGACCTGAGTTCAAATCTACCTTCAGACATTTACTAGCTGTGGGACCCTGGACAAGTCACTTAACCTTGTTTACCTCAATTTCCTCATCTGTAAAATGAGCTGGAGAAGGAAATGGTAAACCACTCTAGTATCTCTGCCAAGAAAACCTCAAACAGGATTACAAAGAGCCAGACACAACTGAAATGAACAACTACAACCTTTCTCCATTTCCCAGGCATCAGCTCCAATGGGTATCCTTCCCCACAGTTCAGTGCAGAACAGAAGTCACAAAAGGAAGAATCCTTCTTTGTACAAAAATGAAGAATCAGAGATGGTGAACTGGAAAGGTTCTTGGTCGCCATGTTGCTCAATCCATAACCAAAAGCAATCCCTATTATAGCATGCATGACAAGAAGTCATCTAGCCTCCATAGGCTTGAAGATTTGCAGGGATGGGGAGCCCTCCACACCTGGAGGCAGTCCCACCCACCTGGTGGCAGCAATTCTGGTTGAAGTTTTTTCTGACATCATCAAGCTGACCCCTGACCTCTGGAGCCAAAGAGAACAAGTCTGGTCCCTCTTCTCTATGGCAGTTCTTCAAACCCTTAAATAAGGCTCAGGTAGCCACACCCCTCCCCCCACCCTGAGTCTTCTCTTCTCCAGGCTGAACATCCACGGTTCCCTCAACTAATCCTATGACATGTATGACATGATGTTGACACCCTGTACCCATGCTGGCTTCCTTCATCTGGTTTCTCTCTAATTTACCAACCTCTTTCTTAGACTGAGGCACCCAGACACTCTTGATGAGATGGGCCAAGGGCCGAGGACAGCAAGATGGCCTCCTGATTCCTAGAAGTGATGCCTCTCTTTGTGAGGCCCCTTTGGCCATCCAATCACACTGCTGACTCAGACCAAACCTGAAGTTCACTGAAACCACTGGATCTTTTCTAGTCAAGCCATGTCTCCCCCATCTTGTCCTCAGGAGGCCGATATTTTTTTTAAACTTGTGTGTAAAACTACATTTGTCTTTCCTTCACTTTATCTTGATAGATAAAACCCAATGTTCCAGAGCAGGGATTCTTCACATTTTTTGTGTCTTAGATGCCTCTGGTGTCTGGTGAAACCTATGGGCCCATTCTTATGGGAAGGAAACAAACAGTTATGAAGGACCTACTATGTGCTAGGGACTGCACTAATTGTTTAGAATAAGGTTTTTAAATGCACAAAATAAAATACATAGGATTCACAAAGGAAGCCAATTACATTGAAATATACATATCAATATACATACACACATATGTATGCATATACATGTGTGCATACACATACACACATGTGTATGTATATACTAATACACACACATACACATACACAGAGACATACACACACACAGAGACATACACACATACATAAAGGTAAGATCCTCTGTAGCCTGGCAAGGTCTTTCCACTCCTGTCAATCCAGTATTAGCTGTCCTCAGCTTGGTGTTGTTGGCACACTCAACGAGCATGACATCAAAGTCTTTATCCAAGTCTCTGACAAAAATGATCAACAGCACTTTCCCTGGGTCCTCCACTGGAGACTTCCTTCCATGTTGATAAGAAATGATGGATGACTACCCCCGGACTCTGGCTATCCAACCAGTTCTTAACCTGCCTAACTATATTACCATCTCAGCCATATCTCACCATATTTTCTACAAGAATAGAATGAGAAACATCATCAAAAACTTTGCTAAAATTGAGGTAGAGTCTATAGAAAGCATTTCCTTCATCTACCAGATTAGTAATCCTAATTAATATATCTGGAAAAGGGAGATGAGGTTTGTTTGGTGAACTCAATTCTGGAGGAAGCCATGCTAAGTCCTTGCCATCGTTGTCTCCTTTTCTAGATGTTCCCCAACTATCTCTCTAATGAGCCATTCTAGAATTTCCCAAGGAATGGAAGTCAAGGCCACTGGCCTCTAATCTCAGCTCCAAGCTGCCTTTTCTCTCCTGATTCCCCTACCCTTTTCCTCAACCACGAACTTGGATTCTAGGACTATCTCATAAAAAGAGAAGATGGGAACAAAGCCCCAGCTTCTCACCACCTTCAATTTTCTTTTGAGTTATTTGTCAGGCAGGTGAAATAATAGAAAAACAGCCGCTTTGGGGGTGGGGAAGGAGACTTGTGGAGGTTAAAGGGGGAAAGAAATTCTGGGAAAGGTGACTTGAAGAGGCTTCAGGTTGTAGGACTTGGAGTTGGAAGGTATCTTAAAGGGAGAACATGAGGCCAGAGAGAGGAGCTGATTAGCTAGCACAAGATCACACAGTCAGGAAGTAGAAGAGCTGGGCCCCTCTCTTTGGGAGGCCTCCAAGGCAATTCTGAGGAGTCAAAGTCCTATCCTGTCAATTGGAGGGAAGGTTTCACAAATACTTCCTCTGATCTTGGTTGAAATATGGCCTTGGGGAAAGGCTGCTGGAACCCTGCCCTGCAAGGAATCTGGTTGATGGCATAGCAACTTGACAGATGTAATTCCCAGACCCATTCTATGGCCTGCTCTGAGTCTAAGTCAGCATCAACTACCCATCATCCTTGTCCTTAATCCAACCGATCTAACACATAGCAGAGTTGCAGGAGTAGAGGAGTCCAATTCCATTCATGGCGAGTTTTCATCACCAGCCTTGATGGCTAGGAAGGCCTAAATCCAGGGCTTGAAGGGATATCAGAGGCCAGCTAGGCCCACACTCTCATGTCACAAATGGAGAAACTCAGGCTCTTGAAGTTGAAGCCACTCACCCAAGTTTGCTCAGGCAGTGAGTGCTAGAGGTGAGATTTGTACCCAGGTCTTCTGACTCTGAAACCAACCTTCTTTCCACCATACCCTACTACTACCCCTTCCTTTTCTCCCCCATGGCGTGGGAGTTGGGGAAGAATTCAACCAGACTCCCAGTGTTTTTAGGACCCAGAGCCCTCAAGGCATGTGCTATGAGCTGCCTAGCTCAGAGGTGAGCAGAAACTCCCCCCCACCTTCTGCTTTTACCTGAAGAAGAGGCCTCAGCCTCTGCCAAATGGCCAGCACTACTGCAGATGAAGCCTTGCATTTTTAATGAAATACTAACTGTAGGCTGCTCTTGACCATCATCTATTTCTTGCTATTAAACTGAAGCACCATTTTCATGCATCTTCCCCTCGTAACACTTTCACAATTTAGTTTGCATTCTGGACTCTCAGAGTTTGGGGCCAGAGCCTTTTCTTTCCCAAGGTTTCTTGCCTCAAGGTTTACTCTCTGTGAAAGCTCTGTGTCTAAGACAGGCTCCTCCATTGGTCCTGGTATCTTCTTATGTGACCAAACTTCAGAGAGGTTCCCAAGGTCACCTGAGGAGAAGTGGAGATTCCAGAGGGCTCCCCTGCTTTCTTGCTCTCTGCCAGCTTCCATCATTGAAATGTAATCCCTCTCCCCAGGCCCCAGGTCAACTCTGTCTATGGTTTCTCCCTCAGAGGATCATGCTCAGGTCCATGCTGGCCTCTCTCCAACTCTGGCCAGAACTGAGGCTCATGGATCTTCAGAGTCACTTCTGTCATGGCTCTGGAAAGTTCAGCGCCTGAGGTGACCCAGGACCTCGGTGCCTGGCTTTCCTGAGCCCACGTAATATCACCAAACCCAGAAATTCATTGAGTCGGCAGATGGGCAGGCAGGTCCAGTGAGAGCTTGAGGCTGGGGTAGGGAGGACCTCTCAGTGGGAACCCTCAGGGAATCAGTCAGTGTTACAACAGCAGTAGCAGCAGCAGCAACAAGAGAAGTATCCCATAGAGCGAAATAGGAAGAGCGCTAATCTGGGAATCAAAGGACCTGAGTTCAAGTCTTACTTTGCCGTAAGAACTGGATAACCTTGCACAAGTCATTTACCTTCTCTGGGTGTCGGCTTCCTCATCAGTAAGACAAGCGGTTGTACTAGAGAGTGCCAGCTCTCATTTTTCCAGCACAGTGAGACCAACAGCATTTTCCTCCCCATCAGCCCATGAGGTAGGATCACAAGAGCACAGATTTAGGCCTGGGAGGGGTGTCAGGTACCACCTAGCTACGCCCCCTCAAGGTAGGAAGTGTGAGTATTATTATCCCTGTTGTACAGACCATCAGATCACAGGCTAGAGTTGGAGGGACCTCAGATGTTTTCTCATCCAGCCCTTTCATTTTACAAATGGGGAAATTGAGGCTAACTGAGGTCATGCAGTAGATAGTCATCAGAGTCAGCACTTGAACTCAGATCTTCTAATTCCAAGACCAGTATTTTGTCCATCACACCATGCTTCCACAGTAGCAAAGTATCTAAGTGTTCCCATCTAAGTGGGAGTGGATCAGGGTCATGACAAGATCTGTGGCAGTCGATATACTTATGTCTCTTTGGTTTGGCTCTATATCCCCTGTTCTGGGGCCCTAGGTCTGGCTCTGATTGGTGAGTGCCTCACGTGGTCCACTGTATCTAGGCTGGCACCAGCCATGCCTCCCTTTACTCCCTGTATATTTCACCAGCTGTCTTACCTATTCACACCCTCACTCCCTGATTTCCAGTTCTGGAAACATAATCCAATCAACACTGCCATTGCTACTAGAAGGGATGTGTCAATCTACTTCCTTATGGTTCCACTCACTATCCCTGTTACTTTCCAAATCAAAATAAATTCTCCTTGGCCACCACTCCCCCAAATATGCTGAATTATCCTATCAGAATGTAAGCTTCTTAAGGACAGAGACACAGTTTGCTTTTGTATTTGTATTCCTGGGATGTAGTACAGTGCTTGGCAAGGAGCAAATACTTAACAAATCTTATCCCATCAAACCATCCCATCATCCATCCATCCATCCATCCATCCATCCATCCATCCATCCATCCAACCATCCATCCATCCATCCATCCATCCATCCAACCATCTATCCATCCATCCATCCATCCAACCATCTATCCATCCCTCCATCCATCCATCCATCCATCCATCCAACCATCCATCCATCAATCCATCCATCCAACCATCCATCCATCCATCCATCCATCCATCCAACCATCTATCCATC
>CM053588.1:42071647-42074147 GCA_028646515.1 Pseudochirops corinnae | reverse complement strand
ATGCTTGCTGACCGGGGGAAGGCTCAGCTACAACTAGGATACCAAAGTAAAAAATTAAGAAAACATGACCTGAAACATCATCAAGAAGCATCATTAATTACAGCATTTTAGAGAGGAATAGGCCTTAGCAGCTATGTGTAAACCCAAACTATGGCCCAAACGGAATCCTTACAGGTGGCTGTATTTGACCATCCTGGCCATCCTGTCTACTTGCAGACCTCAGATGAGGATCTAATTCTGAGGCAGCTCTTTCTAAAGTTCAGAAACCCTTTCCAACATCCACCTTCTTGGCCACTTACCCCACTTTGCTCCCTGTTCTGCCCTTTTCCAAAAGACAGTCTTTCAGATTCTTGAAGATAGTGATCCTGTCACCCCGCTCCCCTCGACATGCACAGGTCACCATTTATTTAGTCCCCGGCCTTTCAAGGCTTTAGGGCCTGCTCTTACCGTCCAGGGATAGCCAATCGTGCTGTGAGGAAGGGAGAGTGGGCAGAGCCCGGGCTTTATATTCAAACACCACTGAGTTAGAGATGATCTGGTTGTTGAAGGCAACTTGTAGGGTCACAAGGCCAGTGTCATGAGCTGCAAAGACAAAAATGGAAAATCAGAATGAAAGGAGCCAGCAGAGTTCATTCAACTTAGCACCCACCTCAAATGGCCCTGGAGTGACCCCCCAAGGCTCATTCATCAATACCTGTTCTGCCTCTATTTTGAACTTGCTCAACTCTCATGGAAACTCCCAACTCCAGGAAGCCTTCCCTGATTGACTCTCATACCCTAGTTCCTCTGACTCTATCCCTTCTCCCAGAACAATTCCCACTCAAGAATTCATGGCAATTGTTTGCATATTAGATGACCCCATTTGATTTATTTTTCATTTTCAAGTCTTTGGAGACCTCAGTGTTCCATTGTCTTGAAAGACATGCAACCACACTGGAAAGAATATTGGCATTTAAAAGATACATCTTTGCTTCAGGGAGAAATTTGAGGTTATTAAACAGTAACAACAACAAAAACTTTGCAATTTCCGGAGGGCAATGGAGAGACATATGGTAGTCTTGCAGTGCATGGCACATAGTAGGTGCTTTTAATTGGTTGACTACAAGCAAGGAATTAAAAGGAGAACTGAAGTACAGGATGTCATTGAAGAAATGAAGGAGTGAAAGAGAAGGGGCAGGATGCTCCAAAGAAAATTCTTTAAAAAGAGGAAAAAGACCCACGCGCATGGAAATAATTTTTTTAGTATCTGTCTACATTATAGCAAAGAAGTGGAAGCTAAGTAGGTGATTATCAGTTGGGAAATGACTGAGCAAATTATGGAATAGTAGAGTAATGGAATTGCTTTGTAAGAAATGATGAAAGGGAAAGTTTCAGAGAAACTTGGGAAGGCTTGCATGAAATGATGCAAAGTGAAATGAGAAGAACCAAGAGAACAACACACACTGTAACAACAATATCTTAGAAATTGAGTTTTGCATGCTTCCATGGGGCGGGGGAGGTGGGGAAGAAGGAGGGGAGAAAATTTGAAACTCAAGGGATTGTGGAAGTGAATCTTGTAAACTAAAAGAAGATAAACAAATCAATTTAAAAAAAAGAAATTAAGTTTTGAAAGACTTAAGAACTCTAATCAAAGCAATGATCAGCCTTGATTCCAGAGGATCAAGGTTCCCGAAAGAGAGGGAATCTGCTAAACATGCTGAATGGCGGATGTGGTTTTGGCTCTAGCTGATGTGGGAATCTATTTGACTTGGCATATCGTTTCAAATTGTTGGTGGATTGGGAGGGAGAGAAAGAGAAGAAAAAGAGAGAAAAGGTCATTGAAGCATCACCCCTCCTTCTGGGTTCTAGACAGTTCTCTAAGAACAAACACTGTATAGGAGGTGCTGACTCAAATGAGAAGTGGAAATGTCCTCACTGGGAGTTCTGAGTACTAATGAAATCACAAGTCCAGCCCCAATCCTTATCCTGTCTTCTTGCTAAGGCCTCATTCGACTGGAATCAGGACACGGGGACTTTGGTTATGGACCAGGCTCCATGTGATCTTTGGCAAAGCCCTTTCCCCTTCTGAGACTTTCCTACTTTGAAAAAAAGAAGGATTTGAACAAACTGATCACATGGTCCTTCTTTTGTTGAGCTAAAGCTCCCCCCTCCCCCTTTTATCCTTCCCTGTTTTCCTCCTAAAGGTCAAGGCTTCTAGACACTCAAAGTCTGTGCCCCCTGGCCTGGGCTCTTCTCGAGTTACCTCAGAAGCCCCTTCCTTTTCTTCCTTCCTCTGTTTCCTTGAATTTAGGAGTAGCTCTTTGTGCCGTCAAGGCCGAGGGATTCAAGTGGTGGGGAGGGCTTTGTCTCCTCCAAAGATGAGAGCCAGAAAAGACCTTAGAGGCCATTTTATTCAGCTTCCTCATCTTACAAAGGAGGAGACTGAAGCCTAGGAAGGTCAGTGACTTGCCTAAGGTCCCACAGGTTGTCAGGAATAATGATATCAATTTGTTGTTCAGTT
>CM053588.1:42004147-42069147 GCA_028646515.1 Pseudochirops corinnae | reverse complement strand
AAGAAAAAGAACAGACAGTCCCTGCCCTCAAGGAGCTCCCAGTCTAAACGTGATCTCACAGTTCTTTCCAGCTCCCCAGAGCATATCAACACCTTACATCTTCCTACTCATTGCTACCGTAGCAGTGTGGGGGGCCGAGTTTGGTGTGGAACTGAAACCCCATTACTGTCAGATGAAATATTTGTTAGTGCTACAGTGCTAGGCACATAGTAGGTATTTAGTAAATACATGTTTCCTTTCCTCTCCCCACTCTCCCTGGCTTGTTCTGTCTTGGTCTATGAGAGCTCCTTGAGGGCAACAACTATTTACTCATTCTTCCTTTGTATCCTTGGCATCTAATAGAGTGCCTTGCAAGTAACAGTATGTACTGATGAGTATGTATTGATTGATTGATTTTGGGAAGTTAATGGAGAGAGAGAGGGAAGAGGAAACAGAGACAGACAGAGAGAGAGACAGAGAGAGAAAGACAGACAGAGACAGAGAGAGACAGAGAAAGAAAGAGAGAGAGAGAGAGAGAGAGAGAGAGAGAGGAGAGAGAGAGGGAGAGAGAGCAAGCAGTCGCTGGACTTATCATGCAAAGAAAGAGACAGAGATGGAGAGAGACAGAAAGATACAGAGAAACAGAAAGAAGGGAAGAGAGACAGAGACTAAGATAGAAAGACAGAAATAAGGAGAGAAAGAGTCTGAGTCAGAAGAAGGCAGAGAAAAAAAAAGAGAGACAGTGGCTGGACTGGGCATACAGAGAAAGACAGAGATGGAGAGAGAAAGGGAGACAGAGACGAGGAGAGGAGAGGAAAGGAGAGAGAGTCCAGCTGGAATCCTATGGGTGGGTTCTTCCTCAGGACACTGTAAGGGGCAGCAATGGTTTAGCTAAACTCAGATTCAGGCAGCCTAGCTTCTAGCATGCCAGTTCTCTACCAACTTGCTGTGTGACCTTAGATGAGTCACTTTCCTTCTCTGTCATTCAGTTTCTCCCTCTGCCAAATGAGGGGGCTGTCTAAGGTTCCTCCATCTCCAGCAATTGGAGTCATTTCATAATGGGTTTGGAGCTGGAAGAAACCTAGTCCTTGTTTTCTACAGAGGCAAACTGAGGCCTTGAGTTTTGTGGAAATGCTATGTCCTGTCCAGAGGTCTAGGCCAACATTCTGTCACCCCATTCACGTCCTTCTGAAAGGGTGACCTTATTTTCTGTAAGTTTTGGAAGGGAGAGAGCTTTAGTAGAGAGGAGCTCCCACATTAGAGGCCCCAACCCTTGTTGAGGCTACTTGGGTGGCCCCTCCAGCCTTGTGCACTGTTCCCTCATTAATGGATTTACTCCCTCCCTCCCCCACCCACATGTGCATCCTGGATTGTCCAGCCCAGGCCCCTCATGTTACAGACAAGGTCGTCCAGCAGACATTCATTAAGAATTGCTCTAAAGGTCCCTGTCTGTTACTGTCCTGCTCTGATAGCTCCTTAAGCCATGGAGGTGACTTTGGATCCTCAAAGGCTGTGCCAGTGGAACACAGGTGCTGGCAGGTCCTACCAAGCTGGAAAAAACCCAAGTACAGACCCTGGGATGGCCCATGTCATGAATTCTTGTCCTGGGATCAGCCTGGCTAAGTCTGGAGAAGCTCAGCACCAGGTTGGTCACAAGAGAATGATTTTTTTCGGCCACAGCTGCTCATGAAGACTGTCTGCTAAGTTGCAGAGGGGATAGTTATCTGAATTAATGGAGGAAGGACCCATGATGGGCTCCTTGGAGTATTGAGGTATAAAGCTGTAAGTGCTTGGCCCGGCATTCAAGGCCCTTCATAACAAGGCACCCACTACTCTTCTGGCTTTGTCTTTTCTAGCTCTCCTCCATGCACTATACTCCAATTTCACTGGCCTACTCTCTACCTCACCCCACCCCACTCTCTCCAAATCTCACATCTTTGCTTATGTTGTTCTCTATTTCTGTAATACCAGTAGCCAGATTTATAGAACACTTTACAGTTTCCAAAGGCTTGACAAACATGGCATTTGATTCTCACACCAAGCTTGTAATGTAGGTGCTTTTATTATCTTCATTTAAGTTGAAGAATGGAGGCTGAGAGGTTAGTTGACTTGGCCAGGGCCATACAACCAGCTAGCAAGTGTCTGAGTCAAAATTTGAACTCAGGTCTTCTTGACTCCAAGTCCAGTGCCCGTCAACTACACCATCTAGCTTCCTCTAGAATCTAGAATTCCTGCCCTTTCCCTCTTCATCTGTTTAATTAGAACCCACTCTAAAAAACCTAACTATGAAATCTTTTTTGATCCTGCCACTCTGGATCTTATATAGTACTTTTTTTTTGCACATCTCCTCTCTCTGATCTGGCTATATGACCCTGTCTGGGCAAGTCATTCAAACTCTCAATGTTCCATGTAGAGAGAGTGCCAACCTGCATCGGTAGGAGGAGTTTCCTTTCCTGGGAGTTCCCCATTCCAGTGAAATTACAGGACTATCCTTTTCTGGGTAAATGAGTTGTGTTGCAGTGGTTGGGCCAGCATTGATGTGGGCATCTGCCGTTTTCCCCCCTGTGGACTACATTTGAAAAGTAAGGTACTACCCAGAAGGGAAGGGCCAAGAAAGGGATTGTTGTAAAGGTGATGCCCAAGGGGAAGAATAGCTTGGCTCTCAGAAAGTAAGGGTGAAGAAGAGTCCAAGTGACTGCTTACTCACCAGCCTGGCTTATAGCACTATGACTGTCATATGAAGGGAACTAAGCTTCATTCCTTGCCCTCCAGGAATTTACAGTCTATTAATCTTGACCAGTCTCTAGTTGAGGGCCCAGAATGAGGTGCACAGAGGGCTGCCCCCTAGGCCAGGGCTGTCCTCCAACGCTAACAAGAAACAAGAGGACACAGGAGAGAAGACCTGGCTTGTACTGGATGGACCACGGTGTTGACTCATCACTTGTTCTGTTCCTGAACCTGACGTGCCATTTCTCACCTCCACACCTTTGCATGGTTGTCCTTTGCCTAGAATGCCTTTCTTTCTCACCTCTGCCTCTTACAATTCCTAACTTTCTTGGAGGCTCAATTTAAGTGAAACCTCCCACAAAAAACCTTTCTTGGTTCTTGCCCCTTTAGCCCCACAGTTGTTGGTATACTCCACTTTCTCAGATGACCTCACATTTATTCATGTGTGCATATATATTCCTTTTCTAGGCAGAATGTAAGCCCCTTGAAGGCAAAGTCAGTGTGTCTTTGTCTCCCTAGTGCTTAGCATAGAGCCTGAACCTAGTAAGTATTTAGCCGATTGTATTAAGGTACCATAGAGGGAGAGTGGGCTGTGTGGCTTTCTCCCTCCTCTATCTGATGAGACATGGAAGAGCTTGGGACAACAAGATAGAGAGCAGAATCTCGGTCTGGAAAACTGGACCTTGAGGGAACTGTGTCTAAGGAGGACAGGTAAAGACCAGGGAGCAGAGGGGTGCAGAAGATAGGCAGGATCTGTGTTTTAAGCCAGACAAAGACCAGGTATAGACATGGCACCTGCGTCAGTAGCAGGTAGGAGATGGACAGCTTAATGGCATGTTGTCCCCTCCTCTCCAGGGTCCAGGGCCCATGTAGATCCTATGCCTGCATTATTACAGGTTTGTCACAATAGCCAGGTGACAATCTCAAGCCCAAGAATTTGTCGGGACATCTGGAGAAGAAGAAAAGAGAATGAGGAGGAAGGGCCCTTGGCATGCCTGAGCACGGCCTGGCCAGTATTTTGCCCCTTCACTAATTGGTCTTCTCTCTCCTTTCCCCTTGTTTCTTGTCAGAGTTGGAGGACGCCCTGGTCTAGGAGCAGCTCTGTGTGCACCTCGTTCTGGGCCCTCAGTAACGGGGCAGAGAGGGTCTGGAGCACAGTAGGCCTTTAACAGATGCTTGTTGTGATTGATGGAGGGAGGGACACAAAGGAGCAGAAATGTAGGGCTGCTAGGGACCTCAGAGGTCACTTAGAGGTCATTTAGTACAATGGTGTCAAACTCAAATAAAAACAGGAGGGGGAGGGCCACTAAACTGGACACAAGGATCCCTGTGGTGCATATGGACTTAGAAAACCACAGATTAACATGATCTATGTTTTATTGTATTTTTATTTGTTTTGTCAAATATTTTCCAATCACATTTCAATCTGGTTCGGGCTGCACTTGAGAGTGCTGTAGGCTGTCTGTGGGCTGAGTGTTTGACATCTCTGATCTAGTCCCTTCGCCTCATTCCAGGGAGGTTAGACCAAGTCACATGGGCATGAAGTGGCAGAGCTGGGATTCGGACCCAGGGCCTTTAATGGGGGAATTAATGATGAAGTTTGTTTCTCCTTTATAGCCCTTTTGGGAGCTCAGGAGCCCAAACAGCTAGACAGCAGAACCAGGTTAACACCTCAAGGGAAAGAACAAAACAAGTGAAGGCTGGGGAGGCAAATGGAGATGGAAGTGGGGAGGTTCAGAATGATCTGCCTCTGGAGCTAAGGTGGCCCTGGTTGGAAAATGTTGACTTGGTGATTTCTAGAGTCACCTCCTCACAGCCCTTCAGCCCACACATTCATTTATTCCTAATAAGGTTGGCCTTGAATTCATTCATTTGTCCATCCATTCACCCACCTACCCACTCTTCCATCCACCCACCCAACCCATCCACCCATCCACCCATCCATCCATCCAACAAATATTGATCATACATCTTCTATGTGCAGAATATCCTGTAGCTAGCTATCCTGTTAGATGCTGGGGAAAGTTTAGTTAATACATGACCTGCCCTCATGAGGTTTACAGTCTAGCATAAGGGGCAATAGGGTTCTCCCACCCTAACTTGCCTCCAACAATACTGGCTTGTTCTTTGGAAGATTTCTTGACTTATTTGAGCAGCTGATCTAACTTCATTCTTGTACCCAGCTGGGGAAGGGGGTGGTATCACGAGAACCCCCACTTAGCATCAATTGGCTTGGTCTTTGAGAGTCCTATGGGTAGTGTCCTGGGGCTCTCTGGCCCCATTTCTAGGTAGGACATGTTTTTGAATCTAGCACAGGAAGTGCCTTGTACTTAAGTACACAGTACCTAGCAGATACTTAAGGCATACTTGCTGACTTAAGCTGAATTATTGGAGCTGGGAGCATTTCCATCTCCATCTCGGAGATCTCGGTACCTTGGAATGTCAGAACTGGAGGCAATGGTAGAACATAGGCTACTAGAGCCAGAAGGAACTTTGGAGAGTATCTAGTTCCACTCCCTGATTTTAGGGAGGAGGAAACTGAGGTCCAGACAGGTCACACAGAGCCAGGATATAAAGCCAGGCCTGTGACTCGAGCTTTGGGGCTCTTTCCTCTTAGAATTTAGTGTCACAGCTGAACCGCAGACATCGTTCAGTCTAACTGAGAAAACAGAGATTAAGCTCTGTGTTTATTTTATTTCCCTTCTCTGTTAAGTGGTTTATTTAGTTTTATTGATGTCTTTTTTTTTATAAAACGGTGATTTCTGCACTATAAAAATAATGGCTAGAATTTATATTTTTGCCAAACACTTTATGAATATTTTATCCTTACAACAATCCTGGTGTTATTATTTGGCAGATGAGAACACTGAGGCAGCAGAGGCTAAGTGACTTGCCCAGGGTTACATGGCTAGGAAGTGTCTGAATCTGGATTTGAACTCAGGGCTACCTGACTCCAATGATCTGTTCAAAAAGCTGCCTCCCTGCCGCTCCAAATCAATCCACTGATCAGAGGTTTTATTAAAAACCTATGCGTTAGGCACTGTGCTAAGTGTTGGGCATAAGAAATATCTCCCAAAGTAAGCCTTTTGTTGTGACAAATAAAAACAGTAAGAAAATCTCATGAACCCAGTAAGCAGACTTGACAGCACGTGCAGCATTCTCCATCCCTAGTACCCTACCTCTCCAACAACAGGAGGGTGAGCACTGGTTGTTCTCATGGCACAGAATTCTCAAGGCCTTCTCATTTTATAGGGAAAGGAGCTAAGTCTCAGAGAGGGGATGAAGCTGTTTAGTGCTGAGATTCCTGTCCTTGGTGTGCCCTTCCCCTCCTCCCTAGCCCCCTGTCTCTTGACTCCTGATGCATTGACCTTTCAGTTCTAAGCCCTGGCCTGTCAGTGGTCTGAGGAAGCTCCCTTCTTACCTGGACAATAGCATCGAAGCACCCCTGGTTGTATCAAGGATGCAGGCACTGAGATCTGGTCAAACAGGCAACTGTAGTTATTGCTGGCTTCTTGCCACGGGCCTGTGATCAGGACTTTCACTCCTCCCTGCAAGGAAAGGAAGACAAAGGCAAGTGAGGAAGGACAGAGAGAACTACAGAAGGCGATGGGCTGGTGGGAGCAAGGGTACAAGTTGGAAGTGCCCGACTAAGAGAACCCTATAGAAAGGAGAAAAGAGCAGAAATTTAAAACTACCAAGAAGCATGGGACGACTTATATGAACTGATGCAAAGGGAAGTAAGCAGAGCCAGGAAAATAATATACATAGTAGAAAGAACAACAGCAAAAATCTAAGCTGAAAGTTGTGTGATTCTAATGGCTAATCTTGGCCCCAAAGAAGAGGTGTGAGAAGTCATCTCCTATTCTTTGCTGAGGTGGGGAGCTATGGGGGTGGAACATTGTATATAATGTTAGAATTGTTGGTATGTTAGCTTCTTTTGTCAACCTATCTATCCTCCCTCTATTAAATTTCTTTGCTATGGGGAATAGCTCTCTAGGAGGGTAGAGTTAAGGTAAGGTTTCCCTTTCCCTGCCCTGGCCTAGTTCTGGCTTGGCAGACTCTTGCACAGAATGACAGTAGGATCTCACTCCCTGGGATTCCCACTTTCTCCACTCGTCTATGGAGCTCCCAACTTAGGCTCTTGCACAAACTTTAGGAGGGTCCTTGAGTATACATCCTTTCCTGGACCAAAACGAAACAAAAATCAGATGCAGAGTCTCTCAGTCTTTCTGAGCCCGGGACACACCTAAGAACTGGTTGGAATCTATGGGTTTCTGGGTCATTGTCTCCCAACCTCCCTGCCATGTGTCCATCCATCCTCCCACAACACAGAATGGTATAGTTGGAAGAGATCTCATTGGTCCCCTAGGCCAACTTGGATCTGAACAAGAATTCCTACTATAACATATTCAATAAATGGTCATCTACCCTCTGCTTGAAGACCTCCAAGGAGGAAGAAGCCACCACTTCCCAAGGCAACCCATTCCACTTTGAGACTCTTCTATGCAGGAGCCTGTAATATCATAGAAAGAACACTGACCATGGAGTCAGAGGATCTGTGTTCATATCCTGCCTGTGATACTACTGTGTGATGAGAGGCAGCCACATAATGTCCCTGAGCCTCAGTTTCCTCAATTGTGAAATGAAGGGAATAAATTAGATAACTTCTGGAGTCCCTTTTAGACCTAGGGAAGGATGAGCCTATGACCTGATTCTGACCTTTGCTATGTGTATGACCTTGAACATGTCCCTTGACATCCATGGTTCTCAGTTTTCTCCTCTGTAACAAGAGGGGAGTGGACCAGATGGCCTCTGAGGCTCCTTCTAGATCCAGATCCCTGAGCCTGGGACATTTAGCCTTCCAGGAAGCCCAGCTTTTGCCCCGTTTCAACCTCTACTCATTGCTATTCTGGGACCAAACAGAAAAAGTGTAATTCCTCTTCCAACATGATGGACTTTCAAATATTTGAAAACAGCTATTGTTTCCCCAGGGAACATCCAAGGACATTAACCACCAAGCCAAGAAAGTGGGAGGCAGCCCAGGAGGTGGGGAGGGGGACGTGGACGTCACGGGAGGAGGGACTGACCCATTTGCTAGTCCTCTCACGAATGCTCAGTTTCCCATCTCCATGGTTTTGAATGGAGGGTCCCCACGCCTGGAGTGCTTTTATGATTCCTTGAATCTTGGGCTTTAAGACTCGGGTCAAATGCCACCTCCTGCCAGAGGCCTTTTCTGGTCCTTCGCCTCTCTCTACCCTCTCCGCCTCCATCTGCAAGCGTCTTCCCCTTCAAGGCTAGTTTCTATCTACTCCGTATATACCTTTCATTGCTGTGCCCCTGTTGGGTCGTCTCAGTTGTGTCCGACTCTTCGTGGCCCCATCTGGGGTTTTCTTGGCAAAGATACTGCAGTGGTTCACCATTTCCTTTTCCAGTTTATTTCATACATGAGGAAATTGAGGCAAACAGGGTGAAGTGACTTGTCCAGGGTCACACAGCTAGTGTGAGGCTGGATTTGAACTCAGATCTTTCTGACTCTAGGCCTAGCACTTTATCTGAAGCCACCTCCCCACCTCCTATTTGCCTTTCACACTCATTTATTTACATGTTTGCTCCTTCTACTTCTGCTTTTTATTTGCATCTCTAAATCTCAGAAGAGTGCTTAGCTAGTTGTTGATTGACTGGACTTATTAGAATTCCACTGACTCAATGAGAGGAGAGAGTTAGCTCCCAGTGCTTTGGGACAGAATGGAGTTCTCTGAGCCTCAGTCTCCCCATCTGTAAAATAGGAGGGCCCGACTAGAAAACCCTGGCTGTCCCTTTCAGCTCTGGTATTCTGGGTTTGATGATTCCAGGCTTTCCAGATTCAACAAGGCCAAGGGAGAGGGTGGGAAAAGGAGCATCGAGTGAGAAATTTTCTGTTCTTTCTTCTCCTGCCTATATTTCCTCTACCTCTAATATCTTACCTGAGGGAGGTGGGCTGCTACAATCAGAAAAAAAGTGGTGACTCTGCAGTCAGAGACCTGGGTTCAAATTATGCCTCTGTCACTACTTGTGTGATTTTGGGTAAGTCACTTAACTGCCCTGAGCCTCAGTTTCCTCATCTGTAAGATGAAGACCCTGGTTTAGATGGCCTATGAGAACCCTTCTAGTTCTAGACCTTTGAGCACCAAAGCATGCAGGTGGAGAGGAGGAGTTTGGACTAAGGGGATTTCATCCATTGCGCCTGTCCCAACTTGGGCTATCAGAATTGGGGAGAGATCCTGCTGAGCCCTCAAAGAATGCTGCTGTGTGTTGGAGCCCCCCATCAGCTCCTGCTGGTGCAGAGCTTGTGGGGAGGTAGTAAAAGCAGGGAGAAAGAAAGATTCAGCCCTGGAGGAGGGAGAAAGGTGGCAGGGGATGGGGGGGATGTGTGGAAAAAGAGGACTCTGGGCTAGGTCCTTGCCAAGTGAAATCAGTGTGATTCTGTGTGGAGGAAAGGAAGGGCTCAGAACAAGGGGGATGGGGAGCAAGAATCTGGTCATCTTTACTGCCAAATGGAGATGAGGATGTGGAGCTGAAGGGTGTGATGGGGCTGTGGGCTCCAGTGAGCTTTACATCCCAAAACCCTGCCTTCCCCTCCTCCTCACGCTCCCCCAATCTTCTGGGCATCTGCGTCTTTGCTAGCCACCCACACAGACAGACTGGGAACCACTCACAACGTCATCTCTCCCCCACACACAGCGACCGGGAGAGCTTCCACCAAGGCTCAGAAACAGCTGCTTTCCCAGCAGTGCAGCATGGAACTTAGCAGCACGGGCCCAGGAGAAGGCCCTAGATGACCCTTTCTAGGCCAGACTTCCCTAGACTAGGTTAGGACTCCTGCGCCAGGAGATGCCACCTCCTTCCACTGCCTCAAGTGCCCACCAGCTAGTGCCAGGTCTATCCCAGACAGGGGGATGGGAGAAGACAAAGTAAAGGGAGAATGGGCTGATATCAGTTCTGGCCACATGTCTGGAGCAGCTCTGGGAGGAGCTCTTACTCGAAGCAGTCTCTGCTTTCAGTCTCTGGCTGCCCACTAGCATCTACAAAGGGTCCCAGGAATGCAGCTCATTCTGGGGCTGTCTGAGGTGTCCAGGTCTTAGGGTCTCTGATCTGGAAGATGCTTGCTTTTAGCGAAGCCCCTTAGGTCTGTCTGTAGACAGTGAATAGGAAAGCTGCTTTGTTTCAGCGGGTCTGAGGATCCCAGGAAGGGACCTCAGGGCCATCTAGTGCAACACCCCTCATTTAGCAAATGGGAAAGGAGGCTCTACCATGTGCCCAAGGGCACTCAAGTGGTATCTCACAGAGCAGGATTTGAATTCAGGTCCTCTGACTCCAAACCCAGGGCCCTTTCCATTGTGTCCTCCTCCTCCCCTCACCCCAAGCTCAGAAGTGAGGCATGGTAGGAAGACCCAACCTGGCCTCCATAGTCAAACCCTGCCTCCAACACTTACTTTGATGTATCTGGAAGTGACTGTGCAACTCTGCCAGCACAAGTCAAGACATCGCCCAGGATGCCATTGGTCCTCTTTGGAAATGAAATACAAACACCACTACCACCTCTTACTACCTATGTGGCCGTGGGCAAGTCTCTTCACTTCCTTAGGCCTCAGTTTCTTTCTCTGTAAAAGGAGAGAGTTGGACTAGACGGCCCCGAGGTCCCTCCTAGCTCAGGCACGTGCTTCTAGGAGATCCAAGGGAGTCCTGGACACATAGGCACTTCCCAGCTCTCCTGACCTCCCTAACCCTGGCAAAGCTTTCCCTGATCACATGGAGTCTGATGGGAGGCCACGGAGAAGTTCATTGTCTCCCCCTTCTCCTTGTCCTTCAGTTCTCACTGTTGGCATCACCTTGGGAGCAGCTCAGAATCACAGAATTTAGGAATCAGAAGAGATCTCAGCAGTCATCTTATTCTGACCCATACCTGAATACAAATCTCCACTCTCTCTTTTTTCTTCATTTTTTTGGTCTGTATTTTCTTTTGCAACATGACAATATTTTGCATGACTACACATGTACAAACTACGTTAAATTGTTTGCCTTCTTAAGGAGGGGTGAGAGGAGGGAGGGAAGGAGAGAGAGTTTGGAACTCAAAGCTTAAAAAAAAAAGTTAAAATTTTTTTACATGTAATGGGGAAAAATAAAATTTTTAAAACTTCCATTCTAACAAACCTAACAAGCCATGATGACATCCAGCCTCTGGAGGGAGGAAGACCTCCACGGTGGGGGGTGGGGTGGGGAGGAGCAGCCCATTCCCCTATGGGATCGCCCTAATGGGTGGATACTTTTTTCTGACATCAAGTCTGAATCTGCCTCACTATCACAACTACCCATTGTTCCTGGTTCTGTCCCTGTGCACAAACAAAATGAATCTAATCTTCCTTCTTCAAGACAATTCTTCAAACACTCCAAACGACTATCACGTCTCCCCCTCTGCCCCCAAATCTTCTCTTCCTTAAGCTAAACATCTCCTGTGACTTTAACTGATTTTCATGTGAAATGGACTCAAGGCCTCCATCCCTTGGCTAAGCTCCAGAAAATCTTTGTTCTAATGCTCTTGTTAAATGCGGGGTAGACCTGGCTTCAGGTTAAGTCCTCTTGAGAAAAGACTACTTGACCAATCAATTTCTATCTTGTAAGACATGGCCCGCCTGGCACGACGGGATGAATCTGACCTGAAGAGTTGGAGAGTTCATCCAATTTCTCCACCAAAGGAGGAATTCTTCTCTATGTCTCTCTGGTCACGTGCCCCCTGCTCGAACACCGTCTAGAGCCGCAGAGTTGACAACCTTCCCAAGGCACTGTTGGACAGCTCTGAACGCTAGACGGTTTTCCTTCCTGTGGAGTCAAAATCTTCCTCCTAGTAATATGTCCCTGTTGTTTCTAGCTCTGCTCTGTAGAGACAAATTTATCCAGCTCCTCAGTCTATGTCGTCTTCCCCACTGGAACATAAACTCCTTGAGGGCAGGAATTGTCTTGCTTGTGTGTGTATCCCCAGGATTTAGCACAGTGTGAGGATATGGTAAGCACTCAACCCATACTCAAATTAACAAACAAAGCATTTTTGCAAATTTTAAAGCCTATGTAAATGGTAGCTCTTATTATTTATTCATTCATCCATTCAAACAGAATAAATCCAATCTCTCCTGAATATATAGGGTAGCTAGGTGGTGTGGTGGATAGAGCGTCAGGCCTGGAGTCACGAACATTAATGTTCCCGAGTTCAAATTTGGCCTCAGACACTTACTAGCTGTGTGACCCTGGGCAAGTTACTTCACCCTGTTTGCCTCAGTTTCCTCATCTGTACAATGAGCTGGAGAAGGCAATGGAACCACTCTAGTGTCTCTGCCAAGAAAACTCCAAATGGGGTCATGAAGAGTCGGATACAACTGAAGAACAACAAATCCTGCAGATAGCGTCTCTTCAGATATTTGAAGATAATGGTCATGTTCTCTAAAAGTCTGAAGACCTGGCTTTGCCATCTGTGTGACCCTGAACAAGTCACTTACAAAACCACAGAATCTCAGAGTTGGATGGATTTCAGTGGCCAACTGGTCCAAACAGTCACCCAAAGAAATCCCCACCCTGGTTTCCTAATGGCCTCCATTGAGAGAGAGCCCCCTACTTCCTGACAAAGCTTGTTCCACACTCAGATGACTCTAGTCATTAAAAAGTTTTTTTGTCATCAAGCTTCAATTTGCTCCTTTGTAACTTCCACCCAGTGCCCCTGGCTCCATCCTCTGGGGCCACATAACCACTCTGATCTCTTTTCTACACGATAGCACTTCAGATATTTGAAGATAGTCATCATGCCTCTCCTAAATCTTCTTTTCTCCAGGCTAAACATCCCTGGTTTCCTCATTTGATCATCAGATTGAACGAATGTGAAGAAGCCCTTCACCACTGAGAGGCAGCTTGGCATGGTGGTAGTAGGGTTTTGGACCCAAAGACAGGGTAGGTCACTTCTCCTTTCTGAGTCTGTAACATAGAATTAATAATAACACCTGCTTCACAGGGCTGCTGAGATAGCAAGCAAATGAGATAATCCGTGTAAAGTAATATACAAACCTTAAATTGCTTTATAAGAATTATTATTATTATTATATTGGCCCAGTCCTCTAGCCTGTAAAGATTCTTTTGCATCTTGACTTCTGCTGTCTGGAATGTCCTTCCTAGTTCTGTGTCTTCTGAAAATCTGGTGAGCATGCGATTTATACCTTTATTCAAGTCACTATTAAAAATCTCACAGCACAGGATAGAACTCAGATCCCTGAGACATTCCCCTGGAGCAGTGGTTCTCAACCTTCCGAATGCCACGACCCTTTAATACTCGTATGTGGGCCTATCTGCATGTGGGTGGACCCACCTGAAGATGGATAGAGGAGCGGTGTCTTGGTTACTAAGACCATCAGAAATATGTGTTTTCCGATGGTCTTAGGCAACCCCTGTGACCCCTGTGAAAGGTCATTCGACCTCCAAAGGGGTCGCGACCCACAGGTTGAAAACCACTGCCCTAGAGACTTTCTGAGTTCATAAACAAGGAAAATTTATTTAATAACTGCTCTCTTGATCCAATGATTTAGCAATTTCCAGATTGCCCCAATTACTGTCAAGCTTGTATCTCCATCTTTTTTTTTTCACATTTAAGAGAGGTTTTATTAGATGCTTTACTAGAACCAAGGTCAGCTGAAGCTACAGCATTTACCTCCTTCTATCATTCAAACAGCACTATCAAAAAAGGAAATGAGCTTAGTAGGGGTACAACCTATTCTTGAAGACATCTTGTCTCCTATTCTCAGTCACTGCTTTCTTTTCTACAAGTTTATTCACCATCCCTCGGATATTCTGCCCAGAACGAATGTAAAACTCAGTGACCTAGACCTGCCATGCTCCATTTTCATGCCCTGTTTGAAAAATCAATACATAAGTCCTTCTTAGCTCGCTCTTTCTCCCCTACTTTGAAAGATCACTGCTAGTGGCTCAGCAATTGTGATATCCACTTCTTTCCATGCCCCAGGCAGGACATCGGTCATTTGTGCCTGAAGACTAAAACTCCTTTAGGGGAGGCAGACATCCTCACACTGTTTCCCCATTTATCTTGATCACTCAGGACTTCAGTTTTCTCACCTGTAAAATAAGGCCCCGGGGGAGTTGGACCAGAGAGATGATCTCTAAGGTCTCAGCACTAAATCGTAAATTCCTATGATCTATTCTCCAGGCTAAGAATCTTCATTTCCTTCTACCCACTTTCAAATGATATGGTCCCCCCTCATTCCTTCAGGATCCCCCGATCTACTTCATTTAGAAGGCAACTAGGTGACTCGGAGAACTGGACCTACAGTCAAGAAGATCTGAGTTTCTGAGTTCAAATTCAGCCTTAGACACTTAGTAGCTGTATGACCCTGGGCAAGTCACTTCACCTTTGTCTGCCTTGGTTTCCTCATTTATAAAATGGGGGTAATCATAGCACCCCCCTCCAAGGATTGGTGTGAGGATTACATGAGACAAAATTTGTAAAGTGTGTAGCGCTATCCCTGGCCTGGTACTTAGTAGGCATTTAATAAATGCGCGTTCTTTCCCACACCCTCTTCTTTGTCAGTGACTCAGAATTGCAAACACATCTCCAACTGTGGTCTGACTAACCACAGCCCAGGACAGTAAGATTGTGCTTCCCTCATTCAGCATATTCATCCTTCCTTGAGACCTGGTTCGAGGAAATTTCAATGGAAGGACCTTTGCTGTGGTAAGGAAGGGAGCAGAACATGGCAGTGATGGACAGGGGTCCTGGATAAGTGCATGTCTGTAGCTGATCTCTGGCATGTGACCCTATGCAGGACAGCTAGGTTGTGGCCTCTGGTGTCAATGTCCCTCCATCTGCCCAACTCTAAACCACATGGCCCTGGCTCAGATACTCATGGCACCAAGGGTCATTCAGAAACTGGTGAAGGGTGCCACCTAGTGTCCTGGTTGGGGAAGGCAGCCTGGAGGATGGCAGTTGGACCAAAGGGTGACACCCCGAGGTATGGCTCAGCAGACTAGGGGAGCCCTCTCCCCTCATACCAGGCAGAACTGGCCTTGGGGCACTAGGCTGGGTTACATTCCAGCTTTGTTATCTCCTACCCAGTATCTAGGAGAAGTGTGAAGAGGGTTCTCCCATTGGTTCATGCTCTCCTGAGTTTTCCCAGAGGATGCCTTTGGCTTCTCTTGGGCTATTGCTCTCCAGGGACTCTAGTCCCAGTGAATGCTCAGTTCTATGTTATAGGCACAGTAGGTGACTGCCTACAGGCTGTGATTTTAGTGCTCCAAAACAGGCCTCTGCTCCAAGAGAGGAAACGTAGCACATTGGAAAGACCACTGGATTTAGAGTCAGAAGACCAGAGGGGTCTTGATTCTGCTTGATTCTGCTCATTGTTCTCTGTGTGACCTTAGGCAAAAATTCCCCTGGGTCTCAATTTTCTCATTTTCAAAATGAATTTCTAAAATCCCTTCCAGGTCAAAATCCTATGATCCAAAATGTTAGCTTGAAGGCAACATCTGCTAAAATCACTTCACTCCTGTAAAAGCGTATTAGCTAGCACCTTGGGAGACTCAGCAAGAGAAGGAAAGAGAACAGGGATGGGGATGGGGATGAAGGACTGGGGAACTGATAGAGAAGGCAGGAGGCTGCCAAAGACACACCTCACAGACTTAGCTGCCTTGCTATAGTTTGTCTAGCTCTACCCGTAGAAGGAAGGAGCTTCAGGTCTGCCTGCCTCTCTCTGTCTCTCTGTCTCTCTCTCTGTCTCTGTGTCTCTCTCTTTGTGTGTTTCTCCCTGTGTCTCTCTCTCTTTCAATTTTCTGGCGTGTTAAGCACTCCCAGTGAGGAAACTCCCTCTATCACAGCAGATCAGTATCTGCTTTGCAACTTTTAGTCTTACGAGAGTTGCTGTGGGGAGGGAGGGGAAGGGGGCCTGAAAGATAAAGTCATTTTCTCAGGGTCACAGAGGCATTTTGTGTCAGAGGTAGGTCTTCTCTGTCTGACACCAGCTCTCACATAGCCAGAATCCCTACTGAGAGATTGCTCAGAGGGGGCTGGATGCACTGAGGACTTTGGACAAGTTGATTTCTCTATCTCCAAGCCTTGGTTTCTTCATCTCTAAAATGAGTGGACTGACCTAGATGATTTTAAAGGTCTCCTTCTGGTTTTAAATGCTGTGATCTTATAAAGGGCTCTCTTGGGAGCTCTTCACCCAGAACTCATTCTGACCACCAAGATCTTGGAGCATATCCTCCACAGTGGACCTTTGGCCTTGGCTGGTTCTGGTACACTTCTCTGAATTAGGTTTGGACTGGCTAGGCTGGGCCTCCTCCCAGGACCCCTCTGAAGGACACAACACTGTGCAAAAATGAAAGAGGAGGAGTTGTGCAATTCAGAATTTTTTTTATCTCCACCTTGACCTTGGACTAGGGCTGGCAGCATTGCAGTCAAAGGAGCATTGAACTGAGAGTCAGAAGTCTTCCATCCATGGGATTTGGAATAAAGGCTTGAACCAGAACTCCCTGAGATTCTGTGAGTTCTCTATGGCCATTCTCTCAGTCCAGCGTAGAAGCATGCTTCTCTGCCCTGTGACAAATGTTATGGGCAGAGAGTATATCTGGTTGAAAGAAAGTCATGATGTTATTATTCTAGTTCTTAGAGGTCACTTTGAATATCCCCTTCCCTTGACAGTTGATATTCCGACTCATCCTTCAGAGGCCGAGACCCTGAGGGCCCCTTTCATAGAAGTTGGGTCTGATGGTTGGAGGACATTTGATCTGTTTTTCCACCTATGGGAATAGCTCTGTGCTCCTGGCTCTGCCACTGACCAGGACGACCATAAGCAGGTCACTTCATCTTTCTAGGTACTCATTTCCTCAAGTGTAAAATGAAGGATTGGAGTTCATGATCTCTGGGGTCCCTTCCTGTTTGAAATGCATATGCACTGATGAGTCTATGACAGGTGCACCGCTGGGGGCCTGAGGAGCAGCTGGGACAGGCATCACATAGTGTGCTCTGTGTGGCTACTGGCCCATGGACAATAATAATGGCTATGGAGTTGCAAGGTTTACACGAGAAACCAGAGGTGGGTTATTGTCCCCATTTAACAGATGAGCAAAATGAGACTCAGAGATACTCCTAACTCTTGATCTAGAAGGGACCTTAGGGACCATCTAGTTTAACCCTTCATTTTACAGATGAGGAAACTGAGGCCCAGGGAAGTAAAGTGGTCTACTTAAGGTCTCAGGTAGAAAGTGGCAGAGGGGAGATTTGAACCCGGGTCTTCTATCCCAATTCTCTTTCCACTGTTCAACACTGCCTCACACACTGAAGGATATCACACTGATGACAAGTGCCCATTATCTTGCGATATCTCTCCCAGTTTTCCTGGCTCCGGATCCAGGGCTCTCTTCATCTTGTTCCTGTTGGATGGTGTCTCCTTGAAGGCCTGAGGTCCATCACAGGGAGTCTTCTCCAGGGGCTAGAGCGCTGACTTTGGAGTCAGGAAGACTTGCCTCAGACCCTAACTGGCTATGCGACCCCTGGGGAAACTTACTGTCCTTTTCCAGGCCTCAGGATTCTCATGTTTAAAATGAGTCAGCTGAACTTTGTTGTTGTTGAGTCTTGTTGACTCTCTGTGACCCCATCTGGGGTTTTCTTGGCAAAGATCCTGGAGTAGTTTGCCATTTCCTTCTCCAGCTCATTTTACAGATGTGGAAACTGAGGCAAATAGGGCAAAGTGACCTGCCTGGGGTCTAGTAAGTGTCTGAGACCAGATTTGAACTCAGGAAGATGAGCGTTCCTGACTCCTGTCAGCTGCCCTGTGAGTTAAAGCCCGATGGCTTCTAAGGTCCTTCTAGCGCTAAAGCTATCTTCCTATGCTCCTAGGAAAGGAACAAAGACTCCTTGAAACATTAAGAGTTGAGACAGGGATGGGGGTGGGGAGAAGGTGGTGAGCACAAAGAAACAGGGTGGGGGAGAGGATTGTTGGTGTCTAACCTCATAAAGGCCCATGCCATTTTCACCCAGAACAACAACCACTGCTTACCACCCACTATTCCAAAGCCAGGACTGAAGCTCCTCAGCCCAGAAAACTGGCACCTTTCCCATGGAGATATCCCCTCCCCCTACCAGCAGGATGGCTCAGGCTCCACCCATCCAGGTGAACGTTTCCATGGCAACAGTGGTTTAGCTGGACCACATCCATTCATGGTGAGCCCCCTTCCCACCTCTCTTTGTAGTCTGCCCTGTGGGAGATTTGCCTATGTTCCTTTGTGATGAGAAAGGATGGGAAACATGAAAGGCACAGGAGTGGTGGGGCAGGGGCAGGGGCAGGGCTTGCAAGAGCTTTCCACCCAAAACGTCATTTCTTGAATATTTAAATGTTCCACGTGCTCATATCGGTCCAGGCCTGATGAGGAAATGGGGCCAGGAAAGGTGACTGGGACTTGCCTAAAGCCATGCAAATACTGAGAGGCAGAGCCAGAGATGATAGTGATGGCGGCTGAGATGAAGGGGTTCACAATGTCCACTTCTGAGTTCCTTCCATTTTGGAAAAAGTGGGGAATCAACCAATAGCTTAGTGCAAACCAAGACAAGAGAAGGAAGGATAAAGGAGGGGAGAGGTAAGGGAAGGAAGGTGGCATGAATGGGCTTTTAAGGGGAAATTGTCAGGAGAGACAGGACGTTGAAATGCCAGATTATGCCATGCTGCCAAACAGTGTAACCCTAACTGGGCAGGGAATTATGGGCACTGGTCAGAAGGGACCCACCTCAGGGAGATGAGGAGGAAAGGCTTGGCCCTGCCCACCCATGACCTTATCCCTGGGAAGCAAAGCAGATTTGGGGATCTCCTCATCTGGGAGAGGGGGTTATGGCTGACTCATTGGCAGAAGTTATCACTCTCACTTCTGGGAGGCTGGACAGCACAGCAGACCATGGCAACAGAAGCTCCCATTTCTGGGAGAGAGATCAAAGGGAGTGGCTTCCTTGGGGCTGGGTCTATGGCGGGGGCCCAGTACTGGCAGTTCAGAGCTGACCTTTGTTCTAGGGGAAGCAGCAAAGCCCTGTAGAAATTCCAGGAAGGAGGCAGCAGCCCCTGGTATAACCATCAGAGTCAGTGAGCCTCAAGTCTCTGGAGCTGGATCATAGGATTTAGAGCTGGAAGGAACCTTAGCTCATTCTGTCGAACTCCCTCCTTTTACCTGAGGCCGATATCACATAGACACATACCAGTATTTTACTAGACACTAAACTGCAGTCAGAATACACGTGCTTTGACTCTTAGATCCTTCTGCCTCTCCTGGGATTTCACCCATCTCAGCTTCTCCTAGAAATGATATGTAGCATGCACTTATTTTTTTCAAACTAAAGTGATATTTAAGATGATTCCATGTTTCTCCTCCCCTTCTCTCTGCCCCTCTCTTTGTCCCCCATTTCCCCTTAAGATGACTGGAAACCTCCTAAAGTCCTAATATTCCAGGGTTGAGTTTACCATGGTCAAGGCCAGATTTTGAATGTCAATTTCCCATTTTCCTCATTCCTATGCTGCCCTCCTGTGGCAAGCTGTAGGTTTGACTTTTTCTGAATCAACCCAGTGTTGCATAGGCAGAGATCGGTAAAGTGGAACTCACGGGTACCTGGGACTGAGAAGGGAGGAGACAGTGGAAAAGTAAGGCTGCAAGGTGAGGGGACATGAAGAGGATCTATTCTTGTTGCCCCTTTGTCTAGGTCCTGAAGGCAGGAGCAGTATGCACTCAGTAGACTTTCTCTGCGGACATCCAGAGTCAGGGGTCAGCTTCAGAGAGAGATATGATGCGCTTTAATCTAAGTGATGGCCCAAAGCCACCTGTTAGTGGAGGGGTAACTAAATGCTGCTCTGCACCCAGGAGACCTCCACTGGCTCTCTTCCCAATATCTCCTTAGCCCCCTATAATCCAACTTGTGAATTCACCATTGCACCTAAACAGCTCCCTCCAGTGATCTAGCTGCCAAATCCAACTGCTTTTCTCAATCCTCATTCTCCCTGACATCTCTGCAGCCATCTGTTGAGCGCTCTCTCCAACTTTACCCTCTCCTCTCTCTAGGTTTTCTGGATGCTGCTGTCTCCTGACCTCCTACCTATCTGAACACTCCTTTGTGGGAACCTTCTCCAGAACACACTCTCTAACCACAGGTGTCCCTCAGGCTTCTGGCCTGGGCCCTCTGCTCTTCTCCCTCCATACTACTCCACTTGGTGACCTCATCATCTCCCGTGGATTTCATGGTGATTTCTATACTGATGGTTGTCAAATCCATCTTTCCTGCCCAGCCTCTCTGCTGCCCTTCAGACATCTCAAACTGGATGTCCAGTAGCCGTCTTCTACTTAAAATGTCCAGAACAGAACTCATTATTTTCCCCCTTAATTCCTGCCTCCAAGCCCCGGGCAAGCTTCCCTCTTACTGTAGAGGGCAACACTGTCCTCCCTGTGCCTCTGGTTTGCACCCTAGGAATCATTCTGGATTCCTTACTATTTCTTGTCCTCACCCCCACCCATCACTAAGCTATCGCCAAGGCCTGTCAATTTCACCTTTGCTGCATCTCTTCAATATGCCCCGTTCTCTCCGTGGACCCTGCCCCAGCCTGGTGCTGACCCTCATCACCTCACACCAGGACTGTTACCACAGCTGCTGCTGGGTCCGCCTGCCTCAAGGCTCTCTCCACTCTAATCCATCCTCCATTTGGCCACCACGGTGATCCTCCTGAAGTGCAGGTCTGACCATGTCACCCCTTACTCAAGAAACTGCAGTGGCTTCTTCCTGTTGCCTCCAGGATCAAGTACAAAATGTCCTGCATACCCTAGCTCCCTCCTACCTTCCCAGTCTTCTTACACCTTCCTCCCCAGTACATGCTCTTGGATCTGGTGACACTGGTCTCCTCGCTGTTCCAGAAACAAGACATTCCATTTCTCTTCAGGCATTTTATCTGGCTGTCTCGAGTGTCTGGGATGCCCTCCTGCCTCATCTTTGCATACTGACCTCCCTGGATTCCTATTAAGTCTCCACTAAAATTCCCTCTTTTACTGGAAGACTTCCCCCATCCCTCTTAATTCTAATGCCTTCTCTCTGTTTGTTATTTCCTTTCCCCCATATGGAGCTTGCTTTGTATATATTTGTTTGCATGTCGTCTCTAGACATTAGATTGTAATCTAATTACCTTAGAGTGTAAGCTGCTGGAGGGTAGGGGCTATTTTCTGCTTCTATTTGTTTTCCCAGTACTTTGCACAGCACCTGGTACCCTGGTACACAGTAGGCACTTAATAAATGTTTGCTGAGTGAGAGGTTATTGACAGTAGTTGCTACAGCAGGTATCCCATATTGGATTTGCATTTGCATTTGTCCTAGGCTCATAATTCCTTCCATTGATATAAAGAGCACCTTGTGAGGAAGCCTCCATTGAGGCTGGGGGCACTAAGAGGTTACGAGTCCTGACTAGGGCCATTTGGCCAGTCTGTGTCAGGTGGGGCCTCTACCTGGGACTCCTTGACTCTAAGGTTGGTTGTATATCCACTCTGCTGTGCTGCCTCATTGGCATGAATGACGTACTAAAATAAGAAATTAGCATTCTACCCCACTTCCTCAAGCATGCCAGATGAGTGCCTTCCTGGCCTGGCCTTGCCTTGTTCCTGTCCTAGATGGGGCCTTATGGGGTACATGGTCTCTCTCTCTCCACGTGGGGCCTTCTGTTCTCATTACCCAGAGGGCCAGATGTATAACAGCTCTGCCTCCTAACATCCCATACCATTTGATTCCTTACCCTCTCACCATCTTTCCCAAGTTGTTAGATACTCTTCCCCGGGCCTATCACACGCCCCATGCCCACCAGATTGGTGCCTGTGTGATTCGCTTTCCCAGTAACTAAAGTTTGAACATTTCTTGGTGACCTCTTGCTTGTCCAGCTCTGCCTTGCCTGCCTCCTCTCCTGCAGCTCCTACTAGTGCATGAAGATGAGCCAATCTACCCCCAGGGCTGGGAGTTGGGTCAGAGGATTGGTATGATCCTGACATGGAATGACAAGACTGACCCCAGCTTCTCATGGTAGGGAGATCACCCTGGAGCAGGGGGGAACTTGCACCTCCTCATTCTACAGAAGAGACAGAGGCCTACAAAGGGGACATGGCCTTCCCAATGGTCTTACAGTGTGGTTACAACACCAGATTCAGAGTCAGGAAGATCTGGGATCAAATCCTACCTTAGAAACACATACTGCATCAATTTGGCCAGCTCATGTCCTTTCTGCCCAAGCTTGGACAATTAGCAAGGGCCAGGAGGTGGGATTTGAACCCAGGCCATGAGAGAGATCTAGAGTCAGAAGGGACCTCAGAGAGAAAGCTGAGGTCCAGGGAGGTCAAAAGACCCCTCTCATAGGCAGTCAAGGTCAAGGTCAAAGGCTGGATTTGAACCTGGGTCCTCTGAGCCCAGAGGCAATGCTATTGATTTCCACTGTGCCAAGCTGCCTCCCTTTCATCATCATGAGAAAACTCCCAGTCTGGGAATTCATTCCATCACTGCTGATTAAAACCAGTGTTTAATTAAAGGACTTTATGGCTTAGATAAATACCATGGAGCTGCCTGAGGCACAAGACATGATGTACTTTGCCCATGGTCACACAGCTAATAAGGGTTTGAGGGAGGATTTGAACCCAGATCTTTCTGATTCCAAGCCCAACTCTCTCTCCATTGTTCCAGGATCTTTTCTTTCAAGGCCAAAAGGCTGGTCTTGGGGAAAAAGAACTGATCTGGGTTTCAGGAGACTAAGATTCTGTCACTAACAGTCAGTGTGACTTTGGGCAGGTCATTTCCCTTCCTTGGGCCCATTCTTTCTTAGACACTATCAGTGATCTCTGAGGATCCTTTTCAGTATGTAGGGTTTCTCTGGTGCTCTCTGTGCACACAAACATGAGTCGCTTGGTGGTCTGGGCCATGTTCTTGGATCCTCAATACTCAGCACAGTGCCCTGTATATAAGAAGTGGTTAATTCATTCTTGTTGGTTAATGCCGCTTTAATAAATGTTGAACTGAAGGGATTTGGCCTGAATTAGGATGACCTGAAGTGGCCCAATGGATACGAGTACCCAGAACTGAAAGCAAGAAGATCTGAGTTCAAATATAGCCTTAGTCACTTATACACTGTCTGACCCTGGACAAGTCACCTCACTGATGCCTACCTCATTTTCCCCATCTGTAAACTTAGGATAATAGCAGAACCTCCTTCCCAGGGTTATTTATGAGGGAGAAAAGACATGTTTATGAAATTCTTTGCAAACCTCGAAGTGTGATGTAAAGGCTAACTATTATGAAACCCTGCCTTAGGCATTCATTAGTGGTGTGGCCCTGGTGTGTCTACCTTGGTTTCCTCACCTGTGAAATGGAGATGATAACAGCACCTACCTCCTTGTGTTGTGGGGAGGATGGAATGAGAGAACATATATAAAACACTTTGCAAACCTCAGAGCACTGGGTCAAGGCTACTGTTAGCAGTAGGAGTTAGGTTAGCCCTGATTGGTGTCTCATCAAACCAAACCCTTCTGACCTTTCATTCTGATGAGGATGTATGTGCAGGTATTAGCCAATCAGGATCGCGAAGGCAGGGTGGTCTACAGTACCATTTTGAGAAGCACGGCTTGGGAGAGACAGAAGCACTTTTGGATCTATACCTTCCTCAGATATAGATCTTCATAATCAAGAGAAGGCAATTAATTACATGCAAATGATCTTGATGCCCTCGTATGTGTGCAATGAGAGATGGCCCCGCTGGTGGCGCTGGTTGGGAAGGAAGCGCCAGCAGCTTACCTCTGGGTAAGACCACTCTGGGGAGTAGTCGGTCACCATGAAGACTCGCCCACTCTGCTGCAGCAATCCCAGGGTGCTTTGGGCTGCAGTGGCCGCAGAGACCACCTCGGCCACATGCATGTAGGCCATGGTGCCAGCCCCGCTCTCGGCGCTGCTCAGCTGCATACTGCCCTGCTGGGGGCTGCAGCAGGGGATGCACATTTCGGCCTGGCTGAAGGAGGCCCGGTTGCCATCTTCGGCCTGTGAGAGCCCCGCGCCGTCCCCTGACACGAGCTGGTGTCCGTAAATAGTATTGCTCCCGCCTTCCACCGAGATGAAGTCGTTGATCAGGTCGGAGAACTGGTTGCTGAAGGAGATATCAAAGTGGTCCAGGCTCAGTTCCATGTTGGAAGAGTTATGGAGGCTGTGGTGGGCCACAGGATAGAGCCCCTGGACCATGTTCCCTTGGAGGATGGGGATGCTGCCCCCGTTCCGGATGCTCCCATTGGTCTCGGGCTGCATGTAGTGTTCGGAGCTGCAGCTCTGCAGCTCCCCGGACTTGAGCAGGTTCTCGCCCCCCTCGGAGGGCTGCGAGGTCTCCATGGGAACTTCTGCCTCAGCGGCGATGGTCTGGAAATTGGCCTGGAACTGCATGAGCTGTAGTGAGGACGTGGCCTCTATCCGGGTCTCTACAGGACCATTGCAATTGGAGGGGGTTGGAGGGGCCTCTGTCTTCACGGTAGCCATCCCTAACGGCACAAAAGAACTACCCGAATCATTGAGATTAGTGTGGGCGCTCTGCTCTAGGGGGATAGGTTTGCTGGCATCCTGCAGAAAGAAGCTAGGGGAAGGGGTCTGGTGGACGTGGGGGCTGTGGACAGTCTGGCTGAAACTAGAAGCGTAGTCCTTGTTGGAGTCTATAGCACTGAAGTCCATTTGCTCCAGGGTGGTACTCGGACTGAGCCCCCCACCAGACGGGAGCAGGCTGGAGCCAGCTGACAGGGTGAGGGAGTTAGATGTGTTAGAGGAGGAGTACGCTTCTTTGGACATCTGCTGCTCGAAGGATGTGTCCTCGGTCTTGATTTCCTTCGTGATGGCCGCACTGAAGCTAAAGCTGACCCGCTCGGCTGTTGGCGACTGTCTCATATTGGGGCCGATCGGCTCAGCTTTCAGTCCCCCACCCCCGTAGGTCTGTCCCTGTTTGGGGTTGTTGAGGAAACAGTCCGGGTCAAAGTTCATGGCGGTTTCTGGGATCTTCCGGCCACCATCAAGGGTGGTGGAAAGCACCAGCTCTTCAGACACATTGGTGGGCAACATTGACAAGCCCTCTGCACTCCCTGTGGCAGGGAAGGCGAACTTGTGGCCATCGGAGCTCACTGCCAGGACAAGGCCCTGGGTGGCGGCTTCCGAGGAGAGCAGGTGCTGGTTGGGGCCGGCCGTGGGGGACATAGTGTACACAGCCTCATTGGTGACCTCTGACATGAACACGGTGGCACTCTGGGACAAGCTCCCCATCACAGAGGCCACTGCCATACTAGACACCCCTGTGACCACGGGGCTGTCGGCCATATCTGGGTCACTGTTCAGGCCACTGCTGATGGACACGGGAGAATTCTGAGTGGTGTCAGGGACCTCCACCTGATTGGTGGAAGACACCTCGGTGCTGTTCTGATGCAGCAGCACGGGCTTCGCCACTTTGCCGTTCCTCTTCTCCCGGCTCGAGGCCTTGCCATGAGTGTGCTCATTCTTGCCTTCGGAGACATCATTATTTTGTACCTCTGAGTGAGTGCTGTACCCACCTGTCCGTGGTTCGACCTTTGGTGATATGATGCGATGCTTGGCACTGTTACACTTGTGATGCACACTGCTACCTGCTCCTGTGGCCAAGAGAAACACAAGACACACACATGCATGTACACACGCACATATATGCACACACGCAATGAACACACACGCACACACATGCACACACGCACACAAGAAAGAGTTAGACTTGGATCTGTGCTGGGCACTGGGCACTGAGCAATACTCAACTTGTTTGCTTGGCCAAAAATCCCTGAACAAACACATCAAAAACCCCAACGCTGTTCTACAAAGAGACTTAAGCCATATGGAACCCCATATAAGTCATTAAGGGGGAAAAAACAAAAACCCCAAACCAGACCATGACTGTCTAGTTCAGACGGATACGAGTACAGGATGGGCTTCACGTCTTTTGGGGCTGAAATTTTACTAGAGGACAAGAATCAAGTTCATTCCAAGTCTGCGGTCCAACATTCCAGGATTTGGCCTCAGTCTACCTTTCTGTTCTTTATTTCCTTCATGTACTGCCCATTACGACCAAGCGGAACTTCTTACTGTTCTCTCAGCATAGTCTCCAAATTCTCACCTCTGTGCTTTTACTCGTGATGTCCTCCACCATCTTTACTTGTTAAAATCCTGCCCATCCTTGAAGCTTGCTAGCAAACAGGGGGAAAAAATGTCCAGCCTCTCTAAGCTTATCCACTATCCTTTATGGGTCTTTCTCCAAGGGCTTTGTGCTCAGCAGTTGGGTGGGGGGGTGACTCTTCCCTCTCATCCCAGTTCCACTGTTATTTTTCATCCATCAGACAGGCCATTGTTTTTGATAAAAGGGAAAATTGTCCCATGATTCCATCACAAGTATTCCCCATTGAGAATCTTAAATTCACAAAGACTTAACAGAGAGGAGACATGACCCTTTAACGATAAGATCTAATTAAGGAACTGAAGGGAGTGGGGCAATCTCATCCCAGGGAGCCAATGAGATGATTAGGAAAGCAGCCACATTAGACTACAAGTCAAGGGGTCTCTGGATCTTTGAAGCCAAAGGAGGTTAAAGGAGAGGCTGAGTTTAGCAGCCCAATGGAGTAGGGGTGCCTGAGTTCACTCTAAGGAGCCCTGGGGCTGGAGGTCTGGCCTCTTGCTGATTTGTGTGCGTGTGGGCAAAGCAGAATACGATTTGGGCTAGACTGACTTCTTTTATCCTTCCTGCCATTGTCTCTGTTCCTTCCCACTTCTCAGAGAATATTTTGGATGAGCTTAGCAGGGCTTTGATCAGCTTACTGTTGCACCACCACCCCTCCCAACCAGGAGCCTTTGTTAGGCTGGAGATGGATAATGGTCTTGGTTTTCTCTCTGACTTGTCTCCACAGGGCACCTGCCATGTGGTTTGGTCACTAATTCCAAACCAATGCCACACACAGAGAGGTGAGAATACTCTTGTCAGGAAGGCTGAGGTGGGAGGGGGGTGCCCACCCAGTCCCTGGTCAGCCAGGAGGAATCAAGCACCTCCCTGTGACTGGTGCCCTCCTCTTGCATGGCTCCCCTCGCTCACTGCCACTCCTGGTGCCAACTCACCCAAGTTGCCAGTGCAGAGGCAGTTGTGTGTCCGAGGCTGGGGCTTGGTCTGGTGGCTGTCCAGGATCTGCTGCACCAGCTGTTCCACCGAGAAACCAGAGCTGCTGTTCCCATTGCTGCACGTCCATTTGATGCCATGGACTGTGGAAAGAGAAGAAGACATCTCCCATCAGAGGGCACCCAGGGCCCACCCAGTGGGCGGCCATTGCTCTTTTCAGGTGGCCATATCTGTAGGCAAAGAGGATGGCATGAAGTGGGGAATAGGAAGGAAGGAAAGACAGACACGTTATCTGCATGGGTGGGCCTTCAGTGTGATAGGGGCAGGTGACACAGGCAGGCTCTCTAGGGATCTCTGTGCATCTGATGCTTCCCCACCAAATGCCCTGCTGTCTTCTCTCTTTCTCTCCCTCTTTGGTGTCTGTCTCTCCTTATAGCTCCCTCTCTCTCTTTCTGTTTTTTTATGTCTCTGTTTCTTTCTTTGTCTGTCTCTCCTTCCATCTCTCTCTCTCTCTCACTCTTCTCTCTCTCTCTCCCCCCTCTCTCCACTCTCCATCTCCTCTCTCTCTTCCCCCTCCATCTCCCTCCCTTCCTCACTCTCTCTCTCTTCTCTCACTCTCTCTCTCCCCCCTTCCTTCTCTCTCTCTCCCTCCTCCATCTTTGTCTTTCTCTGTCTCTCTCCCTTCTCTCTTCCTGCCTGCTCCTTTTCTCTTTCTTGATGCTCTCATTTTCTCCCCCTTTTCCCTTCTTCACTGTCGATGGAATTTTTCAGTCCAGTAAAAGCAACCCAAGGCTACTGAATCTGGAGTTAGGGTGTCTTAGGGAGAAGGGGCTCTCAGGGCCTTCTTCGCATCAGACCAGATTAGATCTCTTAGTCCCTGTGCTTAGAGACCACGTGTTGTGCTGGTGTCTCAGCCCCCCAGTAACCTGGAAGTTCTAGGAGGATAGGGGCTTTGGGATACCTCATCTGTATTTCCTCCAGCCTTTAGCCTAGTGCTCTGAATACGGCAGGTGTTTAGGTTGTTACTTGGGGAAAGAACTGGGGGCAGTCACTTCTCAGACATGACTTTTTGTAGCTTTGGACCAGTCACTGCTCTTTTCTAGTCCTCAGTTTCTTCATCTGTACAATGAGGTGCTGATGTGGACCATTTCCAAGCTTCCTCCCATCTTTGTCATTCTTTATTTGCAGAGCCCTCCCTGCTCCGCCATTTTATGTCCTTGGTGTCCATCCTTCATGCTTGGGGAGGACCAAAATGACATCACTATGTTGGGGTCAAAGTATGGTGTGTCTGGCTGTGGCTGATCAGACCAGTAGGCTCTTGGAAGGCTTGACTATAGGTCTGGCACAAATAGTCCATGGGAACATTTGGGGTGGATGTTTTCCCTCTGCCCATCTCATATTTCCTTCAATTTTGCTTTGCTCAGAGATCATACCCTCTTCTCTGCTGTGGGTACGCCTTGCTGGACAGTCCTGTGCCAGCATCTCCATGTCTCGTAATTGATTTCAAGGTTCTTCAGAGAGACTTTGAGAATGTCCTTGTATCGCTTCTTCTGACCTCCATGTGAGCACTTGCCTTGTGTGAGTTCTCTGTAAAATAGTCTTTTAGGCAATCAAACAACGTGGCCAGCCCAATGGAGTTGTGCTCTCTGCAGTAGAGCTTGGATGCACCTGGGACCTTATCCTGCCAGGTTAGCTTCTATGTTCTAAGGCCTCTTTCAACCGACATTCTATATTTGAGCACCCTTTCCAATTTTGAAAGTCTTAGACTCTTCATGTCCAAAACTGAAGCCATTATCTTTCCCTTCAAACCCACTGCTTCCCAAACTTCCCTAACACTGCTGAAGGCCCCACCACCCTCCCAATCCTCAGACTCACAAGCCAGGTGTCCTCCTCCACACATCACTCCCTCTCACTCTCTCTATCCCATCAGTTGCCAGGTCCTACTGGTCCTGCTGTTGCAAGACCTCTCACCTATACCTTCTTCTCTCCCCTGACACCGCCATCCCCTTGGCACATGCCCTTATCGCCTCCCACCTGGACTGTGGCAATGGCTACTCTGGCCCAGCCTCCACTCAGGGCTCCATGTGCTCTTTCTAAAGTTCAGATCTGACTGTATCACCTCTCTACTCAAAAAACGTCAGTGGCTGCCCATTGTTCTTAGGGTCAACTCTAAAATCCTTTGCATTCAGAGCCCTCCATAATCTAGTCCCCTCACAACTTTCAAATTTTCTTAAATCTATTTTACTGGCCCCCACATATGATGAAATTCAGTGACTGGCCTCTTGGGCTCTGTGCTCCCTCCTCCTCTTCCATCTCCTCTCTTTCTCCTGGCTTTCTTTAAGCCCCACCTTTCCTTATCTCCCTTAAAGCTAATGCCTTCCCTCTGTGATCATCCTCCCTTCATCCTAAATATATCAAGGCTGCTTTCATGTCTTCCTTATCAGACCTAGAGCTCCTCCAGGTCTGGGACTGTTTTTGGTTTGGGGCTTTTGACTTTTATTGGGGGGGGGGGAGCATCCCTAGTGCTTAGCCCAGGGCTTGGCATGCAGCAGGTGCTTAATAAATGCTGGCTGACTTGACTTTCTGTGTCTGACGTGCCATGTTTCCTGGTCCTTCCCAGCTTGATGTTCTATGTTCTCTCCTGGCTCTGGCATCATCTGATTCTATGGGATGTCATCTGCCTTGCTTGCCTTATCTGTTCACACAGCCTGTGTCCTCTGAAATTACTCCTGTGTCTCTCTGCATCTTCAGATGCCCCATTGCTTTGCTTTATCCGATGCTGACGGGATGATGCTTACAAGTTGTCAGCTTCTGGGGCCCTTGTGTTTTGGGGCAGAGGTTCACACATCCTGGGGTGCAGACCAGGACATTCCCTTGAGCACTGACCTGCTACTGATGGCATGTGGGGATTTCAAGCCCCTAGATGCCCTCAATCCAATTAAACAAATATTTGCTGAAGGCCTGCTAAGCACCAGGCATTATGCTAAGCACTGGAGATAAAAATGTGAAAAAGACAGTCTCTGCCCTCCTAGAGTTTACAATCTAATGAGAGGAAGATACCACAAAAAGGAAAGTGAAGGGGGGCAGGGAGCCCTAGTGGGACCTCATGTTCTGTGAAGTCAATCCAAGCAGAGCTGCTGCTGAAAATGAAGAGCTGTCTGCAAAGTTCTGAGAATTCTGAGACCTCTCTCAGGGAAGGCTTTGGGAGCCTGCCAGTCCCAGGAGAGGCGACTGAGGGCCCTGAGAAGGCCAGGAGAGCAAACATGGAGTCGGTCAGCACGGTAATGAGATTTCAGGGGATCAGCTCATCTTGGGGGAGGCCTGATATTCTGGACCCAGCAGAGCTGCTGATGGAACATGGAGAGTTATCTGGGCAGTTCTGAGTCCTCTCTCAAGGGAGACTTTGGGAAGAGCTTATCCCTCCACTCTCCAGTGCTCCAATCAGAGAGGAGAGGACCTGTCTCTTCAGTAGACTCTGTCTAAGCTGCTCACCCTTCTCTGGGTAACTAGAACTTAGGGGTATGAGCTGGGGACTGACTTTGATGGGCAAAGTTCACCAAGACCACTTTGTTCTGCAAAGGTCCTTCAGCCAGTTGGGTTTCCTTTTCCTTTCTAATTCACCCTTCCCCAGGTTTCCTAGAGTGAAGCAGTCATCAGAAACTTAGAATTTACTGCAAGTTCATAGAATCATAGTCTTAAAGTTGGAAGGGATCTTCTCCAACCCTATCATTTTATAGATGAGAAAACTGTGACCCAGCTGGCGTTTTGGCAGAGCTCAGACTAGAATACTTTCATACATGGGGTCATAGGTTTAGAGTTGGGAAGGGATGTTAGTGGTCCAACCTTCATTTTATAGATGAAGATATGGAACCCCACGGAGGTTATGGGCTGGTCATTATGGCACCTTCCAAATCTGATATTCTCTGATTCTGTGACTTGCCCAAGTTCATGCATTGGCAAAGCCAAGATTCAAACTGAACACAGGTTCTTCTGATTCCAAAGCCAACACTCTTTCCACTCCACTGTGTGGGCATCTAACTCTTAATCCAGGTTTCTTTCCAGTCTTCATGGCATCTCGCATACTACACTGTGAGCTTTCTTGCAGCCTTTTTTCTTAAACCTGAATTAAACTAGAGTGGCCCTTTGGAGAATTATGATGTATTCACGATGTGACATGAAGTTGTTTTCACATCTTCCTTTTCACAGGAAACTTCCCATCGTGTTTAAGTTCTTTAACCTGAGCTATGGTTAGGGTGAAAAGCTCTGACTGTGGTCTATGCCTCAAGGGCTTCTATCCCATTTCTTCCTGACCTCTTCTCTGGCCAGCCTTATCTCCTACTATCTGTGACTTGTTTTGCAGAGGAATGTCCTTCCAGTTGGGAGCTGAGTTTATCAATCTAGGTTGAGCCTGTGATACTTGTGGTGATGCTAGGGTGAAGTGAGGGGGAAGCGTCTCCATGATCCATCCTTCCAGGACTCACTCTGGTCATTGGTCTCTGGCAGGAAGGAGCCTCCCCCATCCTTTATTCTCCTTAGCCTGACAAGGTTACTTCTTCAGTTGCCATCCAGGGGTCTGCTCTGATTGTGTTCATTCTGCTGCTTTCTCTCCTCCTTATGTTGTGAAGGTTATAAAATGAAAACCCAGCGAAGGGTGACAGATTGCAAGCAGAGAATTTCTGGATGCTTAATGCAAATTACCTACTTCCTGGCACATCCAATATGCAGATTGTCTCCCTCCCCCTTTAAGGGGAAAAAAAAAATCCTCTCCTACGAGTTGGTGAGTTGTTAGTACTGAATATCAAATACTATCAAGACGGCTTTTAACATGTCACGCTCTGCTTCCCGACACATAATGAATCAGCGGGAAAGGAGATTTCTATAGGGAAAAAAGTGCCTTATGAAAGGAAGGTTAATAAACATATGCACCAGTTCTCCCCCTCCTTCAGTCCCCTCCCCTGTCCCTCCACCCTTCCTTAAGAGCTACAAAAGTAAAACTGGTTTAAAAGTACATTTGATTAAATTTAAGGTCATGACCCAGAAAGAAAAAAGAAAACAGGGGAAGATGAAAGGGAATTTCCAGTTTAAAAATAAAACAAAACAAAACACCTCCAGAATGACAGGGGAACACACTTGCCAATCATTTTCACTTCAACACAGAGAGAGCTGACTCTGGCAGAGGAGACCTTCCTTTGGAGCATTTCCTAGGATGATGCCCCAATAAATCTCAGTTTCCTGATTACCAGCCACTGACCTGGGCACCCTGAGAGAGAGGGAGCTGGAGGGGGAAATGTGTCAGGAGGCCCCTCTTCCCAGGGGACTCCTCTCAGCCCTATCTGCAAAACATCATTCTCAGGCCAGGGGGACCAGCCAAGGCCCAATTCTACCTTGACAGAGGACAGTGGGGGTACGTGTGAAGAGAAGGTGGTGCTGGGCGCCAACGGTTCTCTTTCCAAGGAGCCTGGCAGCACTGTCTTGTGAAAGAGCCACGGGAGGTAGAGTCACAGGTTTGAAACCTGCCCCTGAGACTCACCAACTGTGATGCCACACCAACACAAGTTATACAACTGTTCTGAGCCTCGGCTGCCTTCTCCTAATTTCTTTTTTGTCTGAACCTGCAATTTCACTGGCGTAGGCAGAGGTGTCCAACACACAACATTCCAGAGGCTGCCTGATCCAGATTAAATGTAATTGGGAAATATTTAACAAAATAAATAGAAACACAATAGAACATCTATTGTTCAGGCATGTCAGAGAGTTCTCTGTGACCCCATTTGGGGTTTTCTTAATAAAGATACTGGAGGGGTTTGCCATTTCTGTCTCCAGCTCATTTTACAGATGAGGAAACTGAGGCAAACAGGGTGAAGTGACTTGCTGAGGGTTACACAGTAAGTAAATATCTGAGGATGGATTTGAATTCAGATCTTCCTGACTCCAGGACTGCACTCTATCCACTGGACACCTAGCTGCCATTAACACCTTACTCCTCACCAGGTACAATTATCCCTTCCACATTGTGGGGATTAGAGGCGTAGGGCCCTTGTGATCTGGAAAATCTGCATAAAATTTCTTGGCCCTCCCTTTGTACCAGAGGAGTCTGAATTTTTTCTTCTTCTTCTATGAACTATTTATAGTACTTTATTATAAAATTTGGGTTAAGTATTTGGTCATAGGCTGTCTCATCTGATGACCTTCGCGTATAGCCTGAGGCTTCCACAAAACTCGCCCCCCCAAATTCCCATTTAATTTCTTATGCCAACTCTGATCTATTGAAACCACAATGAGAAAGTCGCTATGTGGAAGGGTTGGCTGTATTCTGCAATCCATGGACACTGACTGGCCCTTTGGTTGTTTCTCACACAGGACCCTCCATCTCCTGACCCTGAGCATTTTCTCTGGCTGCCCCCCCATGCCTGGAAGGCCCTCCCTTTTCATCTCTGCCTTCTGGCTTTTTTCAGGTCCCAGCTAAGATCCCAGCTTCTGCCAGAAGTCCTTCCTAGTGAGTCAGGCAATCAAGAAACCTCTATTATGGTCCTACTGTGAACCAGGCACTGTGCTAAGTTCTCCTTAATCTTAGTGTCTTCCCTTGGGGCATCCAAGGGTCACAGGGCCAGTATCTATTAGAACATGGACTTGAATGGTTATTAATAAATATGCATTACTTTGTAATTTCATTTCTCTATCATTTATATTCACTTATCTGAATACATGCTGTTTCCTCTATCCTCCAAAAACACAGTGCTTGGCACATAGTAGGGATTTAATCAATGCTTACTCAATGATTGAGTGAATAGAATGTAAGCTCCTCGAGGGGAGGAATTATTCTCATTAAAAAAGTCTTTGCATCTTCTATACTAGGCATGAGTAGGCACCTGTTGAATTGAATTTATAATACAACATACCCTTGTGCTCCAGGGGACTCCTGGGGGTCTGAGAGATCCCAAGTGGAAGGAGTTACCATAAGCAAGGCTGGGTTTGCACTTCCTTCCTGCCCCTCCACTCACAACAGCTGGGTGGGCAGCAACGTGGGGCAGTGGAGAGAGTACAAGGTCTGCAATCAGGGAGACTTGAATTCAAATCTGGCCTCTGACACCGACTATCTGGGTGACCCTGGGCAAGTCACTTCACCTCTTTGCCTTAGTCTCCTCATGTGTAAATTGGGGACAATAAAAGCACCCACCTCCTAAAAAATGAGCATTTTTAGAGTTGTTTTGAGGGTCAAATGTGATCACTGGAAAGCATTTTGCCCGGTGCCGGCACATAGTAGGTGCTGCATAAATGTCACCTATTATTATTGCTGTAATTAACAGCACCACTGCTACTAATTGTCATGCTTATTGCTTGTTACCTGACAAAAGCAGAATTGCATGCAAGGATTTCTGGCTGCTCTGGTGACAGGTATAGCTCTTTGTGGGTAGATGGGGGTAGGGCAGGGGCGTGAGGATGGAGCTGCTTGTATGAATCTGAGCCAGGGCTCACAGCGAACCCAAGCAACAATTCTGGAGCAGGAGTCAAGGAGGAATCAGGAAAAGCTTCCTGTAGAAGGCAGCCCTCGAGCTGAACCTTGAAAGAAACCAGGAATCCCAAGAGGCAGACATGATTGGGCTGTGGAGAAGTCTGAGGCAGAGAGGCCAGACTGGAGGATGTTGCAGTGTCCTGTGTGAGTGGTGGGGAAGGCCTGAATCCAGCTGGTGGCTGTGTGAGTGGAGAGAAGGGGAGGGATGCAAGAAACATTTTGGAGATAGAAGTGACGGTGGGAGGCTGGTTGAACAGCGAGGAGGAGAGGATGACCCTGAGACTATGCACCTGGGTGATGAGGCAGCTGGTGCAGTGAGTCCCAATAGCAGGAACGTTTGCAAGATGAGAAAGACAATGAATTAGACATTCCCACGGCTTCTGTAGTTCAAAATTCCCAGGAGGCAGCTGGTGATGTGAGGCTGGAGCTCAGAAGAGAGACTAGAGCTGGATATATAGCTCTGGGAATATCACATAGCAATGGTGATTGAACCCTGGGAAGGATGAGATCACCAAAAGAGGAACTGTACAGGTAAATGAGAGGTCCCAGGACAAAATATCCTTAGAAGATGACTGGCTACTGGGAGTGGGGGAATAAGGACCTGGCAAGGGCTGGCAGCTTTCCTTCAGCTGGGCTCTGGAAAAGAGTAGACCAGCTCCTTGCTCCCCATGGTTTCTGACTTCCTGACTCTACATCCTTTCTCCTTTGGCTCTGTCTGCATGGGTGCCCTCCCCATCACTTCTAGCCTGTTGAATCCCTCCCTGTCCTTTCAAACCCTGCTGTGGTGCCACCTCCTAACCATCACGGTCATCCAGAGAGTGGCCTGAGCTGCCTCTGGAGGTGGGGAGCTCCCCATCCCTGGAGTCTTCGAACAGTGCCCAGGTGACTACTTCTTGGGGATGTTGAAGAGGGGATTCTCAGGTACCAAGTGGACTTGATGGTCTCTGAGATCCCTTCTAAATTGTGAGATTCTCTGAATCTGGCCAGTCAGTTTGTTTTTTAAGGCTGACCTGTGAGTTCATTGATATAGGGTTTGAGAATGGGCTGGGATCCTAAGAAATCCAGGCATTATATTTCAGGGACAGAATTTGAACCTGGGTCTTTCTGACTCCAACTCTAAGGGACTCTCTCCTACACTATGCTGTAAGAGGAGGACTGAGATGCAGGGTGTCACATGGATAGATGATCAAAGGACACGGGAATCATGTCTTCCTCATTAGAAGGGAGGTCACCCCATTCTGGCTGCTGTCTTGGGAGGAGGCCTAGAAACATGATGCCAGGGTAGTTTTCAATCCCTGTAAATGCCATTCACCAGATACCTAGTGCCACGGATCCATGCCAGGCACATTTTCAGCCAAGAAACTGTGCAGAAGGAAGGAAGCTCCTTGTTGGTCCTGCTTATCAAGTATGTCTTATGGTGTCCATTCTTTACTTTCTAGCTAAAGGTTAAAGCTTCTAGAAAGCAGGCTAAGTAGTGCAGTGGATAGAGCCCTGGGCCTGTAGTCAGGAAGATCAGAATTCAAATCTGGCTTCAGGCACTTACTGTGAGACCCTGGGCAAGTCACTTCACCCTTTTTTTGGCCTCAGATTCCTCATCTGTAAAACGGGGATTATAATAGCACCTCTCTCCCAGGGTTGTTGTGAGGACTGAATGAGATAATAACTGCAAGGTGCTCAGCACACAGCGCCTGGCACAGAGTGGATGTTGTATAAATCTGAGTTATGATCATGACTCTGGCTACTCCATGGCACTCACCACTGTCTGCCATCTCTCTCTGAGTGGAAGGAAGAACGCTCGAAGAAAACTGAGAAGCCACTGGTGCTTCCTTCCCTGTTTCCACAGGAGTATGAGCCTTAGAGCCCCAGACCTAGGGCTGGCAAGGCCCTCACAGGAGCCTGTGCTCAGAGGACTCACTGTGCCTCCCATCTCAGGGCCATTCCCACTGCTAGGAGGTACTCCCTTACTTTGGCCTGCTTAGCCTTGGTGCTGAGGTTTCTTTAATGGGTGATGGGGTGGAGAAGTGGAGAAGGAGGAAAAACCCAGGCTATCAACAATGCTTGAGTTATGCAGAGCTCTCTCCAGCAACAACAGCAGCCACTTTCATTTAATAAACTGTTGAAGAACTGAGAGAGATGGACCTGGTCTTCTCTCTCTCTCTCTCTCTCTTCCTCTCCCCATCCTCTCTCTCTCCTCTCTCTCTCTCTCCCTTCCTCCCTTCCCCCTCTCCTTTCCTTCTCCCCTCCCCTCCCCTCTCCTTTCTCTCTCTTTGTCTCTGTCTTCCTGTCTTTGTCTCTCTGTCTCTTTTTGTTTCTCTCTTTATGCCTCTCTTTATTGTCCTCTTTTAGTTTCTTTATGTCTCTCTGTCTCTGTCTTTCTCTATTTTCCTGTCTTTGTCTTTCTTTCTCTCTCTGCCTCTTTTTGTCTCTCTCTCTTTATATGCCTCTCTGTCTGTCTCTGTGTCTCTCTGTCTCCCACTTTGATTTCTCTCTCTTTGTCTCCCTCTGTCTTTGGATCTATCTTCCTGTCTCTGTCTCTCTTTCCTCCATTTCCTTCTCTTTCCTTTCCCTTCTCTTTCCTCTTTCCTTTTCTATTTCCTTCTCTCTGAAGAGACAAAGGGATACATCACTATTTTCTGAGCTTAGAAATAAAGGCCAATAGACAGTGACCACTCAGTTGAGCTTGGCCACTACTACCCGATGGCCAGAGGGTTCTAGAAGGCACTAGCTCTTCAGCTCTCTCAGGTCCTGGGGAAGCTGGGGAGCTGTCCCCTTCAGCCCCTCACTTCAGAAATTATCTTGGGATTTCAAAGTAGGGACTGATTTTGGGGAAAACCACTAAACCAACAAACAAATGCAAAGATTGTTAGTTGATGGTTTGATGGAATCTCAGAGATGAGCTGACAAGGGAAGGAGTCTGCTCTAAGGCAAGGAGGTGGCAGAACTGGGCTTGGGATCCAGGCCCTTGGACACCAGAGCTATTCCTCTTTCCTGAGACCAAGAGAAATCCTCCACCATAGGGAACAGGGCTAGTGACCTTGCTAGGGGAGGGGCAGAGTAAGAGAAGAATGGGGAGGGCTCCTCTCCATTCCCTCCCCTAACCCAGCTCTGAACAGGAGGCTCATTGCCTTCGATTTTAGTTGTAGTCTGGTTGTAGTTCCCTAGGGGCAGAGGGATCTGAAATAATGAGTGATGGAGTAGTGAGGAGAAGGGAAATGAGATTGCCTCCTCTGAGACTAACTAGCTGTGTGACCATAGCGTCAACAATTAACCAGTCTGAGCCTCTGGGTCCTCCTCTTCCTCAAAAGGGAATCGTGGGATCCTAGACCTGGAGCCGGATGGGGCCGAAGAGTCCATCTAGTCCTCTTTTTACTGATGGGTAAACTGAGCCCCAAGGAGGTGAAGTGTAGTATTTCTATATCTGTAATACCTACCTCCAGCATGCTGGGCAGACCCACTGTGGCCAAGCTGGGGGAGGGGAGGGGGCAAGGACAAGAGTCCCAGAGGATGGATTGCAATCTGTATCGTTGCAGAAAATACCCACAAGGACAAGACCCCAGATCACCTGGATAATTTGAATAGTCAAAAACCTAATGCATAGAGTTGTTATGGGAATCCAACGAGCTCACATCTACCTCTAGCTTGCTGATAATGTCACTTATCATATTACCTCAAGCACTTTCTGATCCTAGAAATGACAGCAGCCTAGCTAAAGAGACAATGGTCTTAGATGGGAAGGCCACTTTTGGGATAGGTAATAGAGCAGGGGCTCTTACCCTGGGCTTCATGGACTGCCCCCTCCCAAAGAGTCTGTGTCGAAATTTCAGAGGGTCTGTGAACTTCCACGGGAAAACAATGACATCTTTAATTGCACTGATCTTGAACTGAGATCTGGCATTTGTTTCAATTACAAACGTAGACACTAAGCTGCTTCTGAGAAAGAGTCCATTAAGCTTCAGCAGACTGCCAAGTAGGGGTGGGGGTTGGGAGTGGGGTCAGTGATCCACAGAAAGTGAGGATCTCTGTTACAGAGAGTATTCCTGGTCCCATGTACGTTGCACTCAATGGCCTCCAAGGTCTCCTATAGCTCTGAGATTCTAGGAGTCTGGGGGTCTAATTCCCCAAGATTCTCTCCTGATCCTCTCCTCTGCTGTCTCTATACTCTCAGTAATCAACTTTGCCCCTGTGTCTTTAACCATCACCTCCGTGCCAATAACTCCCAATCTATAGATCCAGCTCCAGGCTCTCCCTTGGGCTTCAGTCCTATTTCATCAATTGCCTATTGGACATTTGCAGCTGAATGTCCTGGAGATATCTCAAACTCAAGGTGTCCAAAACTGAACTCATTGTCTTCCCCCTCACATCCTCCCCTCTTCCAAATTTCCCTGTTTTTGTTAAAGGTGCCACCATCTGTCCAGTCTCGTGGGTTTATAATAGCATCATTATCCACAGCTTCTCATTCTTACCTTATGTATCCAATTGGTTGCCAAACGTGGTTGTTTCTATGTTCACAACAGGTAGTTAAGTGAATGGGACGCTGGACCTGGAGTCAGGAAGACCTGAGTTCAAATCCTGCCTCGGGTACTTACTAGCTGTGTGACACTGGGCAAGTCACTTCACCCTGTTTGCGTCAGTGTCTTCATCTATAAAATAGGGCTCATACTAGTGCCTACCTCTCAGGGTTTTTGCGAGGACCAAATAAGTTAATATTTGTAAAGCACCCTCCTAACCTTGAAGTGCTGTGTAAATGCATTCTATTATTATGATCGTTTTGTTGTTACCTCTTGAATCTGCCATTTTCTCTCTACTCACACTTTGTTTCAGGCCCTCATCACATCCCAACTAGATTATTCCAACACCTTTCTTGTTGATCTCCCTTCAAGGGTTCCCTGACTCCACTCTGCTGCCAAAGTGATTTTTCTCTAAGGACAGTTGTGACCATGTCACTCTCCTAGCTGATAAACTCCAATAACTCCCCATTGCCTCTAAGATGGCAGATCTTGCGCCTTTTTGTGTGTGTTCTGGACCCTTTTGGTAGTGTTTGGTAAAGCCTATGGGTCCCTTCTCAGAATCATGTTTTTAAATGCATAGAATAAAATATATAAGACAATAAAGGAAACCAATAATATTGATATACAATCATCAAAATGTTATCTAAAAAACCCCACCTCATGGATCCCAGGTTAAAACCTTCTGATCTAGAATCAAATATAAGATCCTCTGTTTAACTTTTAGAGCTCTTTACAACCTGACCTTAACATATCTTTCCAGCCTCCTTAGACATTACTTTGCCTCCCACAATTGATGGTCCAGTCAAACTGGCTTCTCTTCTTCCCACATGACACTCCATCTCCCATCTCCACACCTTTGTCCTGGCTGTACCCTCTGCCTGGAGTATCCTCCTCCATTACTTCTAACTTGTTCAATCCTTGGTTTCCTAAAACACCACCTTCAACAGGACCCTTTCCTGATCCTCCTCTCCCTGACAACAGTTAGCACTCTTCCTGCCCAATTACCTTGTATTGAATGACTTTCTGTTTATTCAGAGTTATGCTATATATCAACCTATATATTTAGACTCTCTCTATACACACACATATATATGTATATACATACATACATACATATACATACATACATATACACACATATACATACCCCTTCCCAATTGGAATGCAGGCTACGTGCAAGTAGGGGCTGATTCATTCTCCATATTTGCATTTAGCATGGTGCCTGGTGTCTAGTAAAGGCTTGTTGATTGATTGACTGATTTCAAGCAAATTGTCATGGGTGTGGCACAACCATTGAATTGGGAAGAATTGGCCTGGAATGACAGGGGCCAAGCTCCTCCCTTTGTGAGAGGCAATTCTGGGATGGCTCTGGAAGCCACCTGTGGAGTCCCACCTCAGGCAACAGAAAACAATCATGGTGCTTGAATGAGCTACTTCAGGAGAAGCTGCGTGTAGTAGAGAGAATGCTGGATTTGGCACCAGAGGACCTGGATGGAAACATCTGTGTGACCTTGGACAAGTCTCTTCTCCTCTGGTCTTTGTCTTCTTTATCTCTAAAAGGAGGGGTTTGTACTAGGGTATCTTAGGCTCTGTGATTTATGAAAGAAGGAGACCCAGGAATGAACTTTAGGAAAGGAGAGCCCCAGCTGAGGCAAGGAACCTTGTTGGGTCTGGTTGGGAGACATTGTAATGCAGTGGGATATTCACCAGACTGGGTGTCTGAAAACCTGGGGTTCTAGTCTCAGCTTTAGAATCAGTCAGTCATTCAACAAACATTCGCCACTCTGTCACAGGCTGGGGACACAAAGAGGGGTGAAACAGACTCTGCCCTCAGCTTCTGTCCAACTGGGGAGGCCACATATGGGTCTGTGCAGAACACAGGTAATGGGTGAGGGGGCAGCTGGGGAGCAGAAAAGGCCTCGTGCTGATTCCCCCTAATTTATCCTGTATGTGTCCGGTTCCTATCATTGCCTGTATATTGTCTTTCCCATCAGAATGTGTGCTTCTTGAGGGGAAGGAATGTGTTTTGCCTTTCTGTGTGTCCCCAGAGCTTAGCACAGGACCTGGCATACAGTAGGCACTTAATAAATGCTTCTTGACTGATCCATAGAAGGTGGTGTGTGAGTCAAGCTGTAGAGGAAACTAGGCATCCTAAGAGGCCATTGACTTATACAGTGGCCTTGGGCACATAGGTCACTGCTTCTCTTCAGGCCTCAGTTTCCTTACCTGTAAAGTGAGAGTTAGACTAGATGCCTCCCTAAGAAGTTATCCCTGATTCCATCTTATCTCTGGAGAGTGAAAAGGAAAAGTGGGGGGAGAATCCTGGAAGAGTGTATTTCCATTGAGGCTCCTGGGAAGAGATGGGGACTCCCTTAATAGGTTTGTACTCAACTTTGTTCTTGGGTACTGGGGACCACTGAGAGGATGTTGTAGCAGAAAGGAAGGTGATGATCAAGGCAGTGACCCCTTCCCCTTCTACCATGGGCTTACCATACCTTTCTTTGTTCTGGATTCCCCACTTCCTTGGGATGGTGAGGGAACCACGGGGGAGTAGCCTCAGCCTAATCCTTGGGAACAGCGGGCTTCAGGGACTCCCCTGCCAAGGAAGATGGGGCACAGAGGGCAGTGGGAGGCTGTCTCAGCTTTGCTGTCCTCCAGGGAGCCCTGGCCTGCTTGGCTGCCTCATTCCCACTCGCTACTAGCTTTTGACACAAGAAGGCTGTCTCCATGGCAACGGGGTCAATGGGAAATGGCAGGCTCCTTGGTTTAATTTTCACTCCATCCTTGTTGACAGCAATAAAGGCCTGTTTCTGATTCCTTGGTTCAACTGGATGGAATTGTCACCAGATTTAACTTTTCATAACCCGACACCCACACACTGTTTAATTCCCCTCTCCTCTCCAACCGTTGTCCTTCTGTTCTCTCATTGGTTCTGGGCACAAAGTCTTCTTGGCTCTCCTTCTAGAGGCTAGTAAGGTCAGAGGTTTGGGGGGATGGAAGGGACCACAGAATCTCATTTCTGAGCTGGGGAAACAGTCTGAGTAGTGACACAAATGAGCTAAGTAAGTGATGGATAGACCACGGGATTAGGGGATCTTGGGTCAAGAGCTGGAAGGGGACCTGGGGGGCCATTGCATCCAGGTCTTTCATTTTACAGATGAGGAAACTGAGGATGAGAGGGGCAATAATTTATCCAAGGTCATTTAGATCAAGGGTTTATGGAAAGGGACCTCGGAGGCTGTCTGACCCAATTCCTTCATTTTACAGAGAAGGAAACTGGGGTCCAGAGAAGCTAAGAGTCTTGCTCAAAGTGAGTACAGAAAAAGATCTGAATCCAGGACTCCAGTGTCGGCGGCCCCTTCCCCTGTACCGTGCTGGTCTAAAACCCGGGCTCTGACTCCCAAGTGCAGACCTCCACCATGGACAGCTCAGGTCAAGCCAATAACAACAGGAGCCAACATTTATGTGACACATCAAGGTTTGCAAAGCATTTTACAGAATCCTCTCATTTGAGCTTCATGAGGAACCCTGTGAAGTGTGTGCCCTGGGCATTGTTCACTTCATTTTACAGATGAAGGAAACTACTGCTTAGATGAGCTAAATTATCTGCCAGTGGTCAGTGGGAGTCAGGATTCAAACTCAGATCTCTCCAAACTCCATTATATCATGAGAATAGTGTGTGTGTGTGTGTGTGTGTGTGACAGAGAGAGAGAAAGAGAGAGAGGGAGAGAAAGACTCTGTAAGTGTGTATGAGACAGAGAGAGAGACACACACACAGAGACTCTGCGTGTGTTTCTACCTAATAGGCCTATTTCTTTCTTAATTTTGGTTGTTGTTTGAGCCCTAGTATGATAATTTCCAACCCTTTTGACCCCTTAGCTTAAAGGGCTAAGTGAACTCTCTGTTCTAACACTGAGTCTTCCCTTGGAAATCTGACTGCAGTGTAGAATTCAATAGAGAGGAATGTGATTGAGGACTAAATTTCATTCCTTTCCACTCAGCAGAGTAAGAGGAAGACTGAGGTTTCGATCCAGGGAGGGAGGGAGGGGTTCTAGAGCTATGATCACTCAGCTCAGGAAGCTGGGGTTTGGATGTTTGGCTAATGGGTACATTCTACCATCTGAAGTTTGAGGTGTGTACTAAAGGAACAGGGCTTTCTGTCCTCCCTTTAAATCCTGGCCTCAGTCTGTGCCTGTGACATTCCCCTCCTGGCTCTGACCCTGACCTGCAGACTGATCACCCTGCCTCTGCTGCCTTCCTGGGGGCTCCTCAGCCTGGAACATCCCGCCCTCCACGTGGCCTTCTCACCCTAAAATATTCCCCCTGCAAGGCCTGCCCCTTCTTCTGTTGCTGAGTTCCTTCTACAGCCTCCATTTGGTGGTGGGCCCAGGCTGGGCAGCCTTCATCTCCATCCTGCCTGTGCCCCTGCCTTCTGGACTTTAAAACTACATCCCTGTGCTAGTCCCTCCTTCATCGTCTTCCGCCTTCCACCCTCCCTCCCTTCAGCTCCTCTTTGTGCCTTGTCTTTTGCCATTACAGAGTAAGTTCCTGGAGGGCAGGGACTGCCTTCCTTCTGGCTTATATTTCTATCCCCAGTACTTAGAACACTGTCTGGCAAATAGAGAGCACCTAATAAATACTTCCTTCCTTCCTCCCTTCCTTCCTTCTTCCTTCTCTCCCTTCCTACTTTCCTTCCTCCTTCCCTCCCTCCCTTCCTTCCTACTTTCCTTCCTCCTTCCCTCCCTCCCTCCCTTCCTTCCTTTCTCCTTCCCTCCCTACCTTCCTTTCCTTCCTTCCTTTCCTTCCTTCCTTCCTTTCTTCCTTCCCTTTCTCCGTCCCTTCCTTCCTCCCTGTCCCTATTTCCTTTCTTCTCCCCCTTCCTCTCTTCCTTCCTTCCCTCCCTCCCTTCCTACTTTCTTTTCCCCTTCTTCCCTTCCTTCCTCCCTCCCTCCCTTCCTTTCTCCTTCCCTCTGTCCCTCCCTCCCTTCCTTCCTTCCTTTCTTCCTTCAAGGACATGTCATCTTTTTCCTCTCTGTCAAATGAGTGGAACTGGACTAGGTGACCTCTAAGTTCATCCTAAGGCAGTGAGGCAGACTAAATACAATGCTAGATTTCATGCCAGGAAGATTTGGCTTCAAATCCTTCCTTTGAGACTTCCTAATTGTGTGACCCTAGGCAAGTCACTTAGCCTTGCCAAGTCTCAGTTTCCTCATCTGTAAAATGAAGGCAATAGACTTCATGATCTCTGAGGCTCCTGCTACCTCTAAATCTGTGCTCCTATAATTCATTCCATCTTTAAATCAAAGATTCTATCGTTCTAAGTAGTCTCTGAGAGGCAGTGTGGTAAGAGGGAGGGAGAGGGGGAAGGTAAGCATTTATATAACTCCTACTAGATGCCAGGCATTGTGCTAAGTGCTTTATAAATATTATCCTATTGCATTCTCATAACAGCCCTGCAAGGGAGGTTGTGCTATCCCTGTTTATAGGGGAAAGGAAACAGGTAGGTAGAAGTGAGATGACTTGCCCAGGGTCACCATGCTAGTAAATGTCTGGGTTGGTATTTGAACTCAGATCTTCCTGCCTCCAGGCCCAGCAGTCTAGCTGATGTGCCATCTAGCGGCCCCAAACAGTACAGGGTGTGGACTCAGAATCCAGTCTCTAATACTTATGAATTATTACTTTATTATTATTTATCATGGACAAGCCACTTGACCTCTTTAAGGCTCAGCTTCTCCCCCTGTAAAATGGGAGATACTACTCAAAGTATCCGCATTACATGGTTGTTGCAAGCCTAAGATGAGTGAGCAAAGCTCTTTGCAAACACAAATACCCCTTATTCCAATAGATCTGTGGCCTCACAGAGCCAGAAGCGGCCTCCAAGGATGGAGACCGCAGCCGCCTGGGGCCAGCGCAAGCTGGGGGCCTCTCATCCATGTCCTCCCCCGTACTCTCCACAAGGGATCTGCTTAACACCTGACTGCCAGTAGAGTATGCAGGCTGTCCACTGGTCACCCCTCGTCCTCGCTATGACCTGATCCAAATCCAGCTCTGGTGGAGAATTCCCCCTCACCTCTGGAGCTCTTTCTGATTTGCTCAATATCATCCTTACTGTCCCTGGGCCCCTCCTCCTCTGGTCTGAGAAGGCTGTGGACAGCTCCTCCCAGATCCTCCAAGGAGGTTGCCCAGGGCAACTTCACCTCCCCAAGTGCCTTGAGGGCAGGGACTGCTCCCTTTCTTTGTATCCCATGTTTAGCTCAGCACTGGTATATCATAGGAGCTTAATAAATGTTTATTATGTAACAGAGATCAGGAATTGTATGTGTAGTAGAAGAGACTCCCCTTTCTGATTGGATTCCAGTTTAGCATAGCAGGATATGGCAAGGAGAAAATGATAGTCTTCAGAAGCTCCCAGCACAAAGAACCAGCGGAACCTTCAAACGACTTCTTGCCAATACAAAGACTCTCCAGTAGTGTGGAGGGTGGGTCTATGGAACCACGTTCATTACCCTAAATTTTCCCAGACACTGCTTCATATGTATCAGGAAGGGAGGAAAGGATCATGGGAGCATAATGTTAGGGCTGGAAGAAACCTGAGGTCACCTAGACCCAACCCATTTTATAGTTGAGGAAACTGAGACTGAGAGAGGGAAATAACTTACCTAAGGTCACCCAGGCAGTAAGGGTCAGGTGAAGGATTTGAACCCAGGTCCTCTGATTCCAAAGTCTGAGTCTTCCCACTGTTCCATGTGAAAGGACCTCAGAAATCCTCTAGTCTGACTCCTGTCATTTTACACCTGAGAATATTGAGAGCCCAGGAAGGAAGGGACTTGCTGAAGGTTACATAGGTAGGGGGTAGCTGAGCAGGGACACAACCCAAGCCTTCATGGTGCAATGAAAATACCAGTAGACTTGAAGTCAAAGACCCTTAGCTGACTGTGCAATATGGCAGCCAAGTAAGGCCATATGGAGTCCAGCACTCCGTGGGCATGCTATTCAGAGCAAGGAGGCTACAGTTGCTTTATGCTCTGCTCTAGCCAGACTGCACCTGGGGCTTTGGGTCAGTCCTGAGGCCCACAATTTAGGAAGGACTGTGGTGAGTTGAGGAGGATCTGGAGGATGCAACAGGGTGACAAAGGGCCTTGGGTGCATGTCACAAGAGGATGTGCTGCAGGATCTGGAGATGTTTAGGCTGGAGAAGAGAGCTCATGAGAGCTGCCTTCAAGAATTCAAGGGCCATCATGGGACAAACAGAGTGGACTCTTCTGACTGGCCCTCAAAGGCAGGATTAGTAGCCATGGGTAGAGGTGGCTACTTTGGGTTTGACATCAAGAAAAATGTACCAATAATTAGTGCCACCCCAAGGTGGAATGGGCTGTTCTTCAAGCAAAGACTAGATAAGCACTTATTAGGTCTGAGAGGAACATTGTTCTTAAATGTGTGAAACCGTGAATCTTTATTATAGACAACTTTGTTTTAAAGGACAGGGTAAATTCAACATGTTACTTTCAAAGCCGTCCTGCTTGTCTGACCTTCCTCTTTTTTTTTTTTCCTGAGTGTTTTAAAAATGCTTCAATGACCCTCTTTTGTTTCTTCTTTTTTTGGCAACATTGTCACTAGCTTCCCGCATTCTCCCAATACCCCCTCCCCCAAACCTCCCCAAACCAAACTACAACCCTTGTGCCAATGGAAACAATAAGCATGTCAAACAAAACAATTCTACACATTTGCCAAAAATCTATGCCTCATTCTGCACCTTGAATCTATCACTCTGCCAGCTGATGGTACCATGTTCACCATGTACCTTGGGTCTATCATTCCTCTGTGAGCAGGTAGGTACCATATTTCAGCATGTACCTTGGATCCATGACCCCTCTGCCAGGAGATAGGCACCAGGCTTCATCATGCACCTAAGATACATCATCCCTCCATCAGCAGGTGGTACCATGTATCATCATGCACCTGGGGTCCATCATCCCTCCATCAGCAGGTGGTACCATGTGTCATCATGCACCTGGGGTCCATTATTCCCTCTGTCAGCAGGTAGGCACCATGTATCATCATGCACCTGGGGTCCATCATCCCTCCATCAGCAGGTGGCACCATGTATCATCATGCACCTGGGGTCCATCATCTCTCTGTCAGCAGGTGGCACCACATTTGATCATGTACCTTGGATCCATCACCTCTCTGTCAGGAGGTAGGAGACAGGCACCATGCTTCACTATGCACCTAAGATCCATCGTCCCTCTGTCAGCCGATGAATACCATGCGTCATCATTCATTAAATAGGATCCTTTTTAAGGTGCAGGTTTGATTAGATGTTTACTTCCAACTCTGGAATTCTGGGACTTCATGAATAAAGTTCACATCAAAGCATCACAGAATCCTAGATTTAGAGCTAGAAAGGGTCTTAGAGACCCCCCAAGTCCAACACCCCCTGCCATTTTATAGATGAGGAAACTGGAGAGATTTAATGACTTGTCCAGGCTCACATGGCTAGTAAGTATCAGAGGTGGGATTAGAACTCAGCTCTTCCTGACTGTCTCCCTTCTAAGCTTTGAAGGAAGCACCTTCAGACAGAGTGAAGACCAGCCTCGCTCAGAGCTGCAGAAGGGCTGGGACTGGCCAATGTTGAGGAGTAGGAAGGAAATAAGCTTTTGCTTTCTAGGTGGGGAGGTGGTGGCGCAGGTTAATTGCAATTTAGCCTGAAGGGAAATCTGCAGAACAAACTCAGATCCTTCCTACCAGAAAAACTAAACAACATAAACAAAGCCCCCCAGCAGGCCATCCCCCAAATTAGATTTCAGCACCTCTGCTGGTCTCTCCTCCTTCTGGGCTCTGGGTCAGGGGGTTCAGAGAAGGAATAAATAATAAACAAATAAATAAATGCTTATTTCCTTCAAAAACCAGGACTTGTAGCTTGTAGCACACAAAGACAGCTGAGCCTGCCTCACCTGCTTTCCAGACTAATGGGAGATATCCCTTTTTCAGTGGTATTAATTATTGGGGTGTTCTGGAAATATAATACAGGAGCAACAGGAAAGGAGTGAATCCCATGCCATCTGTCCATGGCTAGACATCTCCCCCCCACCAAATAAAAAAAAAAAAAAAGCTTTTGAGTCAAATACTCAGGTCCCTGCAGCTACAGACTTGATGGACAGAATGAGCAGCAGTAATGATTCCCCAGAAGGGCTCCTCCCCCACCCCATCCCTCCCAAGAGACTTTAAACAGGTTTTCTCACCAAGAATGATACTATAGAAAGAAAACAGGATTGAGAGTCAGAGGCCTAGGTTCAAATCCCCACTCTGCTACTTACTAGCTATGTGGCTTTGGACAAGCTGTTTCCCATCTCTCTGGGGCTCAGTCTCCTCATCTGTAAAATGAGGGGGTTGCAAAAGACTATTAAACTATGCATAACCTTTGACCTAACTATACGAATATTAGGTCTATACCTCAAGGAGAGCAAAGAAAGTAGAAAATGCCCCATTTATACAAAATTATTGACAGCAGCTCTTTTTGTTGTGGTGGCAAAGAATTGGAAACTGAAGGGATGACCATCAATTTGGGAATGGCTGAAAAAGTTATGGTATATGAATGCGATGGAATACTCTTGACCTGTAAGAAATGATAAAGGGGATGGTTTCAGAGAAACTTGGGAAGACTTGTATGAACTGATGCAAAGTGAAGTGAGCAGAACCAAGAGAACAATTTATGCAATAACAACAATTTTATAAAGACAAACAATTTTGAAAGATTTAAGAACTCTGTTTCAACACAATGATCAACCACAATTCCAGGGGATTAACAATAAAACATGCTACCCACCTCCTGACAGAGAGGTGATAGTCTCAAAGTGCAACTTGAAGCATATACCCATATATATTGTATATGCACATATTTTTTGTACTTATTTGTACATATGTGTATATAAGCATGTGTATGTATAAGTCTATCCATATACATACACACTTATTTGAACATGTCTCGTGTGAAAATGACTTTTGCTTGACTAAACATGTTTATAATGGTTTTGTTTTTCTTGCATTTTCAAGGGGATGTGGGAGGGAGAGAACTCAGACCAGAAAATAAAATAAAATGTAATTAATAAATAGTAATAATAAAAATACTTATTTCTTTAAAAAATGAAGGAGTTGGACTGAGTGATAGCTAAGGTCCCTTCTGGTTCTCAATATGATCCCAGGTCAAGTTAACAAATATTTAATAAGCACCTCTGGATTTTCCTGAGAGAAACCCATATTTAAAGAAAAAGTAGGATGTGAATTAATTTTTGCATAGGAATGTTTCTGGTCAGATCACCCATGTAGAGTCTTGGTTTGGAAAATAGCATCACCCTTTTGTTTTTAAGGGCTGAATGAAAAGATTGTTGCTAAGCACTTTACAAACCTTGAAGCACTACATAAATGCTAATTATTAAATTATATATAAATGCTAATTATTGTTATTATTAAATTATTGTATTAAAATAAGCTTCCATCTTGTTGTCACCACCCCCACCCTTACCCCCACCCCCACCCCCACCACCTTCCCAGCTTGCTCCATACCAGGCCTTCTCTATTTGATCCTCACTGGTAACCTGGGCTTCATCCCTGGGTCTCTTGGCTTGGATAGGCAGACTTTTCTTTATTTTCCCTATAGCTCAGGCCTCCATACCAATTCCCTGAACACTTCACAACATGCCACAGTTTGTACACCTCACCCTTTCCATCTCTAGTTTCCCTGTACGGATTATCTTTTTCCCATTAGAATGTAAGCTTCTTGAGGGAAAGAGCTATCTTGCTTGTTTGTCTTTATATCTATATTGCTTCACACAGTGTCTAGGACACAGTAAGGACTTGATAAATGTTCTATATCTATCTATCTATCTATCTATCCATCTATCCATCTATCTATCCATCCATCTATTCATCCATCTATCCATCTACCTATCTATGTATCTATCATCTATCCATCCATCTACCTATCCATCATCTATCTATCCATCCATCTATCCATCCATCTATCTATCCATCTACCTACCTATGTATCATCTATCCATCCATCTATCCATCTATCCATCCATCTATCTATCTATGTATCTATGTATCTATCTATCTACTCTATATCTATTTCCATTTATCTATCTAGCTATCTAATCTATCCATATATCTATTATGAGCAGCTCATCTTCTTTCTGGGAGGATGCATAGGGAGAATGAGGGATTACTAATGGACAACGTGAGTATACCATTAGTATCCTTGCAGTGTCAAGATCAATTGAAGTTGGCTCCCATCATGGTGAATGTACTCTCTGTGGTGAACTTAGGGTAGGAAATGGATGATAATTATACAGCATGGGCAGGCATGGATGGGGTGCAATCTGCATCAATGGAGGCAATGTCCATATTGATGAGACCACAGATACATTGGAGTAGAATAGCTACCATGTTATTCTAAATATAGACCTCACTTTTCCTCTAAATCAGGCTTCTATGAAATCTGATTGCAGCTTATTTCTCAGTGTGGGCCTGACCCCTCCCCTCCCTTTCTCTCCTCTCCTCTCCTGCCCTCCCCTCTCCTCCCTTCTCCTGCCTTCCTCTTTCCTCTCCTCTCCTTTCCTCCCCTCCCCTCCCCTCTCCTCTTTTTCTTTCTCTCCTCTTCTTCTCCTCTCCTCTTCCTCCCCTCCTCCCCTCCCCTCTCTTCTTCCTCTCCTCTCCTCTTCCTCTCCTCTCCTTCTCCTCTCCTTTTCCTCTTCTTCTCCTCCCCTCCCCTCTCCTCCCCTGTCCTCTCTCTGTCTCTCTCTCTCCTCCCATCTCTTCCAAACACATCTCATCTTAGTGGGGAATAGACTGTATCTGAACCACAATGTGCCTACGTAACTATACCAATGCATTAGTCTCAACCCAAGGAAACACTTAATAGGCAGGGCTTCCCACCTCAATATTAAAGGGTGGTTCTTTTACAAAAGGCCATTGTGCAGCAGAGTATGAATTCTAAAGACATTTTCTATTGCACCTCAATGGAATGACGGCTTCTTGAAGGCAGTAATGGTATTGTTTCCATTTCTGTAGCCTAGCATAGAACCTGCTACATGGTAAGGACTTAATAAATACTTGTTGAATTAACTTAAATTGGATAGATTTTGGGGGTACTGGGGCAAAGGGGCCTGAAAAGTCTTGGGGGAGAGACACAGAGCTTTTAGGTACAAATGGAAGGTCTTGCTAAGGCAAGTTTGGAAAAAAATTTGGGATTTGGGAAAATCACTTGACCCTTCACCTAAACTAAATGGTTGATTCTTTCTAAAACAGTATTGAGCCCTTTACTCAGTGGCTTTGGGTATTTAAAAATTCTTCTAATTGCCCAGTGGGGAGCCCAGAAGATCCTGAAGCATGTTTTTACCTTATGGCTAGGTATCTTCCATCTTTTTCTAACCCCTTCTCCAAACTCCCTCAATTTAGGCCTATAGATTCAGAGTTGGATGGCCTCAGACATCATCTGGTCCAGCCTCCCCCTCCCCTTTTTTTTTTACTGTGCTTACAATGAACACACCCTTTGCAAAAATTTGTAGGAAGCAGAAGCATTGATGACTTTCGTAGATACTTCCCCTTCCCTCTAAATTTAGGAGAAATTTAAAAGAAGAGCCACTTTCCCTTTAATTGCGAAGTCTTCCAACGACACCGACCTCAACAATAACAGCTTCCATTTCTAGAGTACTTGGGGGTTTGCAAAGTGCCTTCCATAGATTATCTAGCTTGATTTACCGATATCTCTTCGAGCCTTGCTGCCAATTCCAAATTAGAATAAATGAAACCTGAGGAAAATTACTAATAGGTAGGTGGGGGATGTTTTAAGACAAAAGTTCGTGCTTGCCAAGCCCATCACCTAGAAGGCAATTCTGTTTGTTTTTCCTTCCTCAGATCTGGGAATAGGCAAGCCTGGGATAAGGCCCTAGGAAGTCAGAGGCCTGGCTGGAGTCCTCCTCCTTGTGTGACCTTGGGCAAGTCTTTTCTGCCTCTTTGTCAGAGGGGTTGGGTTTAAACCCTAGCTCTAGCATGTGCTGTCTTGTGGGGCTTAGGTGATGGATTTTGGTTTTTTGGACTTTGCTTTCCCTCTCTGTCAAGTGAGGGGATTTGACTAAATGGCTTCTATGGGCATTTCTAGGACCATATCTTTGATTTCTGTGTGACCTTGGACAAGTCACTTAACCTCCTTTGGTTCAGTTTTCTCATCCGTCAAATGAATGGGCTGGACTACCTAAGGAAATAAATCCAGAGTGGTCAACCACCACCCAGCCCTCCCTGTGGTGTAGGAGAAAAAAAAATATTGCATTGAGAATCATGAGATCTGGGTTCAAATTCCTGTTCTGGTCTTAGGAGAATCATTTCCTTTTCCTCATATGTAAAATGAAGGAATGAGATTAGAAGTCTAAGATCTCTTTTAGACCTAAAGCCTTATGATGCCAGCTAGCACGCACACTGGCTGAGGGGCTATGTTCCCCCCACCCCCACCCCGCTCCATCATGCTGCACACCTAGAGTTCCTCTGGCCCTGGCCCCGTGGAGAGGCTCCCCCATGCCTGCGCCTGAAGATGGCCATCTCTGATGCTGGGGGGAGGTTGGATTTCAGCATCAGCCACCAGGTGGCAGCCACGGATCAGGAACTGATCTTGGAACCTGGTTGTGGAGGCTGAAAGCCTTTGTTGATTTTACTTCTTAATATTCTATAATCACCAAGATTCCAATCTAAGCAAAAAACCAAAACAAACAAACAGAATCCCCACCCTCACACCGAATCTTGGGTCTTTGTCTGAATAATTACAAGGAGACAAAAGATGGATCTGAAGAGGCAGCCCTGGGGCATGTTGGGTTAGCAGCCAAGTCTGGGGAGAGGAGGGAAGGCGCCCTGGAGGTGGTGGGCTCCTGGAGATGAGCATGATGGGTGAGGAATAGCCAATCTCAAGGCCTGGGAAAGCCTGCAAGCAGCCGATCACAACTTGCTGTGGACCAGTGCATTTCCCCACATTGGCTTCTACTGAAGATGAAAACAATGTCTTCAGGAAGACTGGCTCTGCCTTGTTATCGATTGGGGTCGTGATCCTTAGTTTCCCTGGCTCCAGCAGAACTGGCCCCTAAGCCACTGCTTTGGCCTTGGGGGGATTCTATTGTTCATGTTGCCTGACAATCCCATCGGGGATGGGAATGGTCTCTCTACCAGAGCAAAATGGTCTCTTTCCCCACTGTGGGTTACTGACTGCAGTAAGGTTGATCCCTACAGGCACAGTAAAAAGAACAGGGGATTGGGAGCCAGAGGAGCTGGGTTTGAATCCTGACACTAACATTGTTTGCCCAGCTTTTGCTGAAGTGTTCAGTCTCTCTGGCCCCCGGTTTCCTCTTCTGCAAAGATAAAGGATCATGTTAGACGCCCTCTAAGTTTCCTGTTTATTCCCAATACTGGGAATTGTGCTGATACATAATGGGCACTTAATAAGTTCTTGTTGTTGGACTGATTCCAGCATTAAATCTAAATCTTATAACATTGAAAGGCTGGGAAAAAGAGAAACAGAGAGAGATGGAACAAATAGACAGAGAGACAAAGAGAGAAACACACACATACACACATAGAAACACAGAGGTGGGTCAGTTTGAGCACTGGGCAAGCCTTGGGAATATAGGAACCATGAGTGAGTGTTAAACTTCACTTTGGGGCTGACCTTCAGTTCAACAACTCAAGAATCATTTATTAAGTACCAACTTGATGCAAAGCATTATGATCAGTGCTGGAGGTACAAAGACAAAATGGAAAATGATCCTTGTCTGAGGGGGAAAATGAAGAGACTGTGATGATCCTGTGACCCAGACCTGAGGGTAACCATGGTCTTTAACCCTAAATTTGACCCTCACTCTTAAGGCTCCTTTAAACCTCCATATACCCTTGAAATCTGCTTACGCCCCAATTACATCCATATTCCGAACCACCCAACCACTCTCCACTCCAACCCACCTGTTCCTTTGGGCAGGGATAGAAAAAACAGGGGAGAGAATTAGTGATAAGAAGAAAATAAGAGGAAATGAAAAAGAGAGGAAAATGGAAAGAATAGAATGCTTGAGACTATCACAAGAATGGGAGTAGAAAAAATGAAGTTCTTCCAAGAAGACCTGCTCAACCACCTCCATCTCTGACCTCGAATACTGCTGCCTCAGGAAGTCCAAACCAGAGAAAAGACAGAGATTTTTCTCATCTCAGATCTCTCCTTTAGAGTTTCTGATGGAGTGGGGATTCCCACTGAGTGGCCAAAGAGGATCTCCCTCCTTTCCTTTCTCCTAAATCTATGTGGTTGAAAAGCCTACCAGCTCCTCTTCTTTTTATAGAATAAATAATAAAATCTTAATTAGAGTTTTATTGGGCCTTACAGGTCATTTAGCCCAGGGGTTCTTAACCTTTTTTGAGAGTCCTGAGCCCTCTTGGCAGTGTTTGCTGGAGCTCATGGACCTCTTCTCAGAATCACATTTTTTAATTGCATAAAACAAGACATATTGGGGGAAAAAGGAAACCAAGTGCTTTGAAATGCTGTTATCAGGATATATATTTTTAAATTCCTGTATCTCAAATTGAGAAACTCTAATCTAGTACAACTTTCTAATTCATGTAGAAATCCCTTCTATCTCATCCCTGACATAGAGCTTCAGAAAATTCTTCTAATGGAGAACCCAATGTTCTCTTTTACTCCCGCATCATTCTAGTTTTATTCTCAGGGGATACACAGAATAAATCGGACCCCTCTTCCAGAAAACATTTGTGGCTCTGCTACTTCTATCTGGTACCCCTTAAGCAAATCATGGAACCTCTGGGCCTTTGTTTCTTCATCGATAAAAAGTGGGGGTTGAATTAGGTGACTTCTAAGGTTTCTTCCGGCTCTTGAAAGATTTGAGGATGGATCATGTCCCCTAAAAGTGTTTTCTTCTTTTTTATAGTTCCTTCACTTTCTCCTCATGTGACATGTTTCATGTCCCTGGAGCATCCTACTCTCTCCTTTGGACGAGATCCAGTTTTCCAGTGCCCTTAAAATGTGGGATTCAAGATACAGTGCTCTGGAAATGGTCTGATCAGCACAGGGAACAAAGGACCAATACCTCTCTTTTTCTGGACATAGTACTTACATTGAAGTAGCCTAAGATTGCATTAATTTTGTTGTTGTTTTTGTTTGCTTTTTTGCAACCATATCATGATGTTGACTTGTGTAGGGTTAGCAATAAATGAAAACCCCCATGACATTTTCCACATGAATTGCTCTCAAGGCTGTTCTCCTTAATCTTGTGTTTGTGCAATTGGTTTTTCTGGACTTAAGTATAGGACTTTACATTTATCTCAATTAAATCCTATCTCGTTAGATTCAGCCCAGTGTTTCACTTTGTCAAGATCTTTTTAGATCTTTTGCATACCTGATTTTGTCATTCAGTGACTTAGCTATCTCTTCCAGCTTCCTGCATGCCTTCTACATCTTCATCCAAGTCATTGATAAAATGGAACAAGGGCAAAGATAGAGCTCTGTGGCATGGCATCTCCAGGTTGATATTGATTCAATAAACACTCTTTTGAACAACAATGAAGCACTTATTCTACTATTACCCAGACCATAGTTCTCCATCATGACCTCAAGGATATCATGAAAGACTTTTAAAAATGCATTGTTGAAGTCCAGATACAAGGTTTGTATGATAATCCTCCAAATAACCAGTCTAGTGTCTCAGAAAAAAAAAAGAAAGAAGGCTTCTTTGGCTTTACTGGTTCTCAGTGAACCAACATAGGCTCCTTGTGATTACCGCTTTCTTTTCTAACTTCTCACAAACCATCAACTAGTAATGCAGTCTAAAATTGTGTGAGGATTAATACCAAGCTCACCAGTCTATAGTTTTTAGATTCTACCTTCCTTTACCCCCTTTGAAAACATTGTCTTTAGGTTATTTTCAGTCAGATAAAGGTAGGATTTTTTACTGCCCCTTGGAAGCAATGAGATGAATAAAATGATCTTTTAAAGTCCTTCCAAATCTAGAACAATGTTATCCTAGTGAGATTCCATCTGAGAAGGTCTGGAATCCATGGTGCTTCTCTAAGGACAGCCTGACAAATCTGCCTTGGATTTAGAAGTCAGTCTTCTAGTTTAGGGGAGGGGTGTGTGTGTCTCATTGAGTTTATTAAATAAAGCACATTACCTTAAAAGCTCTTTCAAATGGCCAAATATATTTTAATCTACTCTTTTGCATGCATATGACAAAGGGGTGGGAGGAAGAAGGAGTAGCCTCAGTTCCCTACTACAAGGCCATCAAATCCATCACCCTCATTTTGTAGATGAGGAGGCTGAGACACAGGATAGCTAAGTAACTTGCCCATAGTCACATAGCTAATGAATGTCCAATGGGAGAGTCTTGTGCAAAGAAAAGATGAAAAAGACTAGAGGTCAGTGGGTATGGATTGAGAAAAGTGGGAACTTGGGGCAGTGCATTGTATGGCATTGACTTATGATGACTAAGCTCCTTTCAGTTAGCTTTGGGAGTGGAAGCAAATTTCTGTTCTGGCAATGGGGCATCTTCTCAGGGAGATCCTTCAGTTCAGTATCTCCCAGCTAGAGTAGACAAGGAGAGGTAGATTAGTGCAAAACAGGGGAAAGGAGATTCTCTTTGCCTTTGAGGAGGTCCTGTGGGTACAGGTGCACATGGAGGGGGTCTGGATTCAGTCTTGGTCTTCCCACTTCTCCCATATGCTTCCAAGGACATTGACTGGGCTAGACTGTGGTGGGGGTGAGCTTCACTCCAGTACAAGGGGGGACCAAACCAGGTTTAAAGGAAGCCCACTTGGCTAGGAGGCAATGATGTTTGGGAGACTGGGCAACAGACTCTCAGGTAACCCTCTGCAGAGGCATTATGAGGGTTACCAACCACTGCAGAACATGTGGCTATTCTAAGTACTCTATAAACACATCAGCTACTGAAGTCCAGTCCAAAAGTTAGTGAGTAGCTAAGAATGGAGGTGGGGCCTATCTCTGCACTCCTGGGGGCTCACCAAGAGCTTCCTTTCACCATTGTGTATTCTTCACTGATGTGGCTTCAAGAAGTAGTGGTCAGTTGTCAGAGTCAAACTAGGGCAGAGCCACTGGCTCTTTGCCTCAGGGCATTGAAGTTTAGAGGGCAGTTACAATGATCATGCTTCTTCATTAGCAAAGAAACTGAGCTCAGAAAAAAGGCAATTAAAGTAAGAAGCTACCAGATGGCTCACTGGGTGCTCTAGTGCAAAGAGCATTGGATTCAAAGTCAAAGGACCCTAATTCAAATTCTAGCTCTACTATGTGCTACTAAAGAGACCTTGAGCAAGTCACTTGTTCTTTCTGAGTCTCAGTTTCTTCTTCTGTAGAATGAGAAACTTGGACTACATGGCCTCTGAGGTCATTTCCAGCTTTGAGTCTATGACTTGGGTTCAAATTCTGGCCCCATTTCTTACTACTTGTTTGACTTGGGCAAAAGACTTTCCCTCTGTGGGACTCTGGGCCTCATGCAAAATGAGGGATTTGATTATCAATTCCTTGAGGACAAGGCCTATCTTTTGTCTCTTTTTGTATCCCCAGCACTTAGCATGATGCCTGCCACATATTTATCGATTGATTTATCGACTGGGGAAATTGAACTGCATGGCCCCTAGGTCCCTTCCAGCTCTGAATCAATCACCCTATAGCTTAGATTCTAGGGATCTGGATCTGCCCATTCTGGTTGCGATGGAATTGCTAAAGTTGGGAAGAATCTTTGGGAATCTGTGTTTCCCTGCTACCTGAAGGAGTGGGTATTTTAATGTCTCCCTCACACCTTCCTATGGAGGGAAATAAAAAACTCCTGATGAGGAATGTGGAATGTCTGTCTCTGATATGGTATACTCAGATTTATCTTAAGCTTATATCAATTCCACAAACCATGGCTGGAACACTGAGCAAGATTCACTTTTTAGGCATTTGAGTTGAGGGGCCCAGAGACTAAAGGCCCTGGGACAGATAGGTAGGGGGACATGGGGAAAAGGGTTCCCCTGGAGGTAAGACAGGATGCTTAGGCTGTTTGGTAGCTTCCCATTATAATTAATTATGCTTGCTAATGAGCTATTATGGAACATTACAACCACCAAAGAATTTCAGTTAGTAATCACTCCAATGACAATGGAAAGACCCCTATTGGGTGTGAGAAGGTTCCTACACATTCCACAAAAGAGAGATTATAATGGAGGGGCAAAGTAAAGGAAGGAATTAAGGAAATATGTAATTGAGAAAAAGAAAGATGAGCTGATCACAGAGTGAGAACCAAAGGCAACTTACCACTGGACAACCTCTGTATCTCTGTGCTCCATTGCTATCCACACAATGTCAAGGGAATTCAGACAAGGCCTCTCGTACATTGGGTGGGACCCCAATGGTGAGCCTACTGAAGGACATAGACAAGAGTGGGGCGGGATGGGCAGGCGTAGAAGAGTAGCAGTCTGCATCTTTTTGGAGGGAGTCTTCATATTCCTGGGAGCCCAGGTCTTGCCAAATAATGATTGCAGTATGAGATGATGTTTGTGCAATGCCTTAAAGTGGGCAGAATGACTTAAATATATTCACTGATTGAAGCCCCACAACCTCCTTTGAGGCAGACACTCCAGGGATTATTTTCTCCATTTTACAGATGGAGAAATGGAGGCTCAGAGAGGTTCTATGCTTTGCCCAACGTCAAACAGGGAATAAGTGGAAGAGATGAGAAGTGAACTGAATTCATCTGGCTCCATATTCAGCATGTCTTCTACTGTACCTAGGGCCACACATGTTTGAGGTACTACTGAGTCTAAGACCAGAACTCTTCCCACTGTACCATAAAGAAGTTCATGGTTGCTGCTCTTCTGAGTATGATCCCCACTTTGAGAAATCCCGAAGATCAAAGAGTGATTAGCAATTTTGTCCCCCTGGGTGGCTTCAGAAAATACGCCTGGGGCAAACGGCATAACATGGTTCTTCAAATCAATATTTAAAGACAAATTAAATTGTTGGGAAGAGATTCTAGGATGCTGGTCTGGGCAGAGACCTGAAGATATCTCAAGGACCACTGCTGGACATGCTGCCAACTGTTAGCTTCCTATTCTGACCAATCATTCTTGCTAAGTGTTAAAGCTCAGTTTTTTTCTAACATGCCAAGAGATTTCAGCACCTTGGGTCAATGCTCTAATTGCCCAGCCCTGGTTGCATCTCCTCCCAACAAAGGAGGCCTATATCCTTTATGCAACAGGTTTAGAGGTGGCTGCAGATTAGAATTTCCCTTCACCGTCCATACACACATTTTGATTAAATCCCTGACAGCTCTGCTGTAGGGCAGAGAAATTTGGAAACATCAGGAAGTCAAACTGTGAAGTCTTTGAAAGAATGTGATTTATGTGAAAATGTGATGAAGCTAATGTGCTTGGCTCCTGAGTTTCGAGGCATGCTTGATTCTGGAACCCAATCTGATGCCTTCTTGGCTCAGAATGAGCCTCTGTTCCTCCTCCCCTCAGCACAGTGAACGGGCGCCCCAGTCGTGTTCCAAGTCTGATCAGAATCTGAGGTTTTTATTTGGGTTATATTTCCCGAGATGTGTTTCCCAGGATGTGCATCCATAAACAGAGACATGTACATGCATACGCACTCTGAATAATTGTGCGGAGCTCCTCTCTCCCTCCTGAGACCAGAGAGAGCCAAGTGTTATTAGATTTATGGGGAGTTTGCTGTAGTTTTACATAATTTTCTTGATGCACTGCAGGCTTTTGAACAGGCTTGCACATTTTCCTTCAGTGAAAGTGCTGGAGTCCTAGTCCGATCTCCCTCCCATCCCCACCCCCCATCTCTTCTGGTTTGTGTGGACTCTAGCGATCAACCCCAGGGGGTGTTATTTCTGACTGACATGGCGGCAGGAGCCTCCTCCTCCTTCTTCCCAGTTCTTGGCCTTTCTAGGATGGGTGCCCTGTGGATGAAAGGGTCCGGAGTTGAATGAAAGGAGGAGGGATGGGAAAAAAAGGAATGGGGAAGGGGTGATTCCAAAAGAATACAACATCCTTCAAGTACAGGGGTTACTTTCTCCTTGGTCTTTATATCCCTAGCTCCTAGAGCATTCTTTTGAACACAAGTATTTGTTAATATGTTTAATAAATATTTGTTGGATATACATCTTCCTGGGTTCAAATCTTACTAACTGTGTGACCCTGGGCAAACCACTTAACCCTTTTGGCCTCAGTTTCCTCATCTATAAAACGAGCTGGAGAAGGAAAAGGCAAACCTCTCCAGTATCTCTGCCAAGAAAATTCCAAATGGGGTCACGATGAGCTGGACATGACTGAAAAACAACCAAACAACAATATAGATGAAGAGAGAGGAAGGAATTAGGGATGCAGAGGGCATGATGCCAAAAGAATGTAACACCTTCAGGACAGGGACAGGTTTTCTTTGTTTTGTTTTGTTTTTTGTCTCCTCAGTTCCCAACAAGCTTTTGTACAAGTAGGAACTTAATAAAAGCTCATTCAATGGACAAATGAATGAATGAGCAAGGGGGAAGGAAGGAAGAAAGAAGGTTTAAGAAATAATGCTCAGAGAACACCTGGGCAGTGTACCTCTTGAGGTCAGTGACCATGGCTCCTTTGGCCTTTGTGTGCTCAGGGCCTAGTGCGGTACCTGGAATACAGCAGGTACTTAATCAATGCTTGTTGGGTGGTGTGGAACATGGGGTCAGAGTTGTTCAAGGCAGCAAAGACAGGAGGAAGGGGCGCTTAGTCATTGAGGCCTGGACTGTGCTGGCCACTTCAAGCGCACACCCTGATAGATCCCTCTGGCAACCAGAGCTAAGGATGCTCATATTGGACTGGCTGAGGGTAGCCCAGAAGGGGCTGGTGGTGGCTGGGACCAAGCATCTGCTCCTCAGGCCTTGGAGCATCCTTTTCCAAATGGGAGGCATCTGATCAAGTCAAGACAAGAATAGGCCCTGAGTGTAATAATTCCCTCATTTTCCTGGCAGAGGACTATAGAAATTCAAGTGAAAAGAGAGACCTTGGAGAGATCGATATATACATACACACCCACATATGCATATACATATACATATACACATACATATATCAGTAAACTCACAAGATAAATACAGAATGAATGGTCATAAGGCAGCTGTGGAAGGAAGCTGGCGGGATAATGCAAGGCTTCCTGGAGGAAGAAGCCAGGGCTTGAGGTGAAGCGGCTTCTGTTGATGAAATCCCACAGCCCTCTGTATTCTGATTTATCAGGGGCCCTTCTTTAGGGGCCCTCATGACTGAGTCTTTTGCAGAACCTTGAATCACAGAGTCTCAAATTTTGAGAGACTTAGTGGCCCAACCCCTTCATTTGACAGAAGAGAAAAAAATAAGGCTAAGAAAGGGAAAAGGACTTACTTGCCCAAGGTCATATAGAGAGCTGATGGCCAAAATAAGGTGAAAAAATACATCTTGTCCTTGGACTGCCAGGGCCATTTTCATAGTGTTGGGCTTAGGAAGGCCTGAGTTCAAGTGCCTCAGGCACTTGGCTATTTCACCCTGGACAAGTCCCTTAACCTCTCTCAGTGTCTCTCAGATGTCCTTGTGCCCAACCCTCACATGTATCTATAAAAAGAGACCTCCCAGGTCTCTTCTTGCTTCAAATCTATGAGCCTGTGATTAAAAACCATCCCCTTCAGATATGCAACAAAGCTTCTCAGGCAGACATCCTCTTCTCGTCCCTGTGCTGTCCCAGGGGGATGAGGGGAAAATGGAACCAGGCACAGACTCCCCATCTAATCACAATTTGTTTGAAGCTGCTGGCAGGATGTAGCTTCTTTCTAGAGAGAGAGGTCTGGGCTCTCTGCCCCACTGGTCCAGACCCAGAGCAGCTAGCTCAGAGAAAGGAAGGCTTGGGGGCAAGGAAGGGGATCTGGTAGCAAATGGAACAGCAAGATGACAGAGGTTTAACTTGTTCTGGTTTTTTTTCCCCTAGAAGGTAGAGCTAAGGGCAATGAGTAGAAGATGCAAAAAAAGTAAACTGAGGCACAGAGTCAGGAAAAATCAAAAAGCCCTGAACTTCCTTGCAGTTAGAGTGATCCCAACGAGGAAAGGGCTGCCTTGGGAGGTCTTGGGATGAGCACCGGCCAGGTGACACAGGAGCAGGATAGATGCCCAGGGCCCTTCTGACTCCTGATCTTTGGAGTCATTTCTTCTCCTCTCTGATGCTTGATATTGGCAATGGAATCCTGCCTCTGACTTTAAAAATGACGCTCACGTACTTATGCTTATGTGACATCAGGGGAGTAGGACCATATTAAAATGTAATTAGGAAATATTAACAAAATAAATAAGAAATACAATATAACAAATATGTGGATATGTGGTTTTCTCCCCATGTGGGGTTCCTGTTAATGGCCCCCACTTGACACCATTGTCCTAGAGCATCCTATAGGAGACCTTTCTACAGCCAGACAGAGTGCAGCAGGGGGCATGAGGGACATAGAGTCAGGGAGAGCTGGGTACCAGCACTGTGAGCTTGGACAAGTCACTTAACCACTTGTGCCTCAGTTTCCTCATGTGTGAAACAGGGGGTGATAACAGCACCAGCCTCACTGGATTGTGGCGAAGTTTAAGTGAGATCATGGATGTAGAGAGCTCTGCAACCCTTAAGTAGCAACATGGTTGTTATTCTTACTTATGTGATGTTAGAGGAGTTATTTTACCTCCTAAGACCCAGTTTCTATCATTGCAACATCACAAAATCTTAGACTTGGAGCTGGAAAAGACCTTGCAAGAGGCAGCTAGGGGGCACAGTGGAGAAAGCCACAGGCCTGGGGGCAGGAAGACTCAAGTTCAAATCTGGCCTCAGACACTTACTAGCTATGTGACCCTGGGCAAGTCACTTCATCTCTGTCTGCCTTGATTTCCCATCTGATAATGATATCACTGACCTCTCAGGGTTGTAATGAGGATTAAATGAGACAATATTCATAAAGAGTTTAGCATGGGATCTGACATGCAGTAGGAGTTTAATAAATGCTTATTCCCTTCCCCTTCGCATTGAATCCAATCCCCTTATTTTACAGATGAGGAAACCAAGGCTGAGAAATTGGTCAGTGGACTTGTCCAGGGTCACATAGCTAGTTAAGTGTCTCAGGCAAGATTAAAGCTTGTCTTTCTGTCACTAAGCCCATTGAGAAATAATCACATATTCTGGCCTCCCAGATATTGTAAGGAGCAGATGAAAAAACGAATGTAAAGCTGGTGCTTAATAAATGCTTACTGACTCACTTATAAACTTTTAAAGTCAGTGTAAATGTCAGGCATTATTATTTTTTCTCAAAAAATTAAGGTGAGATTGCCCCCAGCTAAGCCTCCATCTGTATACAATCCTTTCGGAGAGGAAGGGGAGGTGTAATTATTTTTCTCTGTCTCCTATCCCTCCCTGGGAAGGGCTGGGCTCTCAGCTTGTCCACTACAAAGAGGTTAGATTATGTTGGGGAGACCTCTGCCTCACCAAAGCCAGATGCCAGGGAAGATCCTGTATTTCTAAAGGTCTCAGAAAACTGCATCTGTCGAGATCGGCCTGGGCTTGCAAACCTGCTGCCTGCCTTTTCTTGGTCCCCAGCTGATAAATATGTAATGATTCTTCTGGAGCAGTATCTTGTGGCAGCGTGGTCCCTGGCCAGTATCCTGGAGGACATACGATTTTATAGGATGTGACTGGCAAACACGCCACTCTTTGGGAGCCCAGCTGGCCAATGGCGGGGAACGACTGTCCTTTCTCCAGCAGCTTCCGGGGAGCTGCAGCCCGTGTCAATTAGGAGTAGGCCGGGCACCAGTTCCTTGGGCAAGGAATTCCCTGATGGGCTTGGTATTTTGCATTCAGCCATTCGCACCTGACAGATGCCTCTGAACGTAGCTCTTTGCTGACAAAAATGAAATCCAACTCAATTATAGTCATCTATCTACCACCCAGATGGAGCAGAACTGTCTGGAATGGTCTGACCAGACCAAGCTACATCCTGGAGGGGGTGAAGAAGGCCTGGTGGAGGTCATGGGAACATGAGGGGGGCTGAAAGCCAGTGAGATTGTCAGCCCTGCCTCCCTTCTCAGTTCTTCAGCCCCAGTTGTGTCTCTGGTCAGTTAAGGGATCCCTAAACCTGCCATCTTGCTTTGGTCACCTTGTTTCAGGTCCAGGAGGCAGGAGACGGGCCTTCTGATACTGTCTGTGCCACTATTAATTTGCTGTGTGACCTTAGCCTTAACCTATCAAAACGGCAGAATCACAGAGTTCAAAGGACAAAAGAGATGATCTACTCTGAGCTGTACCAGACTGAGTCCCCTCAATGACATCCCTAGCAAATGGTCCTTCTACCTCTCCCCTAAAGCTCTCCAGTGAGGAGGGAACTGCTCCCCTTTCCAAGCTGACCACTGCGTTTTGGGACAGCTCTTGTGGCTAAGAAGTTTCCCCTGAAATAAAGACTAAAGCTGTGACAACCCTTCTCACATAATAACCCTTCATATGCAGGTAATTGTGTCTCTCCAAGCCTTCTCACTTCCACGCTAAATAGCCCTCATTCCTTCAGTCAGTTTTCATGAGGCATAATCTGGAGGACTTTTGCTGTCCTGGTCTCCCTTCTCTGGAGGCTCTCAGGCTTATCTACAGCTTTCTGAAAGGAGCCTATGTTGAGGTCCCCAGTGACTCAGTTTCTAAATCTAGAAAATGAGGATAATGCCTGTTTTACTTCTTTTATTTTGAACAAGCTACTTACAGATATGAAAATACTTTGTAAGGAAAAAATGCTTTGAAAAAGTTACATGTGTATGTATATGTATATATATATATATATATATATATATATACACATATATGTTATTGTTAATGTAATGCAAAATGCATCCCCTTTAAACTTTCTGAAAAATTTATAATTCCTTTTTTCTTTTATTTTTCCTTCCTTTCTTCCTTTCTTCCTTCTTTCCTTCCTTCCTTCCTTCCTTCCTTCCTTCCTTCCTTCCTTC
>CM053588.1:41992246-42003647 GCA_028646515.1 Pseudochirops corinnae | reverse complement strand
ACTGACTTTCGAATTTGGTAGAACTTGGGACATAGAAGGCATGATGTTGCTTCTGGCCCTCAAGGGGGGCAGAACAGAATATCCCCAGATCTGATTAAGAAGCAACCTCACTAGGAGCATATGACTAGATTAGAATGAAAGCAGGGATAAAAGTTTTAAGATACAAGTTTTTACTCTCTTGACTCTGTTTTCCTTCCCTCTGGTTGACTTGGAAATGCCCTCTCACTCTTCCTTCTCTGCCTGGTGTCTTGGACAATGTAAATTCTTTGCCTCTGCTCTTTCTAATTGGCCTCTCTTCCTTTTTGGTGGGATGAGGAAACTGAGTTTTTTTCTTTCTCTTTCTCTTGCTCCTCCTCTTTTCTCTGGTAGACCAAGCAGTACTCTAAGGTGCTTTTATCCTTCTTAGGTGGCCACATGGCAGGCCCCATTAAGTCTAGGACAGGTGTTGATTGGTATTCCATTGGCAACATCTTTTTAAGAACAATGGTATGTCTTACATTTTTAGAATTGTTGGTAAGGACTTTGTTCTCATTACCTAGGAACCATTTTTTCTCTTTCCTGGTGTGGTAGGAGAGAGGGCAAGTATCTTAATGCCTCTTTGTTACCACGCACAATGCCATTTGAGAATAAATCCCCATTTCAATGTAAATTGGACAGTCACATCTAATCCTTATGTTTTATCTTCCTTTACCACAATTCTTGTGCAATTATAACTAAAAGACAAACAGTATGCCTTGGTCTGGACCCCTAAGGCAAGAGGCAGATCAGGACAGACCAACAGATTATGAAGTTTCTGTCTTTCCTCCCCCAAAACACAATAAATTTTCCCCAAGGTCAATGTCTGACTGGTTGTAAATTCAGATAACTGTGTTTTCTGTGTCCTGTAAGGCCCTATGAGAAATGGTTTATATTCAGAAACCCATCTGCCCTATGGAGACCTAGTTTTCTATGTGCCAACCGATGCATCTTTCTTTATTATATATGTAATAAAGTCTTTTCTTGACTTGTACTCTACATTATAACAAAATGGATTTTCTTGCTATGACAGTGTATTTGCATGTTTATACTGATCTGGGGATTTCTCCTGATAATCTGTGTGCTTTGTATATCTCAACTTATACTGGGTTCATGTGTCTGTGATTAAGCTAAGAATCTCCCGTATAATTCATGTGTCTGATAACTCTTATTCAATATGCCTTTTTCTCTCTATGTCTCTCTTAGAATTGTGTCTTTAATTATTGGGGTTCATCTCGCAGGTAGATCTTGAGAATACTGGCCCCAACAGATCTGAGATATTGCACATTAACAGATAAAAGGATAGATCTTATTAAATATAAACTTATATATAATATCATAATAGAAATATGAGTTGGTGGTTCAGTCTTGCAACCAACCAGCCTACCCTAGATGGGTTACAGTGGTCACTGTGGCCCCTGGTGGCTAAAGAATATACTTCCTCATTTTTCTGAATGTATGGGAGAGCCCAGGCCAGGCTTGGGTATACTCACACATTGGCTTGAGCTGCCCAATGAGCTCCTCCTTCGTCCATTTTGCCCACTCCTTCTTGTCAGTGTTGATGGAGCAGAGGATGGGGCCACAGGGCTTGCCGCAATCTTCAATGGCCGGGACATTCAGATAGTGCACCAGTACAATATCAGGGTTCTAGGAGAGAGAACACAGGGAGAGTTGGTGAGGGACCGAGGGACTCTCCTCAGATTGGCTACATCCTTTCATCTCCCCCTGCTCATACGTTTGCTCCTGAACCAATCAAAACAGGAGAACAGATCTTACCTTGGCACCAGAATGCTTCAAGACCACCCTACTCTGCCACTACCCAAGTATTCCCAGATGACCCTTCCAAGCCTCCTTGGCCTAGGTTCTTCCTGAAACCATTTGGTGATTTATCCACAGATCTTTCTCAATACACTGGCATTGGCCATCCTCAGCCCCCCTCCAGGTCCCACTGGTAACCTCTACACTCTATGATTCCTCTGCTCCATGACCCCTGATTGGGCCACCTATAAAACTACCCAATGGAGTCACCACGATTGAGTTGGTGGTGAGGGGGAGGGTGAAAGCTAAGGAATATGTAACCATTTCTCACTAGGTGATGTGCTTGAAAGACCATAACCTGAAGGTATTAACTCAGAACTCCTTCCCTGGGGCCTCAGTCTCCTGATTGGTTAGTACCTCACCTGGCCCACCATTCCAGGTGAGCCTCAGCCACCTTTACTCCCTTTTTCCAGGTCATTGTCCAGTTGCCCACTTCTAGTTCTGGAACCATAATCAAATCAACACCACCATGGCTCCTAGGAAGGGCATGTCCATCTCATTCTCTATGGCTCAGCTCACCATTCCTGAAACTTTCCAAAGCTATGTTGTCTCCTTCTGTTAAAATATAAGTTTGAGAGGAGAGACTGTCTCACTTTTGTATTTGCATCCCCCAGAATTCAACACAGCACTTGGCACACAGTAAATGTTTGATAAGGACTTTTCCATTCATTCATTGCTAATGTAACAGGGAGCCCGTAAATGGAGTATTTGCGGAACATCTTTAGGAATTTTCTGTCTCTGGATGAAATTGTAGCTGCTAAGGCCCTAAGATCAGAGAGTAACCTGATAAGGTCCCAACTTCCCTCCTGCAGGTACATTTATGGTCTGCTCCCCTGTCTAGACCTGTCAGAAGAGAATATTCACCCTTGCATAAGCACCCCCTTCCCCTCTTCCCTTTCTACTCTATCCCAGTAAACAAGTATTTATTCATCTATCCCCAGCTCTGTGCTAGGCATTGTGGAGTTTACAGCATAAATATCAGAGCACCCCTATCCTCAAGGAATTTATAGCCTCATAGTATTGTAAGCAAGCAGTCCCTGCACCCAGAGAGCTTACAGTCACTAGTATCATAGGCTCTGGGGCTGGAAGGAATCATTTATCTAATATTTTACTTAACAGAAGAAACTGAAGTGGGATGAGGGAAGAGTGACCTTCCAGAGGTCTCACAAGTAGCAAGGAGCCGAGCTGGGTTTTGAACTTGGTTCTCTGGTTCTATCGGATTGTTCTTTTGGCCATGATTTCATGCCTTTTCTTCCTCTAGCCAGAGAGGAAGCCCTAATGGCATATCAGACAGTCCAGTTAGAGGACAACAATCATTTTTTTCCTGAACCTGTGATTTCATCAACATAGGGAACTCCTGGTGGAGAAACTCCCTTTATTGATGCTGATTGGCAATTTTTCTGCTATTTGTCATCTAGGATGTTAAAGGAGGTGAAGTCATTTGCCCAGAGTACTATGGTCAGTATGAGTCAGAGGTGGCACTTGTGCTTTCTCCTCCTGACTCCCTGGTTAGGTCTCCAGCCATTACTCCATGCTTTCTCAACAAGTCAGCTAATAATGGGATGTTCCCATACTAATTCTATGATGGTGGGAACTCTTCAGTGGTGTTTTTCCATTGGTTAATTCATTTTTATCCTTATGACCAAAAGAGTTTGTCTGGTACTTTAATATACATTATCTCATTTGAGCCACACAATAGCCTTTCAAGGTAGAGACCAGGGCCATGGACAGAGAGTCGGAGGTGTGGAAGAGTGCTTTGAAGTACTGGGTCTACTACCTGGTTAGTATGTGTCTTAGGCTGGGTTTGGATCCAACCCTTCTGACTCCAAATCCAGTGCCCTAACTACTGCAGCATGTGACAGGTATTATCATCACTATTTCACAGATAAGGAAACTGAGGCTTAGAGACAGAAAGACCTGTTCCTAACTGTCATGTGGCTAGTGAACGACTGAACTGGGACTTGAAGTCTGCTCTCCTGACTCCAGATCCAGGGCCCTTTGGGCTACGAATGTGGCTATACCGCATTGGGTGGTATGATAGCATAGGGTCCATTTTACAAATGAGAAAACAGGCCCAGAAAAGTCAAGTGACTTCACCAGTGTCGCCCACATGACGCCTTGCTTCCATACCCTCATACCAGAGACTATACATGGGAGGTTTAACCCTGTCTGCTCTGGGGAACTCCCATCCTGACTGATGAGTCCCTGCTACGTTCAGGCAGCCCCACCCATTTTTCTTTACCCCTTGGCGTTTTCCAAGTTAAACTATCCCTCCTTGGCCCCCATTTCCATACATGTATTGTCTCCCCCAATTAGATGTAAGTTTGTTGAGAGAAGGAAGGAAACAAGCATTTATTAAAGACTTGCTATGTATTGGGCGCTGTGCTGAATACTGGAGACACAAATACAATGAAAAAGGATAGTCCCTGCCCTCAAGAGGCTTATACTCTACCGAGGGAAGGCAACACACAAAAGAGGGCTGAAAAGTGGGATAGGGCAGGAATAAAGGGAACCACTGGTTCTGATTTTGAAATCCAGAAAGTCAGGAGAATGAATGAAGCCAGGCCAGGCTTCTACAAAAAGGAAGCTTCAGGAAGAATTCACCAATGGGAGAAAGGGGACAGGCCTTGGAGAGGACCATCCAGGGTGACCAGGCAGTGGTGGGAGCAGGGTAAGGAGGCCCCAGGAGCTGACGGAAGATCCTGGATGAGGGCAAGGACTGTCTCCATTTTTAGTTTTTCTGTCCCCAGCACTTAGCATGACGCTTGGCAAAGAGTAAGCATTTATTAATTGCTTTTTAATTCATTAATTCACTTATTCATTCATTCACTCATTCGTTCATTCATCTGTCACCACAGCCCAGACCTCTTGATTTTCCCAGTGAACTGTCATAACTTTCAGGCCATCCTTCCTGCTTACTTTCCAACACTCTGAGTTCCTCTGGTGTTTCAAGCGGGGGAGCAGAGCATCCTTCCAGAGCAATTGCCACATGGAAGGGCCCAGCCCTGAGGATCAAGAGTAAACCCCCTATCTGGGTAAGGCTGAGCCGATGGCTGTGATTAGTCAGGGCCCAGCAAGCCAACTGCTGCTTCTCTGTGATCTCGAACCCCTGGTAGCCAGAGACTGGGCACGGCAGGGAGCTCTGGTGTCAGACATCCGTGGAGATGAAAGGGCTACTACAGTTCCTACCACAGCCCCTATGAACACAACCACAGAACCTTAGGAAAATCATGCTGTGGGGAAACTGTAACATGGGGCCATGACAGGAAGTAGCCATGCCTACGAGAAGCTAGGAAAGACACCCTTGAGAAGCTTTTACAGATAACATCAGTTGAGTAGAGGAAAGGAGAGACTTCAGCCCTTGGGGCACAAAACCCTGTTTGGAGAGAATATCTAGGCCACTGCTCCATGGGGGGAGAACAAGTCCTTGAGATACCATAAAGCCATCACTAGCAAAGAGAATAAGGTGGGGCCTAAGTGGGGAGGAAGTAGCCCTCTGTGGTGGCTTCCTATTTAGCTAATTGGAATGGCTTATTATTCTATTTCAGTCATATCTGATTCTTTGTGATCCCATTTGGGATTTTATTGAAAAAGATACTGGAGTGATTTGCCATTTCCAGATCACTTTACAGATGAGGAAACTAAGGCAAACAGGGTTAAGTGACTTGCCCAGGATTACTTGGCTAGTAAGTGTCTGAGACTAGATTTGAATTCCAGTCTTCCAGACTCCAGGCTCCATTGGCCTGGTTTGTTAGGTACTAAGTTTAGGGATTGTTTCTACCTCTAAAGCAGCACAAATGTTTTTCACACCTTCTAAATATAGGTGCCCAATGGTAAAGCCCCCAAGGCCCCACCCTAATTCTAGTTCTAGAGTAGGTGAGATTGAAAGAACTCGAGAGCTAAGAACTCAAGTTCACCCTAACCATAAAATGGACTTTGTCTTTATTCATTTGTTTGAAATCTTGTCCTTGGACAGAAGAAAAGAGGAAGAAGGAGAAAAAGAAGAAGGAGAAGAAGAAGAAGAGGAAGAAGAAGAAGAAGAAGAAGAAGAAGAAGAAGAAGAAGAAGAAGAAGAAGAAGAAGAAGAAGAAGAAGAAGAAGAAGAAGAAGAAGGAGGAGGAGGAGGAGGAGGAGGAGGAGGAGGAGGAAGAAGAAGAAGACTAGTTATATTCCCTGCCTATTTTTCTAGACCTATTAATCTGTTTATCTGTATTCTGTTTATAGAATCATAGAATAGAAAGGATCTTATCATAACCATAGTACAGGTAAGAGCAGAAATGCCTCGTCTTATGTCACACTGAGGGCTGATCCAAACAATACGGTCTAGTGAAGAAGCTTCTGATTCGAATCCAGTTTCAGATATTTGCTAGCTAAGTGACCTTAGCAGGTCATCACCCTTAATGATGGGGTTCCAGGGGTGGGGAACCTGTGGCCTTGAGGCCACTTTGACTGAATCCAAATGGATTCAGACCTAGAGGGTCATATATGACCTTGAAGCTGCATGTTTCCTACCCCTGTTTAGATTCAATGGACTCTAAGGTTCCTTTGAGCTCCTCTGATAACCCCTAGCCTGGCCTGGGCTCCCTACAAGTGTGTCCAGCCTTATTCCTGTCCACTGCCTCCAACCATGACTCCTTTGCTTTGTTGAGAGACCAGTCCACTAGCTTCCCTGGGAGGTGATACAGGAAGCCAGGTTGGATCTGGAGAGGGAGTGGGGGGAGTAGGGGATTAGTGGTTGGCTCAGGAGGGGCTGGAGAATAAAGGTTTCAGTTGTGATTGAATCTTCCTAATGTCAGGCAACTGGGGATTTGAGTAAATAAAATCACTTTGAACAACCAAGTATCACCGACTCGATGATGGTTACTATTTGTGCAAATCTTTGACAGCTGCTGGTGCTGGCCTAGCATGTATCAGGCCAGCGGCATCCGCCAGCAGCCACCTGTGATTGGGATTAATATAGGGCAGCTCTGGTTGAAAATGGTACAAGTTTACAGAATCTCCTGCCCGGGGCTAGCTTGAACATAACCTAAAATGAGAGGCAGGGGAAGGCTGGGAAGGATTTTTTTCCTACTTTGATTAGCTAACATGAAGCCTGTCTGCTCACAAAAAAGCAAAGCTTTCTGGGTCTGGTCCAGGAGAAGACATAGGAAAGGGCCTCATCCCCCATCCCAATTTTAGGCCAACGAGTCATGGCTTTTTTAGCTTAGAGGTCAGGCATAAGGCATAGGAAGTAGAGAGAAGATGGAAGAAGGAGAAAGAGAAGGGAGAAGACGGAGTGGGTAATAGCATGGAATAGGGGGGAGGTGAAAGGAAAGAGAAGAAAAGGGAGAAAAGAGGAAGAAAACAGGAAGGATGCTGTCCCCAGAGCCAGAATATCTGGCTTTCAATCAGATCCCAGCTCCAAGCAAGTCACTTAACCTCTCAAGGGTCAATTTCCTTATTATCAAATGAGGGGGTTGGTGGATTAAGAATACTTTCAGCAGCAAAGTCCTGTGAGTCTATGAAACTTGGCTCTGACACTGATGAGCTGTGTGATCCTGGGAATAACACTCAACAGGCTCCACTGAGCCTGTTTCCTCATTGGTCAAATGGGGCTACTACTCAGTCAATAATCAATCAACAAGCATTTTTAAAGCATTGACTATACACCAGTCACTATGCTAGACACAAGGGATACTAAGAAAGGGAAAAAACCCATCCCTCCCCTCAAGAAACTTACGTTCTAATGAAGAAGGCAACATGTGCATTCACAGGTGTATATATAGTGTAAATGCAAAGTGGATGCAAGGTAAACCTTGAAGGGGAAGACAGCAGCAGCTGGGTGCAGAGCAGGAAAGGGTAGTGTTTTGAATTGAGACTTAAAGGAAATCAGAGATTCTAAGAGGAGGAGGTTGGGAGGGAGAGCATTTCAGGCATGAGGAACAGCCAATGCAAAGGCATAGAGTCCAGAGATGAAGTGGTATGTGTAAGGAATAGCAAGTGGGCCAATGTGGCTGGATCAGAGTGCACTGAGAAGTGTAAAATACAAGTCAATTAGAAGAAACCAGCTAGTGAAGAGCTTTACATTTCAAACAAAGGATTTAAAATCTGATTCTGGAGGCGACAGAGAGCCATTGGTCCTGGTTTGGAGAAAATCAAGACGGAGAAGGCTATTGCCAGTGTAGGTGGGAAGTGGGGTTATGGTTGCCATGTGTAAGACATACTGTAGAGAAGGAAATGAGAAGGTTTGGTGGCTGATTAGACTTGTGGGGTGAGGGACAGAGAAGAGGGGACAAAGCTGAGAATGTGAACCTTGGTGATTGGAAGGACAGTGGTAGAGCTCAACAGTAATTGTTTTTTTTCCTCTGTTTTCAAAGAGGACCAATGATCAATGACCAATGGCATCATGGGATGAGGTCTTGATTTGGTTATTGTCTCAACAGTAATAGGGAAATTCAGAAGAGGGTAGGGTTTAGACTGGAGGGTAGATAAAGGGTTCTGTGGGCAGCTAGGTGGTGCCATAGGGCACAGAGTTTGAGGCCTGAAACCAGGAAGACTCATCTTTCTGAGTTGAGATCCAGCCTCAGACACGTATTAGCTATGTGACCCTAGGCAAGTAACTTCACCCTGTTTGTGTCTGTTTTCTAATCTGAAAAATGATCTGGAGAAGAAAATGACAAACCACTCCAGTATCTTCACCAGGAAAATCCCAAATGGGCCCAGGAAGAGTCGACATGACTGAAATGAATGAACAATAATAACAAATGGTTCTTAACTGGACATGTTGAGTTTGGGATGCCCATGGAACATCTACTTCTAAATATCCAATAGTTGGTGATCCAAGATTGGAGCTACAGAGAGAAACAAACTGAATAAACAGATCTGGGAACCTTCTTCACAGAGAAGATGCTTAAACATATGGGAGCTTAGAAAGTTCATCAAGTGAGAGAGTATGGAGGAAAAAGAGAACAGGGCCCAGGTCAGAGCCTTGGATCAACCATGGCTAAGGGGTATGAAATGAGAAAGATCCAGCAAAAGAGACTGAAAAGGAGTGGTCAGGCAGGCAGGAAGAGAAGCAAGAAGGAGCCATCTAAAGAGAGGAGAGTAAGTAACCAGAGAGTGGTGTTACATGCTGCAGAGAGGTCAAGAAGGATAAATACAGGGAAAAGGTCATTAGAGCTTGCAATCAAGAGAACATGAGGAACTCCCTTAGGAGAGACCCATTCTAGTTAATGAGGTCAGAAGCCAGAGAGGAGAGAGGGTTTAGAAGACAGTGACAGGGGAGAAAGTGGAGGCAATTATTGTATATGGTTTTTTAAAGGGGATATTTAGGGCAATAGGTGGTGGGTATAGTAGGAGCTAGTGAGAGGGTTTTGTTTGTTTTTTAAAGAATGAGGGAGATTCAGATGTGTTTGCAGGCATTGAGGAAGGAGAAAGTCGATACAGAGAGCATGAAAATGAGACAAACAGGCAGAGATGTGGGGGAGGGGAGAGAGAGAGAGAGAGAGAGAGAGAGAGAGAGAGAGAGAGAGAGAGAGAGAGAGAGAGATGGTAGGGGACATCTAAAGAAAAAAGGTGGGTGGGTATGACCAAGGAGACATATAGAAAGATTGGACTTGGCAAGCAGAAGTCACTCCTTCATCAGACACTGGAGCGAAAGATGAGTTAGAGGCTGACTACGTCAGAGAGATCAGAGATGAGTAAGAAAGAAGAAGAAACTCTTGTTGGATGGTCTCAGTTTTTTTCAGGGGCCATGGGAGGCTAGAAGAGAGAAGAAAAGACTTGGAACAGCTGCTGTGGTGAATAGGATAGGGGACCAACTAAGGAGCAGTAATAAGATTGCTTTACTGTAGTGAGGGCCCAGTTGAGCTTAGCTGGCATAAATCTGAAAAGCACACCCAGTTGGCATGGTTTTGTGATTTCTTCCAGTTCCATTTAGAAGCACATAAATAGGAGTGAAAGAAGCAGATGATGGAAGCAATCCCAGGCTGAAGTTTGGGAAGATATGATGGATGATAGAACAAAAGAACATGGAAGAATTAGACTGGTTTATCCAGAAGTAAGGGCAACTAGGGGCGCCATAGTGCACAGAGCATCAAGCTTGGAATCAGGAAGACTCTTCTTGAGTTCAAATCCAGCCTCAGACACTTACTAATTGTGTGATCCTGGGCAAGTCACTTAACTCTATTTGCCTCAGTTTCCTCATCTGTAAAATGAGCTGGAGAAGGAAATGGCAGACCACTCCAGTATCTCTGCCAAGAAAACCCCAAATGGGGTCAGGAAGAGTCAGACATGACTGAAATGAGTGACCACCACCACTGCCAAGAAGTCAAGATTGGGAAGAGAGGAGAGTCCTGATAGCCTGAAATAGTTCCAAGGGATGGAGAGATATGTCACAGTGAGGATGAGGGGCAGGATTAGGAGGAGTAAGGCTTAGGGAGAGGTAGAAAGATAAAAGATTATGACCAGATAAAGGAAACTGAAAGTCTTAAACAGGGAATTAGCACCTTTGTGGGTGATGCAGATACTGTGTGTAAGGAGCTGGATGCCCTTTAGACATTTCCCTATTGTATAGTGCAACGGAGAGAAAGCTGAATTTGGAGTCAGAGGATCCGGGTTCAAATCCTGTCTCTGGCACTTACTACCTGAGTGACTTTGGGAAAGCCAAGTGATCTATTTTGGTCTATTTCCTCCTCTCTGTACAAGGAGGGGACTGGCCTAGATGATCTTTGGCTCTCGATATATGATCTTACAATCCACCTTAACTCAACTCCTCTCCTATTCTTGGCTCTTAGTAACCAAGACAGGAAGGTGGGAGGTGGTACAGGCCAGATGAGTGGCCTGATCCTGAGGTGGAGGTATCTGTGGCTTAATCATAGATCTAGAGATGGAAGACCCATTGGAGGCCACTTAGTCTAATGTGCTCATTTGATAGATGAGAAATCGAGGCACACGGAGGTTAAATGGCTTGCCCCATATGGTGAGGTGGTAAGTGGCAGAGCCCAAATTCTAAATTCAGTGTTCTGTTCATTAGTCCATACACCAACCCTGCAGCTGTGCTTAGAATGGGCACTATACCCAAGGGAGAGAGCGAGGTTCCTGGAATAGCTTGGCCAGAGGGATGGTCAATGAGGCTCCCTTCTCTCAGCCCCTCCTTTCATCACCATGCCCAGGAAACCTTTCCCTGAGAAGAGGAGAAGGACCTGAAGGAGCTGAGTGTGTGTGGATGGGGGGAACACTGCCTTTTGTACAGGGCGCTATTCCCCTTTCTCCTTTTTATGCATGTGTGGGCACTGCCTGCTTTGTCCCTTCTGTGCATGTGTGGGCACTGCCCCCTTTGTCCCCTCTGTGCATGTGTGGGAACTGCCCCCTTTGTCCCCTCTGTGCATGTGTGGGCACTGCCCCCTTTGTCCCCTCTGTGCATGTGTGGGCACTGCCCCCTTTGTCCCCTCTGTGCATGTGTGGGCACTTCCTCCTTTGTCCCTTCTGTGCATGTGTGGGCACTGCCCCCTTTGTCCCCTCTGTGCATGTGTGGGCACTGCCCCCTTTGTCCCCTCTGTGCATGTGTGGGCACTGCCCCCTTTGTCCC
>CM053588.1:41966236-41982992 GCA_028646515.1 Pseudochirops corinnae | reverse complement strand
TCCCAGGGTGGCTAGGTGGAGGAAGTAGAAAATGAGCAGACTTTGCTTCCTCTTTGGATGCCCTCTGTGGAGAGTTCACCTCACCACGCTTGCTTTATGGGTGGTTATGGCAAAGTGGCCTTTTTTTCTTTGTGGAAATGGAAGCTAATGTTACAGTCGGGAATATACACCCTGAGCTTCTGTCTCCCCTATTCATCCCTCAGTCCATTTGTCAGGGGAAGTAATAGGATTTCCCATTGTAGTTGGCTGAGCTGTGGGTTTGGATGCGGTTGTTGCTTTGTATCGGGGAGTCTGCTCTCACCTTGAACTAATTTCTAATTTAGCCAGTGCTGCCAGAAGCCATGCAGGCCAGGTCTAGCATAAGATACGGGCATCTTGCAGTGAGTGACCTGGCAAACAGGAGGGTCCCTGGAGGAGGGGGAGGAGCAGATCAGGTTGAAACAGCAAAGGAAGAAAAAAGGTCCATGGCAGTCAGACTGGGGGCCTGGTCTTGGAGTGGGAGGCCCACAGCTCCCCCTGACCAGCTGTCCTGTTCACCTCCTCAATCAGATTTTGAGGGTGAGTCTGAGGCATACTGTGTTTGAACTAGGGAAAACTACTTTTTTCCATCTGAGGGCAACCTACAAAGAAATATAGACCTATGGTTCAGATGCAATTGCAATCTTCCTTACAGCCTTGTAGCCAAGCGCTCTCTCTCTCTCTCTCTCTCTCTCTCTCTCTCTCTCTCTCTCTCTCTCTCTCTCTCTCTCCTCTCTCTCTCTCTCTCTCTTTCCTCTTTCTCTCTCTCTGTCTCATCTCTCTCATCTCTGTCTCTGTCTTTCTCTCTCATTCACAGCTTCAGAGAATCTCAGACTTTGAAAGAGTCTCATTTAATCTAAAACATACCTAAACCAGAATTATCTTTTCAGAGTCCATCTAGTCTAACCCAGGATTTTATGTGCAATACAAAGATAAATTATGAAAGACAATGATTGGTGAGTCCCTGCCTGGAATTGACATATCAAGGAAAGCCCCAGTCATGCTACTCATTTTGGCTCCACTTCTGGTTGGTTCTAACAGCCCACCTGTTTCCTAGATCCCTTGGGGGTAACCTGCTTCCCTAAGTCATCCTCTTCCCAGCTCCCCTTTCTGTTCTATCTTTCTCTATTAGAATATAAGCTCCTTGAGAGTGGGGACTCTTGTTTTTGTATCCACAGTACTAAGCACAGTGCCTTGTATGTGGTAATCACTTACTAATGCTTGCCTTATCTATCTATCTATCTATCTATCTATCTATCTATCTATCTATCTATCATCTATCTCCATCCACCCACCCACCCATCCATCCATCCATCCATCCATCCATCCATTTGTCTGTTAATCCATCTATCTCTAATAAAGCTTTGTTTAATGATTTCCAGAGATGGGAACCCCTTGCTCCTCAAGGGAATCTATTTCACTTTTGGACATCTCCACATTTAATATGAGATTTTTCTTGACCTCAAGCTTAAATGTACTTTTCTGCAACTTCCTCCGCCACTCCCCCCACTCTACCCAGACCTTTCTTCTCCAGGTTAAACATGCTCAGTTCCTTCAACTCTTATGTCAGAGGAGGGTCAGAAGGTTCAGGACTGATGATGGCAGCAGCCAAAGAGTCAACAAAAAGCCCAGGGATGCATCCTCAAACAGAAGAAAAAGCAAAAAGGATGAAAAGCCCAGTTTGATCTAGGTCCAAGGCGTACCTCTGAGACCTTTCCCTTCCTGCTTGGGGTCTGTTTTGGAACACAGCTTTCTGGGGAGCCATATTGAACAGGGCGGTGGGGGAGCCTGGGAGTTCTGGACCCAGGCTGCCTTTCACCCCCAAACACTGGGGGAGCCACTCTAGTAAATCCCATTAAAAACACGAACCCCAAAGTGCTACCTCAACTGACAAACCACTATGCCCACCCAGGCGACCAACGATGAATTGCGCATGGGCCCACCAAGGTTTCAAACTTATTTTTATGCTCTGACAACTGTAATGGTGAGCTTCCCTGCAATTGTTTTAGAGGGAATCATGATTAAATTGGGCTGTATGTTTTTTTAATGTGTTCTCCAGTTCCCCCTTAATACCTTGGTAGGACAAGATAAAATGTAATCACTGAAGTAATTGTGTAGTTCTAGAGTTTATGTCTTGAAAGAGTGACTGGGGGGTTAACAGAGACACTGCAGGGCAAGGTTTGGATTAGAAAATGCGCTTTCTCTTTTGGTTATTTTCTTTTTTAAATTCCTCTTTATCTTTTTCCTTTCTCCAGTGACTCCTGGTACTCACTGATAACCTGTAAGCCTCCTCTGGTAATAACTCTACCTGTTAGACTAATGACAGGCAGATTCTAAAGGCAGCCTTGACTCCCACTCTTCCTGCCCCCTTTCCCCCTTTCCCCCAATCTCTTCCTCCCCAGTCCCCACTCAAGGGTTTGTGACCTTGCCTGAAATACAGAATTGTCCCCCAAATCTGCCAGGTACGAGATCCTTAACACAAACACTGATTGAGCCCCACTCTTTGATGCTCTGTTCTTTGCAGCTTCAGTGGTGGAGGGGAGGACTGGAGGGACACCTAGTAATGACTGCCCATCAGAAGAGAAGGGAGGAAGAAGAGTGAAGTCGTGCCCTGTCTCCCTGTAGGTGGATCCCAGGATCTCAGGACTGTGAGCTGGGAGGCACTTTAGGAGTCACTGAGTTCAGCCCTCTCATTGTACAGAGGAAGAAACCAAAATCAAGATGACCAAGGCTATAGATAGATAGATCCAGAGATACATATTTACCTATAGGTTATATAGATATAGATTTATATATAAATTTATGTATATATAATAGATATAGATTTATGTGGATATATGTATATATAGAGATATATAGATATGTTTATATAGAGACATATGTATATATAGATATGTATTTATATAGAGATATAGGTATATATCTATATTTATATATAGCTATGTGTGTATATATTTAGATAGATATCAATAGAATTTGAACTCCAAGTCCAGGGCAAATGATCAGAATTAGAGTTAGAAGCCCCAGCTTTAATGAAGGACTCTGGTAGGCTTAAGAATCTCAATAGGTTGTCTAGAGTGGTGAAGGGCCTTGGAGATCGTATTATACGAAGATCAGTTAAAAGGCCTGGATATTTACCTTGAGCGAGGGGGAGGAAGGCTGATTGTCTTCAAGTATTTGAACTTAACTTTTTTTTTGGCAACATGCTCATATGGAAATATGTTTTGCATGGCATTATACTGCTTGCCTTCCCAATGGGCAGCTGGGTGGGAGAGAATTTGGAACTCAAAATAACAAAAAAGAATGCTAAAATAAATAAACGAACAAATAAAACAGATAAACAAATGAGAATAAATGGGGAGGGGAAGACTCATTTCTAACCACCTCTTGCACAAGGCCTTTCTGTCCCCTGAGATGCTGTGTGCGTGTGTGCGTGCGTGCGTGTGTGTGCGTACCTGTGCACATGTGTGTGTGCATGTGTGCGTGTGCATGTGTGTATGCATGTGTGTGCATGTGTGTGCGTATGTGTGCATTGTGTGCATGTGTGTGTGTGTATGTGTGTGTATGTACTTGCCATCTTGTCTCCCTTCTGACAGGGGATATGAACTCGTTGACACAGGGGCTAGCCTTTTCTCTTCAGTTCCTAGATGCTTATCATCTACTTGGTGACTGACTGACTGACTGCTGGGGTCCCTTCAAGCTATAAATCTATGGTTGGGATTCAGGAGAAAAATGATGTGAAGGGCCAAAGCAAAGCCATAGCTTGGAAAAATGTCCAAGCATAGAGACGAACTATTAAATACTATACTAGGGTCCTATGGCCAATTCAATTCAATTCATAGTTACAAAGCATCCAGGATGCTTAATAAGCAGGCTGTGCTAGGTGCTGGAGATAGAAGGACCTCCAATCCAATTCAACAAGCATTTATGAAGTACCTGCTGTATACAAAGCATGTGCTTGGCACCGAGGGAGGAAAATTTCCTAACTTGAAGCTGTCCTAAAGTAGAATATGATGCCTCCGTAGGTTCCCTCACCTTGGAGGTCCCAGGGTACAGCCTGGATGACCTCTTCTCAGGTATGTTATTGGGAGACTCCTTTTATGGATTGGACCAGCTGGCCACTAAGGTCCTTTCCAGCTTTCCAATTCTGAGATCCTGCCTTGTGATACTGGCAGAGTGTAACAAGTATCTCAAATAAGGATATATCCTTATTTATTATTCTGTTTTTTCAGTCATGTTGAACTCTTGGTAACCACATTTGGGGTGTTCTTGGTGAAGATACTGGGGGGGCTTGCCATTTCCTTCTCCAGCACCTTTTTACAGTTGAGGAAACTGAGATAAACAGGGTTAAATCACTTGCCCAGGGTGACCCAGCTAGTAAGCCTCTGAGGCAGGATTTGAACTCAAGAAGATGAGTCTTTTTGATTCCAAGTCCAGCACTCTATGTACCATGGCCCCACCCAGCCGCCCTTATTTGGGTATAACAAATATCCTTATTTGGGATATATCTCAATAAGGATATAACAAATAATAACATATCCTAATGAATAAATGGAATACCCTAATAACCCAAATAATCCCAAAGATGGGCTACTTGTTGGGTAAATAAGTACAAAATAATTAGAGGAGAGTGAGAAAAAGTAAAATTGCAGCAAGTATAATTTTTTGCAAGTGTAATTGTAAAAATTAAGCACTTTTCAATACAAGCCCCAGCCTGATTTAAGTCAGGGAGGAGGCAGGTGCCCCGGACACCGGCCGGCTCTGAGAGGCGATGGAGAGATGGGAGAAGGGAGGTCAGCCATAGGGAGGCCGGGAGTGAGGGGGGCAGGAAGGGATTCCCGGCCCACCTAACTCTGCAAGAGGCTTTGACTCCTAAAAAAAACAACTTTATTGCTATTGCCCTGAGGAGACAGAGAGAATTCAACCTGGAGCATCTTCAACTTCTCCTTCTCCCTCCCTCCCCTCCATTTCTTGGGGTCTTGGCCCATCCTCTCCTTCCCTCCTGCTACAGAGTAAGTGCCCTCTTCTCAGCGAGGCGAACTCTTCCATGTGTGTCTTTGATGCAAACCCCTCTCTTCTCCCCCAGGTCCTCACTTCCCCCCTTTCTTTTGAAGTTTTTTTTTTTTTATCTATCTCCCATCTCATTGGTCTCCTTCTCTGCTGCCTACCAGCACTCTCAGGCTTCTCCTTTTGGAAAGGAGACCTGCTACTTCCTTTAGCTACTGCCTCTTCTGTCACCATCCATTCACCATCATATTTATTATCACAGTTGTCTAAATGCCCTGTCTCTGCTTCTCTACCACCCATTCACTCCTCAAGGCCTCCCAGCAATTTCGTTTCCACCACCACCACTTTACACAAATGGCTGCCTTAAAAGTCATCAATGACTAGTGACTACAGTCAATGATTTTACTCCAACATGGACCTCCTTATTGAATTTGATAGAGATAATATATGATATGATATGATATATGATATGATATGATATGATATAGTATAGTATAAGATAATATAACATAACATTATATTTATATATATCACTTGATTTGGATAGATTAAAAATGGTTTTTTTGACAGAAAAAATGGTGAGATGAAGGGGGAGAAGGAAAGGAGAGGAAGTGGTCCTCCTAATGGGAAAAATCTGGGTTCAAGTCCCACTCATGACACAACCTGTATGATCCTAGACAAGTCCATAGCCTCTCTCAGAATCCCAGGCTGATCTGCATTGGCAGAGAAATTTTAAAACCATTTTTCTGTCAAAAAACCACTTCCCTCTCCTCCCTCCCCTTCTCTTCCCTTCCCTTCCCTATCAAGTGAGGCAGGCACCCCTCTATCTTGGAAGCCATCTCCTTGGTCTCTGGCTGGTGGTGGCTGTGAAAACAGGTTCCCTTTCTGCCTGAGGCTTTCTTCTAGGCTTCCTGATCCAGGTAAAGTATAAGAACCCTCCTTTCTGCCTGGATTCACTTTATTACATGGTTACTCCCCAAAAGATGAATCTCCTTCCCTAAGTATCATACTGTCATAACTGTCAGCAATTTTGGCTGCCCAGGTAAGCAGCACAAAATAGCCCTCAATTCACCACTGTAATATGAATTCAGCTGATGGAAAGGGAGAGATCCCGGGATACCAAACCCTTGTGGACATACAAAGACCCCAAGTTACCTGAGGCTACTTCTGGGAAGGCCAACATCTGGTCTCTTCCTAGTTTAACTAATTATTTTTGCTTAACTAAATGCTGAACTCAGTTGTTTCTAGGCTGATGGAGGGGCCAGTCAGTGTTGCCCAAATTCATTGCCCTGGGGCAAACTCCTGCTTGCCCCACCTTGGTTACACCACTGGAGGTACAAGGAAGGCATGGCATAGTTGGTCTGTGTTGACCTTGGAATGCTCATGGAAAGCATCATCTTCACCACAATACATGTTTATATCATGCTTTCAGGCTTGCAAAGCACTATGGAAACACAGGACAAATGAGAAGCACGGTGACCTTTCCAGAACCAGATGGCTCCAGCTCCCAGAAGGCATTTTCTGGGCATCCCCACCTTATTCTGAAGTGTTCCGAGTTTCAAAGCCCCACTTCCAGTAAAAGTCCAGAAGGCTGGGATGACAGTTGGCATCTGTTTCTTCCCTCTCCCTTTCCGTCCCCCCCCCCCCCCCAACTACTTCTTTATTTAAATAACTCTCGATAATGAAAAACGTTGAGCCATCACTGCTGGGCACAGTCATCTGACAGGAAATTAATTTCTCAGTTTCTTATTAACTTTGAAGGGGGAGTGCCTCTTGTGCTATAAGCAGAGAGGACAGGGTTCACCCTGGCTGACAGAAATTTTAATATTGGAGATTGGAGTCGTAATGGAGTGAAGGGTTCTTCTGCTTCCTTCCCACTCCTGCACTGGCTGAGACGTCAGCACATGTCTCCAGCGCCAGTGGAAATTACCTTTCATCTGGGTTACTATCCCTGGCTGGACACGCCACTGACACTGATGAGTGACAGTGACGAGGCAGGTTTTTGGTGCCATCTGTCATGGGCAAGTGGAAGGGCTCCAGACCTCTCAGAGAATGAAGAATGCCCACGTGGGGTCTTCCTAGCCTGGGGAGCCCTCAGCAGCCCCTAGCCCAGTGACCAGCCTCTTCTTCCTAGCTTTCTTTCAAAGCAACAAATTCTGACGGAGGGACTTTGTGCACAGTTGCCGGCTGAGAGTAACTTTATTCACGCATTTTGCCCTTTCTATTCCATAATACTTCTGTGATGCCCCTCCCCTCCCCCATCCCCCAGTTGAATGTAAGTTCTTGGAGGCCAGGGATTGTTTCATTGCTTTTGTTGTATCTCCAGCACCCAGTACAAGACAACCTGCACAGTAGGTCCTATGGCTTGTCAGCTGGGGAAATGGAATCTTCTGGAGGGCAAGGATGGTTTCACTTTTTCTCTTTGTCTTCTCAGTTATTGGTCCATTCATTCATTCATTCATTCATTTTCATTTGCTTGTTTATTTAGGGATCTGACTTGTGATCTCACTGGTGAACAGTGAAGGAAATTTCTCTGACAATGCAGATCAGCCTGGGATTCTGAGAGAGGCTATGGACTTGTCTAGGATCATACAGGTTGTGTCATGTGTGGGACTTGAACCCAGATTTTTCCCATTAGGAGGACCACTTCCTCTCCTTTCCTTCTCCCCCTTCCTCTCCCCTCTTCCTCTCCCCTCCCTCCCCTCTCCCCTCCCCTTTCCCTTCCTCTCTTCTTCCCCTTCCTCTCCTCTCCTCCCTCCTCTCCTCTCTTCTCCTCTCCTCTGCTCTCCTCTCCTCTCCTCCCCTCCCCCCTCCCCTCTCTTCCCTTCCCTTCCCCTCTCCTCCCCTTCCCTCCCCTCCCCTCCCTTTTCCTCCTCTCCCTTCCCCTCCCCTCCCTTCTCCTCCCCTCCCCTTTCCCTCTCTCTTCCATCTGCTGCTGCTTTTTCTGTCAAGCATGTATTGAGTCCCTAATATGTGCACTTGAAGGAATGAGACAGGAATCTATTTTTTTCATATTCCTGTTTCCTTATAAACTTCAGTTTCCTTTTCCTGCCTCCATTTCCCAATCTTCCTTTTAGTTTATTTCCATTTTAGTTTGATTCCATCCCTATATACTCTGGATTCAGAGCTGGAGGGGACTTAAGAGCTCATCCTCATTTAACAGATAAGGAACCTGGGTTCCAGAGAGGTTGAGTTACCTGCCTAGTCACACAGTGGCAGAAATGGGTTCACCAGGGAGACCAGGATTTTTAAATATATATAAATATATTTCTATATCTCTTATTATATCAATATATAATATACTAGTCTATATTATATTTATCTATAATCCTACATTATATTCATATATTTATATTTCTCCCCCAATTACATGTTAAAACAATTTTTGAACACTTCCAAGGTGGTTCTTGAAGGCACTGCCCTAGCCACACCACTTTTGGGGGCAATAGTGAAGCCAGACATTTTCAGGGCTGATGACAATCTTGCTGTTGCAAACTGAGGATGTACCATGGTGCAAGATGCTCCTATTTCAACTTGCTAATAAGCTGGCATCCATCTTGAGGCTCTCTCTCTTGTTTATCTCTTCAGCTTTCCTGGACTCAATTATCTTGACATTAGTCATTCTCAGATTCACATATTCAGTCCTCATCTCACCCCTCTGAATTCTGGTTCGTCATCATGAATCATCTGCTGGACATTTCTACCTGGATGTCCCACTGGCATGTCAAACTCAACATTTCCAAAACATAATTCATTATCTTTCTCCCCAAATTCACATTACCTTCCTAAATGTTCCTGTCTATATTTCTATTTCCCTCTCCATTCAAGCCTCCATATAGCTTCCAAATTGCTATTTCTAAAGCACAGGTCTGACCACATCACTCCTCTCCTTCTCAAGAGACTTCAATGGTTCCTTATTACTTCTGCAATAACATACCTGTTCAGTTACCCAGGTTCACAACCTCAAAATGATCTGCAATGCTTTCCTTTTCCCTCACCCCATCCCCATCCAATTAGTCACCAAGCTGTGCTGATTCTTTCTACACAACATCTTTTCTAAAATAGATTTTTATTAATGTCTTTTGTCTTTATGTAACCTAAATTTTTTTTCATATTTCTTCCCCTCTCTTTCCAGAGACTCATCCCTTAAAATAAAAACAAAAAAGTACAAAAAAAGAAAAAAGAGGAAGAAGAAAAAAATCCCAGAAAAATTAATCAATAGCCACAATCTCTTTCTCATTCATTCTCTTTGCTTCACTCAAATAGCTATCACCCCCACTCAGACCCTCATCACCTGGCCCCTGCCCCATTATAACAGCCTCCTTCTTGGTTCTTCCCTCCTCCTGGGGCTCCCCACTCTAATCTGTCTTCCACATAGCTGCCAAAGAAACGTTCCTGAAGCACAGGGCTGCCTGTGTCACTTTTCTGCTAAGGAAGTTCCAGCAGCTCCCTATGGCCTTTTGGATATAATGCAAACTTCTCTGTTTGGAATTTAAAGCCCTTCATGGGGTGGCTCTAAACTCTCTTTCCAGGCTGATTTCACATTACTGCCTTTTCTTTATACAGTCTAAATTACAGCCAACAAGTCTACTTGCTATTCCCCAAACAATACATGCTTATCTTTGTGCCTTTGCCCAGCCTGCTGCCCATGTCTGCAATGCTTTTTTACTTTTTCTTCTGCCTCTTAAAAGGAATTCCTTGCTGTTATTGCTGTTGCTCAGTCATTTCAGTCAGGTCCAAATCTCCAGGACCCCACTTGAGATTTCCTTTGCAAAGATATTACAGTGGTTTGCCGTTTTCTCCTCTGGCTCATTTTACAGATGAGGAAAATAAGGTAAACAAGGTGAAGTGACTTGCCCAGGGTCACACAGCTAATGTCTGAAGTCAGATTTCAGCTGAGGAAGATGAGTCTTCCTGACTCCGAAGCCAGCACACTATACACTGAGCCTCCAGCTGCCCCAAAAGAATCCCTACTTCCCTTTAAAGCTCATCTACTTCCTCCCAGTGGTCTATCCTGATCTCTCTATCCCATTTGTTTTTTGTTTGGAGGGGCGAAGGCAAGGCAATTGGGGTTAGGTGACTTGCCCAAGGTCACACAGCAAGTGTGTCAAGTGTCTAAGATCAGATTTGCACTCCAGTCCTTCTGACTCTAGGACCGATGCTCTATTCACTGTACCACCTAGGTGCCCCCTCTCTATCCTATTTGTTATCATTATTCTTCCTTGAAATGACTTTGTATGGAAAACCTGGCACTCTAGATAAAATGGAAATACAATCATCAAAATATTTTTAAATTCAAGTTCACAGACTCCAGGTTAAGAATCATTTCTTAATATAGTGGAAGGACCTAAAAGTAAAGAGAAATACGGTCCAAAATTTTCTTTTTGAGAAACCATATCTTAAAACCAACTCCTTACCTCTTTCTTCTACACATGTGCTACACGGGATCCATTGGGAAGAAGCTAGCCCTGCCTAGACCATCTCACTGGGATGTTGTTGCTCAGGTGTAACACTCTTTATAACCCTGTGGGCCATACTGTCCACAGGGTTTTCTTGGCAAAGAAAATGGAGTGGTTCACCATTTCCAGGGTCACACAGCTCTGAAGCTGGATTTGAATTCATGCCTTCTTGACTCCAGGCCCATTCCTCTATATCCACTGAGCCACCTAGCTGCCTCTTCTTTCCCTGGGACCTGCCTATAAATCCACCATCAACACTTTTCTTGACCAAATCTTGACCAAGCACCTTGTCCTTCTGCCCATACCCACCACACTCAACCCAGATTGAGTCCCCAATGCCATCAACAACCTTTGGAGAAAAAAATGGATGGTACCCAACAGAAGGCCAGATGACACTCCCAATTTCATTCTGGCATTGGCAATCAGCGGAGCTAACCTAATTCCACATCGAAGGATGGGGAAGGATTTTAATTATCTCGTCTCCATAATGGGAGACAAATCTGGTTCCGGGGGAGGCAAACACCCTAAGCCACAAGGTTTTCATGTAAATTACAGTGCTCAACTTGAATTGACAAGGAGAGAGGACGTTCCTTCCTGTTTGATGGCATTCCCTGATGTGTGGCCTTTTACTATAGTCATAAAGAGGCAGTAAATTAGGAAGGCAATGTAAAATACCGAAGGAAACCATTGGAATCAGCCGCAAGGAGCCAAACTTCCAGCAGAAGCCTTTAAAATGAGGGGGATGTAAATATTATAATGCTACTCTCTGGGGTCTGGGACTGGAGCCCAGGAACTGGGTTTCTATACTGAGCATGCCCAGGTGAGAGGCTCCCTGGGGAGACCCTGGACAAAGAGGAAGAGTGGGACTCACCTTGAGGAACCAGTCATTCAACCTATTAACAAGCATTTATTAAGCGCCTACTATATACGGGGCACTGTGGTAGGTGATAAGGATACAGAAACACAAATGATATTGTCCCTGTTCTCAAGTAGCTTCTGTTCTGTTGGGAGGAGATAACGGGGAATGATGAACACAGATGAATAAGGAACAATGTTACCAATAGCTAGAACTTACATGGGACTTTAAGGTTTACAAAATGTTTGGCATGTATCATTTGACCCTCACAACAACCACGGAAGATTGGTGCTGTTAAAAGCATCCCCAATTTATAGAGGAGGAAACTAAGACTGAGGGAGATGAAGTGAATTGCCCAGAGTCCCCCAGCTACAAAGTATCTGAGGTAGGATCGGAATTCAGGTCTTCCTCATTCTAAGCACAGCACTCAATCCACTGCACCTTCTAGTTGTCTAGCGTGTGTGTGTGTGTGTGTGTGTGTGTGTGTGTAGATATTCAAGGAGGAAATGGTGGCCAGCACCAAGACTTTCCCTAATCAGAACTTAATAAATGCTTTGTGGAATTGAATTAACTCAGGCCAGGTAGCCTGTGCTTGGACATTGTTCATTTAAACTCTGATGCAGATCTGAGTTCAGTCCATCAACCATCTAAAAGGTATTATAATCGAAATAACAGTAAAAAGAAGAAGAAGAACAGGAGGAGGAAGAGTAATGAATACTTATCTCGAGTTTTAAGTTTGGAAAAGTGTTTTATACACACGATCTCATCTGAGTCTCATGACCTCGGAGCTAGCTGCTAGCCTTATCTTCACTTTATGGATGAGCAAATTGGGATTGCCAAGGTTCATACAGATAGCACCAAAAGGGATTTGAACTCGGGTCTTGAGAGGCTCGTATTACTCTATTTCTCTTCTCTGCTCACGACACAATATTTTGTATTATGGTGATGTCTGTGTGTATGTGTGTGTGTGTGTCTTCCTCCCCTTCTAGAAAGTCTACTTTCCCATTAGATTATAAAGCCTCTCTAATGAATGTAAGTTCTTTGATGGAAAGGATTGTTTCATTCCTTGTTTGGGATCACCAGTGCCTAGCACAGTGCTTGGTACATAGAAGGTGTTGTTTATGTGTTTCAGTCATGTCCTATTTTTCATGACCCATTTGGGCTTTTCTTGATAGAGATACTGGAGCGGTTTGCCATTTCCTTCTCCAGCTCATTTTACAGATGAGGAAACTGAGGCAAAGAGGGTTAAGTGACTTGACCAGGGTCACACAGCTAGTAAGTGTCAGAGGCCACATTTGAACTCACATCTTCCTGACTCCAGGCCCAGTGTTCTATGCACTATGGAGCCACCCAGCTGCCTATAAGTCAGTACCAGTTTGATAAATGCTTGATGATTGATTACTGGACTACAAGGTCCACAAAGGCAGGAATCCTGGCTTACCTAGAAGCTGCATATCTCTCCCAGATTCTAGCACTGTGTTCTGCTCAGAGTAAGGGCATAAATAATGCTTGTTGCCCGTTTACTTCATTGCAACAAGCCTTTACTATGTGCCAGGCTCAGACATAAAAAAGAAAACAGTTCCTGACCTCAAGGGCTCTATTGAGGGAAAACAACTTATGTACAGATGAGTAAATACAAACATGTACACAGATAACTGAATATAAAATAAAAAAGACCAATGGGTGGGGGAGGGAGGGAGAGCAGGTCTAACATGAGGATGGTATGGGGATAAGAAAACAGGGCTTCCAGAGGCCACAATAGAAAGTGGGGGGGGGGGACCCAGTGTTGGGGACACTGGAGGGATGATGGGCTGACATGGGTGAATGTGAAGGAGGAAGAAGAGAGGACCAGGGCATTCAGTCCTTGGGGAAGTTCACCCTTCTGTCTCACCTAATTCTTTCTTGCTGCAGTTTGAAGTCTATCTTTTTTTCTCAGTTGCCATTAAACCAGCAGGCATTTATTAAATGCTTAATATATTAAGTGTTGTAATATATTTATTATAGTATGTACTATACACTATGTTAAGTGCTAGGGAGGAGGAAGTCAAAGCAAACCAACCCCCAGCCCTTGCTCTCAAAGAACTCACGATGTAATGAAAGAGAACATTTGATCTCTACATGGGGTGGAACAAATGTTCCCTCTGTTTAGTGAGAGTATCTAAGGGACTTCTCTATCACAACAGCTAGCATTTACAAAATGCTTTTAAGATTTGAAAAATGCCTTATAAATATTATCTTATTTGACCCTCTCAACAGCCCCGGTAGGTAGGTGCTATTATTATGTCCAATTTATACATGAGGAAACTGGGGTTGGACTTAAGTGACTCCCCCAGGGTCACACAGCTGGTAAATGTCTAAGGGTGGATTTGAACTCAAATCTTCTTGACACCACAGTCAGCTTTCTATCCTCTGTGCCTCCTCACTGCCATCATGGAACAGTCACCTCAAATATGCCCCAAGGCACCCATGATCAATGGCCATTCTTAGCTGGACACTTCCCTTCCCAGAATCCCTACAGGGTCGGGGGAAGAAGAAGCTTCCAGAATGTGCAGCTGTCTCCCTCGATTTGCTCCCAGCAGCAAACACTCACCCCAGTGGGATGTGCTATTTATAAAACAGACCTAGCAGCTGGAACAACACTTAATCTCAAGAGCTCAACTTTCTATGTCTTCCAGGGAAAACTTCACTGCAGGTGACACCTGTGGGACTGGTAGCCTTATCCTGGAGACAGATTTATAATAAACAGCCTTATTTTATAGAGCCCAAAATATTTGCACAAAAACGAGCCCTTCATATAACTTGCTCCATTTATTTCCCTGCTGTCACCTGCTGTAGCTTTCTGTTTTATTACTTCATTTCTTGGTTCCTCCAGCTTCTGCGTTCACCATCCTGTCTCACATTGCAGCTGTCACTTTCCCTGCATCTGGGTTCTCCTCACCCTTGTCACTGCTGTCTGTCAGGGCTCCCTCCCTGCACAGGCTGGGGACCCTGTCTCCCTAGGGACTCTGGAGGATTGTCAGCTCTCTCTACTTTTCCTAGAGGATTTCTGGGGATGGGAATGGATGTGCTGTGTTCCTTTTGATTTCTTAACTCAGTCTCTCCAGCTATAGCAGAAGTGATCCCTACAACCAATCACAATTAAGCCACCGTGGTCTTCTCAGTCTTCATGTCAGGGTCTCTCCATACTGCTTTCTGCCCTTTTTTTCTTTGATTATGGCGTGTGTGTGTGTGGGTGTGTGTGTGTGTGTGGTGTTGGTGGTACTGGTAGCTAGTCCTTTATTTTTTTTCCTTAGGTTTTTTTTTTTTTTTTTGCATTTTGGAAGGAGGAAGTCAGGGCAATTGGGGTTACATGACTTGCCCAAGGTCACATGGCTAGTAAGTGTTAAGTGTCTGAGGTCAGATTTGAACTCAGGTCCTCCTGACTCCAGGGACAGTACTCTATTCACTGAGTCACCTAGCCACCTCCTGGTCCTTTATTTTTATTGATGGAAGAAATTCCTTTGATCCAGTGCACATTGGCAGCTGGTCTGCAATTTATAAGTGTAGGGAGTCATGATCTCTGAGAGGTGACTTGCCCAGTTATCCAGTCAGCATGAGTTAGAGCTGAGTCTTGAACTCAGTTCTTCCTGAATCCGAGCCTGGCTCTTGCTTGACTACACACCAGGAGGCTGCTCTCTGTTTTTACTTTGCATATATCTTGTATTGATTTATCTGTATTCATGTTGTGCTCCCCCTATCCCAAGCCCTCACTGTCATCTTTGCTATCCTTGTGGCCCTCCTTTTGACACCCTCCAGTTCATCAAAGTCCTTCCTAAAAAGCTGTAACCGCAAAGTACATTATTAGCATCAGCTATTAAGAAAGTGTAATCACTATAAGAGAATGTAAGCTCCCAGAAGGCAGAGAACATTCCATTTTGTGTCTGTATCCTTAGTACCCAGCACAGGATCAAACAGAGTGTGTGCTTAATGAATAAATGCTTGTTGAATAAATGAACAGATAATAGAATCAGCCTTTGCAGGCAAACCGGGTCTGATAGAGATACATTCGAGACACCCTCTCTTTGCTCGTTTCTGCAGTTTTCAATGTTATGAAGTGAGTCCCAAGTGGTTTCTCTCTTTCCATGACTACCCAAGACCCAGGCATGACAATAGAGGGAAACCCAAGTGAGGAGGGAGCAATTTGAATTTCAAAGCCTGGCTGACATCCACCAAGGGCTCTCCCAGTTAATATCAACACAGCTCTCTGCTCCAAAGGTGCCTTTGAATTCAGCTTGTGTAGTCCGTCTTCTCTGTGGCTGGAGCGTCTCTAAGCCAGGGAAACCTTTAGATTTTCATATTCAGAGATATAAAGGAAACAGCAAAATTATCTTAAGGAGAACCCCACCTTAACCTTTCCCTGCCCACAATGCATCTGACTTGAAAGTCTTTTTTTAAAAGGGGAAGGAAGCTTGCTAAAAAACAAACAAAAAACCTTGCAATTGCATGGGGCACTTTTTAGATTCCCAGCCATTGTAGCTCCTCTCAAAAGGCCTACCACACCTATAGGACAGATACCACTATCCCGATTTGGCAGAGAAAGGTTGCTAAAATCAGAATCACAGAATCTCTGAGCTGGAAGGGACCACAGCAGTCATCTAGAATCCAGCCAAGTGCCTGAACAAGAAGCTCATTATTGTGTCCTCCTCAAAGGTCATCCCAACTGTCCTTGAAGACCTCCTTTGAGGGGGAACCCACCACCTCCCAACAAGACTCATTCTACTCCAGGACAGCCATAATCTCTGCTAGGTAATTTACCCTTCTATTGGGCCAAAATCTCCCTCTTCCCAACTTTTCTACCCACTGTTTCTCCTCTTGCCTTCTAGGGCCAAGAAGAACAAAGCTAATCTGATTTCCATATAAGAGCTCACCAAGGGCTTGAAGATGGCTATCATTTTCTCCCTGAGTCTTCTCTTCTCTGGTCTAAACATTCTCATTTCTCTTAGCAGATCCCCATTTAACACTAATGCAAAGCCTTTTGCCATATTGACTGATCTCCCCTGGACACTCTCCAGTTTATCAATGCCCTTCTTAAAATAAGGTAACCATAAAGTAAATTATAAATGCAAGCTATTATTAAGATGATTAGTGATAGAATTATTAACATTGTGCTTGTATGATATAGAAATATATTAATATTAATAATGAAATCTGATTAATAATAACTGACATTTAGATAGTATGTTAAGATTTGCAAAGCTCTTTCTATACGTTATCTCATTTGGTCCTCAACAACAGTTCTTTTTTTTTTTTTTTAAATTTTATTATAGTTTGCATCATTCATTTCCACAAGATTTTGAGTTACATATTTTCTCCCCCTCTTCCCCCACCCACCACCCCAAAACAGCCATCCCAGTGTGTCCCCCCTCCCCCAGTCTAT
>CM053588.1:41945754-41965736 GCA_028646515.1 Pseudochirops corinnae | reverse complement strand
AACATACCATAAGAAAATCCTCCTTCAGGGCTTCTGAACCAACAGCAAGGTTCCAGGACCTCTACAACAGCACTACTGTCCTTCACCAGCAGGTGAATCTGGCAAAACAACATCAAAACAGACAAAATACTGGCATCACAGCCATGCCTCTTCAGTTCTTGGCAGCTCCGGGTGGCAGTTTTCAAAAGTCCTGTGCAGCTCCAATGGGCTCTCAGAAGTCTTTCTCTCAGCAACTCAGGCTCAAGATACTGCTCTCCCAAAAGTCCTTCTGGCCTTCTCTCGGCTTGGGCCTCTCTCCCAATTCATGCCTCCTCCCAGTTCAGCCCTCTCTCTTCCCATCAACAAGTCAATCCCACAAGCTCTGGGTTTTAACACTCAACCCCAAGACCAAGGCAATACAGGGGCATCTCCAAATTCCATTACCATTACAAGATGAGAAAACCAAGACCGAGAGTGACTGGTCCTGGGTCTCACAACTAATAGATGTCTGAGATGGGTTGTTAACTCAGGACTTCCTGACTCCAAATCTAACCCTATGCACTGCACCAAGCTTACTTGCAAGTTAGATTGTGCTCTGGACCTGAGTTCAACAAGTTCAACAAGACCTGGGTTCGAATTCAGCTTCAGATACTTGACCCTGGGCAAGTCACTAAACCCTGCTTGCCTCAGTTTTCTCATCTATAAAATGAGCTGGAGAAGGAAATGGCAAACCATTCCAGCATCTCTGCCAAGAAGACCCTAAATGGGGTCACAATACGACTGAAACTATGGAACAACAACAAAATCCCACTTGTGGGGACTGTTTAGCAGGACGTGCAAATGACTCAGCCAGCAATAATGCCAGCCACTGTTGTTCTTCCATGTCAGAGAAAGACTTCTTAGGGGGTTTAGAGGACAAGTATGAGGTAGGGAGCAAGTGTTCCAAACGACTACTAATCTGGCTCTGGAAAGGACTCACATTGACCTCATCCATCTGGGGCTGCAGAATTGTCAGGCTTAGGAAAAGCAAGGGGGAGTCCATATTCACCAGGAGCTCACCTGTGACAGTGAAGATGACTGCATTTCTATAATGCTATAAAGTTTGCACAGTACTTTACAAACATTATTCATGGAATTGCAGCTTTAGACCTGGAAAGGGACTCTAGTCCAACCTATCTATTTCACAGATGAAGAAACTGAGTCTGGGGGAGAGGAGAGAAATCTAAGTTCACACAGAATAATATTGACTTCAGAGCCACATGCCACCCTCTCCTGCCTTCCAACACCCTTTAATATAAAGATAGCCAACTCATGGTCAGTTCTTGCCATTTGCATCAATAACTCTGAACTGAAGTGTTTCCTAACTAGGGCAGTAGCTGAAGCAGGAAACCCTAAGCCCATGCTATATAATGACTTCAAGATAATTTGGTTAAATTACTCATTTATTCTGGACTTCAGCACCAAGGTCAGAGCAATAATGACAGTATTAGCTTCCCCCTTCTCAAACAAGATTGGGAGCAGGATTTGTTCAGGCATATAAGCACTCTGGATGGTGAAGGGGGGGGGGGGCGGGGACTCTGGCTATAGGGAGTCCTGGACATCACCTAGCAAGCAGCTGAGAGCAAGTTGGCACTGTTGGGGGGAGACTGACTGACTCTCTCTGTCTCTCTCTGTCTCTCTGTCTCTGTCTCTCTCCCTCCCTCCCTCCCTCCTTCTTTCCCTCCCTCCCTCTTTGTCTCTCTTTTTCTGTTTCTGTTTCTCCCTCACTGTCCCACTCCATGTGTGTGTCTTTTCCCTCTCTCCCTGTCTCTCTGTCTCTATCTCTCCCTCTCTTTCTCTGTCTCTCTGCCTCTCTGCTTGTTCCTGTCTCTCTCTGTCTCTGTCACTTTCTCTCTGTCTCTGTGTCTCTGTCTGTCTCTCTCTCTCTCTCTCTCTCACACACACACACACACACACACACGCACGCATGCACACATACAGCTTGCTAGCCCTTCACCTTCTTCTAAGCAATCAGCACCCTACCTCCACCATGACAGGGTATTTTCTGGAGGGCTCAGCTACAGGGGAATGCTGGAGATGTCATAGTAGCCACTGTTATTCTTGCAAGATTCAGACCCTATTCCACTAATTCCAATTCAAGGTTCTTTCTACTTTTGTACATTCTGTTCCAACTAACCTGGCCTATCTGCTTCTCTTTGTGCTTGGCACCTCTTCCAGATCCTTCCCTTTGCCTGTCCAGAATACTCTCCTGCCTCTTCTCAGTTTCTTAGACTCCCCAGGTTCTTTCAAGCCTCAGTTCATTGTCAGCTCCTGCAGACAGCCTTTTCTCATCTCATTAATTGTTCATGCTCTCCTCATCCTCCTCCAGGTGTGTGTGTGCACGTGCATGGACAGTTGGATGGCTGCACTTACCTGCTCACATGTTGTATTTCCCCAGTAGCATGGAAGCTCCTTGAGAGCAGAGACCATCTTTTGCCTCTTTTTGTACCCCCAGCACTTAGGACAGTTCCTGGAACATCGCAGCTGTTTTGTTATTGTTGTTGAATCATGTCTGACCCCATTTGGGGTTTTCTTGGCAAAGACACCAGAGTGGTTTTCCATTTCCTTCTTCAGCTCATTTGACAGAGGAGGAAACTGAAAAACAAAAAGACAGGGTTAAGTGACTTGCCTAATAGGTGTCTGAGGTCGGATTTGAACTCAGGTCTTCCTGACTCCAGGTCCAGTGTTCTAACCACTGTTCCGCCTAGCTGCCCCTAATACTCCCTTAATAAATGATTGATTGCTTGCATATTGTATTTCCCCAGAATGTAAGCTCCTTGAGGGCAGAGACTCATTTTCATTTTGACTTTCTAGCTCAAGTGCCTAGAACATGGGGGGAGGGGGGGAGAAGGAGAAGAAAGGTGTGACACACTTTGAATTTCCTTCACATGGAGAGCTCTTTGGGAGACAAACTCCCTCTGCTGATACAGACAGGTAATTGCTCTCCAGCTTAGAGTCAGAATTGTCTAGGGACTGGAAAGTTTAAATGACTTGCCCAGGGTCATAGAGCCAGTATTTCTTGCATGTCAGAGGCTAGATTTGAACCCAGATCTTTCTGACTCTGAACCCAGCTCTCCATCCACTGCATCATACTGCCTTTCATAATAGGTGAAGTACACCTGCCTTGCAGCAAGACTCAGCTCCAGCAACACCTTCTACAGAAAACCTTGGAGTTCCCTCAACTGCTGTTGCCCATCTTCCCTACCTACCATGCATTGAATGCCCTTATATTTGTTTTGTACATATCTATATGTGTGTATAAATACATGTGTACGTATTTATACACATAAAAATGCCCTTCTAGCTGGTAAACTCCTTGAGGGCAGGGACTGCTTGTCTTTGTATCCCAACCCCACATCACAATGCCTGGCACATAGTAGGTACCTTATAAATACTTGTACTGGTCATAGCAGGTTCATGATAAGTACTTTTTTTGGATTAGACTGAATTGTATTGAATTCATTTGGGTTTTATGGGACAGATCAGGAGCAGCATCATGCAATGTAAAATAGTGCTAGTTCTGTAGTGAGAAGTCCTGAGTTCAAATCCTGACTAGTGTGACCTCAGGCAAGTCACTTCATCTCCCTGACCTCAATTTCTTCAAATACAAAGTGAGGGGGTTTTGACTAGATAGCCACAAAAGTCACTTCCAACTCTAAGTCTATGAGCAAAATCTATTTTTAAAGTGGACACAATCTTTTGTAAAATTTTAGCCAGAGGGGAGCATTGATAGGCCCCATAAACAGCTCTGGAGTACCTTCTATTTCTAGTACAATCATGAATTCACTTTTCTGTCTTCCCCTCTAATACAATAAGTGGCAGAAAAGATTCTATCAGAGCGGACACTGTATCAAAGACCAAGGGTTAGTAAGGGGGGAATGAGGCCACTGAAGATCAAAGACCCTGGGTAGCTTCAGCCTAACCATGCAGACTGTTAGAAAGACAGGTTTAGGGCTCAGCCCCTGCCACCATCAGCACCACATCACTCCTGCCCCCCCCCCCCCCACAAAAAAAAAACCCTACCATGTACAGAGGGAATGGTTCCTTTAAGATGTAACTCATGTGCCAGCAATGTATGGCATCCCTAACAATGGAAACTCAGATCAATTCTCTTTTTTTCTTTTGTTGAGGCTCAGCATGATGAAAAGTGCCCTATATACATAGCTGATAAATAGCCAGAAACTTGCTGTATCTGCTTTCATCTGATTTTCCTCAGCAATTACTGCCGGCATGCTGAAAATCCAGCCCTGGAGATCTTCGGTGACTGGAAGGAAATTGCCTGCTGAGCATGAGGGGCACTGGCTTGGAGGATCCTCTCTTCCATCCCAGAGCACCCGACACTGTTAGGGCAAGCCAGGGGAATGTGGTTCCACAATGGAGCCAGACGTTGTCTCTGCGGGAAGGAAGATTACTGAGGAATGGCCATTCCTTCCCCTCACTCCCCTTCTTGGAAGACTCCTGGTTTTAGGCAGGCCCTAGAAGAAGGTGATTTGCCATAATGTTTTTGTCAAAGATTCTCTGCTTAGATACAGTCCTGCTTTATTTGGTGCTGGCCAGCTCGCATCTGGAGTGTCGTTTGCCCTTTTAGACAACACATGTTAAGGGAAACTGAAACTGGAACACATTCAGAGGAGGGTGAATAGAGCAGAGGAAGGGGGTCGACAATTCGTCTTCAACTCACTTGAAGAATAGACACGTAACCTAAAGAACAAAGAATTGAGGGGGAAATTATGTCAGAGAGCCGAACAGCTAACAAAGAATCAACGAATCCACAAACATTTATTAAACCCCTGCTGTGTGCTAAATATGTAGATGTAGAGATATATAAAGTGTATCTTTGTCTCCCAAAGAGGAAAAGAAAAAAAGTGAAACAGTCCAAAGAATGTAAGCTGGTGGGCATCATTAAGAAGTGACTGCTGGGAAGAAGAAAAAAAACATTTTAGAGGACTTCAGCTAAGTACCATAATAGCTAGAGCATTTGACATGGAGTCAGGGATCTGAATTCAAATCCAACCTCAGACACTCACTTAACCTCTGTCTGCCTAAGTTTCCTCATCTGTAAAACTGGGTGATAATAGTAGCACCTGCCTCCCAGGGTTGTTGAGGATCAGATGAGATAAAGCTTAAAAAGTATTTTGCAGATGTTGAAATGTTGTATAAATGTTAGCTTTTTTTTTTTTTTTTAAAGGATCAGGCTTCCACGAAATCAGCCTTTCTCACCCTGTCATGGAAATCTGAGATTCCCATTCCTTCCATCTGTGGCTTCCTCTCTCCTTGACCAAACAAAATTCACATTTAAAAAGTGGAAGAAACTGTAATGAGAACAAGAAATATTAAAAAATAAATGAAGGCAAAGGGCCGAGGTTCATGCATGTTGTCCCTCTGGACCTCGAGCTCTGGGAGATAGGGCATCTCAAACATGCCCTGAGTTTGGTAGCTGGCCTCAGAGCCTCAGGAGGCTCCATGAGGATTGATCGATGGTGAGGAGGGGCCGGTTATGAGAGGCTAGGAACATTGTGAAGGGCGATGGGTTGCAAGTGAAGGACTGTTACCCAAAGGGCCATGGAGAGAGCTGTCTTCTGGGATTCCCCCCAGACACCCTGTAGTTTGAAGGGTTGTCAGATAGATTTATTCATCTTGGCCTTAGAGATCACCAAGAGAAGCACCAGCAAAGCAGAGAGACTTCTGCCAGATAGAAGGAAAGACTTCTGAATATGAAGTGGAATAGACTGCTTCAGGAGATGGTGAGCTCCCCCACAAGAGGCAGCATGGTACAATTGAAAGAAGCCTGGCTCTGGGGTCAAAAGCTCTGTGTTTGAGTCCCTCCTTTAGGCACTTGTAAACTGTGTGACCTCAGGTAAATCACTTCCTATCTCTTGGCCTGTTCTCTCGTGTGTGAAATGAGGGAATTGGACTGGACAGCCTCAGAGGCCCCTTGTAGTTCTAACTCTGCAGAGCCTCACTTTGGATGACCACTAGGAGATGTGGAGGAAGGCATCTTCCATTAGGATGTAAGCTCCTTGAGGGTAAGGACCCTGTTGTTACCTTTCTTTGTAACCCCAGCTTAACACAGAGCCTATTGTAGGGCCAGATGGCAGGTGGCATGATACAGTGGCAAGATTATTGACTCCCTGGGTTCAAATCCCACTTGTGTCATTTGACCTTGGGCTTGCTCATCTGTGGCCCCTAGTTTTTTCATCTGTAAAAGGAGAAGGCCAAGTTAGATGAGGTTCTTTCTGAGGGTCTTTCCAGCTCCAGATCCAGGATCTCCTGTCTCCTCTGGTTCTTTCTTCCAGCTCAGAGCTCCTACATAAGATGACAAGGGAAGGGTTAGAGCAGGCAAGCAATTCCTGGTAAGAATTGAAAAGAGCTAAGGTGAGGCCTTCTAGGCATGGGGGCCCCAACTCCCCATAGGGTGCCAGGCACCAGAGGTTGGCATGTTTCTAAATGTAAACTCATTTGTATGGAAATGGATCTGCATGCTGCCTTCCCTTCTCCCCAGGAGCAGAATCCCCATAGTTTGGAAAGCCAGCTCAAGCTGCCCCCAAAAGCAGCAGGTAGAGAAGGATCCAGAAGAGAAGGAAGGAACTTGTAAAAAAAAAAGACCATGGGGGTCAGAGGAGAGAGGAATCCAGACCCCCAGGGCAGAGGGCATAGCTAAGGCTATGGAGAGAGGACCTCTCCTCCCCAGGAGTATACCCAGATTCCCTGGCTCTTTCAATAAACCTAATTGGTTGTAGCTTCTACTCTGACCATCAATTTGATCTAAGCCCAAGGGCACAGCAGAGGCTCACCTTGTTCTGCTTAAATAATGCAAGTGGTGAGGCTATTGACATCCTGTCATCTGTTAGCAAGTGGTCTTTGGTAGAGCCAGCCTGGAGCCTGGGAGGACTTAGAGAATGAAGGGCCACGTGCTCCCTCCTCTCCCCTCCCACCACATTCCCTGCCCCAGGAAGTCCACATTAGGGCTGGAGATTCTCTGAGACCCCCATGGCCACAGTCCTGGCGAAGAAGGGGCAGAGGACTAAGTAGGAGACAGAGAGGCTGCAGAAAAGGCACTGCCCACAGTAGGGGGCAGAGATTATGGATGCAGAGATTGATTTAGAGCTAAAAGGAGTCCTAAGGGTCATCAGATCCAGGCCCCTTGTCTTTCAGATGAGGAGCCTGAGGCCCAGAGAGAGTTGAAGTGACTTTTTTAGGATCACACAGCTAGTAAATGTCTCAGGTGGGTTCTAAACCCAGGCAGCTGGGTGACACCCATGGATGGAGCGTTGGATGAACTTGAACCCTGCCTTAATCATTGACTAGCTGTGTGATCCTGGGCAAGTCATTTTCTCATCTCAGCTTGTTTTAAAATGAGAATACAAATAGTACGTATCTTATGAGACTACTGTGTCGATCAAATGGGATGATGCAGTGCTCTGTAAATGCTAATTCTTCTGTTACTCCGTGGGGCGCTATGGGGTGCCATAGAGCACAGAACATTGGCCCTGGAGTCATCTTCCTGAGTTCAAATCTGGCCTCAGACGCTTACTAGCTGTGTGACCCTGGGGAAGTCATTTTACCCTGTTTGCCTCAGTTTCCTCATCTGTAAAATGAGCTGGAGAAGAAGATGACAAACCCCTTTAGTACCTTTGCCAAGAAAACCCCAAGTAGGGGCAACCAAGGATTGGATGCAACTGGAAAAAAAAACCAAATATTACTGCTCTCTACTTTAAATTCAGGGTCTTAACCATTAGACCATACTGCCTTGTCAATTCCACTTGATTAATTTCAACCAATATTTGAGCCCTGGAGACTGAATAAAGTTGGCCTCTGAACCAGAAAGTCCTGCTTCTGCTCTATACTGGCCCTGGGCAAGTTACCTCAACTCTGTGGGCTTCAGTGTCCCTGTCTGTAAGACAAGGAGGTTGGACGTGGTGACCTTACCATGCCTTCAGGCAGAGCTCTGAGGTTATAAATTGCAGAGAATATTCTGATCTGCATTAGTGGAGGACATCTTCTCCTGTGGGAGTTCTCTCTAACAAGGAAATCCCAGGTCAGGTTCCAATCCCAACACTCAGGCCGTTGAAGGCATTCCAGTTAGAGGAACATGGGGAACTTTCTCTGCTTGGCCCCAGAGGGAAGAATTAGGCAAAACAGAGGAAGTTTGTTGACTCTGTTTTGGGGAAAACCCGTTAACAATTGGAGCCCTCTGAAAGAAGCATTGGCGGCCTTTAGAAGTAGTGAGTTCCCTCTGGCTGGAGGCCTTCAAGCAGATGATGGTTGATCCCCCATGTAGGGAGGATGGAGGGTAGATCCTTGGTCAGGTACAGGTTGGACTTCATGGAAGACCATTCTGACTCAGATTCTGTGATCTTCTAAGACCACTTGCTTTTCCTGGGAGGTCTTAGGAGGGAGACCCTGAGGTCTAAGGCACAAATGAGCTTTTTGAGTAAAAACTCTGTGAGGTGAGAGGTCAGCACCTTGGTCACTCACGTATGGAGAGTCAGTTAGTTACAGGTGGGAAGATTTGTGGAGGGCCTACTTGGCCATCTCTCCCTCCCCTCAAAAAAGTGCCCCTCCCTGCAGGCCGATTTAGGGCTGGTAATTGGACACAGGTGATATAATGAACTCACTGATCGCTTTTCAGTTTGGATGTGATTTTTTAAAGGTTTAAAAATTCTCTCAAAATAGGTCAGTGGCTAGGTCATCCCATTGTCTGTTCTGTCATCAGAAATCTTGTTTACTCATCAGACACTGGTTTTGGGTTGTTGTTTTTTCTGACACTCAAAATCAAAATAATGATAGTGTAGGAACCTTCTTTGTGAATCATTTATGAGACTGTAGTTTTTGGTGTTTGCTGAATGTGGAGAGGGTGGGTGGGAACCGAGCAGCAGGAAAAGCCTGCCAAATCCCAGGAGGGTCTGCCCTCCTTCCCCCTTTCTCAGCCCAGAAGGGTCTGCCCTCCTTCCCCCTTTCTCACTCCAGGAGAGTCTGACCGCCTTCTACCTTTCTTAATCCAGGAGGATCTGCCCACCTTCCCCCTTTCTCAGCCCAGGAGGGTCTGCCCACCTCCCCCCCTTTCTCAACCCAGGGGGTCTGCCAACCTTCCCCCTTTCTTAACCCAGAAGCTCCCATTGGAGGTAGCCCAGGTCCAAGGGACAGATATTGGTTTCCTATTCATCTGCCCCGAGTTCAGTCTGCATATTAATCATAGATTAGAGTTGGAAGGGACCTTATAAGCCATCTAGCCCAATTCCCTCATTTCACAGATGAGGAAACTGAGATCCAGAGAAATTACTGACTTTCCCAAAGCCAAGTAGGTATTAAGAGTCAGAAAAGAGATCTGAACCCAGCTCTTCTGCCTCCATTGCCCACGTGGGGAGGGCAGAGGGGCCAGGAATGGAGACACCTGCCAAGGCTGAGATTCCCAAGAACTGGAGTGCCCAACAGTGATGAAACTGGGACTAAGTGGGAATCAGGAGGAGTGAGGAAAGAAGCTTGGCCAGACTAAGAATAAGAGATTGATTTCATTCCATTCATTTCAACCTCCTCTTCAGATGGTGGATTTAGAACCAGCTCTGCCACTGACTAGCTCGATGACCTTGGCCAAGGCATCCAAGGAGGCGGTGGGTGGCCCCGTGTCCAGAAGGTTCCGTTCTGTCCAGCATGTATTCCATTCATGCACAAAGTACTTCCAGGAGCTGACACCCTCCTGGGAGGGTACAAGGGTACAAGTACAGAGTATATGATAACCCTGTAATGTTGCTGGCTACAGAGCTCAAGGACCTGGGTTCAAATTCCAGTTCTACCATTTTCTCCTTGTTTGACCATGAGTAGTCTCTCTTGGCTTGAGTTTCCTTGGCTATAAAATAAAGGGGCTGGATTAGATGACCTCTAAAGGTCATCTTGATAATGGATAATCCTATGAACCTATGGGGCAGCTAGGTGGCACCATAGTGCATAGTCCAGGGCTTGAGTCAGGAAGATTCATGTTCAGAGTTCAAATCCCGACTCAGATACTTACTAACTGTGTGACCCTGGGCAAGTCACTTCACCCTGTTTGCCTCAGTTTCCTCATCCGTAAAATGGGAATAATACTAGCACTCACCTCCCAGGGTTGTTGTGAATGCCGGGCACATAGTAAGTGCTGTGTGAATGTTAGCTATCATTTCTATCTCTATATCGATGGATAGGGGGACAGACTCCCTTTCCCAACCCTTACCACAACCTAGCCATTGCTGATATAGAAGCAGGACTGGGTTATAAGTTTGCTTTTATCCCTGTTCAGAGTCAAGGGGAAAAAGAATTGTTGGGGGAAGAACCACTTAGGACTGCTTTTAAAGGATAAGTCACCTGCGATGGGGGAGTAAATCCCAAAGCTGTCTGGTTCACATTTCATACATGTCTTTAAACTGTTAGACATGGGTAGCACTACCTAGAATAGAAAGTGAGACAGAGTATTCTTAATAAATAACATGGAGAAGGAATAAGCATTTATTAAGAGCCTACTGTGTTAGGCACTTTACAAATAGTAGCTCACTTCATCCTCACAATGACTCTGAGAGGTTCTTGTTCTGTTTTTGTCCCCATTTCAAAGATGGGGAGACTGAGGCAAACAAAAATGAAGTGCTATACCCAGGATCACACAACTAGTAAGTGTCTGAGACCAGATTTTAATTCAGGTCTTCCTGACTCCAGACCCAGCACTTTGTGTGCTGTGGTGCCATTTAACTGCCTCAAAGCAAGCATTTTAATAAGTACGTATTGGTTGTTAAGGAATAAATATGAATTTACTTGACTTGAATAAAATGGAATTCATGTGTTCAAAGTGAATTGGGCCAGGTGTCTTGGAAAGAAGGGGAGTTCCTCACTGGTTGCCCAAGCCAAAAATTCATCACTCAGCAAGGGTTTGTTGAGTTCCCTCCTTAAAATTATTCATCTCTTTTTAAATCACTCTTGTCTCTGATAGTCTGGAATCAGAGGGCCTGGCTTCATCTATACCTGCTCTTAATACGGTGTAGCAGTTTGCCAAGTTTAAGATTGGATCCTGCGCTCAAGTAGCTTACAGGTCAGTTGAGGAGTAAGGAGTTTCTAGGCTGCCTGGGCTCTGGGCCTGTCTGTGCCACCCTTCTCTGAGACCCAGAAGAAGGAGCTTTATTAATTCTCTTTGGCTCAGTCCTTCCTCTGGCCCCTCAAATGGCCTGGCCAACCTGACCTAGCTGAGGGCTTGGAAGGCAATAAACAGAACCTCCACAGAAGCCATAACCTAAGGCTCCATGATGGCTTGGAGGTGACCTGAGCTCTTGAAGGTTCTACCAGCTGGGCCCGAGTTCTATCAAGTCCTATCAAGCTGCAGAGGTCTCCAGGACAGGCCCAGGAATAGATTGTGCTTCTGTCATTGGAGGACCAGCCTTTCTAAGGAAAGAGAGGATCACTGCCAGGTTGGCAGCCGGGAAAGGAAATTCAGGACCATAACTGTGCCTGAAGACCAAGCTGTTGAGGGTCTGTGCTGGACCCCCACACCAAAGGAATCACAGAGACCTGGCCAGAGGCCCATCCCTACTCCCCATTGCCTCTAAAATGATAAAACAAAAAGAATGAAATGACTAGAGAATCAGCATAGGGGAAAGTAAATTGGAGTGGCGTATTGGCAGCAGGGGAGAAGGATTAGACAAATTCAGTTCAACAAATTCATTCAGTGAAATTGCTCGGTTGGCAGAGATCAGACAATGGAGGAACTTGAAGAATTAACCGTTTCCAAGGTTGTAAATGGAATTTGGAACATGTCTGGCTGGGGCCTCCCAGGGGAGTCCTGCCATCCACGTTGATGGTGGCTGTGGATTTTAGGCAGGGAGGGCGGCTGATGAGATCCTGGACCTAGATGAGAGAGAACTCAGTACCACGCCCAGATTGAAAGCTCCATGAGGGGGAGAACATGGTTTAATTCTCTCTGTGTCCCTCTCAGGACCTGGGCACAATGCTTTGCACAGAATAAGTAATGAATGAAGGAGTGAGTGAGTGAATGAATAAGTGAATGAATGAATGAGTGAATAAGAAAATGAATGAACAAATGAATGCTTTGTGAATGGATGAGTGGATGAATAAGTGAATAATAATAAAAATAATGATATAATAATAATAATAAATAAGTGAATGAATAAGTGAATGAGTGAGTAAGTGAATGAATAAATGAGTGAATGAATGATTGAACAAATGAATGAGTGAATGGATGAGTAAATGAATAAGTGAATGAGTGAATAAGTAAATGAATAAATAAGTGAGTGAATAAATAAGTGAATGAATGAACGACTTGCCTCTAAAACAATGTTGATAGTTTAAGAGGGGATAAGGCAACATAGAGGCTAGAGTACAATACTTAGAGTCAGGATGATCTGAATTCCAATCATGCCTCTGACACTTCTAGCTATGTGACCTTGGGCAAGTCATGTCACTTTCTTATAGACTCAGTTTCCTATCGGTAAAAATAACAGTAACCACCTCACATAAAGTTGTTATGACAATCAAATGAAATTATAGATGTAAAATTCCTTATAAACCCTAAAGTGCTATATAAAGTTAAGCTGTAATAATGATAGTCATGATAATAATATCAGCAGGATAGTGATTTGTCCCAAGATTTTCTGTCTCATTAAAGAAGAGGTAAAAATTTTATCATCATCATCATCTGTTCTATGGCCAGTCACTGTGCTAAGTGCTGGAGATACAAAAAGAACCTCCCTCAAGAAGCTCACAGTCTCATCTAACAGTAGCCAATGTGTGCAGAGTTATTTAAGGTTTATAAAGAATTTGATGAGCGTATCTCTGACTCTAAGACCCCATAGACAGAGAGAGTGTGATACAAGTGGGAAATCACTAGGTTTAAAACTCCAACCCAAACATTTACAATATAGATTCCCATCTTTGGTCCTTAGTTTCTTCCTCAGTAAAAGGTGTCATTTGGGCTAAATGATCTCCCTTCCATCTTGAAGTACTAGTGATCCAAGAGAGAGAACAAAAGCTCCCTCTCTTCCAAATGCCAGTGGTTGGGATGTTGGCTTCGTTACACCAGAGACTCACGGAAAGTTAGAAGGGACCTTAGTGTTCATCTAGTACGGCTTTATTTCACAGAGAAGGAAACTGAGGTACCGAGAGGCAAATAATGTGTTGAAGTGAATGTCTTATGCCTCTTGAGATTCTCGCCAGTTTCTTTGGGGATATTAGGATCAAAATGGAGCACAATTGTGTTTGTCCTTCGTTCTCAAAGAGGATCACGACATCAGGGAGATGATGACATGACTTGCAGTTGACTTGGATTTAAGTGAGGCAGGACTGTGCAGGGTCATCAGCCTCACTTTCTCCTCCAGAGCCAACTGGGTCCAGTGGCCAGATATCCATCAGGATGCCTGGAGATGACCCAGGATGCAATGGAGCACAACACTCTAATAAGGACTGACTAATGATGCAGAGTAGAATCACACCCTCCCACAGCATAATCCATTCAATTCAGTGACAAAAATACACCAATTCCTACCCCCAGAGGGTTTACAAACAACTGAAGGAAAGCTCTAAATGCCAGAATCTGACCCTAGAGGCAATGCTCATAGGACCCTGGATCCCAAGCTGGCAGGGACGGCAGAGGCCATCGAGTCAGAAACTGAGGCCCAGGAAGACTGACTTACTTGCCTAAGATCACATAAGCAATGAGTATCACAGGCAGGATTTGAACCCAGCTCCTCTGATTCCAGAGCTAATGCTCCCAGTCCTACATTAGAACTTTTTTTCCTCCTTTGGCTCTTTGGATGAGATAGCTAAAAGATGACTAATGTATAAGGAAGATGATGAAAGAAAGGAAAAAAGGAAAGCAGAACTCATTAAACACCTATACCATGCACCAGACACCAGGCTAAGTGCTTTACAATTATTGTCTCATTTAATCCTCACAACAACCTTAGGAAATAGGTGTTTTTATTATCCTATAAATATTTATTATGCTATAAATTGGTAAATGTATTATTTATGAGTGCTATTTATTATTTCACTATTGAGGAAACTGAGACACACAGGGGATTTGCCCAAGGTCACAGAACTAGTAAATGCCTGCAGTCAGGTTTGAACACAGGTCTTCCTGACTCTAGTCCAATGCTCCATCCATTGTACCACCTGGCTGCCTCGAGGAGAGAATGAAGAGCCTCATTTTCTTTCCCAGTTTGGGCATCATGGTGAGATCCTTCTTCCCCTGCCCCCACAGATAGCCTTTCTCTAATTGAAGGGGCTTCTTGGAAGTCTCCCAGTCCCCAGATCCCCATCAGTTTGACTTCCCTACCCTAATACTGTATAACCTTCCAGGGTTGGGCCTGAGACCTCCTCAGTATTTGGCCTTTGAAATGGCTGCCAATTGACCTGTCTCAGGTTTCACTTTCCAGCCATGGGCATGATGGAATGGCTGATGAAAGCCATAATACCTGATGAAGCACTCATTCCTGGAAGATAATGGACCATGGAGGAAACTGATGCTCCCTGAGGGAGATGATGTTTAAAGGGCTTGAGCTATCCAAGTTAATAGCCACTGGGGAGGCATAACTGCCCTTTACAGGTTAATCAGGCATTTTTTTAAAAGGAGAAGCAAAATGCATGTGGTGAGAGATGAGCAGGTTAGGCACAGGTACTTTGGAAAATGAACCACTTTCCTTGAGCACCCCGGCCCTCCTTGACCTCTCCCAACCATCAAGGGGAGGTAGAAATAGCCATAGGTTCAGAGTCAGGGGCCCTGGCTTCACATCCCAGCTCTGCCACGTGTTAGAAGGCCTTGGACGAATCATGTGTCCTGTCTGGAATTTGATATTATAATCATTTTTAAAATGAGAAGGTCAGACCTCGGACCCTATCAGCTTCAATGACACTGATCATTTCATCTTAGTGTCATAGATATGAGGCCAGAAAGGACCCCTGAGATCACCTAATGCAGCCTTCTTATTTTACAGAGGGAGAAAATGAGCCCCAGGGTTCTGATTCACTCAGTTCCCACCAACAGTAAGGAGCAGAAGTAAGATGGGAGCCCTCCCTCCAAAGCCAGCATCATTTCCCTTCTCCCCAGTCCCATTTTCCATTTGCTTTGTCTGTGTGTGTTTAGTGGAATCTCCCCAGGCATTGCATTCTCACTCCTCCACCCATACTTCCAGGATTCCCAGGATCTGGGTGAGAAAAGGACTCTGGCCACACAATACATAGTTAATAAATGTGTGCAGAATGATAAGCCGCAGTAAGTGGATTAAAGTTAGGTGGAAGGAAATTGCATTCCTCAAATTGCCTTGTATTTGCCTGTCTGTATCTGTGCTGTTTCCCTAGTGGGCTATCAGCTTTTTGAGGGAAGGACTTTCATCTTTTATCCCCAGCAACCTGGCAGATAGCAGGTTATTGAGAAGCATTGAATTGAATTGAATATCTTAAGTTAATCAATCATCAGAAGAATAGATTTCTCTTTTTGGCTTTTTGGAGGGGGGAGGGCAGGGCAATTGCAGTTAAGTGACTTGCCTAGTCATACAGCTAGTAAGTGTTAAGTGTCTGAGGCTGGATTTGAACTCAGGTCCTCCTGACTAGGGCTGATGCTCTATTCGCTGTACCACGTAGTGGCCCCAGAAGAATAGATTTCTAAACTTCCTTACCACTGACACATGAGGTGAGGATTTCAAATACCATTTGCATCTGATGAAAATGAAGTTCAGAAGAAAGAAAAATGTCTAGATCAGGATCAAACAGTATCAGAGCCAGGACTCCAACCCAGATCTGTCCTGACTCCAAGTAAGTCCCCTTCTATTATGCCATGTTGCTTCTCAAATCAACGTAATGGCCAAGAATAGAATGTGAATTTCCTCCCTCCTTGAAGTGGAACTCATAGAATCCCAGAATCTCAGGGTTGGAAGGCACCTCAGAAATTTCTATAACATCCTCAATAAATGCTCATCCTACCTCTAGTGATAGGGAAATCCCACTTCCATCTGCAAAAGGCCATTCCATTTTGGAACAGCTCTAACCAGTAGGAAATGTTACCGATGGAATCATGGAGGCAGAGACCTTGGGTGACTACACGTCAGAAAACATTGTACCCATGATTCATGATTTGACCGAGAGTTGGAATAAATGTCTTGTGAGGTCACTTCTGAATGGAGAGCTTTTAAGTTGAGAATCTCCAAAGGCAGTATTAGAATGCAAATCGGAACTTTTGTTTAGAGTGGGCTAGAAGCCCACCAGTCTCATTTAATTACTGGAATGCAGACCGGAACTTTTGTTTTTGGGAACAGGCTGGGGACAAATCAATGACAGGAGTTGACTCCCTAGGATTGTGCACCCCACCTTTTGCTCAAGCAGAAGCAAAGGATAGCGGGACAGAGGGATGAATTTTTCTTTGCTTAAATTCGTGCCGAAACGAGACTCCGCCCCTCCTCCAATGAGAAGTCAGAGACACCTTTGACTTTCCCTGCTCAGAGTCTGTACCCTCGCTTTCACCCAATAGAAGTTAGGTATGACAGAAAGAATGTACTTTTTATGACTTTTTATGGCTCTCAGGTTTTTTTAAAAGAGGGCTCCTGGAGGGGCTCTCTCTCTTTTTCTTCAGACATGCATCGGGAAGGGACTTCCCCTCCCCGATCCCAGGGTATTTAAAAAAATAAATATTCTTGTCCAGCCGCAAGTGCTCTTCTGCATTCCTTTGATTGGATAAGTGGGGGTTTCTGACCCACACACTTCCTACCCAAGAAATCGGCAATGATTCTTCATTCTATAATCCTTCATACTTACCTCTTACCAGTTGGCAATTCTATTATTAGACAGCACACAAAGGTGTTGGTGGTGGTCCTTTGGATATATCATGGACTCAATTAAGATTCACTGGCAAAACAAAAGGGGAGAAAATCTCTATTTCTTTATCTTCCTACTGCCAAAAACATCAGTGTTGGAAGGGATCCCACTGGCCTTCTCATCCAATCTCTACTCAAATAAAGAATCTTCTCTACACCATATACAACAAATGGTCCTCCAGCCTCTGCTAGATTACCTCTAGTGAGGGGAACCCACTACCTCTCTTAGAAGCCTCAGGAGGTGAGTATGTCTGAAGGCCTTTTATAATCTTGGTTGTCCAACTTACCAGCAACCTTCCTTCTGTTCATCAGTGTTCACCTGAAATCACATCCTAGGATCACTCCATCACCAGGACCCTCACCACCATGCCTATTTCTCTCTCTCTCTCTCTTCAGATCAGAACAAATTTATCTCATTTCCATTTGGGCAGATTTGTTAGTTTAGGGGACATTTGATTCTTTATTTCAGTGAAGAATTTGAGGGAATTCCTGTGTGGGGATTGGGGACTGGACTTCCCAATCTCAGAGTTCCTCCCCAACACTAAGTCTAGGGGATAACTCCCCAGAACTCTGGAATGGAATCCCAAATGACATGTATTTACCACCATCCTCTTCATTTTGTACAAAGCTGGGTCCCTGAGACAAGCAGAAAGCATATAAAAAAGGAAAAAAATGAAGATTCATTGATGCCAGAACCTATTCTATTCTGGAAAATTGAAATATTTTGTACGTAATGACAATCAAGTCACCGTGTGACCTTCCCAGAATAATTTCCCAGATATATGACAGTGCCAGCAGCTACCCCATTGGTGTTGACACCCGGGAGGCTCCAAAAAAGTACCATTTTTAAAATGTCTCCCACGTTATTAACACTCTTCCACTGTGGGATTTTTATGACTCGTCACTGATATCAACAGTAACAAATTTAAAGAATGTGTAAATGACATCGTCCCCAGAGATAGAGCTTCTGAACAATATAGCATTGGCCTTCCATGCCCGGCATTGGAGACAATAAACATCAAACAAGCTTTATCTGATGGGTCCCCAGGCATGAGTTCCCATGTCTCACACTCGCCTCATTCACCTTGAACCCCTGAAATCCCAGACTTTGCCCTTACCGGGTTTCATGGTACTCCTGGTGGTGGCTTCTGGGAGGAATTACAAACATTTGCGGGATATGGGAGCACTTGGGGGGAACAGGACACCCAAAGCCCTCCTTAGCCTGAGCTGCTGCTTTGGCTGTGAATAATAAGATTTTGGATGTTGTTTCCCAGAGTTAGATTTAGGCTTATGACTGTGTCCATGCTAGTGGAAATAAGCAGGCTGTAATCACATGCAGTATCCTAATGGGCTGCAGGAAAACTGAATTCTTATCATGATCATCTCATTCTCCCCTTTGTCAGTGGGGTGCAGGTAGAAACAGTCCTGAGATTGTCACTATCCTGCTATTTTTCTTTTAGATTTAATGGGCTGTTTATTGCATAGGTAGATAACGGTTTTGGGTAGTTGATTTAAAGTATTAGGAGATAATAAGCTTCATAGGCTCAAAGATGGCATCCTCAGGACAACTCTAGGAGCAGAGAGAATGGTAGAGATACTCCTTCTGGTCTCACATGATTTTGATCTCCTTGGCCAGGGCTCTATATTTTGAAAGTTTTCTGTTCGGTGTGGCTGGATATGAGCCTTTGGCATGAAAACAGCCATAACAATTATTGTTCTTCAGGTTTTGTGGATGCATGTTATGTTTGGGCAATTGTGGATAACAGGAGTAATGGTCCAATACAATTTGGGCTTGGGGGGTCATTTTTTTCTCTAATTTCTCCAGGATTTAAAGGTCTGTATTTATAGTATGGAGATTTCTCATCATGAGAGATAGTGAAGTTCTGGTATATTGTTATTATTAGTTATCATTCTTCCTGATAATAAGGACAGAGATAAGGACTAGACCTGTGATTTCATTAGTATAAGGATCTCCATGATAAGGGAACTCCCCCTACCAAAGCAGGTTGGCAGTGGCAGGTAAGCTCCCTAAGGGAAGGAACTGTTATGTTCCCACATTTAGTACATAGTAAGGGCTTAATAATTGCTTTTCATCTTGACTTGGCTTTGTAACTAATTAGACTATGAGCTCCTAATTAGTATAACATAACACAGTAAAATAGCTAAATAGATTGAGAGCAGGGATTTTTTTTTTTTGCCTCTCTTTGTAGTCCCAGTGCTTGGCACAGTGCCTGACACAGAGAAGACCTTAATGAAGGCTTGTTGATTTAAATTGCTACTTGGCTATTGTTGGTTTCGATGTTGTTGTGATGATGATGATGATGATGGTGGTGATGATAAAGATCTCACTCAAGCTCTCTCCCCTGTAGCATCATGGTCTGAAGGCAATCCTGAACTTTGCACTATATAAAGTGCCGGACTTGCAGTCAGGAAGACTTGAGTTCAAATCTTACCTCAAATATTTACATCCAACCTCAGTTTCCCATCTATAACATGGAGATAATAATAAGCACCTTCCTCACAGGGTTGTTGTGAGTATCAAATAAGATATGTGTAAAACACTATATAATTTGAAACTGTAATAATAATGGCTACTATTATTGTGGAAAATCCTAAAGTTAGAGAGAGAAGGGACCTTAAGGGTTATCTGCTCCCATCGTCTTATTTTACAAGTCACAGGGTCATGGATCTAGACCCAGAAGGGCCTCCAAAAGACCCATTACTTCAACTCCCAAATTGGACAGATGAGGAAATTGAGGCCCAGGGAGCTCACCACCAAGGTCACCCACATAGTTAAATAGAAAAGCCAGGAATCAAACCCAGGTTGCCCGAGTCTAGATCTAGTACTCCATCATGTACTGTGCTTGCAATTCATAGTTAATAAATGGCAGAGCCCAGACTCAAACCCAGTCTCAAATCCTCTGCCTCCAGAACAAGCACGTATTCTGCCTTCCCACCTTATAGAACTGTTGTTGAGGGGGCGGAGCCAACATGGCGGTGTAGCAGCAGCAACATATCGCAGCTCTCACATAGCCACCCCAAAATACCCATAAAATAGGACTCTAAACCAATCCTAGAACTCCAAAACGCACACAAAGATACTTCCCACTAAAGTCAGCTCGGCAA
>CM053588.1:41905216-41945254 GCA_028646515.1 Pseudochirops corinnae | reverse complement strand
TCTAAGAATAATGTTTTCAAATGGTCCAATTAAAATATATAGGATCACAAAGGAAAACAATTATAGTGAAACACAGTTATCAAAATATATTAAAAACAAAAACAAGTTCCCAGTCCTTTGGTTAAGAAGGCCTGGACTAGAAGGTCTCTGGTTCTTTCTGGTTGTAGATTTATTATTCTATACCTAGTATGAGCCTCCTCTGGGGCATCAAAATGGCATGGGAGACAGAGCATAGACTTGGAGACAGGGGGACCTGAATTAAAAATTCGGCTTCACATATTCACTGGGTGACCCTGGGTAAGTCATTTAAAGCACTTGGCACCTCAGTTTCCCCATTCATAAAATGGGAATGATGATTGTACCTGCCTTACAGGGTTGTTGTGATGAAAGAATGAGTTAGCCTACATAAAGCACTTCTTAGACCTTCAAGTGCTGCTATAATTATTATTATCTGTAAAATGAGAAGTTTGGAATGAGATGGTCTTACAGACTTCTTCCAGCTCTAGAGCCATTTTCTGCAGGATGTTATGGTAGCATTGACAATAACTAAGGAAGGCCAGTTGGATGAGGACTAAGGTCTTTATGTAAGTGATGTCCAACCTAAGAGGGATAAAATTTGAGTCTCTTGACAGGCACATCCTCCCTGCTCCCTCAGAGAGCATAGGGCACTGAAGATTTGGGAGTTTTGATGGGAAGGGGGAAAGGAAGGATTTATGAAGATGGAAGGGTGAGGTTTTCTGGTCTTGGCCCATACCCATCATCTCTATCCCCTGTCCTCTGTCCCTGACTAGGATCTAGAGAAGGAGTGATTTTCTTGGCTCTCTCTGGGAAGAAGTGTTATCTCCATCTTGTAGCCAGAAGCTTTTATCACATGTATTTTGAGAAATTCAGATAAGGTCCCACCTCTGATAAGGTGTATAGGAGGGATCTGACCAAGAGACCATTGGTCCAATTCTTGGCCGTTTGTCTTCAGAGAGTGTCAATAGCTCCTGGCCTCTCTCCTGAAATGAAGCTGCTGACACTAACTACTCAGACCTGAGATGCTATCTACAGGAATGAGTTCCAACGACTCCTATCCTTATCAGTTTGGAGACTTCACTGGGGCCTTGGGTGCCAAAGCTTTCTTGGCAGGCCCCTGATGAAGAGCAGGAGCCTGTGGGTGGCTGAGGGCAGCAGCTCTGGTTGCAAATGCTGGTTCTTCAAGAGCATCAATCCATCCATTAATCCAAGAGCATTGATAAATCCCCAGTTATGTGCCAGCTACTGTCCTTGGTCCTGGCAATACAAGCATGAAATTGTCTTTGCCCTCAAATAGCTTACAGTCTTTTCTAGGGAACAACATATATACAGAAAAAAAAAATAACAGATACTAAGTATGAGACTCTCACAAAGTCACATAAACTCTGATGTAGAAGGGATATCAGAGACTATCTAATCCAACACACACCTGAGCTGGAATCTCCAGGGGTCATCTAACTCTGACCAGGAGACTTGGTACAAGGGAAAGAGGGCCAGATCTGGAATTAGGGGATCTGGGTTCAGATCTCACCTCTGGTGCTACATCTATGATCTCATGATACTATGAACCTTCAGTGATAGAGATCTCACTATTGCATTATCTCATCTAATCCTCTCAATGACATATGGGTTATATTATTCTTGATATAAATAAGGAAACCAAGGCTCAGGGTTCCTCAGGGTTACACAACTAATGTCTGAGGCAGGATTTGAACCCCGGTTTTTTCTGACTTCCAAATCCAGCACTTTAGCCACTGATAACTCTCCCTTACTGGTATTATTATTATGACTGCTCTTCTTACTGACATGTGACATGGTGTCCTTGAGACACCACAGACTGAAGGGGACAGCCTGACTGGTAAAGGCCAAGGCCACAGCCAGTTGTCCTTACTCTGTTCCGAGGCCACAAATAAAGTCACCAACGCTGGTTAGCTGTCTTAGAAGTGCATTCCATTGACTGTCAGGATGAGGTCAGGAAGATGAAGAGAAAGATTGTGGAAGGCTCAACACAACCCATCTCACCCTTGGATAAACACAAAGCTCATGGTCTGGTGAGGGCTGGCCCATATAAGCTCTTTAGGTCATCCTAAACTGTTGGATCCAGGATCCTCTCTCTGTTTTGTATCATCATCATCATCATCACCATCACCACCATCATCACCACCATGACCTTCATCATCAAGAATAATTGATTCAGAAGAAGAAGTGGGGGAAGAGCTATGAGGAATGAAGACATGGATGGCCTTTCCTTAAAATGAAAATTCTTGTAGAAACAGATTAATCAAAGGAGAAGGCCATGAGGAAGAAGTCTGCTGGGTTATGGAAGAACCTTTGTTGTTATTCAGTCATGTCTGACTCTTCATGACCCCATTTGGAGTTTTCTTGGCAGAGATACTGGAGTGGCTTGCCATTTCTTTCTACAGCTAGAAAGGGGTGAATTAGACTGATTATAGAGGACCTGGGTTAGAGAATCCCAACTTTTCTCCTTTATGGGTTATACGACCTTGGCAAATGACATGGAACAGTGGGCAGAATGTTGAACCTGAGTTCAAATCCCACCTTTGATACCTACTCAAGTCAGTTTATCTCCCCCTGGCCTCAGTTTCCTCATCTGTAAAATGAGGGAGGTTGGATTGAGGGTTTCTGAGGTTCCTGTTAGCTCTAAATTGATGTTACTAGGAATTACATCACTTCCCAGGTTGTTAGTTTTCTCCTCCATAAAACGAAGAGGATGAAGTGATAACCTATCCTCTCTCATTTGAAATACTATATTCTTATTGGCTCTTCCCTCATCCCCACAGAGGTGGTTGCCTCTTCTCTCCCAGCAGACACAGAGGTAGAGTGAGTGGGGCTCTAGGAAACCCAATTCTCCTCCCTCCCCTACTCCGTCTTACATCTCTGGAAAAGGGGAAGGTTGAGAGTATCTAGAGGCCAATTAAAAGATCATTTAACAAAGAAAGACAGAGACCACATGGCATTTGCATCTTGAAGCTTTCACCAAATCAATACCAAAAAAACTTCCTCTTTTCCTAAGAGTTTTCTAATTCAACAAAAGGCTAGACTGGCCTTTCTCTGTGAAAATCTCCAATTGTTCTCAAAGGAGGGGGTCTGATTCCTCCAGGGATGTGGGTCTAGAGCTGGGTTTCCTGGACTTTGGGGCAGCTTACTAGCCCCATCACTAGTGGCCTGATTCTGCAACATTCTTCTCTGCACCCCCTTCTCCATCCCCACACAATACCGGTTGACATGTGTTTATCTCTTTAAATGAAAGCACATTGAATTTAATTTCGGTTGCAGGCTTTCGGCTGCCTCCCCCTCCACCCCCTGAAACTGCTGGAGATATAAACCAGGGAGTGAGTCACTGCTCTGGATCCTCCCCCTCATCCAATCCAATCCAGCATGTGTCCCACAGAGATGGGGCTGGAGCAGGTGCTCTGCCCGAAAGCAAAGAGACAGAGTCTCCCAGCTAAGAGATTATTGACTTTTAGGGGGAGGTACCCTCCACTTTGGTTCCAGCCTGAGAAAGAAAGGCATGGGAAAACTCACTCCCCCACATTCCTAGGGCAAGGCACTTGCTTTCCAAAACACTTTCTCCTATTTGAATTTCACAGTAACCCTCTGAAGGAGGCTAAACAGGGATAATGTGATTAAAAAAAAAACAACAAAAAAATCCCTGAGACCTGAAGAGGTTGCTACATACTCAGTGTTGCTCATTAGCGGGCTGCTGAGTCCTAGAGGTGGCTGGGTGGCCCTGCAGAAAAAGTGTTGGCCTCAGGCTAGGAGTCAGGAAGACCTGGGCTTGTCATCCCTTCCCAGGCACTGGCTAATTGTATGACCTTGGGCATGTTACTAAACCCATCTCACTCTCACTTTTCTGAAGGGCCCTTCCATCTCTAGCTCTAGGACATTTTGCTTTCCATACCACAAATTTGGGGATAATGGATGCCTTCTATCCCTAGACTCTAGCTTTTCACAGCCTGGCTATCTCATTGCCTGTTTGGAGGAGCATATGAGAGTGTGGCAGTTGGGGTCTAGAGGATTGAATTTGAATTCTTTCTCCTACACTTAGGAAACTGTTTTTGTTGTTCAGTCTTCATTCTCATAGCAGACTGATGATGTCATGAGGGTGACTGTGTGGCCTTGGGTAAGTCACAGAACCCTCCTGAGCATCAATTTCTTTGTCTGTAAAAGGAAGATGATAACACCTGCCCTCACTGCAGAAACATGCGCAAAGGACAAATGAAGGTCAAGTGTCTTCTGCTCCTTTATCTAAACTTTATGGTTTTTTCCCTTGTCTCAATAAGTGCTCTAGATATAGTCAGTCCTTAATCACTTCTGAATTTAAAAAATATTGATGCTTTTTGTTTTGATATCATTTTCATTTTGGAAGATATTTATCCTTCCCTCCCCCACAGCAGCTGGATAGTTCAGTAAGTGAACCAAAGAGCTTAGAGTCAGGAAAATATGACTTTAATTCCTGCCTGAGATGTTTACTAGCTGTGTGACCCTGAGCAAGTCGCTTAACCTTCAGTTTCACCATCTGTAAAATGGGTGAAAATAACAGCAACTATTTCCCAGGGTTGATCCCAAGGATCAAATGAGTTAACATGTGTAAGGTGATTTACAAACCTTAAAAAGCAATATAAATGCTATTATTGTCATTATTTAATCATCCAAAAAAGAAAGAGAATGCAGTAGTTTAAGAAAACCAACCAACACATCGACAGGGTCTGCAAAGGTATGTAATATTCCATACCAATGGTCTTCCACCAGGGCAATGAAGGGAGGTGGCTACATCTTTTTTTCTTCCTCATTCAAAAAATATTTTTATTGATATATTTTGTTTTTTGTTTTTACCCTACAGACACTCAAACAAATCCCTGCTGAGTAGATTCTCCCCAAACAGGTAAGCAAAACCATATCCTAACAGATTTCTGTGACTGACAGCACCGTATCACTTTCTTTTTATATAGTTAACCGCTTGTTGCTTTAAATAAATCATTATTGATACCTTTTATTTTCCTGTCACCTACATTTCTAATTTACCCATCCACCGCTCCTCCTAGAAAGCCATCCCTCATGACAAAGAATAAAATGCAGTGGAAAAAGCAGTTCAGCAAAACTAACTCACATTTTGAAAATGTCTGACAATCCCTGTTGTGCTCCAGACCCACAGACCCCCGCCTCTGCAAAGAAGCAGAGGGAGGAAACTTTTCAGAGCTGATAATAGCTTGCAATTATATTGAACCTACTATGTGCCAGGCACGGTGCTAAGCACTTCTTCTCTGGGACCAAACTTGCTCATTGTAATTATCTGACTTTCAATTTTAGCTTTCCTTGTTCTTCCCATTTATAGAAATTGTTTTCCTGGTTCTACTCACTTCACTGAATTGTTCGATTTTTGAGGCTGAAAAGCCCATCCTTGGAGTTGGAAAGGACATCTAGCTTGAACTTCTCATTTTACAGAGTAGGAAACTGAGGCCCAGACAAATGAGGTGACCCAACAAAAGTTGTACAGGGTACCAGTACTATCGACTGAGAGCTGGAAGAGATTTCAGAGGCATCTAGTCCATTTTACAGATGAGAAAACTGAAGTCCATTGGGGTGAAGTAACTTTTCTCAAATCAAAGAAGTTGTAATTATACATTATAATATATGGTACAATATGCAATACAATAAATTACAATAAATAAAGTTCTAGAGCTGGAAGGGGCACCAAGCCCCACCCAGTCATCTTATAGATAAGGGAAGAGACATCTAGAGAGATGAAGGGACTTGCCCATGGTCACACAGGTAATGACAGAGAGGAGACTCAAACCTAGATTTTGAACCCAACCCAAAGCTCTCTCTGCTGCATGACATTGCATGAGGCCACTTCTGCACCACCCAGACTGGCCCAGACCCAGCATGGCTCTCCACTGTCCCATGGGCAACCCAGATAGAGAAAGGCCACTGTTTTCTGTATACTCTCTAAATTAAAAACACATCCTTGCCCGTTCCTAGGTAAAAAGAGTTAATTTTCAATTCAAGCGTGTGGGAGGGCATCCCTGGGGAACACAGTAATGAAGCTGCTAGTGCTAGTCGAAAAACAAATAGATAAATCAATGTTTCAATTTGCCTCATGTGAGAGAATGGGTTACTGTTGCTTAGCAATTCAAAGAACATTATTATGGGCTCTGGGAAGGAATGAACTGGGCCACGGGCACTACCAAAGTGGCTGGATCTTGTGTCACGGTAGGACGATGTAACAACGATGAAATAGGTCCAGGCTAGAGAATGATGCCTTTTCCACAATGAAGCCTCAGTTTCCTCACCTGTAGAATGAGGGGGGCGACAACAGCTGGCATTTCTATGGTACTTTAAGGCTTATAAAGATCTTTATACGTAAGATCTCATGTGTTCCTCCCTATAACGTTGTAGAGTAGGTGCTGCAGTGATTACCAATTTATAGATGAGAAAAGTGAGGCTCCTTGTCTGAACTTACTGTTGAGGCAGCTAGGCAATTAAATGGATGGAGTGCTAGGATGGAGTCAGGAAGACCTGGGTTAAAATCCAGCCTCAGAAATTTACTAGCTGTGTGACCCTGGGGAAGTCACTTAACCTCTGTTTGCCTTAACCCACTGGAGAAGGAAGTGGCAAACCACTCTAGTATCTTTGCTATGAAAACCCCATAGACAGTAATGGCATGATATGGTCTATGGGATCATGAAGAGTTGGACACAACTGAACAATAACACCTACCTCAAAAGGTGGCTGTGAGGTTCAAATGAGCTAATGTACCTCAAAAGTGCTTTGCAAACGTTAATGCCACTACAGAAATATCAGCTGTTAAGATTAAATTCTTTTGTTTCCCTTCCAGCTGCCTCGTCAACTATCCACTGAGAAGATGGATAAAGACCAGTTGACTGGGTGAGGTTTTTGATCACTGGTGTGAGGTGACTGAAGACTCAACATTGAGTGAACATGGCAGCCAAGACAACTGATGGGAGCTTAGGGCACCTTAAGAAAGGCCAGTTACCCAGGAATAAGGAGGTAATGCCTCCTTCATCCTCTCTCCTGGTCTGACTACTTCTGGAAAACTGGGCTCATTTCTGGGTATCATACCTAGGAAAAACACTGATAAGATGGGGGGGTCTAGAGGAAGGCAGACAGGATGATGAAGGGACTTGAACCCATGTCATGTGATGATTGGTTGCAGGAATTGGGGATGGTTAACTTGGAGAAGAAGAGATCCATATGGGGGTCACATGGAAGCTGTCTTCAAGTATCTGAAGATCCATTACATGGAAGAAGGAGCAGATGCATTAGGGAAGAAGTAGGAGGAATGGGTGGAAATTTCAGAGGGAAAGGTAGGCTTGAGCTAACTTCTGATAAAGTAGAGCTATATTAACCTGAACAGAAGGGAGTTGGTTGGTTTTCCTTTGCTGGAGGTCGTAAAGCAAAGGCTCAACAACTACTTCTGGGGGAATTCTTGTTCTGTTATGGGTTGGACTAGATGACCATTGAGGCCTCTTACTCTGAAATTCTATGAAATCCCCATTTTACAGATGAGTAAAATGACATTCAGAAATAATCAATGACTTGTCAATGGGCACACAACTAGCAGAGGTGGGCTTTGAACTCAGGTGTTTCTGACTCTTGGTCTAGGAATCTATCTACCCTATCAAACACCTTCCCTCATGCCCTTTCTCCCTTGTTCATCCATCCATTTATTCACTCATTTATTCACTCATAAGTATTTCTTGAGTGCTGCCATGTACAAGGCACTTTGACAAATAGTGTGGGGGATCCAAAGATATGTAAGAAGGGGTTTCTATCTTCAAGGAGTTTGCAATATGGTTGAAAAGATAAGACATGTGCATGCAAGAATGCAATGAATAATATGAAGCAGTCAAGACAGAGTCAAAGGAATATAGAAGGCAGCACTTTAGGAGTTGAGAAGTTAGTGAGGGCTGGGATAGAGAGGAAAGGTTTGATTGACATGATGGGACTTGAGTTGGACCAATTGAAGAATTCAATTCAATTCAGTTTAATATGCTTTACTATTGGGCAGCTAGGTGGTACAATGACTAGAGTGATTGGAGTCAGGAAGACTCATCTTCATGAATGAATGAAATCTGACCTCAGATACTTACTAGCTGTGTGACCTTGGGCAAGTCATATACCCTAGTTTGCTTCAGTTTCCTCATCTGTAAAAGGAGCTGGAGAAGGACTCCAGTATCTTTGCTAAGAAACCCCAAATGGGATCACAAAGAGTGAGATACAGCTGAACATGACTGAACAATTACTGTGTGCAGAGCCATAAGGAATGGGTAGAATCCAGATAGTTTGAAAGAAGGGGAGGTTAATTTTCTTAACCAATCCGAGCCTCAGATTTTTTTGCCTTTGGTTGGACTAGGTGATTTCAAAATTCTATGATATCATGAAGTAGAATGGAATAGAAGAGAATAAAACAAAAGGGGGTCACAATCTATACTTCTTACTTCAAACTCTAGTTTACCTAGGGACCAGGGGAAACTGATAAGGTGTTTTCAAGATTGGTTTAAGGTGACTAAGAAGAGAAGGGGCAGGGATTTGTCCTGAATCCTGTCTTGAAGTCCTGCCCTCCTTCCTAAATCCCTTCTACAGTTGTATTACTGACCTCCTTAGGTGGGGCAGGGTGATGCATCATATTCCAAGGATGCCAACCCACTGACCTGAGTCTCCAGGGATTCGGCCCCTTGATGCCTCCATATCTTCAGTGGATTATCTTTGGCGTGGAAGAATCTTCCACTTACAGCTCAATTTCCCTCTAGGGAAATCCTCTTCTAGTTTTTGGTCTCCATACCTTAGTAATGCCTTTCCCTTCCCAGGCACCATCTCCATCTGGGGCTCTCCCATGGGAGAAGATTCACCTGCCAATTTCTCAACTTACTCCTTTTTTTCCTTTAAACCAAAGATGTACCAGGACCATATAGAAGTTGGTCATCAGAGCTGGACTACAACGTGCTGATTTTACTTGGGGGGGGGGGTGATCAGGAATAATTTGGGGGGTAAGTGTGAGTTGAGGACTATCCATCATGGGAATGGGTTAGAAAGCCCTTTGCCCCATTTCTGGGTGCTCTGACAGTTTCCATGGAAACAGGGACCGAGCCAGCGGCTGAGTTGTTAGCTTGCTTGTAAATTTCAATGGCCATGTCCTTGGAGCCTGGTGAGGGCACCTCTCTAGCAGTAGCATGAAGACACTCGTCCTGGCACCAACCATATAAGGAGGAGAGGAATCATCCAAGATTCAAAAAGTCACAGAGGCTTTAAGAGGAAATCTGGAAATATATTTTCTGATACAATACTTTGGTGGATCAGAGGGGTCATGAAGCTGGAGCTAGGAGGGGGCTTCAGAGGTCCCTTATTTTATAGATGGGGAAGCTAAGACCCATGAGTAGTATGTATCTTGACTAAGACCACACCGATAACAACTAAGACCTGTCACAGTGTGTGTTACACTGAAACAGGCTTCCAGAACCCAAAGCCACCTCCATGGGGTGCTCTGTAATACTGAACTTGCCAAATTGGCATTAATATTATGAAAGGACAGATCTGATCATATGACTCCCTCACTAAAGTCTCTTGGGACTTCCTATTATCTCTAGGATAGAACACAAACTTCTCAGTCTGGTCTTTAAAGTTCACTGCCCCCACCTTGCCCCCAATCTGGCTCTCACCCATCTTTCAAATCTTATTTTAGATTTCTCCTCTTCATGTACTCTATCCTAGTCACACTGGTCTTCTTGTTGGTGTTTTAAAATAAGTGATATTCCATCTCCCACCTCCTTGCCTTTGCCCAGGTTGTTTTCCACCATGCTAGGAATGCACTCCTTCCTTGCCTGTGCCTCTATTGCTTCTTTCAAAGAAGAGCCGGTGGCCCCTCCTATGTAGCAGAGTCCTTGTTTCTTTTTGAAATGACTTAGTCATATTCTGTATACCCCTTGAATTGATTTCTTTGTGTATAGATGGCATCTCCCCCCAGTACAGTGGACATAAACATAAGGATAGGCAGAATCTTCTTGGTTTTTCTTTGTTTTCCTTTTACTTCATACAATGCCCTACACAAATTGGGTATAGAACAGAGGTTTGTGGAGAATGGAGGGACATAATAAACACTTATTAATGATCTCCAGCTTCTAGAGGAGTGATTGTCCTGCTGCCCTGTTCAGACATCTCAGTTCTGGGGACCACCCTGCATCAAGGACACTGGGGGGCTGGAGATCACCCAGAGGGAAAGTGAAGGACTTGGAGACCATGCCACATGAGGAGCTGTTGAAGAATGGAGGAGGGTACACACAGAGAAGAGAACATGGAGGGAGGGGAAATGAGAGGGAAGAGACAGTAGCTTTTTTCAAGCATTTGCAAGACTGTTGTGTGGGAAAAAGGATTGGCCTTGTTTTTCTTGGGCCCAGAAAACAGAACCAGAAGTAAAGGATGGAAGCTGATAAAAGGAAAATGCAGTCTTGATATAGAACAAGCTTCCTATCAATTAGACCTGTTCCAGGTAGAATGGGCAGGTTCCTCATCGCTGTAAATCTTAAAGCAAAGGCTGGATGTCCACTTTCAGGGCATTGCAGAGATGGGTGGGTGGGTGGGGATTCCTTTTGGGTATGATTTGGACTAGAAGGCTCTGAGGTCCCTTCCAAACTCTGATCCTATGCAGATGCCAGCCACAAAAGACAATAATCCTTGCCCAGAAGGAGCTTATAGACTACTGGGGGGAGGAGGGATTACTGTAACCTTTACTCAGGTAAGTTAAGTATAAAGTAATGTGAGGTGGGGGAGAATTCCTTGGGGGATTGGGAAAGGCTTCCTGTAGGAGGTGGCAGATGAGCTGAGCCTTGAAGGCAGCTAAGGATGTTGGCCCCAAAAGTGGGTGGAGGAGCACCAGGGATGCTAAGCTTAGGCTTCCTGGGGAAGAATCAGCAAAGTGCAGAGGACTGAGTAAACAGCATTCCCTCACCTGAAAACTAACCTGCCTGATCATCCTGGAGTTAAAAATAGAGAGCTGCTATTGATTGGTGGGCTGCCCAGGGAGCCAAGTTATCAGCGCTCCATTGGCAAAATGACTAGGCTCCAGTCAATCCCTGAGGTAATTTATTTTTCCATTCAGCCAGCCAGTCTGATGAGCAGCCCCTGCTGAAGGAGTGAGATGGACTCCAAGCGTCTTGCTGCCCTGGCCTGGGCCAGGCAAGGGAGCCAAGGCTGCATGGGAGCCTGGTGCGTTCCAGCTTGTCATTTCTCACCTGCCAATCAGCTGGTCAGTCCCACTTGATTCTGGTAAAACACCCTACTGTTCTGGAAAAGCTTAATAATGTATGCAAATAAGCCTCCCTGGAGGGAATGTGACTGGTTTGCCTGACAAGGTCTGAATCCTACTCCTAGCCCTGCACTGCCCTGCCCCCACCCCCAACCAGACTGATGATTAGGTCCGTCTAGTCAACCCCTTAATCTAAGCAATCTAAGAGACTAGCAGAAAAATCTTCTCATTTTAAAGTTAAGAAAACTGAAACCCATCTAAGTTAAGTGACTTGACAACAAAAAATCATATAGATATTAACAATCAGAGGCAAGATTCGAATCCAAGTTCTCTGAGTTCAGAGTCAGTACATTTCCATTGGTGACAGTCTAGTAAGGATATCCAAACTTGGATCATTATGATTCGAGCCCCATGTGGCCCCTGGCGTCAAATGAGATGCAAGGAACCCAAAGTCAGTTCAGTGTAACATGGCAACCCCAAGAGCTAATGGGATCTCGGGCTCCATTAGGAGGCATAGTGGCAGACTGGGGAGGTTATGATCCTGCTGTATATTGCCTGGGTAAGACCAAGGATTTCTGGGCACCAGAGCTTAAGATGGCCATCAGTGAGTTGGAGAAATCTGGGGCAGGGACTAAGATGGTGGAAGATATTAGGATTGAGTTGGATGAGGATCAGCTGAAGGACTTGGGGATGTGTGGCCTGGAAAAGAGAAGATTAAGGAAAGATGGAGACATTATCATTGTCTTCAAGGGCTGCCACATGGGAAAGACTTGGGCTTATTCCACTGGGTCACAAAAGGCAGAACCAAGAGTGCTGCAGGGACATTAGATAGTGACAGGTTTAGGTCTGATGGAAGGAAAAATTTACTGATGACTGGAGCAGTAGGAAAGTGTAATGGGCTGCCTGGAGTGTGGGGGTGTTGGGTGGGGTGCACTAGGAAGTGGCTGGCCCATTCTTAGAGGTCTACAAGCAGAGGCTTCTCTGGGATGTCAGGGTGGAGAATTCTCAATATCCCTGGCTTCCTTCTGTCATGGAATTCTCCAAGAATGAAGGCAAAACCATCACACACACACACACACACACACACACACACACACACACACACACACAGAGTTAAAACCCCCACCTCCTTTCGGAAGAGGCTTTCCTGATCCCTCACACTCTCAGTGCTTTCCCTTGGAGAGCACCTCCAATCTAGCCAATCTGTCTTGTTTGTACACAGTTGTTTACACGGTGTCTCCCCAACTCAGTTATGACTTCCCTGAAGGCTGGGACTCAGAACTGATTTGTTTGTTTGTTTTGCCTTTCCTTGCATTTCCAAAGCTTAGGTGTGTTGTTCTGTTGTTGTTCAGTCCTTTCTGACTCTTGGTGATCCCATTTGGCCCTTTATTGGCAAATTAGAGTGATTTGCTATTTCCATCTCCAGCTCATTTTACAGATGAGGAAACTGAGGCAAACAGGGTTAAGTGACTTGCCTTAGCTCACACATAGTAAGAATCTGGGCTGGATTTGAACTCAGGTCCTCCTGATTCCAGGGCCAGCACTCTATCCACTGTGCCACCTACCTGCTATTTGACACATAGTAGGTACTTGATAAATCCTTAAAAAAAACCAAACCAAACAACTTGTTTAGGTTTGAGTTAGACCAGATGCCCACTGAGGTGCCTTTTAATTCTGAGATTCTGTCATTTTGAGGTCTAGTAAAGGCTTAGATAAAACACTGACCCTTTTCCCTTCTCTATCTAACTGAAAGTGTTCTTTTCTATCTTTAAATTTCTTCTACTTCTTTATCTGCAGAAAGCCAATATGATGTAGTAGATAGAGAACCAGCCTCAGAGCCAGGAAGACCTGGGTTCCAATTCTGTCTCTATGTTATTCTTGCTGTATGCCCCTGAGCATGTCACTTAACCTCTCAATGTTCTAGGCAACTCTCTAAAATTTTAAGTTGCAGAGAAGGTGCTGGCCTGCAGTGGTGGTAGTGGAGGGGAGTTTCTTGACCTGGGAGTTCCTTATGCCAGCCAAGTTACAGATCTAGTCCCTCTCCTTATGTGTGAGACACAAACAAATGAACTTATGACATGCATGCAGAAACATCATTTAAAAGGGAAAGAGCCTTAAAAGGAGTCAGTGCTTCTAGCCCAGTGCCTTCAGCTCTCCTCCTGGATAGTGATCCCCATGGAGGTGCAGCCTAGTAACTGCTGAGGGGGACTACAGGCAGAGCTGGTGAAGAAGCTCTGGCTCTTAGCTTGGCACTTTCTAATGGTTTAACATGAGAAATGGACATGATTTTATCAGTGGAAATGACATTGAAGAAGGGGCATCAGTATTTGCTTTGCTTCTACCCTAAGGATCATGGGACTTTTCCATCTGGCTTGTAGCTAGAACCTTCCACCTACAAGTCATCTCCCTCATTAGAATGTGAGCTCCTTGAGATCAGGAATTATCTCATTTCTTCTCTTATCTCCAGAGCTTTGCACACAGTAATTGTTTAATAAATGCTTCATTCTTTCATTCACTCATTCATCAAGAAATGTCTTGTTTTGGAAGTGACATTTGAACTGAGTTTTGAAGAACGTTAGGTATTCTTTTTTTTTTTTTTTAAATAGAACTAGAAAGAATTTAATTTGTATTTGAACTAGTTTCCATCTGCTCACCAGGAGCAATGGCTCTGTCCTAAGTCACTACATGGCTTAGACTTTAGAAGGTCTCCTTTATTTTCTTTTTTTTTTTTTTTTTAGAACATTAGGTATTCTAAAGAGTGGAAGTCAGAAAGGAGTACATTCAAGGCATGGGAGATATACTGGACAAAGGCATGGGGGTAGGAGATTAATGCAGTCCATTAGCATAATAGCAGGCTTGCTTAACTGGAAGACAAAGTATACAACGGGAGTAATGGAATATAAACCTGGTAAAGTAGGTGGGTGTTGGGTTCTGGAAGGCTCTGAGGGCCAGGCTAAGGGGTTTGTGTTTTATCTTAGAGGCAAGGGGAAGCCACTGAGGACTTTTGAGTAGGAGAGTGATGTGGTCACACCTCTGTTTTAGGATTATCAATTGTGTAGCTATGTGGAACATGGATTGGAGAGGGGAGAGATTGGAAGCAGGAAGACCAATTAGACAACTACTGCAATGGGTCAGGGGAGAAGTGATGAAGGCTTGAATTTGGGTCAATGTTGTGTAAGGGGAAAGAAGGAGACTGATGGGAGCCATTAGACTGTCTGTATCCTATCTATCTGCATATCTCCAGTGTCTAGCTCAGCATCTTTCTCAGAGCATATATAACAAGAAATACATATTTCTTGAATTGAATAAGTGTAGGTGACAGCTCCATAATAAGTTATTACTGGAACAAAAAAAAATTTTAAATTCAATTCAGCACCTACTATGTGCAACGCAAGACTAGAACCCGACTTAGCATCACATACTATGTTATTAAGCTTGAGATACCTGCAGTAAGAGTGGGGTGGGACAGGGAACAAACTCATTTATTTGGAGCTAGGGGGAAGGACTGGTATCCTCTCAGCTCTCTAAGCTAATCTCCTTCTTCCAAACCATAACCTCCTAACAAACTTTAATCACCCTGGGAGACTCAGTTGTAAAATGAGGGGTTTGGTCTTGAGAGCATACAAGACCACTTCTAGCTCTGAATTTATGATCATATATTTCTCTAGCTAGATTTCCTAGCTTGGATAGGATTTAGTACAGTCCTCTGAAGACAAGGACCTCACACTTCCATTGAAGAGACAAGGGCTTCTCAGGGCATGGGCAAGAGAGTGCGTCGGGGAGGGGGAGGCAGGGTTCTCTTGGAAGCCATTTTCAGGATGGAGCACTCTTACTGGTGCATTAGGGATTGACAGGATCATAAGTAGGACTGAAAGTGATCTCAGAGGTTTTCTAGTCTAACTCCCTTCTTTTACAGATGAAGACACTGAGGCCCAGGGAGAGGGAATGATTTGCCCAAGCATACTCAGGCCATAGCATAGGAACCAGAAGCTGGATTTGAACCCAGGTTCCTCTGACTCCAGAGGCAATGCTTTTTCCAATGTACCATCTTCTGAACTGTAATATATTTAAGCCAATACAATATAGCCATCATGACCCTGATCATGGCAGCCAAGGATCCACCATATTGGGCTACACTGAAGCTTGTGCCATGGCCTGGGAGACTCTGATTAATGGTTCTCTAACTGGCATCCTCACTTAGCTGAGTTTCTACCTTGCATTACATTTTCTGGACCAAGAGGAAAATCTCTTGAAATTAGGAAGGTCTAAGCTCAGATCTTGCCTATGATAATGATTGGGGATCTAATCCTAGTTCCCAAAGTGCCCTGATATTCTGAGAACATTCTACTTGTGTGACCTTGGGTAAGTTACTTAACCTCTATGTGCCTTACTTCTCTCAAATGTAAAATGAAGGAACTAGATTGGATGGCTTCTGAGGTCCCTTCTAGCTCAAGATTTCTGTCAATATTTGTTGTTAGTCATTCAGTTATTAATTCATTGTATCCTATTCTTTATGACCCCATTTGGGGTTTTCTTGGCTAAGATACTGGAGTGGTTTGCCATTTTCTTCTCCAGCTCATTTTACAGATGAGGAAACTGAGGCAAACAGGGTACAGTGACCTGCCCAGGGTCACACAGTTAGCAAGTGTCTGAGGCCAGATTTGAACTCAGAAAGATGAATATGTCTGACTCCAGGCCTAGGGCTCTATCTACTGCGCCACCTAGCTACCCATTAATATTAAGGATTGCAAAAAAAGAAAAACACATAGATTATTCTGACTTGCCAAGGATTGTTTAGACATAATCTCATTCACGTCTTACAACAACCCTGTGAGGTAGATACTGTAAGTATTTTTAATCCTGTTTACAGGTGAAGAAAATGAGGCTTAGCTAGTAAATATTTGAGACAGATTTAAACTCAGGTCTCCTGACTCCAAGTCTGGAACTCTGGCCACTATGCTGGAATGACTCTCAAGTACTCAGCTGCCTGAGTAGAACTGGAGATTGCCATGTCTACACCATCTACATTGAGAGACCCCACTAATATATTTGTGTTAGTTTCCCACAGGGCCTTGCATTCAGTAGGTGCCTAATAAACATTTGTTGAATGAAGTTAGTGCTTTGTCTCCAACCCGGATACTCTGGGCCCCATTCCCATCTCAGCCGTCCCCTTAAGGACTGTAAATTTACAACTGGAAGGGCTGTAGAGGCCATCTAACTCAATGCCTTAATTGTACAGAAGATGAAAATGAAACCCATAGAGTATAAGTTACTGACCTCAAGTGCAGCAGTAGTGAAAGACAGAGTATTTGGACCCTTGACCTCCAATCACAGATCCAGTACTCTCTGTCTTTCAAACATCCTGGCCCCTTGTATGTATAACAAGTCCCTGTTCTCTCCTCCTTTATTTATCCTGAGATGTAAATAAAGGATAATAGAGTAACTTGAAGGTGATATTAGCTTAAATGGTGATACCTTTGGGGAGGGATGCAAAGCCTCAAACAAGGGAAGTTGGAGTGGTGGGATTTCTTGATTTCAAACCCAAATTTGCCTCATTGCAATCTAGTCTACCGATAGCTCCTAGTTCTGCCCTCTGGGGCTGAGGAGAGCAAGATTAGACCTTTCAGGTGACAGCCCATTGAATACTTAAAGACATTCATCATGTACCTTTTTAGTCTTCTTTTCTCAAGGCTAAATATGCCCTATTTCCTCCAACTGATCGTCATCCATCAAGGATGGGAGGCCCTTCACCATCCTTCTTGGTTGCCTTCCTCTGGACACTCCTGTTGATCAGCATCTTTCCTAAACTATGACTCCCCCCCCCCCCCCAATAAACATAGTACTCTGGATAGAGTCTGATCAGACCAGCATTACAGCTATCACCTCCCTAATCCTGGAAGTTGTTCCTGTTTTACAGGAGCAGACTGAATCAGCTTTCTTGGCTTCCACATCACTCAATGCCTTGTATTCCCTGAAGATTTGGATTAATTGAGGTCTGATTGGCCATAGGGATTGGAACATTCATTGTCTTTGGCACCCAAACAATTCTTGTAATACTGGGTGACATTCCCTGTATACTAGCTGATAGTGGGATGAGGTCAAACTCAACAGAAGAGCTGGTCCAGGGGTTAAGTAAACTCTTTCACACAATCTACAGTAGGGTCAATCTCTACACAGGCTAGTTGGAGTGAACTGTGCTATCACACCACATCTACTGATTCAAGATTAGTCCATTAACATATAAGCCTTCCCCACCTCCTCTCACCCCATCCCAGATTCCTCTCTCATCACAGAACCACAGAACGGCAGAATTTCAGAGGTAGTCCTCAGGGATCATCCTGCTCCTTCATTTGACAGATGGGGATACTGAGGTGCAGGGAGGGGAAGTAATTAGCTCAAGGTCACACAAGTACTTCAGGAGAGAGAAAGATCTTGAACTCAAGTCTCTTGACTTCCCCTTCCCGTGCCCTGTATGTTAGTCCAGTTTTCCTGAAGGCACATTTGTTTTCTTCAGTGATAACTGTGACATCATTGATGGATGGCTTTAGGGAGAACTCCAGAGACTGAATATTTGGCTGCTAAGGTGACATGCCTGCATTTTGGCAGTCGCTAATCAGGGGAGGAGGAGGCAGACAAGAAAGGGGTTTCTCTTTAGTGGCTTAAAGAGAGGGCTTCTTTGTTTATTCTGAATGGTGCCTGGAACTCTGTGGGTGCTTAATAAATGTTTATTGTTAATAATAAAAACAACTGGTATTTACTCTAGTCCTGTCTCTGAAGAGCACTTTACATATTTAAAAGAAACCTGAATTATCCCTCCCAATATCCTTTTGAGGTAGGGAGACTGTGCTTTCTGGTTTATAAATGGGAAGCAGGCCCAGAGAGGAGAGCTGACTTTCTGAAGGTCACATAGTAGGTTATCAGCACTGCTGTGATTAGAACCCAGGACACCTGCCTCTACCGTGCTTCAAAAAGAGGCGGCAGAGGGGAGAGGGAGCGGAGAAATATGACTTCCAGCCCCATATCTTGCAATATGGGAGAATGAAATACCAGCAAGAACATACGTACAAACCAGTCTGCCTGAGATACTTCCCAACTCAGTGAGATTGGCCTGTTGGACTGAGCAACTGGTAAGGCCCTCCCTGCTGGGAGGCACAGATTAACAGCAGCCCTCTGCAGGCCAGGCATGCGCAGGCCAAAGGAAAAGGAAGAGATGGAAGAGACTGGCTTTTTATCTGGTGCCATGTGTAGGGAGGAGAGTACCTTGAGAACTGCCTGTTCCCTTTTTCATCGACATTAGGATTTTAGTCCCCATCCCCTGGCTGTCAGTTAGCCGGAAGGTAGAGACCATGGACAGCTGCCTGAGCTGTAGCCTCAGCTTTTCAGACATGCAATCTGGAACGGTCAGGCTATATCCTGCTCCCCTTCTACTGCCTTTGCCTTATGATAGCCTGGTTTGTTCCAAACTAGGGAGAGGGGATCACTCCTCAGGAACAACTCCAGGCTTAGCTGATGTGCTTTAAAAAGAGATTTAAGCTCCTAATTTTTTCCCTTCTTGGATTTATATGAAAAAGAAAGGGAACAATAGTAGAAGGGCCTTGGGCTTAGCCTGTTTGAAGTATGATGGAGCTGTGGTCAGCCTAGCTAGGAGCCTACCTCTTGTTTCCTGCCTTATTAGGGCAGAGTCATTGAGGCAAGAAGCTAAAAGCAGCAGACTGCGCTCTCCATCTCTACCTCCATTCACATCCCTCATTCCCCATTCCTCTGATCTGAGAATGAATGGGATTCCCTTCTTTTTCATGTGGTTCTGTCAGGCAATACCACCAGGGGGCACTGCACCTTCTGTTACGGCTCAGAGAAAGCCAAAACTACCACCAAAAAGGATGTTTCATTTTTAATTTTATTTTTGGGACCTATCAAAGCATCCCTCACCTCCACTCTCTAGCCTCCCAGAGTTGGGACATTCAGAGAGAGCTCCCTTCCAGAGGCCCTCAAAAACCTGTAAATAGGAGTGGGCTATTACTGGCATCTGGCAGAGCGGGGGTCACCTTGAAGGGGAGATAAGGATACAGATGCTCACATTTGCTTTTCTTAGGCTCCTAACTTCCTCCAGAGAAACCTGGGTCTTTTTCCTCTCTCCTCTGTCTATTTTCTGTTTCTTTTTCTCTTCCTTCCCTCTCTTCCTTTCTTCTGTTTTTTCTTTCTTCATCCTTCCATTCCTTCTTCTCCTTCCTTTCCTTCTTTTCCTTCCTTCCTTCTTTTCTTCTTTCCCCCCTCCCTCCCTTCTTTTCCTTCCTTCCTTCATGCTTTCCTTTTCTCCTCCTGCCTTGAACCTCCCTAACTCCCTCCTTTGGCTTATCTCTCCCCTTCTATCTTTTCCATTACTTTTTCTCTCTCTCTCTCTTTATTCCCTCCTCTCCATATCTCTCCATTACAGTCTTTCTTTTTCCCCATGTTGCTCTCTTTTCTATTTTTTAATATCCCTATTCCCTGTCCTTATTTTTCTCTGTCCCTTCCCTCCCTCACCTCTTAGTGATTCCCTCACCAAAGAAACAGAGGTAAAAAAAAAATGAAAGGAGGCTTCTAGACCAATGAATATCCTTGGAACCTATATAATTCTTGTATTTGCTCAGACCACTAGGTGCATTTGATTGTACTGAAAATTAGAAAGGGATGAGGGGTGATTACTTAAAATATTTTTCAAAGACCACCTATGAATAAATGAACACCTAGTTGTTGGCCAGGGAAAGACCCTGGTCCTGACTAATTAATTTGCACAGTTTGCTATAAGGCACAGGGAAGGGAACCCTAATGAAAAGTCAGCTCCCTCCCCAGCCTCTGGGTCCCCCTGCAAAATTATATTAGCAGCAATAATCCCAGCAACGTGCCATCTTCAGGAATGAGAAGATTACCATTAATTTAGCACTCACTGTTAGATGAGAATGCTTGCGCTATGCATTTGTCGAGAAGCAATGGCAAGTGGCTTTGTGGGGAATTAGGAGGCTGGTCTGCTCAGACACCACATTGCTTCCTCTTCCCCTACAATCTCAAAGGTTTGACTTATCTTTGGCACCCTCACATATTCCTATTCTAATGAATCATGAAGACCAAGGGAGAGGGGCTGCTAAAGAGGGACCGGGGTTAGAGGGAATGAAGTCCATCAGAGATCTGACTGTATGTGACTTGATACAATGGATGGAGCATAGGACTTGAAACCAGAAGACCTATGTCTGGGTTCTGCTTCCAGCACTTACTAATTGCATGAATTCAGATAAGTTTTGTGCCTTACTTTCATTATCTTTAAAATGGGCATAATAACAATTTCATAGAGTTGTTGTGAAGATCAAGTTAGATAATGCATACAAAAGCCCTTTGTAAATTGTAAAGTATTATGGTTCAGTGTTGGACTTGGGAATGAGGAAGACCTGAGTTTGAATCCCTTTTCAGACACTAGTGGAATGACTCTTGGCAAGTCACCCAACATTTCCCAGACTCACCTTCCTCATCTGCAAAATGGGAACTCTAATATCACCGACCTCACAGTTTTGTTGTGAGGAGCAAATAAATAACCATTGGTAAAGTGTTTTGTTAATCTTAAAGTATCATCTAACTACTACCTCCTCTGTCAGATGGATGAAGTAACACCCACTCTAATATATGGATATCCCGCTATGGTATATTGACTTTGTGTCAGTCTCAAGGCTTGAAGATCAAGAGAAAACTAGCTCCCAGTAGCACAACTGTCCTGCTGATGAAGGCTTAATACAAGTCAAAGGACTCTCAAGGGTAGTGAACATCAGTCAGTCAGGATGGACTTGCTCCTCACCTTTCTGGTGTTTAGACTGTGGGTACATTTCAGAATCCCAAAGCCAGAGGAATGCTTGGAGATGTCAAGAGAACTAGCTCTCAAAACCACAAAACCAGGGTCAGACTCAGTTCCTGGGTTCAGTCTGGAGTTGAAAACCCTTCCTTGAACAAGTCTTTAATAAATGCCTATTATGTGCAAGACAACGCTAGGCATTGGGGATACAAAGACAAAATGAAAAAGAACGTTCCTGCCTTCAAGGAGCTTACATTCTACTGGGGGATATAGCGTGTACACAAAGGAGCACATATAAGATTAATGGAGGAGGGTAAGAGTATAGCTAATTTTAGGAGTAATAGGAATAAGCTTTCTGGAGAGGGCAGTGGCAACTCAATTGAACTTTGAAGGAAGGTAAGAATTCTAGAAGACAGAGGTAAGGACAAAGGCTTAGGCAGGCAGGAGGTGGAATGGAAACAGTAAAGAGGCCAGGTTAGCTGGAATTTTATGTACAATCTCTGGGAGAGGAGAGAAGGAGTGAGGTAATGTGTTATAATAGAGAGAACTTAGCCTTGTGAGTCAGAAAAAATGCCTTGTAGTTCTGGTTGCATTAACCAACCAACCGTGAACTCAGGCAAGATACAAAATTCTTGGTGACTCAGTTTCCTCATCTTTAAAAAGAAGACTAGATTTCGAGTAAGAGGAGAATTGGAGGGATTTATGCAAATCCCGACCAAGTCTGCCCCTGTGACCTTGGGCTGCCCAAGAATCGGCTCTGGAGTTAGAAAGCCCGGGTTCAAATGCTGCCGCTAACGCCTACTCCCTGTGTAAGTCGGTGGAGGTAGTTAGTTACTTCCCCTTCGTTAGCTTCAGTTTCCTGCTCTGTAGGATGAGGGGGTTACGAACTAGCAGACCTCTATGCTCTCTTGCCGCTCTAAAGGCAAGATCCCACGATTTTCGGGGACGATGATTATAGGACCAAGGCCGTTAATACGGCTCACTGGAGAAACTAAAATGGGGAGGTACCTTTGAGCAGGGGGCCAGCACCTTGGGGGTTAATGGCAGAAAAAGGCACCCAAATCAAATGCTGCCTCCACATGCATGGAGTCTCTCTGCCAACATGAGTTAGATAAGACGGGGACGTAACAGAGTCGAACAACTCGGGTATCTCTGCGAATGGCTGCAGGTGACATCCGAGCGAGGGAGTAGATAACATTTCGGGGAAGAGCAGGTAACATGACAGAGGAATTACAGCCACTTGTCAGGCAGCATCCAGGTAGTTGTCAGGCAGGAGCAGGGCTGCTTACTGCCTGGGAGAGGTAGGCAGAGGAGGCAGCAGGCAGGCTGGGCGCAGGCCAGCCACGAGGAGGCTCACTTGTTAGCCGAGCATCGGCAGAAAGCAAAGCGCAGCTGAAATTTCCAACCTGTCATCGAGTCCCTACTCTCTGGCGATAGGAGGGCTGAAATCAAACTGAGTTATGCCTCAGAACTATGCTAAAAAATGCTGAATCCAACAGCTTAGTGACTTTACATATTCAAACCAGGGCAAAATATCATAAAATATGCTGAGTAACAGTTGTCTAATGTGCATTCTTTAAAAAAAAAAAAAAAACCGACAACCCTACAATACCAACAAAAACTCAAGGTTGTTTTTTCTAATAAAAGAACGAATTTAAGAGGAACCAAAACTCATAGGTTTCTCAGTGTGGTGCATTGGAAAGAATGCTGTTTTGGGACGTGGAGGACCTGAGTTTGAATCCCATCTCTGCTATTTAATTCAAAACTCATAGGTTTCTCAGTGTGGTGCATTGGAAAGAATGCTGTTTTGGGACGTGGAGGACCTGAGTTTGAATCCCATCTCTGCTATTTAATTCCTGTATGACCTTGGACAGTTTGATCATCTATGAAGTTAGAGCTGTGAACCAGATCGTCTTTGAAGCTCCTTCTGTTTCTAGATCCATAATCCTATTGTATGGGATTAGTGAAAACTTCTTAATTTGGGGTTGTTAACTTTCCCTTCCTCCTTCTCCATTGCTTCCGTCAATCACTTTTGTCTGCCTTTGTCTGTTTTCCCACCTTGGTGGGACCTTCACCCCCCCCTCTTTTCTTGCTGTCCCAGTTGGGGAAGAATTTGGTGAAGTATGCTGCTCCACCAATGAGAGAGGAAACAGTCAGGGAATAAGTTAAGTTATAAATTCCAGTACTATCTTTTGTAACTTGCGTCTTCTCCACGATGAGTCATGGGGAAGACTGCCCTCTTCTCCCAGGGAAGAGAATAAACTGTTCTTATCCTAAGAGATCTCTGTGTTTATTTTTTCACTAAATTAAAGATGAAGGCTATTTTTCATCGCAAACACTATGATCTAGGTTTGAATCTCTGCTCTGTAACTTGCTATCTATGTGACCTTGGGAAAGTCATCACATTTCTCCAGGCCTCAGTTTCCTCATCTGCCAAATGAGGGGGCACCTAAGATCCTTTCCTGGCTGAATGAGTAAATTCAATTTGCAAGGTTCTAGCCAGCTCTTGGAGACTATAAATTTCATGGAGACGAGGCCCATCAATTGGGGAATGGCTGAACAAGCTGTGGTATATGAATGTAATGGATACTATTGTTCCATAAGAAATGGTGAGCAGGCAGACTTCAGAAGAGCGTGGAAAGACTTGCATGAATTGATGCTGAGTGAAGTGAGCAAAACCAGGAGAACATTGTATACAGTAACAGCAACATTGTGCAATGATGGGACTTTGTTAGATCTAGCTCTTCTAAGCAGTGCAATGACCTAAAACAATTCCAAACGATTCACGTTGGAAAATGCTATCCACATTCAGAGAAAGAACTATGGAGACTGAATGCAGATTGAAGCATACCATTTTCTCTTTCTTTTGTTGTTTTGTTGTTTTTTCTTCCTCATGGTTTTCCCCTTTTTGTTCTGATTCTTCTTTCACAACATGGCTAATGTGGAAATGTGTTTAATACAACCATACGTGTATAGCCTATTTCAGATTGCAGGCCATCTTGGGAAGGGGGGAGTAGAGGGAAGGGGGAAAATTTAGAACTCAAAATCTTATAAAAGCAAATGTTGAAGACTAAAAATAAATAAATAAATAAAATTTTAAAGAAGACTGTAAATTTCAGGGACAGTATTGGCTGGCATTAGTAGAGGGAAGTTCTTCACTTAGTAGTTCCCAATACCAGGGAAATCGCAGGTTCAGTCCTTATTCCTATTGTGAGAGATGGCTTTCTTTAAGGAGCTGGGGGAGGGCACATGGATACAGTGGAAAATGTAGGTGATATAAAAACAAAGTGTAGCAATACAATTTATTTTTAAGAAGAGTATTGCAGGATTATAGTCCTGGGGCCAGTGTTCCGACAGGAGGTCTGGGCTGAATTCCTCCAATCCTGTTGCCAGTTCTCTCCCCCCACCCCCATGCTTCAGAAAGAGTCTGCTCCCCTAGCAAGAGATGCATTCTTTTCTGGGGCAGCACCCCCTGCCAACACTGCTTGGAGCCCTTCTCTGCCAGGGAAATCAGTCTTCACAAGTCAGCTCCCTCTCTGCCTTTCCTTCTCCCAATAAATCACGCCTTTCCCAGGGCCCAACAGTTGAGTTATCATGCAAGGGATGTTTTTCTTTCTTTTTTTTCTCCCTTCCTTTCCCTGCTGCTTGGCTATTATCCTGAAAGATTCAGAATGTATTAATGCTGTTTTTACACTCCCTGCAGGTGCAGGGAGCCCCCCTCCCCCAGCATCTGAATGCCCAATGGCTCCCAGAAGAGGTTCCTCTCCGTTGCTGGAAGGTCCTGCTCCCAGGCATCCCCATTTGGCCATTACTTGCCTTTCCTTTCCCAGAGAAGGGATCTTTGGGAGTCCTTCAGCTTCTGGGATCCTTGGGGGAAATCTTCCAAGTTGCCTGACCCAATAGCCTCAGGGCTAAGCAGATGGTGGAATTAGCCAAGGCAATCAATTACAATATAATAGCTAATAATTAGTGGATATATGTATATTTCTATATATATATCTCACCTGCTATATGCTAGGCACTGGACTAAGTGCTTTATAAATATTATCTCATTTGATCCTTACAATAACCCTGGGAAGTAGGTGCTAAATGTGGAGCTGCTTAGGATCCTTGAAGTCGGGCTGGGTTCCCTGGCTGGGATGGATGAGTGGGTAGTAGATCAGATATGTTAGAAAACTGCAGGGAAAGCCAATTCTTTCTCCAAAACCTTATCATTCAAACAAAGAGGCCTCTTTTGTCTCTCCCTCTCCCCTTTTGCTTGGCTCTCCTAACATTCTCACTTTTTTGGGGGTAGTGTTCATTAATGTCAATGCACCACATAGCATAGAGACAGTAAACTTCATCCTGGGCAGAGGTTAGGCTATAGATACACTCTCTATTGCACCTGGGATGGGGTGGGGGTCCTCAACTCACCCTGTTTAATAAATATTAAATGCTAATCAGAGACTCACAAACACATACACAGGCTCATCCACTTAGGGGGCCATATGCATAGGACATCTCTGCAGTTTCATGGGTGCAGGCATCTATTATGGGAGATACTGGGGTACGTTGCAGAGAGTACAGCCTCTGGTGTCAGAGGTTGAAATTTTGGCTCTGCCACTTACTTACTACCTGAGTGACCCTGGTTCAGTCACTTAACATTTCTGGGACTCAGGTTCCTCATCTGTAAAATAAAGGAGGAGGGCCAGATGATCCCTAATCTTCCAGCTCTAAATCTGTGATTGCATTAGCCTTGCACATACTTCAGGACATGCTAGGCACTTAATAAATGCATGCTGAATTGAATTGCATTCGTTGGCCTCCAAGATCACTGATCCAGTACAATTCCACCTCTCCTCAGCAGTCCCATTTTCACTCTAAGACACACGTTCTGCTGGATCTGGGCTCCCTTCAAAGCTTGGGGCACAACATTTTGCTTTCTAAAAAGTGAGTTCCCTAGCTGGTGGTGAGAGATGTGAACCTAATAATCTTAGATCTGGGGTGGCTGGTGGGAATGTGGAGGGTGCAGAGCAGGGTAGAAGAAGGGCCTGAATGTACCAGTTACTGTCAGCACAGATCTCTGTGGCTTTCATTTGGCTGTTTTAATTATTTTCTGTAATAGTGAAACAAATAGCCAGTGGGTTGGATTTCCTGGCTGTCTCAAGGAGAGGCATTTTAGGTTAAGGGAAACTTTCTTCATCCTTTACCCCTTTACTATAACTATGGCTCTTTCCCCTCTATAACCTGTGATAAAGTCTTCCAATGAAAAGGTTTACTGGGACCCAACATAGTCTGCCCACACAGCCCAGTGACCTTGCTTGTCACCCAAACTGCAGGGAAGCAGGGGGGTCCAGAGAGCCTACAGCATCCAGCAGGGAGCCCCCTAGCTCCTCTGCTAGCTTGCTGCTCAGAGAGCTCTTCTACAGCAGGGGGTAGGGAACTGCCAGCCTGGATGGGTCCCCTGTGAACTGTATCTAAATGAATTTGTGGATTACAGATGTGATATTTAAATTGTCTTGTGGGATGCCTAGGGCTGGGGATGCTGAGGCTGCCTGGGAAGTGGCTGACTTGGGAAGCTAACAGGTTGATCAGTTGTAGAAGGAGGCTGAGGGGCTGCTCAGGGATAGACTTTGCTGCTCCAATAAGGGACTGGGATGGGAGAGGGGGATAAAAGCAAGAAGGCAAGAGGCAAGATAGCAATGGTGGGTTGGCTACAAGGGGATCCCCTCATCTCTGACCTGGGGCTGGCTCTCTGGGCCATGGAGCAGAGGTCAGGTTGAAGGGAGAGAAAAATCTTCAACTTTCCTTGAAATTGAAATCTTTATGCCCTATTGATGACAAATCTTCTCCATACCCTGAATTTTCATAAAGGCATCACAAGTTAAATCTTTATATAATTATTCCTATTGTTTGTAGGCCCTTGGGTAAGGTGAAGTGGTGTGTGTGTGTGTGTGTGTGTGTGTGTGTGTGACAGAGAGAGAGAGAGAGAAAGAGAGAGAGAGAGAGAGAGAGAGAGAGAGAGAGAGAGAGAGAGAGAGAGAGAGATGGAGGGAGGGAGAGAGGGGGGAGAGAAACAGACAGAGAGAAATTGCTATTTTCCCATTAGTCTTCCTTCTTTTCAACCACTTTGCTCAACTAACCCCACCCTCCCTGCCAGGATCCTAGTACCCCCTGTTTAATAATACCTAAATTCCTTCACTGATCACCTCTTCCCCATAAGTGTCTTCTGCTCCCAACATTTCCCTATTTTTCTCTCCCAGATGACCTTAGGACTCAGATCTCAGTTAGTTTTGATGAGTTAATGAGCTCAGAGAATCAAAGAGTTCTGAACTCAAAGGGGCCTTGGAGATCACAGTATAAATTTAGAACTAGAAGAGACCTCTGAGATCATCTAGACTACCTTCCTCATTTTACAGGTAAGGAAACTGGGGCCCAGGAAGATGAAATGACTTATCCAAAGTCACATAGGTCAGAAGTAGCATCTAAAGCCAGGCCCTTTGGCTCCCAATCTGCTGCTCTTTCCACTGTTCCACTGTTCAGACTGCACACAGGACTACAGATTTAGAGCCAGCAGGGACTTCAGAGGTCTCCAGTCCAACCTACTCATTTTACAGAGAAGAAAACTGAGGCTCATAGTAGCTGAAGGACTTTCCCACCACACAGAACAGAACTAGAACACCAAGCCACATTCTCCACTCTTTCTATTATTCCACACTATCTCCTTAGGTAAGCTAATTTTTACCAACAACCCCATTCAGATAATAGATTGCTCCTCCAAGATGCCTTTACTACTTTATTTTTAAAATGTACATGGCAATGCTTCACAGCATGCTAAAATTGGGTGAGATCTTAGAGATTATTTGGTTCGGCTCCCTTGATTTACACGAAACTAAGGCCCAGAGAGGTCCATAAAGATTCTGAAAGAGATGTAAATGCTAAAAAAGTCCCAACCCAAGGAAAAAAACCAAACCAAACCAAACTAAACCAAAACACCTTCTGGACCCTAATGGCAACATCAGTAAAATCTTTTAGATAGTTTGTTTTGGAACCTGGAAGACATACTCTACCATTCAAACTAAATATTTCCTTTAAAATACATCCTCTCACCTTGAGACTGACTGATAGGGGAAGTTATTTATCCAACCTCTATGGCTAGTGAGGTCCTAATATTCCAAAAATCCTAATGAAGGATTTTAATGGTGGGCTTTTTAGGGATTGTGACAGGTTGGTGAGGGAGTCATTTTAGAGCCAAAACACCATTGAAGTACTCTCAGATCACATACATTCTTAGCCTTCTACTTTGTCTTCCTAGAGGGTGGTACTAAACCTATGATTTCATTGGTTATAAGGAATTCTTGTTGAGAAAACTCTACCAACGAAGACTAGCACCTTGGAGAGCTCCTATAACTTGAAGAGTTACCTGTTGGGAAAGGAAGGGAAGGGGACCCTTAGAGTGTCTAATGCATACTAGGCACTGTTCTAACTGCTTTCTAAATATTTCATTTGATAATGTGGATACAGTATAGTTAAGTGGCTTACCAAGGGTCACAAAGCCAGTATGTAGCGATCAAGATTTGAACCCTCATCTTACTGACTCGAAGAACAGCTTTCTATCCTTTACACCAGGCTGCTAATTTCAAGTTAGGATAAAATAAATACTTCCTAAATATATAAAGTGTTTTAATATTAGAACAGGGTTATAATCTTAAATTCCAAGGGATATAAGGGCTTTGGAGAAAATTGTCAGTGGAAAGTATTTTGAACAAATCAGCCAGTTAGCAAGTATTTATTTGACAATAGGTGATAAGCATTAACTGAATGAGAATGAATGTTTACCTCAAGACTATTCAGAAGAGTCTATGCTGAATGAGTAGTATGCTCCAACACTGTTTAATTTTCTAAAGGGAAATTTTAATCTAAGACCCTAGTATAAAAAACTGCTTCTGGTCAGGACAAATTGAGACAAAGAGGGGTGAGGGTAGAGGAAAGGCTAGGGGAGGGGCCCCTGGGTTTGTTTAGGTGTGGGTTTCAATACCAAGTAGCCATTTGCAAGGTCTTCAGTCCACTCCTTCCTTCAGTGAGGGTAGGGATATACAAGTGATGAATGAAACTATGTCATAAAGCATATGTTTACTTTGTACCTTGGGCCACATCTGAAGAAGAGAGGGAAGCCAGAGCTTCTGCTCACACATAAGGTCATCCCCACTTGTATCCTCTCCAGTTTAGGACTGAGAAGGAACAGTAATAGACTGAATGGTAGAGTTCAAGATTCAAAAGAATCTTGATGGGCTAGAGCATTGGGACAAATTTCATAAAGTAAAGTTTAATAACCATAAATGTAAAGTTTTATGCTTATGGTAAAAAAAATTCAATGCTTCAAGAACACACAAGTAAGGCAAGGTTAGATTGCAGTTCATGTGAGAAAGATCTGATGTTTTTATGGAACTGAATGCTCAATGTGATTCAGTAGTATATTATGGCAGGCAAGAAAAACAATGCATTCTTAGGTTCCATAAAGAGAGTGAGAGTGTCTAGGCCTAGAGAAGCAGTGGACCTGCTGCATTCTGCCCTAATTAGATCACAAGTGGAATTTGGTGCTCAACTGCTATGTGTTAGGCAGAACAGCTCTCCAAAGAAGGGCAAACAGGACGTGGAAGAGCCTGGAATTCATATTATATGAGGACTGGGTGAATGAAACAGAGATATTTAGCTTGGAGGAAAAAAAGACTTAGGAGGTTCTCATAGTTAAGGACTGGAAGGGATATCACAGGAAAGGGGATCTGATTTATTCTTCTAGGCTCTAGAGGGCAGAAATCAGAAGAATGGGAGAAATTGCAAGAGACAAATCTAACTTCCATGTCAGGACCAAAAATGTATACAAAAACCCCAACTCTCTAATAATCAGAGCTATTCCAAAATGGAATGGGTTGCCTCTGGGGGTAATGGGATTCTCTCTTAGAAAAGGCTAGAGGGCCACTTGAGCATGCTGTGTTCACATACAGGTTGGACTCAATGGTCACTGGGGTCCTTTTTCACTTTGAGGTTCTATAAGCCCTACTCTCTACATTGCCTGGGTTTAGAGCCCTTTGGAAGCTCACTCAATATTTGGTGACTCTCTCAAAGTTCAAATGAGTATTTCTCACAGTCATTAGGACTCTTCCCCCATGTATATTCAAGTAGAGAGGCAGCATGGAGTTCTGGCCTTGGCACTCAGGTTGAACCCAAGTCCCTCCTTCAACCTTGCTGGCTGTTTGACCTTGAAAGAGTCACTTTATTTCTGAGTCTCCATTTGCTCATAAAAAAATGGAGATATTTCCTGTAGCTCCTACTTCACAGGGTCATCAAGTGACAAGGTACTCAAAATGCCTTGTAACGCTTTAAATGCTAGAGAAATGTTAGTTATTAATAAGTATACTGTTGACCTTAATCCATACTGTATGGGCATCTTGAATTTCCCTCTTCCCAAAGTGGACTTCTGTACCTGAGCTATAGTTGCATGCGAAAAACTAGTCAGAAAATCATCAATTTGGAGCTGGAAAGAACTTTAGAGGTAACAGACCTCAACCCCTTCATTTTACATTTGAAATGACTTGCCCAGGGCCAGAGAGCTGGAACTATTACTCCCACCCCCACCCCACCTCCACTCACACCAAGGCTCCAGTGATGATGTCTCAGGCTACATTTGAGAACAGGGTAGCTCAGAACCAAGAAGAGCACAGTGGTTAAGAGTCAGAGAGACTTGTGAGGTTCCTGGGTTCAATTAGTGGTAACCCAGAGATATGTATGTAGGGAGTTGCCTCATGCAAGACCTTAAAATAACCATGAAACAAGTCTTTTCTTGCCCTGGCTTTGGCCCATAATATCAACCCTTACAAAATTCCAAGAAGAAGGGTTAGCCTCTAGCTCTTGCTGCCCAGCAGCTAGATCTCATGAGTTCCATTTAAATCCAAACTCTGGGTAGCCTTTCTGTTCTCAGGGTCATAGTCTATTTTGATGGGAGTGAGTGGGGTGGGGTGAAACATTTATTTTTAAAAATCTCCCAAATGACAGCAAAATCATGTCTTCTAAAGAGCAGTGAAGAATTAATCTCTCCACCAAGATCCCAGGCATGCTCCCTTACAACGTGGCCAGATCATTATTTAATTGACACAAGCCTATGTTCAAAGTTATTATTTCTCCTGTAACACCTTTAAGGCAGGGCTCAAAGCCCCTGATTCCCTTCCAGAGCCAGGAGTGAGAGGAGCAATCACCTGAGTAACTGGACAGGTCAGTCTGGAACCTTGCTTTTCTCTGGTCTGGGTCTCATTTGCACATGCAGCTACCACTGGAGATGCCTTACAGGATTAGGAGATCACAACCTTAGAGCTCAAACCACCGAGTTCAAGCCTCTCCTTTTACAGATAAGAAAACTGAGGCACAGAGGAGGGGAATGACTTGCCCAGGATCACACAGCTAGCAAGTGGATGAGGTAGGATTTAAACCCTGGTCTCAATGGTATTCACTATGCCCTGTTGACTCTATTGTCTTTTTTTGGCCATGACACTAAACCCACAAGTCCCTTTTCTCTGGAATCACAGGATCATAACCACATTACAGATGAGGAAACTGAGGCCCATAGATGTCACCACAATCCCTCTAGTCACCCAGGTTTGCAACCCTGGAGACATCTTTGACTATTCTCTTTCCTTTGACCTCCATATTCAGTCAGTTGCCATGCCTTGCCTAATTCTACAACCCCCTTCTCTCCAGTCACAAAGCCCCTTCCCTGGTTCAGGCCCTCATCTTGTTCCTAGGATTGCTCTAATAGCCTCATAAATGATGTCCCTGCCTCTGGCTTCTTTCCTCTTGAACCATTCTCCCCATCGCTGCTAAACTGATAATACTAAAACACAGATTTGACCACGTCTCCCCTCTGCTCAAAAATCTTTGGGGGCTCCCTATTGCCTCTAGGATAAAGTACAAAATCCTCAGCCTGGCATTTAAGGCCATCTTCAGTCTGGTTCCCACTTAACTTTCCAGTTTTATTTCATATTATCCCCTTTTATACACTCATTGATTCAGCCAAATTGGACTACTAGCTATTTCCATAGATGCTAGTTACTGCCTGTACATAATATCCCATTTCTGGTCTTTGTATCTTTTCATAGGCTGTATCCAGGACAGGAACGCCCTGCCTCCTCATCCTCCTTAGTAGAACCCCCAGCTTCCTTTGAAGTGCAGATCAGAGTTTGCACCTTCCTGGAAGCCTTTCCAGATTCCCCCAGCAAGTAGTCCTCTCTCCCTCTTGAAACATTTTTGTATGTATTTATTTTTGCAAATACATTGTATTGGGTTTAGAGCCCTTTGGAAGCTCACTCAATATTTGGTGACTCTCTCAAAGTTCAAATGAGTATTTCTCACAGTCATTAGGACTCTTCCCCCATGTATATTCAAGTAGAGAGGCAGCATGGAGTTAATAAGCATTTGTTAAGTACCTACTATGTGCCAAGTGAAGGATACGAAGAGAAGCAAAAGTCAGTCCCTGCTCTCGAGCTCACAGTCTAATGGAAGAAATAAAATGCAAACAATTCTGTACAAACAAGCTGTATTTAGGATAAACTGCAGATAATTGACAGAGGGGAGACAGTAATAATGAGGAGGATGGGGAAAGCTTTTGTAGAAGGAAGAATGTTAGCTGGGACCTGAAGGAAGCCAGTGGCATGCCTTGAACATACACAAAGGAAACCCTAAACAAAGCTTGTTGAATTGAACTGAAGGTCACACAGGTAGTAGTTGGCAGAGCTGGGATTTGAACACAAGTCCCCTGGCTCCAGATTCATCACTCTTTTTGCCATCCCATGCTGCCTGATCCCAGAACTCTTGATAAATGGTAGTATGCTTGAAGGAATGGAAAATCATTCCTATCTTCTTTTTATAGATGAAGGTAGAGCTGAGACCAGGGACTGCCATTTAAATGGCTGTCCAATGCCAAGGGGCCTCACACAGACCCCCTGATGTTGCTGTTCTGTGGTTTTAATGGGCTCCAGTCTTACATATTGCTATACATCCCCAGTCTTCACTATGCACAAAAATTTGAATGCCAGAGGACAGGCTTCTTGCTTCTCTTAGCTCTCTGATCCTTTAATCTGAGCCTATTAAAACTTCATTCCACTCCTATTGGTAAACCATCAATCACCTTCACCAAGAAGCCCTCCTGTTGAAAAAGGACTGGCAGAAATGGACGGTGGGGAGGGGAGAGAAGAAGCTGATGGAAGTGGATCTGAGAGAGGCAGATGCTGGCTTAACCCAGTCTTTCATCCCCCTGGGATAAAGTTGTGGGGAATGGGAGCAGGGAATAAGGGTCAAAGCATCAATGCTGGAATTCAGAGGGCTGGATTGACTTCCTAGGGCTGTCCTGCCTAGATGGGTGGGTGGGAGTCACAGAATGTGGCTGGGGGCAAGTCTGCCAGGGTCTCACTGAGTTCAGAAGCCTAGGATCAAGCCTGTCAGTGACAGGACTGATATGTGGAGAAGGAAGGGTGAGCGGCTTACTAAGGGTGAGTCTTATGAACAGGAGATGAGCTGGCTTATAGAATGGCTTGCCTTGATCCCCCTAGCTACCAGTGCCATCTTCTCCCCACCCTCCCCTATATACTGACTTTTCTATATTTTTGTATTTACTTATCAGTGTCCATGATATCTACTCCCCCCTCCCCCCCCACAGCAGAATGTAAGCTCCTTGAGGGTGGGACCGTTTCATTTTTGTTTTTATATTGCCAGGGTCTACTGCAGAACCTGGCACATAGTAGGTACATGCTCCTTGAATAAATGAATGAATGACTGAACAGTCAGTCCCTCAGACCAGGGGTACCAGATGCTTGGTGTAGAGGGTCAGACCATAGTGAACCAGTGATGAGCAAAGTTTCCAATGGCAGGATGAGAAGAAATTACTCTCTTCTGCAACTTCACAAACACAAGAGAAAGTTTCTGACTTCTCATTTCCCTCTAATCCCACTCCAACCCCCTGCTGGGCACAAGTCCATCTCTTAGAATACTGAACTTCCTTCAAAGCACAACTCAGATGTCACCTCCTACATGAGGTTTTTCTGATTCCCCCAATCAGTAGAGACCTCAGCCCAACCCCTGGAATTCTTTCGTATTTTATATGATGTCACTCCCACTCAGTAAAATACACTGGCTCCTTGATACCTCCAAGATCCAATAGAAAGCCTTCTGGCATTTACAGCCTGGTCCCTTCCTACCTTTTCAAGTCTTTTACTTTACTCCCCTACCCTCACTCTGGGATCCAACTATATTGGCCTCCTTACCGCTCTTCACATCAGATTCTCCCTTTCCTGACTCCTTGCCTCTGGAATGCCCTCCCTCCTCATTCCCAACTTTTAGTTCAAGACTCAGTTCAAATGCTGTCTTTAGATTAGGGTTAGGGTTATGCTGCCTTTTGCAGAAGGTCCTTCTTGGCCCCTTCTGTTGCTACAGTCTTCCCCTCTGAGATTACCTTCCATCTACTTTGTATATATCTTGTAAATACTTGGTTATTTACATGTGATTTCTCCCATTAGAACGTAAGCTCCTTGAAGACAGGGATTACTCTTGCCTTTACAGTGCCTGGCATACAATAGCTACTTAACACATGTTTGTTAATTGATATTAATTTTGTATATGTAGTTTTTATTTACTTGTCTGTAGACATCCTGTATTCTCTCAGTAGAATTTCACTAGAATGCTCCTTGAGGGCAGGGGCTGTTTCAATGTTGTTTTTGTATCCCTAGTGCCTAGGATGGCACCCAGCACAAACACATGTTTATTGAGTTAAACTGAAATGTTATTTTACTGTTCTTTCTGGTTGAATCTTTATGGACTCACCGATTTATAGCTAGAAAAGTCCTAAGCACTAATCTAATCAAACATCTTAATTTTCTTTATTTTACAGATATTAAAACCGAAGCCTAGCAAGGTTAAGTGACTTTCCCAAGGTTACCTCACTTAGGTACAAAGTGCCAGTGCATTAAATGTCCATTGTTTCCCCTGTAGGATTATACTTGGTTTTGTTGGGTAGGTTATTCTTGGTTATAATTCTAACTTCTTTGCCTTTCATAATATCCTATTACAAGCCCTCTGTTCTTTTAAAATAAAAGCTGCTAAATTTTGTGTGATCCTGACTGTGGTTCCATGATATTTAAATTATTCCCTTCTGGTTGTGTTGAACACTTTCTCCTTGACCTGAGAGCTTTGGATTTTGGCTGTAATATTCCTAGGAGTTTTCATTTGGGAATTTCAGGAGGTGACCAGTGGATTCTTTCAATTTCTACTTTGCCCTCTGGTTGTACAGTGACAAAATTCAAACTCAGGCCCAACAGACTTCAGATCCAAATCTTTCCACTTCCCTGCCAAGGAGGGCCCTCTCTCCAGCTCTCAGCACAAGCCCCTTTAAGGTTAGCATAAGAAAAACCAGAGTTGAGCTGTTGTTTGTAGGATTATGGTTCTTTTTCTTAATTAAAAAAATCCAATTAAATTAAGATATCAGAATGAAATAACACTCCAGTCATTAGTGCGACTTTTATCTTAATGACTACAGCTGCTAAAAATCTTGCTTAATTCTGATGGCACTGTTTCTGCTGCATCTCCCTTCACTGAAGGATGGTTCATTTTGGCTGGTGATGAAGAGGACCCCTCCTTCCTGGTCTGGGGTATCACAGAATTAGAGATTCAAAACCAGAATGGAGCTTAGAAACCATTTGTAAAAATCATTTTACAAATGAGGAAACTGAGGCTAGAACAGTGCAAGAATCCTAGGTCATAAACACTCTTTTAATGAAGATTGATCCTGGGCCCCCCTCATGGCAGGGATCACCTAATAGATCACCAGTTCTCTCTAAGGCTGTTTCATAATCTGTCAAATGGGCACAGTAATATTCACACTGCGCACCTCATAGGGAATTGTGAGGCGTGCACTTTGTATGTTTTAAAGTGCTATGAAAATGTGAACTATTATCAAAGCGTGGTCAGATGAAAGCAGAAGGAGCAGTTAAGTGGTGTCATAGTACACAGAGCATTGGAACTGAAGTCAGGAAGCCCTGAGTTCAAATTTGACCTCAGCTACTTAGTAGCTATGTGACCTTGAGCAAGTCACTTCATCTTGGCCTTCTTCAGTTTCCTCATCTGTAAAAATGGGGGTAATAATAGCACCTACATTCAAGTATTGATGTGAGGATATACTATTTATAAAAAGCTTTGCAGACCTTAACATGCTAGATAAATGCTAGCTAGTATTGTCCTTGGGGTACAGTAGTGACTACAAGTTGTAGAGGGGCAGACTGTAGGGGATTCAGTGAAAGACAAAACTGTCTGAAGATGTGAGCCACTCAGTTGGCTTCCCCTCTGTGGAAGCCTTTGGGCAACGTGTAGACGAATACTTTTTTTTTTTTGCCTTTTTTTTTTTTTGGAGGGCGGGTGGGGTTAAGTGACTTGCCCGAGGTCATACGACTAGTAAGTGCGTCAAGTGTCTGAGGCCGGGTTTGAACTGAGGTCCTCCTCATTCCAGGGCCAGTACTCTATTCGCTGCGCCACCTACCTGCCCCGATGAATACTTTTTAGGAGATTTTTGTGCTTCCTAGAAGCCTACAAAGACAGAGGGTGGAACTGTGCTTTGGTTGGAGTAATTCCTGGGTCTTCCTCCCTTCCCATCAGTCTCTTCTAGGGGGACATGGAAGCTACACTTTATGTCTATGCCTCTGCTCTGACGGTGGTAAGGCTTTGGGCAAATTTCAGTTCAACAGCTAACGCTGCTACAACATCTCTCAAACATGCCTCCTTTTCTATTACCGTCACTCTGGTGCAGACCCTTATCACCTCACAATTAGATTATTACAATAACTCATCGGTGAGTCTGCTACCTCAAGCCTTTCCTCACTCCACCTGATCCTCTGTTCAACCACTAACGTGATTTTCCTAAAGCCCAGGTCTGACTCTCTCCTCTCTACCCCTCAATAAATGCTGTGGCTCCCTATCCAAGGATCAAATATACAATCCTCTGTTCGGTCTTCAAAGCTTTTCATAACCTTGCCCCTTCCTACCTTTCCAGTCTCCTTACATTTTATTCCCTCCCTACCTCCTGGATATTTCATGAACGAGACACACCATTTCCCAAGTCCAGACATTTTCTCCAGCTGTCTTCCATGCCTGGAGTACCCTCCCTCCTCATCTCTACCAAGTGGTTTCTCTCAAGTCCCAACTAAAATGCCATGTTTTACTGGGAGCCTTTCCCAAACCCTCTTAATTCTAGCATCTTTCCCTCTTTGAATAACTCCCTATTTATCCTATATATGCTTGTTTATACATATGTGTTTGCTTGTTGTTAGACTGGGAGCTCCTTGAGGGCAGGGATTGTCTTTTGCCTCTTTTTGTATCTTCAAGGCTTAGCATAGTATCTGGTAAATAGTAGGGGCTCAATAAATGTTTATTATGGGCAGCTAGGTGGCACGGTGGATAGAGCACCAGCCTTGAACTCAGAAAAACCTGATTTCAAATCTGGCTTTAGACACTTACTAATTAATCCCAATTACCTCCAAAAATGTTTACTGACTGAATGACTAACCTGTAATTATTTGTATTTAAAGTACATTTTTACTGATAGGAGAATAATAATAAAATTACAGAGCAAACCATGCCACTTGGCCAGTGTGGTCCTTTCAGTGTTAAAGGAAGTAGGGATTCTCTGAGGAATAAATGTCTCTAACTGCATTTTAAAGAGGTTTCTTAGAGGAAGAGATCTGCAATCTTTGATCACCAAAATGATACCAGGGGAAACCTTCTGTCCCTTGCTCTGGCTGGGATCTTCTCTCTGTCCTGGAGAGAGGAAGGAAGGATGAAGTGCTAGTGGCCCCCCAAAGCTGAGTTTCCTCTTCCCTTACTGTAGACCATCCAGGGTCTGAATCATCCCCAGCTGTAGAAGTGGAACAATTTCTCCCATCATGAATAGTTAGTAAGAGAGTCAAAGGGAAACAAGGGGACTGAAATAATCACTGAGCTGGGTCCCCATCTGGGCCTGGAGGCAGAGCTGCCTAGGGTAAGAGAGAGCAGAGATCTGGGAAGCAGGTGATAAGGAGCTACCTCGGCCTAAAGGGCCTGCTGGGGATTTGGGTCACATGAGGCTGGATGGGTTAGAAACAGAGAGAGCTGAGCAGGGAGGTGGGTCCCCCTTCCTACGCCTCCTCATCCTGGTTATCACTTCATTTCAGGACTAATCACATGGAGAGAGAAACAGAAAGAGACCACAAACCAGAGGCATCGTCAACAGACATGACAATACTTCATGGGAGAAATCATAATTAGGAGAGAGAGAGGGAAGCAATGTAGTTGGCTTTGGCCTCGACCCCATCCTTCTCTTTCTTCCTTCTTTATATCTAAAGACATATTTTTTCCTTTGACTGAACGTGGGAAGATTTGAATTCAAATCCCACTTTGGATACACGGTGTGTGACCAAGGTCAAGGCACTGAATTTCTCCATCTTCAGTTTTTTTTTCATCTGCAAAAGGGGGATAATACTTCCTTCCTTCCTCCCTTTCTTCCTTCCTTCCTTCTTTCCTTCCTTCCTTCCTTCCTTCCTTCCTTTCTTCTTTCCTTCTTTTTTGGAGGGGGGAAGGCAAGACAATTAGGGTTAAGTGACTTGCCCAAAGTCACATGTCTAGTAAATGTTAAGTGTCTGAGGTTGCATTTGAACTCAGGTCCTCCTGACTCCAGGTCTGATGCACCACTTAGCCACCCTGGGATGATACTTTCAACAGAAGTAGCTCCAATTTATATAAGCTTTCAAGTGTGAAAGGCACTTTACGTATATCATCTCATTTGAGTTTCACAGCAATCTTGTGAGGTAGGTGCTATTTATTCCCATTCTACAGATGGGAGTGCTGAGGCTCAGAAATGTTAAGGAATTTGCCCATGATCACATATCAAGGAGTGTCAGGGGTGGGATTTGAACCAAGGTCTTCCTGACTTCAGGTCCAGAATTCTTGCCATTACATCAAGCCTGCTTCTCCAGTGCCTGGGCTATGAAGACAACACTCTGTACTCCTCGATGGATGATTGTTAGTGCTATAAAAAAGTGAAATATTCTTTCTATTACTATTTGTGGGACTGGGTGTCAATCAAAACTTTCAGTTCCCCCATTCCTACCTCCCCCCCATTCTAAATAAAAAGCCCTGTTGATTACTTTAGAAGCAGAAAGCAAAATTAAAGAGCTAGCCTGCATCCCAGAACAGATGCTCTGCCCCATGGCAGGTCTAGCAGGGGCTTCTGAATCACAATTCTATTATTTGTTGAAGGGGAGACACAAGCTGGCTTGCGGCTGGGAGCCTTCCCAAAGGTTCACAGTTTATCGTGGGGTGTGATTTTCCCCACATCATTACCCAATGTTGACAGAGGCAGTTGATAATTCTGCAGTCCTTATTCTCACCTCCTGTTAGCAGATTATTTGAGCATACAAAAAAATAAAATAAAAATAAATCTGAAAACCCAGCTTGGCAGTTCTGGTGGAGAAAGTCTGGCTTTCTCTCTGGCTTGGTGTTCTCTCTAGAGGAGGAAGCCAGAGGACCCTGGGGTAATGACAAAATCAATGTGCCCATGAGTAGTATAGAAGTGTGTGTGTGTGTGTGTGTGTGTGTGTGTGTGTGTGTGTGTGTGTGTGAGAGAGAGAGAGAGAGAGAGAGAGAGAGAGAGAGAGAGAGATTGACAGAGACAGAAAGAAAGAGAGAGATAGAGACAGAGAAAGACAGACAGAGAGAGAGAGAGAGAAAGAGAGAGAGATTGACAGAGACAGAGAGAGAAAGAGACTGAGACAGACAGAAACAGAGAGGAGACAGAGACAGAGACAGAGAAAGACAGAGAGAGAGAGAGAGAGAGAGATTGACAGAGACAGAGAGAGAAAGAGACAGAGACAGA